>CM072512.1:115414754-115437254 GCA_036898135.1 Oncomelania hupensis
AGAGCGTGGATTGAGCATATCATCAATTATTAAACTGTGTATAGAACGAGTGAAAAAGTTTGAAATCTTTGGTAGCAAATGATAACTTGGTGCTTCCGTGACATTTCTGTGCAGAAAATTTTTGAAAACGTTCTCATTGTAAATTCTTATGTACAATTAAAAAGTGGTAACACTTTATTGGCCCACCCTGTATGTGTGTACATAATATATATATTGATCTATCTATCCAGGGCGGGACCCAGGGGGGGGGGAGTTACCTGGGTTCCGGAACCCCCCCTCCAAACTAAAAATAAAAAATGATTTTTTTTATGCAAAGAGTTTGATTTTTTAAAATTGTTTTTAAAACATTGCAGTTTTTAGTCACTTTTGGTCCAAGGTACACATAGTTATTTATAGACAATTCAACTGAAATCCATTTCAAGGGATCCGTTGAAACGTCCAAAGCGTTTTCCCGTTGAAACGACCAAGTAACCCAATCCCTAAGCCTAAAGTAGTAAATGCAGCCATATTTTCTAGTGCTGGCCGCAAGCCTCTTCCAGCACCTTCACCTTGATACTGCCCTAATCCCCCCAAAATGACTTTTTAGAAATATTAATTAAGATGCTAAGTTGATAATTATGACAATTCGTTGTAACGAACATCCGTTGAAACGACCATCGCTGAATCGTCCAAAAACATTGTTGAAATGGATTTCCGTTGAATCGACCAGGTACCCTAAAGAGCTGCTTTCCTTCAATGCACTTCTTTCCGAGAAAGATCAACGAAAAGATGTCTGACGCACTTTTACTGTGCTTCCCATAGCTTGAGTCTCTGCATTGTAAAAGTATGCGGCTTGCCTGCAGTGAAGAACATGATGGGAGCACTGAGGGAACTGTCACTGTTTTTTCAAACTCTCCAAAGAGACAAAGAAAACTTGAAGATACCATCAGCCTGACACGACAAAGACAAAGCTTGTTGATCTGTGTAGAACAAGATGGGTAGAAAAACATTAAGCACTGGAGGTTTATACATCTCTCTTCCTGGTTGTTCAAGACTGTTTGGGACAAATGTGTGAAGACAGTGACAATTGGGACAGTGAGACATTGACCAAGGCAACTGGCTTTCTCCACACCTTGAGCAGGAGTGTTTTCTTCGTTGCATTCGTTGTCGTCCGCAATTGTTTGCGTTACTTAAAACCCTTGACAGTGAAGCTGCAGAAAAGGACAAAAGATGTTGCCGATGCCTACAGGGAAATCAAAGAGGTCAGTAACTGCATGTCTTCTATTAGAAGAGATGTCGACACAGCGTTCGTTGCTTGGTTTAGTAAAGCCAGCAAAATGGCAAATGCTTTGACAACTGACGTTATTGTTCCTCGTCAAGCATCCCGACAGACTCTCCGTGACAACCAACCTGCGGCCACTCCAGAATAATATTTCAAGATTAGCATTGCCATTCCTTTCTTGGAACACCTGTCAACCGAATTGGACTCGAGGTTCAAAAATGCTGACCTAGCAGTTGATGGTCTCTGTCTGGTGCCAAGCACTTTAATAGACAACCAGGATGGTTTCATGCAGGTTCTAGAAGGGGTGAAGACACTGGCAATGTTGTGGGAGTCTGACCTACCAGACAACGCTACCCTTGATGCAAAATACCAACGGTGGGTTTGCAAATGGCGAAGTGCTGCTGAGAATGCTACAGCTATCATCCCATCCAAGGCATCAGTAGCACTGAAACATTGTGACAGGGATTTTTATTCCAGCCTGTTCATCATGCTAAAGAACCTTTGCACCCTGCCTGTCACTACTGCCGAGTGTGAGCGTTCAAACAGTCAGTTGCGCAACCTGAAAAACTACCTGCGCTCTACAATGGGGCAACAGAGACTCAATGGACTTGCTTTACTGAAAGTGCATAGGGATGTTGATATTGACTTCAAAGAGGCAGTGAACTGTTTTGCCAGAAGATATGCCGAGGAACCTAGTGCAGCAAGACTGAAAGTGAAAGCAGGGCGGTGATGTTCATAAACTACAAGGTAAAGCTTTATACCGTTAACGATCAACAAAAAGTAGTGAATAATAATAGTATACAATTAAACATCTCTACTGATAAATAAATGTTTGTGTGTGTGTGTTTTGTTTTTTAAGGGAGGGGCAGAGGATAATTTTTGTACCCCAGAGTTCGTCAGTTCAATTGTTCAAAAAGCTCAAAGTCCCAGACCATCACAAATGGCTTTTTCAAGGTTTAGATTGCACCAGATTGCACCATTTTGCATCCTTGAAAAAAAAAATTTCCGGGAGGGGGGGAGATGCCCCCGGACCCCCCTAGAAGCTCGGCGCTTTGCGCCTTCGCTGAATCTGTAACCCCCACCCCCCTTCAACTTTTCCCAGGTCCGGCCCTGCTATCTATCTATCTATCTATCTATCTATCTATCTATCTATCTATCTATCTATCTATCTATCTATCTATCTATCTATCTATCTATCTATCTATCTATCTATCTATCTATCTATCTATCTATCTATCTATCTATCTATCTATCTATCTATCTATCTATCTATCTATCTATCTATCTATCTATCTATCTATCTATCTATCTATCTATCTATCTATCTATCTATCTATCTATCTATCTATCTATCTATCTATCTATCTATCTATCTATCTATCTATCTATCTATCTATAGAGAGATAGATATGTAGCTGCTCTCTCTCTCTCTCTTTCTCTCTCTCTCTCTCTCTCTCTCTCTCTCTCTCTCGTTCGCTCGCTCGCTCGCTCTCACTTTTTTGTTTTATCCAAGATTTGTATTTGACTCATTCGTGCTCCTTAAATGTGAAAGATCATATTCAGTTTTGGCATCCTTGAGTTCTGGATGTCTGTAAAGCATAACAGATCGGGTTCAGAAGACGCTAGACCCAGTGTTGAAGAGCATGGTGTGGTCTGATAATTAATTGTATGCAAACTTCCCTATTACTTCCAAGAACAAACGCAGAATGCTCACACATAACTAAGGGAAAACGCTGATAAATTTGTAGACATGTTTGCATCTGTACTGCGTGGTGCAGCCGGATGAATACATGGTAAGGACTGTTGGAAAGAAAGCGAAAAAACACATGACTGCTTTGATAAGGAGTGTGCAAAGAAGAAGTCTCGCTTGAGAAAGCTGCTGCGGACTAGGGCAGATATTCGAGAGAAAAGAGATGAATATGTTAGAGAAAGAAAAGAGTACAGACAGCTTTTGAGAGAAAAGAAACGAGAATTCGACCAAATCAGGTTGGCGAAATTGAAACAGTCCGTTAATTATCCCAAGGTGCTTTGGCAGACGATACGAGCAGTAAACAGGAAATTTACTATTTACAATGACATCATTAAAGGAGCAATGGCATGAACACTTTTTAAATGTTTTAATGTACAGCAGACTGAAGGTGGATGGATTGGCTGGAGAGGAACAAAAACTTGAACAGCTGGTACAGAGGCTTGACACCACCCCCAGAGCCTCTGGAATGGAAATAAGTGCAGAGAAGACCAAAATGATGACCAACAACAACAATGGCATAAACCCGGACATCAAAGGTCAAGGCCAATTCATCAACACAGTGCATAGCTTCAAATATTTAGGAGCCATTGTGTCAGACAATGGATCCCGACAGGAAATCCTCTCCAGGATCGCCCAAACAACTGCTGCCCTGGCGAGGTTTAAGCCAATTTGGAAAGACAGGACCATCAGTCTACATTCCAAGGTAAGACTGCTGCGCTCTGTTGTCATCTCCATCTTCCTATACGCTTGCGAAACATGGACCCTCACAGCAGATCTACAACGATGAATACAAAGCATGGAGATGAGGTCCTACAGAAGACTTCTGGGCATTTCCTATACTCAACACATCACCAATGACGAAGTCCGACAGACCATCACACAAGCCTTTGGACAACATGATGATATGCTCACAGTGGTGAAGAAACGGAAACTCCGATGGTATTGCCACGTCACCAGAGCATCAGGCCTTGCAAAGACCATCTTGCAAGGCACGGTACAAGGAGGCAGAACAAAAGGGAGATAGAAAAAGAGGTGGGAGGACAACATTCGAGATCGGACTGGCTTGACACTGAGCGAAGCCATGAGGGTTGCTGATGACAGATAAAAATGGAGTGCGCTGGTTAAACGATCAACTGTGGTTTCCCAACGACCTTCGAGTTACGGGATAGAATAGAATAGGATAGGATAGGATAGGATAGGATAGGTACATTTCCAATGGAATGGTCAAAGTCTATCAGTGTACCAATTCATAAAACAAGGGATGTGAATAACTCAGGTAACTAGCATTGTTGGCAAAGTGTATACGAATATTTTAAACACAAAGCTAACTCAATGGGCTGAACAAAACGAGAAAATAGTGGAGGAACAGGCAGGTTTTAGAGCAGGATAAAGCACCATAGACCACATTAGCTTTGATCGGCGTTGTGCAGCGGTACTTTCATAATAATGCAAACTCGTACGTCGCTTTTGTTGATTAAGAGAAAAACAAAACGTATTTGATTGTGTTGACAGGAACAAATTTTGGCATGTATTACGCAGATCTGGAGTTAACGGTAAAACTGTATTTTGCATGGCGAGATGTATACAATACTATAATTGCATGTGAAAGAGACAAAGGCGAGTATTCTGATTAATTTTAAGTGCCCTATCGGAGTCAAGTAGGGTTGCCTCCTCAGCCCGAAAATGTGTTCATTCTTTATTAATGAGCTAGCTGTAGAATTATCCAAAAAAGACAAACGTGGAATTCAGCTGGTTGAAGGAGTAGTTTGAACCATTTTTGCTTTTATTTGCAGACGATGTGATCCTTATGTCAGACACAGTTGTAAGCTTACAACACCGGCTAAACTGTCTCACGTATGAAGCTGAGAGGCTCCACCTGAGAGTCAATCTGGACAAAAGACAAACGTCATGATTTTTAGAAGAGGGAGGTGGGAGGGGACGTCTAGCAGGAAAAGAAAAGCTGTTCTACGGGGTAAAGAAGTCAATGTAACAAACTCCAACAAATACTTGGGAAAGACATTTACTGCTAAATTAAGTGTGAATTCGGCCTTGCAAGACGAATGCAGAAAAGGTCAATGGGCCATGGACATTCTCCGACTTCGTTCTGGAAATTGTTTGACACTCAGATAGAGCCAATTCTGACATATGCAGCACAAGTCTGGTGTTTTGACGAGAGTGCAAACAATATAGAAAATGTACACACTTACGCTTAGAAAACGTTTTTGTGTAATACCCTCCATGCTTCAAATAATAGGGTTTACGGGGACACAGGAAGATAACGATTGTACATCAGATTGCAGGTAAGATGTGTAAAGTATTGATTAAAATTAATGCGTATTCCGAGTGCCAGGCTCTGTAGGCAGGCTTATGATATGATGCTGAGAAAGGAAAGCTGAACTGGGTTGCAGGGATAAAAAGAACATTTATGGAAAATGGGTTTGAAAATGTTTAATTAATTCAGGGAGTGGATAAAAAAAATCAACTTTCGTTTCAGTGTTTAAAGGCAGGCTCATTTCAAGCTTCATGCAGAACTGGCATTGGGAAATAGAGATCAATGACAAATATACATGGTACTATTCTTCACAGACTCATTTTGATACTGAGCAATACATTTTATTCCTAACTAATCGTGGGTAGGCCTACAGAGAATGTTTTGCTCGTTTTAGGCTCAGAGTATGTGGCTTTAAAAATAATATGTTGTGGTTTGCTGGCAGAACGAATGAGAACAATAAGTGTCCAGTATGTGATAAAGCTGAAGAAGACGAATTGCATTTTCTGCATCTGTTTTATTGTGAAACGTATGATCATTTACGACAATAAAGTTTAGCGTTGATGCCCATTAAACACAACCCGACTTTGACCGATATTTGTTTTTTGTTGGCATGTAAGAATTAAAAGTAAGGTGTTGGATCTAACAAAATGCATTGCTGATGCCATGAATTTACGAAGATAAACAACACTGTTGGAAATTAGTTCTTGATGTGACATGATGTTCTATATCAATATATAAATGGAACTGCTTAAGTGAGTGGATGAATGCACTTTTCTGTGCTGATTTGACAGATTGATAGATATGTACACGATAATGTGTGTCTGTAATTTGTATATGTAGAGTAGGTGGGTGCACTGTTTTTCCTGTAAGAATCTAAGAGTATTATACAATACGAAAATAAAGAAAAAGGGGAGAGGAAAAAAAAGAGTGGAAAAAATAAATGAGTGCATTTTCAAAATAACGTTTGCTTGACGATATTTAATCAGGATAATTCACACTTCTTTAATAATTTAGTTTTAATTTTTTCATTCTAATTTTTTTCCCATCCACTTTTAGGCCTGCATGCTGGCTGCGATATGCGAGGTCTTTAATATTTGCTTATATTGTTTCTGTATTTATTAGCTTTTTTTACGCCTACATGTTTTAATGTTTTCACGTTTTATTTTATTCATGTTTTAATTTATTAATGTTTTAATTTATTGGTATTACGAATCCTTATCTTAAAGGCGTGTGAAGTTATAGACAATAAATTATCAAAGCCTCTCTCTCTCTCTCTCTCTCTCTCTCTCTCTCTCTCTCTCTCTCTCTCTCTCCCTCTCTCTCTTTCTCTTTCCCTCTCTTCTTTTTTTCTCTCTCTGTTTTATCCTTGTTTTAATTTGTTTCTTTTGTTTTAAAGTATTGCCCTGAGATTTCATTATCCACGGTACTTTTTCCCACTTCGATTGTCACTTTGTCATTATTTTGTTGTCTTTTAAAAAAAATTGGTGTGTTTTCCGTTTGCCCGTCCCTTTCTTTCACTCCTAAGGGCCTGGGATTAAACCTTTACCTTGCCTTTCCTTGCCTTGCCTTGCAGTAGTCGGCAAAGTAAGAACTGGCCTAGCAAATGCGGAACACACATCAATCACTTAGGCGAATAATAGACACCACAAGTATATCAACTAACAAGTTAGTAGGCCTATCTCTCTTCTATGTCTCTGTCGACGTGCGCGTACAACCGGTTGCTTCCCTTTACATGCTTTGCGCTCCATAGAGCGTCGTCGGCCTGAAATAACCTTTTAGAAACTTCAAAACCCAGGGGAATTATGGATAGGGAAATGCTTTTCTGAAATGACGTCGGCCAAATCCTTCTTTAGTTTCTTTGCTCGAGCAAAGGCAATCTCATAGGTATGGAGCACTTCGTCCATTATAACTCCATCGCTGATAATACTGCTGACAAGTTTCTGCCTTTGTTCACTACCAGAAATATGCAGTTCCTCTCCCAACTTTCGTTTCATTTCAGCGAGCACATCTTCGCGAGAACAGATTTCCCAGAATTCTCTATTCTATTTTTAGGTTTGGGATATCCCCGTATCAGCTTGTGGCTAAAACGGGACCACCGCACGTCGACTGGGGGCAATACGAGATACTAACTTGTTAGTTGATATACTTGTGTAGACACTAAATGAATGACATGTAGCAACCAAAGGACAAATCCGGGAAAAACGGAAGAACACCCGAATGAAAGGAAGAACTTACTTGGTAAGCATCCTTGCCTCCCTGGGGCAAACCAGTGCACACCATGATGTTGGCATCGAAAGAGGTGCCATGAGCTATAGCGCTGTCAGCATCAGACACAATAGGCTTGGACACCTCCATCTGGTAGCGAGCAGCGGTTCCACCTAAACAAACCAGCGTCCGGATTGTATTTTGTTGGGTACTGACACCCTCAAAGCATCGCTCGTGGCTCCGACCTGAAGCCAGGATCGAACCCAAACTGTCCAAATCTGTACTTTGTTGCGATATCGAGCACCGCCATCATCACCACCTCCTCTACCACCACCACTACTTCCACCATTCCTATCACCACTACCGCCATCGCTACCACCACCACCGCTCGGAGAGCGTGCCCCAGCCGACTACCCAAGCGGTCTCGCAGTGAAAGTGATTTCCGACAGCGAGGCAGAGGGCTAGCTTTACGTAGTTGTTGATGACGGGCTGGCTGTTGAGGGTAAAGAAGATGTCGTTGACGAAGGTGTTGGCGTTGTAGCCCTCGTGGTTTGACACGCTGCTGAAGGTCAGCGTCTGGACGTAGGGCTGGTTTGCGCCAGTGCGGTAATGCAGGCCGCAGCGAGCTTGGTAGAAACGGGACAGCGCGGCGCGGCCGATCAACAGAAAAACGGAGGTCATGATACGGTCATATCATAATGTTAAAGTGGTCATTTGATAATGATGATGCGTATGTCTTGTTGAATGCCAAAAGTGTACGTGGACAAGGCTTAAAATAAGCTTGCAGAGAGTAGAGAGCCGCAATCAGATATTTGAAATAACGAATTATTAGTTTATGTACAAATATTTAAGGTGTCACACAAAATATGAATATTCATTTCTGGGCTTTAGGAACCAGACGTTTCTTCGTGTCTCTCTTGAAAACTTTCATGTCACAGAATTACTTATATCAAACGCTATATATTTCCCTTGTAAGATATATTACTACTACTACTACTACTACTACTACTACTACTACTACTACTACTACTACTACTACGAGGTACTACTACTACTTACTACTACTACTACTACTACTACTACTGCTGCTACTACTACTACTACTACAATGATTTGTTTTTTTAAAAAAGTAGGTATCTGGTTCTTTTTAAATATCCGACCTCATAAAGCTGGAACTCATAAAAGGGAGGCCAATCCCGAATTCTTCTCTCCTCAATACCCTCAACTCGATATATTAATCTGTACCTTTTAATTATTAAATGAACGAACAAATGAATATCTAATTAAAACTCTTCATAGCATGCATCCACAATCGAGGGTCCATTTAAACACCGTTTACGTAATGACTTTAACGACCTTTCAAATTTCTAGAAGCAAATGTAGGTACTCAAAGAAACATGTTTCGTAAGGCGGTTAAAGGGAAGTAACATCCTTTTGCTCTGGTAACACATAGCATTCTCTCAACAATGCAATGCAGAGTTATTTCCGTATCGGAGACATGCTGTAACGATCATCATTTCCATTCGCCACTTGATCAAATAAATAAGTAAACAAAATTAATCACTAATCATTGAAAGGAACGGTCGCACAACTTGCAAGCAAACTAACAGAAAATGTAGAAACAACATAGGCCTATCGATAATGGAATAGCACGGAAACTGAAAGAATATTCAGAATGACAAAATAAGGGGATGAACAGGATTAAACAATTAGCAGCTAGCTTCCTTTCCGAATTAACATAATTATTATTCGTGCACGTTGTTCTTATTATAACAATTTCAAAACAAGTCAAGTCTAATATGTTGGCATTATTCCTTAACGCATATTCTGCAATGCACACAATGGCAGCCATCGTTAATCTTTTGACTCCAGTATGCTGAAAAATATTGTGGTCACTGTGGAGCACTGACCATCTCCTTACATTTCATCTCGTGTTACTGTCTTCAAACCAAGGACGTTCAAGCTCTTTAATAAAGGATGCATGCTTCTAACCAATCAACGACGGGGTTATTCGAGGGGCATCGACACTACGCAACTTGTTTTTATCAATGGGAATGTATGCCAGTGAACCTTAGATGCCCCTGCTGCGCTGCGTTAAATATAAACAAGTCTTATCATTTAGGCAAACAATATTCAGTATTTACAGCTAAACTAACTGCTATATTACTGGCTTTACATGATCAAATTCCCCACTCCCCTACACCCAAAACCATTCTTTCAAATACTGTTTTGAAAAATCAATATTAAGCCTATATGCATTACAAACATTAAAAATTGAATTACGAAGAGATCTTACAAGTTATATTGTACATCAAATTAATGAACTAATATTTAGGGGAATTGGAGTATGTTTTTGTTGGATACATCTCATTATGGTTTATTATATAATTCATTAGAGCTGCTAAAGTAGGAGCAAGGAATCAAAATTCGTCTGTGACACAAAATAAAATGTTATTATTATGTTACGAACTGATTGAATCTACATTATGGGGAAAGTATAGGAATCAATTAGACTTCAAACGGTGCCAGAAATTTAGTGAGGCAATTTGCAACTACAATTATACAACAAGTAATACAAGTGTGTTAAGTCTAATTTTTCGGGAGGTTTTAAATGCTTTTAACACCAACTTTTCATCCGACGTAAAGTGTGTATTTTGTAAACATGTTAATCCTTATCAACTGTATTTGTCTGTACAAAAAAATAATACCTATGCTTCCTCAAGATATAAAATAAAACAAATATGAAGATTTAAAAAAAAAACATCAATGGATTGTTGCTGCTGTGGCAAAATGTCTATTAACATCACCGATAGAAACTGTGTTATGAATACCAGCACATGTGTTAACAGGCGTTCTGAATGCAAGTTATGTGTTAGACATATATGTATTCTATGTTTTATTTCTTCTTCTTCTTCTTCTTCTTCTTCTTCTACTTCTTCTTCTTCTTCTTAGACATATATGTATTCTATGTTTTATTTCTTCTTCTTCTTCTTCTTCTTCTTCTTCTTCTTCTTCTTCTTCTTCTTCTTCTTCTTCTTCTTCTTCTTCTTCTTCTTCTTCTTCTTCTTCTTCGTCTACATTTTTTCACAGTTAGTTGTTCACATGTTTTATTTTGGCGGTAGAAAGGGTTTGTATGTGTGTGTGCGTGCGTGTGTGAGGTGTGAGAGAGTGAGGGGGATGGGGCGCTCTAGGAGGGCATAGTTGGGGAGGGGATGTATAACATCATTAAGGTGAAGACGATACATTTTGATGAATGATGACTTTACGTTCGGAATTTAAAACAACAAAAACCAAAAACAACTATTTCTTATAAGAGCATAGTTGTGTGTGTGTGTGTGTGTGTGCGTGTGTGTGTGCGTCTGCGTGTGTATATATGTGTATGGTGCAGATACTGACGCCCATGTCTTGGGTGGGTAAGTGCCATGTACATAAATACTACGATTGAGGCTTTGGACGATGAGACTAAGAATGCACGCTGACGCCTAGGACGGCCTGAGTTAGCTTCTGTATCGACCAGTGCCTAGAACAGTTGTTGAACTGGAAAAGCTCAATATAATTATAATAATAATAATAATAATAATAATAATAATAATAATAATAATAATAATAATAATAATAATAATAATAATAATAATAATAACAACAACAAACCTTGAACTGAATCCTTCCGGTAGTTCGGAGAAAATAGAATTAGAAGAAAAAAGAAAAAGCACACAAAAACTTTGACTTTACGATGATGACGTAATCCAAGGACTAAAGGTTATACTGAATGAACTGGACATGAGATGACGCGGCTATAGCAGAAAGTGAGCTTCCCGGGCATCTTGGATTAGATCCTGTATCGGCCCGCGTCCCGAGCAGTTCTTCAACCCTAAAATCGCAATACGTATAAAAACGATGTAATAATATCAATGAAACACATCCTCGGAAAAGGAAGGAATTTCGTTCTGTCATCGCCCTGTGGGTTCAGATTAAACATTGGTGACACTGTCTAGTCCAAGGGTGATCAAGCGGACAAACAGATAAGCCACTTCTAAGTGCTGGAAAACTGAGAATTTTTATTCCGTGCTGCAGCTGTAGCTGTCTATCCTATCTATCTATCCTATCCCGTAACTCGAAGGTCGTTGGGGCACCACAGACGATCGTGTAACCAGCGTACTCCATCTTTCTCTGTCCTCAGCAACCCTCATGGCTTCGTTCAGTGTCAAGCCAGTTCATTCTCGAATGTTGTCCTCCCGCCCCTTTTTATGTCTCCTTCTTCTTCTACATCCTTGCGCCGTGCCTTGCAGGATGATCTTTGCAAGGCCTGATGTTCTGGTGACGTGGCCATACCATCGGAGTTTCCGTTTATTTACCGCTGTGAGCATGTCATCGTGTTGTCCAATGGCTTGTGTGATGGTCTGTCGGACGTCGGCGTTAATTATGTATAGCTGTCATAAAATCGTATAAAAATTAATTGCTCCAGGTTTCCAGGAGTTTTGTGTACTTTATTATTTTTTTTAATGTTACCTGCGAATTTTCATTGTTGTCTTATTATGCAAGATGACACAGGGGGTACTCGTATCTTAATCGAGCGGTGTGCTTGGAATTTTCTGGGCTTCTGTTCCTTGGTATGTAAAACAAAGAGTTGTGCTGGGTTGTAAACTGTCCGCTGCGGTACTATTTTTAGAATAAACCTTGATGCTATTTTTAACAAATGAATGTATCGATTTTTATTAAAAGTATAAATTTGAAAGAGGCTAATTTGGGATTTGGCTTAAAGCAGCCCGAATAAATATTTTTTCAAAAGTGTTTTAATTTTTTGGCAGTATTGGGACTCCGTTTTATCCTAACGAAAATAATGGAAAATATGGATTGATATGGCCTCTATCTGAACTAAATGAAAGCAACACATTATCTAAATCGCTAAGTGTTACACTCGATGTTGGTTTTGCTTTTGTCAGTAGTTGATTCCGCCCCAATGCTGAAATCCTGATAAGTGTAACTCGGATTCGTTTATCCACGCAACCTGTTCACTCAGCAACAAGGCAGAAGTCGTCGTACGAAGTTTTCCAACTTTATTCAGCGTACATCAACAACTGCATACAATCGCTCAATCGCTTTTCACTTTCTCTCTACAACTTTCAACTTTTCACTTTTTCACTCTCTACTTTCAACAACTTTTTAACTCAAACAGTGCGGTACATATATAGTCTCTCTATACTCGAGAGAACGTTCGAATGCTCAAGCGCGACACAATTTTAACCAATCAGAACAAACTTCGTCATCACTGTCTCACGTCATACAACCTTATTTGGGATGGAAGCGTCTCGCGATTACCACTAGATTTATCCACACGCTTCGATCGACAGTAAACAACCAAATCTAGAAAATTCTCAAATAATATCGACCAACTAAAATTACCAACGTTATACAAAGCTTCTTCTAACAGCAACGCAAAATTAAATCAAAGGAAAATACGCTCTATTATTGCATGCTTTGCAAAACAAAACGATCGGATCTATCGTGCGCGTCGCAAACGTAACACTAAGCCATTTTTAGATAAAGAGCAAAATGTGAATAGAAAGTGGTGAAGCACCTTGACCTTGAACTTTGAGAAAGTAAAACATATGAATGATCTAACATGCTTAGCAGTAGTCAAAGAAGAAGAAGAAGAAGAAGAAGAAGAAGAAGAAGAAGAAGAAGAAGAAGAAGAAGAAGAAGAATTTATATTCAGTTATTCGTGAGATAAGGCAAAAAGTGTATTTTGGACGAAAAAATGAAATTCAGAGCGACGGACGACCAACTGACCGACAGCCGGACTGCTATTGAAGGATGGCCAATATACCCGTATACCCAAACTCAGCAAAACCCCGTTAATCGTGTTTAGCAAACAAAATGGTTCCAGTGACCTTGACCTTTGCGGTAGGGCAAATAATATGATTGAACTGGAGACAGGCCACTAACTTAGGTAAAGTTTCTATGACGTTTATTCAAAAATCTGTTTAGTAGTTCTTGAGATATGGCCTTCAACGGACCGACTAAAATTTGTGCTCGTTCTCGTTCTCGACTATTTCAAAATATTTCTGGATAAATCTGCAGCCTGTACAGACGCAGTAGTTTAAAGCCCGTTCATAGCCTGGAGTAAAAAAAAAAATAAAATAAATACATTTAAAAAAGCAATTACCCTGAGGCACTGCGCTCCTACTCCTTCGGATGAGAGTATAAACCGAGGTCAAGTCTGTGCAGGTACGCATTCCATCGCAGGAACTTTAAAGATCAGGATAGTGCTCAGACGTCTGGGCGTCAGACTGTGCACTCAAAGATGACACGTGGGCACCTCGGGCGGCTTGAGTTAGATCCTGAATGGGCCAGCGCCTTGAGCAGCTCTTGAGCTGGAAAAGCGCTGTTTAAAAAGTAATTAAATAATAAAATAAATAGTAACTAATAAAACCAGAAATTCGGCCTCTGTGAGCGACAAACGCCCTCGCAATGGGATGGGACGTACATCTTCTTAGAGAGCATAGCGCGCAGCTTGGAAGTGCCGAGGTTTACATACACCTCTCCGCCGCAGGTCAGCTTAAAAGGACCCACTGTGACCATGCTCCCTCAACAGATCCCTTTACCATTCACAGTGAATGTTGCCTTTTCTAAGAAAATAAAATTAGCTTGCAACAAAACAACAAACAGATAGCTCGTTTGAAAAAATACTTCATTTTTTTTAAATCAGTAAATTCGGTAATTTTTGTGCCTGTTATTAGCAACCGCTAGACTACAGTCTACTATCAGTCTACATTTTAAGGTAAGACTGCTGCGCTCCCTTGTCATCTCCATCTTCCTATATGCTTGCGAAACATGGACCCTCACAGCAGATCTACAATGAAGAATGCAAAGCATGAGGTGCTACAGAAGACTTATGGGCATTTCATATACCCAGCGCATCACCAACGCATGGTTTTAGAGGCGCGACTGGTTGAGTCTGGTTGTTATTTACTCGCTCTGACCATAATAGCGACCATTACGCATCACTGACTTTATTATCTGCGATGGCTATGTCTAAGTCGAAACCCCAAAGACACCTTTTATAATTTCGTCTTTTATATTATTAATAGCCTTT
Organism: Oncomelania hupensis; assembly: GCA_036898135.1. Lineage (NCBI taxonomy): Eukaryota > Metazoa > Mollusca > Gastropoda > Littorinimorpha > Pomatiopsidae > Oncomelania > Oncomelania hupensis. Next base: position 115,429,339 of record CM072512.1, read on the forward strand.
GTGTCATTGTTGTTGTTGTTGTTGATGTTTCTGTTATTGCTCTTCTTCTTCTTTTTTTTCTTGTTATTGTTGTTGTTGTTGTTGTTGTTGTTCTTCTTCTTCTTCTTCCTCTTCTTCTTCTCCTACTCTTCCTCCTCCTTCTTTTTCTCCTCCTTCTGCTTCTTGATAGTTTTTACATCAATGTTTTACCAACATCACAGTATGTTCCAGGTACTTTTGTAAATCTAGCACTTAGCGAAATAAAGCCTGAAGTCTGTTATCTCCTTCTTCTTCTTTTTCTTCTTCTTCTTCTTGATATTTTTTTAGCATCAATGTTTTATGAACATCACAGTATGTCCAGGTACTTTTTAAAAACAAAATGTCACGTGGCGAATAAAGTCTGAAGTCTGTTAGGCCTATCTGTTTTCTCTTGTCCTTCTTCTTTTTCTTCTTCTTCTTGCGCTTTGAGCTCAGTTTCATTGGGAAATCGCGATTATTATTATTATTATTATTATTATTATTATTATTATTATTATTATTATTATTATTATTATTATTATTATTAGTAGTAGTAGTAGTAGTAGTAGTAGTAGTAGTAGTAGTAGTAGTAGTAGTAGTAGTAGTAGTAGTAGTAGTAGTAGTATTTCTTGTTCATCTTGTTCTTCTTGTTTTTTTTTCTTCTTACCACTACTACTACTACTACCACTACTGCTACTACTACTTCAGATATGTCGTCCACACATGTGCGCGAACAACTGGACAAACTGAGTCCCTGCAGTTTTAATGTAATGAAAGCTTTAACGGTCAAGTTGACCTTGTTAGATCAAAATCTTATCATTAGAAAACAGGCACTAAAACGGTCACGATACTGCCTATCACAGAGCCACCTCATCTGCGCTTGGAACTGTTTTATCCGCTGATCTTAATCTGATACTCTTCATTGACCGGTCAGACGTAGATAAGAATTATTAAGCACCAATGTAGCCCATGCTTCAACTTGAATACGAGCTTAGTAGATTGGAAAAGTCAATCAGGTAATAATAAAAGGATTGATTGTTGTGTCATCTGTTCAATATCAATTTTTAAGTTAGGGTAAGTTTAGTTTTGCTTCGCTTAGCATAGTTTAGTGTGACCCAAACGAGTTTGATTTAGTTGAGTTTAGTTGTTTAGTCTAGTTTGCTCTGATTTGGTTTGGTAGGGTTTGGTTTAAGTTGAGTTTTGGTTTAGTGAGAGACAGACATAGATAGAGACAGACAGACAGACAGACAGAGAAAGCGAGAGACACAAACAGGAAAAGAGAGAGAAAGAAGGAGAGAGAGAAAGAGAGAGAGGGAGAGAGAGAGAGGAGGGGAGAGTCAGTCACACAGTTTTGAATGAAGGAAAACAATTGCATTAACTGATTTTATTGAAAACCGACTATATGCGGTGTAATACAAAAAGCAAAATGGCATTAACAAATATATTAAACTATGCATGAATAAATGAATACATAAATTAATAAGTTAAAAAAATAAATCCATGAATTAAGAAAAAAATAGAAAGAAAGAAAGAAATTAGGATAAATTAATAAATAAACAAATGCTCACCTCCAAAATTGTACATTGTCAAAAAACGCTGGAACCTCGGAAAGCTGTAGGGCCAACCAGGTACAGTGTAAAAAGATACAAGAGTTGAGGAATGCTTTCTGAAAATTCGTCCTAACACACTTGATACCATTTATACCCATTATGTCTAACATAATGATAAAACAAAAACCATTATGATGTAGGCTACAGTCCATTACAGTATACGATACTACATAAGTATTAAATCTTACTGGAAATAAAACAAAACCTACTTCCAATTAAAAAGAAAACCCATTTTAAAAAGTTGTAACATACAATAATAGACAAATGTAGCCTAATATTACATAGACTTTTCAAGTTTTACACTACAGGTTTGCTGGGGTCTCTATGTAAAAAAACAAAAACAACCCTAACTTTAATCAGTTTAATGTAATTAAAACCCATTATGTGAAACTTGTAAAATAACGAGTTGCTTGTGTGGGGGTGATGGTTGGGGGAGGAGGGGAGGAGGGGAGAAGGATGGAGATGTTGGTGTTAGGAAAAAAAATAGTACTGACACTTGGTTTGATTGCGTACATCGCTAGTGATACTGAAAACAGTTTAACAAAAATAAATAAATAAAACTTTATCTCTGCATCCTTAAAGCTTATCTTATAATAATAATACTAATAATAATAATAATAATAATAATAATAATAATAATAATAATAATAATAATAAAGTAGGCTTATATAGCGCGATACCCCAGCTCAGGGCTGGGCTCACCGCTCTTAACATAGGATATATCTTTAGAACAAACATAAACAATAAAACAGGCTATGCAAGCATTCACACCAACCGTACTCACAAAGGCATACAAGGGAATAACAACATATGCAATACACTATGCATGCATAATAAAACAAACAAACAAAAAATATTAATACAATGGCATATTAAATAATAATAAGATTCACCATACAGATTTAAAATATAACAAAAAATGTGTTACATGATACAAGGAAAACATTAATATAAACAGAAGAAATAATAATACTGTTTTATTTTTAAAACGAAATCATCCTCATCCTCTTCATCATCATCATCATTACCATCATCATCATCACCATCATCATCATCATCATCATCATCATCATCATCATCATCATCATCATCATCATCATCATCATCATCATCATCATCATCTTCATCACCACCATCGGTCTCGCCGTCATCATCTTCCAACTACGCCAAAATCAACAATACTGGAAAACAGCCTATCCTATCCTATCCCGTAACTCGGAGGTCATAGGGGCACCCAGATTATAGTTTAACCAGTGTACTCCATCTTTCCCTGTCTTTAGCAACCCTGATTGTTTCGCTCAGTGTCAAACACTGTGGAAAACAGCACAAACACAAAAATAATAACATAAAAAATGAACTGTTCAGTCAGCATTATTACATACAGACTATTTTTAAACTAATACAATAGATAAAGCTCACCGCTGACGAAGATATTTTCACAGATGCTGACATTTTTTTTACAAAGGCGGTTTAAATTAGCGTCAAGAATCCATTGAAATTGTATTGCATAGTCCTGCAATAATAGACAAAGAACGTATAATTTACAAACCCGCAGTTAGTAGCACTTTGTAGTAACGTTAACCTTTATAGTTGCAGTTCAACTTTAAATTGTTAGATTTGATTGTCTGTCAGTTGGCTATGTGATAATAAGGTGGTCTAAAATCAACTTGTATGTGAAGAGACGTTCAAATAAAATGCTGAATTGAATTGAATTGAATCTTGGTAGTTCGAGAGCCACCATTCCACCTCCTTAAGCGGTGTGGATATCGTTTGCAATGAAAGCGAGGTGCTGTTTCAGCGCTGGGGTCAAAGGTGGGACGTTCTGGGCAGGCATGAAGTAAGTCGCCATGTTGAAGAGATCGATGAACACACGGTAGCCTCCACTGAAAACAAACATATTGGCTTGTCAGAAGAAACGTTATAAACAAATAATGGATGCTATTTACCCCACTTCCTCCCCCCCCCCCCCCCCCCCGTTTCCCCTCTCCCAATCTCCCAAACTAACCAATCAAGCTCAAAGCGCGGCGATCTGTACAGACATACACCCTCACATGTTAAATACTCAAATATACAAGAAACTCACATCCATCACTCGAACATATGATGTAAGACAGAGGAATCGCTGTTAGAATACCGAAAGAAAATTAGAATTGTATTTAAAAGGGGAAAGGTGGTGCTGGTAGTGGTGGCGTTGTGACAGATGATCATGACAAATTGTCACAAGAGTAAGTACATATACCTGTACGTACCATGTTCTCAGAGCTATTGCAGGCTTTTGGAAGACAATAGAACCGAATTGTTTGAACAAACTATGTTTTTGACATACCCGTCATATTGTAGTGCTCAGTTTGATTCATCAGATTGTTCTGTTGTGGTGCTTTGTTGCTGTTATATTAAAACAATCTATAGTGGCTAGGCCAATTAAAAGAAAAGGGGTAGGGAGAAGGAAAATGGGAAAAGGATGATTTCATATACATGTTGAGAATGTTTAAATCATTCAACTCTGTCATCTTTTGGATTTTAGTTTGTCTGACATTCTGAATCTTTTGCTTTTGAATTGGCATTATGAAAAAGATAACCTGAGTGTTAGTCTCATCATGTTTGGTTTATTTATTATTATAGATTTGTTTTCTTATTTTTTCTCCCTGTGAATGTTTGATCATTTCGGCACTATGAAAAGGATAATCTGAATGGTAGTTTCATCATGTTTGTTTAAAAGTAAAGGGAGATAATCTGCGCTAAACATTTATGTATTATCTAGTCAAAATGGTTCTTTCCCTTTATCTAGGTTAATTTATGACTTAGCTTGCTGGTGTGCAGTTGAATAAAGGTTTTTCTTATTCCATGTCTTTGTTGTATCAGCTATATTATTAGTATGCAATGCAGGTGTGTTTCAACAAAGTGTAAACTGTATGCATCGGTTGTGTACCTGTGTGATAAATGTATTTTTGTGAGCTTGTTTGTTTGCAATCTCTTTTGACAACGTTTTTGATTGTATTAAATTAACTATTTATTTTTTGCTTTTTGCTATTGATAATGGTGCCGGTTCAGTCTAAATGTTTATGTAATGTGATAAAACTATATATATTAAAAATGCTAACAGCCCAAAAACAAAGATTTTTATTTTTTTAAATGGGATTTTGTCTGATAAAAAAAGAGAGAGAATGTTTGTGGGGTGGGATTATGACAATACCTCCCCCCCCCTCCTCCACCCTCCCTTTTTTTTTTTTTTTTTTTTTTTTTTTTTTTTTAAACTTGTGCCACAACTTTCTCAAAGAATGCTTGAAAATTATTCAATGCTACTATTGTCTGAGATGACTGCTTGTGTGTTTTGTTCTGACTTTTGACTGACTAACTAAAGAATATGTGATGACACTTAGTGGAAAGTTTTTTCCCTATTGGTAATAAAGTGAATTGCTCTTGTGAAATGGCTAAGATCAGATAATAGATACATAATTCACAAACTGCTTCTACATTTTATTTTGATGCTTTAAATCGCATGCTTCGTTTGCACCCTAATCAATAGAATTATAGGTTATTATAATTTAAGTATGCATACATGTGACTTTGCATTATACACTGCCTGCAATGTCGGCTATACAACTCTATTTATGTTTTGATACCGCTGAAGCCGGGTTTTTCCTTTTTGGTTGTCACATACATCCATTTGTTGCTGATATATATTGATTGAGCTATTTATATTTTCTGGTTTTGTCTGGTTTGTGTGTAATATTAAGTAACTGTGTATATTTTTTATTTTTATTTTACTTATTTTATTTTCAAATATAGTTTGCTGTGTGTTGTTTTATATTTTTTCAACATGTGTACATCATCACTAACAATAGCATCTATGAACTGCCAAGGTTTGGGTGATATGAAAAAACGCAGGGATGTATTTCATTATTTAAGAAGTAAGAACTATTCTATATATTTGTTACAAGATACACATTTTGATACTAAGCTAGAAAACTATGTTGAATCTGAATGGGGATATAAATGTTATTTTGCTTCTTATAGCTCAAGTTCACGTGGAGTTGCTGTTCTTTTTAATAATAATTTTGAATTTTCTGTAACGCATGTTTGTAGGGATCCCGGGGGCAATTTTCTTTGTATTTCTGCCAAAATGTTGGGAAAAGAATTGGTTATTGTAAATGTCTATGGTCCAAACAAGGATGATCCACATTTTTATTCTGAACTTGAAATTTGTTTACAGAGAATGGGATGTGAGAATATTATAATGTGTGGAGACTGGAATTTAGTTATGAATTTTTGTTTGGATTACTGCAATTATAAACATAACAATAATATAAAAGCACAAGAACAGGTGGAATCTATGATGTCAAATCTCGATCTGGTTGATATATGGCGTGAAATTAATCCTGAATTACGTAGATTTACCTGGCGTAGAAATAGACCCTTCCAACAAAGTAGATTAGACTTCTTTCTAATTTCGGACACTTTCTCTAGTCTTGTAATAGATGCAGATATTCTCCCAGGCTACCGTACAGATCACTCTCTGGTTACCTTATCATTAACGACAGGGCAGGAAGAAAAACACTTTACATTTTGGAAATTTAATTCCTCGTTATTAAAAGATAAGACTTTCTTAGACGAGGTAAATGAATTAATTAAAGAAGTTACAGGAGACTACGCAGCTTTGCCGTACGACAGGACTAACATTATAAACATACCATCTAGTGAACTACAGTTTACTATTTCTGACCAACTCTTTTTAGACACTCTTTTAATGAAAATTAGAGCCAAGACTATTAATTTTGCAAGCAGAAAAAAGAAAATAAGTCAGAAAAAAGAGAGGGATTTAGAAAATATGATATTAACTTTTGAAAAAAGAGACAATCTAACTGATAATGAAAGGGTTGAATTAGTAAACCTCAAAAATGAATTAGTGTCAATAAGAGAAAAAAGAATGGAAGGGGTTTTGTTGAGATCTAGAGCTAGGTGGATTGAAGATGGTGAAAAAGTAACGAAATATTTCTGTGCTCTTGAAAAACGAAATTATGTAAGCAAACAAATAAGAAAAATTACAAAACAAAATGGTGATATTTTAAATGATACGAATGATATTTCTAACGAAGTGAATTCTTTCTACTCCAAACTTTATTCTAAAAAAGCAGTTGATGTATTCGACAAACATATTTTAGGTAGTGACATTCCATCTTTAACTATATCGGAGAAGGAATCTTTGGAGGGAGAAATTACTTTTGAGGAAGCAAGTAGAGCTTTAAAGAATATGGCAAACAACAAAAGCCCTGGAAGTGACGGATTTACAGTAGAATTTTTTAAAGTATTTTGGAAATCGTTAGGTATGTATATAGTTAGGTCTTTAAATGAGGGATTTATAAAGGGAGAATTATCAATAACACAGAAGGAAGGGGTAATCATATGCATCCCAAAGGGTGACAAACCAAGGGATCTGATTAAAAACTGGCGTCCAATATCCTTATTAAATATAACTTATAAAATAGGATCCGCTTGCATAGCTAATAGATTAAAACTTGTGCTGCCTTCATTAATTAACGAAGATCAAACAGGTTTTATGAAAGATAGATATCTTGGTGACAATGTTCGATTCATTTATGATTTGATTGAATATTTAAATAAAAATCAAAAACCTGGTCTGTTGCTTTGCCTTGACTTCGAGAAGGCCTTTGACTCATTAAGCTGGGATTTTATGTTCAAATTTCTTGATATGTATAATTTTGGGAATGATTTCTGCAATTGGGTCAAAACTTTTTATAGTAATATTAAATCAACTGTTATTGTAAATGGCAGATCAACCCCATGGTTTTCTGTTGAACGTGGTTGTAGGCAGGGAGATCCGCTGTCGCCTTATTTGTTCATTCTAAGCGTCGAAATTTTGGGTATAATGATTAGACGAAACAAAAACATCAGAGGTATCTTAATAAATGAAGAGGAAAACAAAATTTTGCAGTATGCTGATGACACCGAATTAACACTTGAGGGGGACAGTGAATCTTTCTGTGAAGCTATTTCTACCATTAATATGTTTAGTAAATTTTCTGGACTTATTTTAAATGCTGATAAATCTAGCGCAATATGGCTTGGTAGCCAAAAACATTCTGCAGTAGTATATATGCCTCATTTGCAAATGAAGTGGAACCCTGAACATTTTAAAATTCTTGGAATCTGGTTTTCTAATGATTTAAAAAGTTGTGTACAATTAAATTTTGATGAAAAGTTTATGGAAATAAAGTCTTTATACAAAATCTGGCTCAAGAGACAAATTACACCTATCGGTAGAGTCGCTGTTCTAAAATCTTTAATATT
>CM072512.1:115457254-115522254 GCA_036898135.1 Oncomelania hupensis
GTCCCCTATATGCATTGTGTCCGGGGACGTTAATTTACTTACCTAACCTAACCTAACAATCAGATACAGGTAAGTGTATTCTATTATACTGCAGTTTTTAAAACAAAAATAGACTAACGTTTTAGAGCAATCAACTTTTCACCCCCTTAAAACACCCTACTTTTTTTTGGAAACCAAAATATTGTACATTCAAATCTTGCTACGCGTATTAGGTAGTTAATGTGTACATGTACAGATTTTATTTTTGCAAGTGTTGGTGATTCCAGGGATGGATGTTTCCTTTCACTGTAATTCGTTTTAGTTTACATGCCCAGTAGAAACTGTTATACTGGTAACATGAAATACGAAAGGAATAATGAAAATTCGATGAAAATGGCGCTTTATCAGTTATTAGCGTCCATCTACTCACAAGATGCATTCAACAGGAATAATTATTTACACATCTTGGGAAGGGATGTAAGCGAGGGTGAAGTAAATAAAATGATGAAAAAATTGCTGAATTTAACTCCAACTTCTTGCATGCAATATCATTTATTTTATGTGTATAATTTATTGGATTTCCCTCCAGGCGTTTTGCAGTCTTTCAGCTCCTGCCTTGAAATTTCAGGATCTGGTCGCTGTATCTTTGACCTGCAACCTTATCGACCTTCACCTTGACATTGGCACGATGTCTGAGTGGGTTGGTGGCTTACGGAAGCCTGCTGTGAATTCTATTACTGACGGCATGCCCATCTATGCGCAGGTACAGTTAAATGTATTGTGCAAACATTTGATTGAATATGAGCTGTTTCCCACAAAGGAAACTCGAAAGTTTTAAAATAATACTTTTATCATGTCTTTGTTGGTTTTTTCCCTCTCAAACTATACTCTTCTACATTCTACCAGAAGAAGAAGAAGAAAAAGAAGAAGAAGAAGAAGAAGAAGAAGAAGAAGAAGAAGAAGAAGAAGAAGAAGAAGAAGAAGAAGAAGAAGAAGAAGAAGAAAAAGAAGAAGAAGAAAAAGAAAAGACAAGACATACAACAAAATGAACCTGGCAGAGAAAATGAAACTAAGCTTGCTTCTTCGGATAAGAATATGAACCGAGTTCTAGTCTAGGCACACATGCATTCCTTTAGCACTGGCTTTAAAAACCCTGACGCTCAGGTCCTAGAGGAGTGAGTGTCCGTTGAACAAACACAACCAGCAAACAGTGCGAAACTGATTACTACGTTCCCCGATGAAGGCTTTCCTCATCATCAACATTGACATCCCATTATTTAAATTATTTATGTCTGTTTATCTTCGACACCCTCGAAAAAGGCCTAAAGTCTGAAACGTTGGAGAGCAACCTTTTATTAAGGATGATCTCTCTCTCTCTCTCTCTCTCTCTCTCTCTCTCTCTCTCTCTCTCTCTCTCTCTCTCTCTTTCTTTCTCACTCTCTCTCTCAGAAATGTTTTATTTTTTTAATTTATTTTGTATTTTCCAGGTTATTGCTGGCATCTTTGTGGCTATGATGGTCGTTCTGTTTGTCTTCATAATGTACGCGATGCTAAAACATCGTCGGGTCGTCTACTGCGACATCTTCCAAATGCAGAAAGAGATGAAGAAGGCCGTTCTGGGAGCAGGCGCAGGAAGAAGCCGCGGAGAAGAAAGAGGAGGAGGTGTGTGGAATGGATGGGGAGGAGGAGGAGGAGCCATGGGCAACGGGAAGGAACCGTTGCTTACTGGGATCATCATCCAGGTCGATGGAGCGGGTAGCAACAAGCTGCTCGTACATGGTCCCGTGACCAAGATATAGGAGAAAGTGGGAGGAATCATAATAATGATGGTGATAAAGAAAGAGCAAAACGAGTTTTGTTGTTGTATTTTTGTGTGTTGTTTTTGTTTTTTCAGATTCAGCATCAATTAGTGTATTCAAATTACAGTAATCAGGACTTAAAATAAATGCTTGCATGTTGTAGGTTATTTTGTAGCGTATTTGTCACAGGAAGAATTGGAATGTAGCGCAATACGGAATCTAAGTTAGTGTTTATTGGAATTCCAATACGTCTTGGGAGGTAGTGACATTTCAGTCAAAAGCTAGTTAAATTGGGATTCTTATTCACCCCAGGACGAATGGGAATCCATTGTTTTTGTGCCAATGGAAAATTCAAAATGACAGAATGAACTATCTCAAAATTATTGTTAAATTCTAACAATGTATTTTTCAAAGTTCAGTGTGTAATCATGAAGAAAAAAGCAGATAATAGCAAACTTTATACTTTAGAAAACTATTACAACATTTGTAGAACCAGAGTCCTTGGTCTTCAAAATATGGTTAAACTGTAAGTTAGGCAATATAATTGTACACTTGTATGAAACATTTTCATCTTTATATATCTATATATATATTCTTATTTTTTAAACTGTGTCATCAATATTATATTCTACATTTGTCTTTATAATACAACAAACTGTGGAATGTATAGTAAGAATTAAAGCAAACGAAAAGGATTTCAAAAGTACTAACTAAAAATTAAAACATCACATAAATAAACACATCTTTAAAACAGTAAATCAGGTTTATACTGCAACCAGAATTACACAAGGAAAGTACAAAGCAAATTAAAGCAATATTTTTTGTATGTAATAATGTACGAATAAATGTCTGGTTATAAATCTGGATCTCATATACCTAAAATGTTGAAATTGTTAAAGTATCATTTTCATGATTCACGCTACATACACGTATTTTACATTGGAACATCCTTCGATTGCGGGGAAAAAAAATAAAACTACGAGAACTTTTCTTTGACTTGGTACAATTGTTTAATGCAGTGTGTGTGTATGTGCGTGTGAGTGCGCGTGCTCATTATTACTAAACTAACTTTAGTTTTCTTTTGTTTCTTGTTTAAATAAAATAATAATTTAAAAAAAATGATATTTAAACAATACTTATATTGTTATAAAATATATAACATTTTTAAAATAACGCGTGTTCATATATAAAAGTATTATTATCAATTAATTTATTTAACGTAAGCAATTATGTTTAATTTTTGTTAGAGATTAGTGTTTTAAATTTTCCTTGAGTTGTACTTTCGAATTCGCTCGCTTCTACTAATTAGTTATATGAGAAAAAGAAAAGAGGGGGAAAAGAGAGAGAGAGAGAAAGAAAGAGCGAAAGAAAGAGCGAAAGAGAGAGAGAGAGAGAGAGAGAGAGAGAGAGAGAGAGAGAGAGAGAGAGAGAGAGAGAGAGAGAGAGAGAGAGAGAGAGAGAGAGAGAGAGAGAGAGAATATGAGATGGCGACCCAAATGCAAGACTATGAATCAGAAAAACATGCAATACGATCTCGATAAAACACAGACTGACCTTGAAGATCATGACGGAGCGTTCCATCTGCTTATTCATTGTCAGCAGACGACTTCCGGTAACCTGAAACGGAAATAAATCGAAACGAGGAACTATTTGTAATGACAGTGATTAAAGTTTGTATCATGTAAAAGGTTTTTAAAAACAAATATTTTAATGTATTTAAAAACTTTCTGTCGCACTTAAATTGTAGATAAACTTTTATTAGCTTTTTTTATCGGACAATACAGTTTTGCATGGCATTGTATTAGCCACCGACTTAAATTAAATTCCATTCAATTCAATTAAAATAAGCTACATTTAATTTGATTGATTTAAATAAAATTGCAATAATTACATAAATTAATCGTCAATATATTTTTCTTAATTAATTAAATTAAATTAAATTGAAATGAACTGAATTATTATTCTTACGGATTTCAGTAGAGAGTCCCGAACTGCGTTTATGTCTGCGATGACTTGCTTGAACCATAGTTCAAACACTGAAATCATAGAAAATGTTATTGAAGACTGTAACCATGCATCATTATTATTGTCTTGTACCAAGAATTGGTCAATATTATTTTCCATGTTCAACTAAATGGGTAAAGCGATTTTGTTGAGCTCTGGTATACAGGTACGTCAAATCGGCCAGTCGCTCCCAGTTTCACTTATTTTGTTCAATTCTGTTTACAAATAGTTCATATACTGGCCTACCTCGAAATAATTTTTTTGTAAATGTTTATGGAAGCAATATAGGATTCTGAAGTCTGTATTTATTCCACGATTTTTTTAAAATTCGCTAAGCTAAAGCCGAGTTAATACACCGCCAAGAAAACTTGCTTCCCCTCCCCTCAACGCCCCCCCCCCTCCACTCCCTTACTTCCTCCCCCAGCTATATGGGTCAGTGTCTTGAAGTACATTTGAATGGCTTGCCATCTTGTTTCGTTTAAAATCTTTTCAAGGATAAAATGAATTTAGACTAATCAACAAACAAGCAGGTAAACAAACTACATTACAATACATGATTATTGCTTTAGGTCCAGCGGACTCTTCCGAGCCAAATCAGGACCAGGTAAACAAACTAACAAACAAACAAAACAAAACAAAGGTTACGTTACCTTGGTGGACAAGGATGAACAAAACTTCGAGTTGTTCAGGACTCTTTGGTTCCTGACAGTCCAGGAGAGTACTAACCTGCAACAGGTGAGAGAATGTCTCAAAATCAGAGGGTGTGAAAAAGAAGAAGTTGGAAGACGATGACGAGGAAGAAGAAAGAGAGATGTTGCTGCGGTTGATGGTGGTGGGGGTGAAGATGATGATATCATATGAAGAAGAGCAACATTAAGAAGAATTATTATTAATAGTAATAGTAGAACAAGTAGAAGTACTAGTAGTAGTAATAGTAGTAGTAGTAATAGTAGTAATAATAGTAGTAGTAATAGTAGTAGTAATAGTTGTAGTGTTCAATAATGATACTAAATGCGGTCAATCTAAATTTCAAATTAAAAATTTGATTTTTATTTCGCCTTCTGTAATAGAGATCTTTTTAGATCGCCGCGCTTTAAGTTCGACTTAGGAAAAAGCATCTTGTAGTAGCAGCAGCAGCAGCAGTAGTAATAGTAGTAATCTTAGTAGTAGTAGTAGTAGTAGTAGTAGTAGTAGTAGTAGTAGTAGTAGTAGTAGTAGTAGTAGTGGTTGTAATAGTAGTAGTAGTGAGGCAAAGAAGAAAATAAGACGACAAAGAGATATAGAAAATGGATGAAACATATGAAGAACAATAACAAGAACGAGAAGGAATTAGATTGAGAATTACAGGCCAATGGTTTAAAGAAGGTAAGGAACTAATCTGCTTAACATTTATTGTTAATGTGTTCATATTATACAAACGCTAAAAAAAACGACAAAGAAATGGAAGGGAGAAAGAAAATGTAAGAACAACGAAAGGGATTTAAAAAACAGAAAAACAAAAGACATTTATTTTACATGTAAAACAGATGTATAATTATTTAATTTTTCATTTCTTTATTTCATTGTTTCTTTCTTTTTTTCTATCTATCTATCTATCTATCTATCTATCTATCTATCTATCTATCTATCTATCTATCTATCTATCTATCTATCTATCTATCTATCTATCTATCTATCTATCTATCTATCTATCTATCTATCTATCTATCTATCTATCTATCTATCTATCTATCTATCTATCTATCTATCTATCTATCTATCTATCTATCTATCTATCTATCTATCTATCTATCTATCTATCTATCTATCTATCTATCTATCTATCTATCTATCTATCTATCTATCTATCTATCTATCTATCTATCTATCTATCTATCTATCTATCTATCTATCTATCTATCTATCTATCTATCTATCTATCTATCTATCTATCTATCTATCTATCTATCTATCTATCTAATCTCAAATTTGGCCACATTCCGACAGCGAGGATATTTAATTTTCCAGTGAAAATAACAGTGAAGAAGAAAACGAGTTCATTAAATGCTATTTTTACAAAAACTAAATTCTAAGCATTTTATCTCAATCCACTCAAAACAAGAAAACAAATCCATAAACACAGACGAAAATAACGACAATGTTTAATTATTTAATTTATTTATTTATTTATTTTAAATGTAAAACAGATGTTTAATTTGTTTTATATATTTTCGTATACTCATTGATTCATTTACTAATTAACCTATTCGCATATTTATTTATTTATTATTTCACTTATTTATTTATTAGTTCATTTATTTATTTATTTATTTATTTAATAATTTATTAATTTATTTATACACTTATTTATTAATTTTATTTATTTGCAGACATTTCGTGTGAAGTATGTATTTACTATTTTTTATTTCCTTTTTATTTTCGCGCTTTCTTTTTTTTTGTTTCTTCTTCCTTCCCTTTTTTTCCTTTATGTTTTAAGTTTGTTTCTGTCTTCATTCTTTCATACTTTACGATAGTATTTGTTGTTGTTGATATTTTTGTAAGCATTATAACACAATAATGAGGATATAATGAAATTAAAAAAACACTGAACTTACCTTCAAGTAACTTTCGTACGTGACCTGATCTGACATTTCTTTTTGGTTTCTCTTTAAAACGATGTCTTTTTTTTAACAATTAAATAATCTACTTAGGTAAATGTATTTTTTAAATACTAAAAATATTTAATCACAGAAATGTGCAGCAAATTTTATAACACACACCGGGACCACCACCAGGTCATTTGCGAGGGGAAAAAATATTTCAATATTATTTGGCAACGTTAAAGCAGATTAAAACCAACACTTTTCTCATCAAGTCACCAAGATAAGTACTATGGGATATTTAGTACCTATAGTTCACTAGCTACAGTGTATAACTTGCAAGCGTGGAGAGGTTTGAAGCATTCATCCCTTTAAATATCTTCGGGGGTTAAAGGAAGAGGAGAGGGGAAATGTGTGTGTGTGTGTGTGTGTGTGTGTGTGTGTGTGTGTGTGAGAGAGAGAGAGAGAGAAAGAGGGAGAGAGAGAGAGAGAGAGAGAGAGAGAGAGAGAGAGAGAGAATTGTTGGGTGTTCTTATTCTGAGAAATTGACGTAAACAAATTGGCAAAGGGCCAATTATTGCTACCAAGCCGATTTCTGGTTTTGTAAAAAAAATGTTTAGTAATCATTACTTGTTAAGTGCTGATGTTTATTAGAAACGTAGCCTCTTTGAAGAACAACGAACCATGCTACACAGTTTCTCACTAATCCTTTGTATACTAAAAGATGATGATGATGATGATGATGATGATGATGATGATGATGATGATGATGATGATGATGATGATGATGATGATGATGATGATGTGGCTTTGCATAGCGCCGTCTCCACGTCAGTATAGACGTGCTCAATGCGGATAAAAGAGCTTTTTCCATTATCAGTACAAAAGTTTCGTTTTCTAAGGACAGATGGGCAGACCGAAATATATCTAAATCTATATACATCAAGAAAAATAAATATCCTGCTCTCAAACGTGGGCAAGAAGTGCGACATAGTGGCTTTCAATTTCATGTGCAACTTTGTGAGCTAAAAGAGCTCAAATTGCATTCATAAAGCCTTGTTCTCCTGATGCCTTTCGACCTTTACCAAAGATCTCATCAGAGGAGGTTTGGCCTTGAATGCATAGACTACACTGAGTGCAGTCTATAATGTATTGCATGGGTAGTCACAAAGACACCCGTTGGGAAGTTCACATTACGAAGAAGCCAGTCGCAATTTGAAAATACCCCAGTTGCTAGGGCCGACCGAGAGAATTACTTTCAAAGCCATTTTGAGAGAGGTATATATACATGTATCTAAAGCTATTGGTAGTAAGAGTGCAGTTTCGATCAAGTTGGCGATAGTATCAATTCTCACCACCATCACACCCACTTCCACCACACCCAACCAACCTGGAGAGTTCCTCACAACTCATACTGGGAATTTCCCAGAAAGACAAACAAATGAGGTCAGAACCGCTAAATGTGGGTTTTCTGTGATTCGCATTGCTTAATTAGTCACACGGAACATTTAAGGATCAGAACGACGTTCTTTTCCACAATATCCAGTTTTTTGGGAAACGCTTGTATTTATATATAAGTAATAATTTTCTGGAAAGAAGAACTGTTAAGAACTCTGCACCCAGTCCGTATCTCTCTGTCTCTGTCTGTTTGTTTCTCTCTCTCTCTCTCTCTCTCTCTCTCTCTCTCTCTCTCTCTCTCTCTCTCTCTCTCTCTCTCTCTCTCTCTCTCTCTCTCTCTCTCTCTGTAAATAAATTCTCCCAATATACATTGAACTCCAAATGCATTCAGGCTGTCTTTGTGATTGTCATATATATATATATATATATATATATATATATATATATATATATATATATATATATATATATATATATATATATATATATATATATATATATATATATATATATATATATATATACACACAAAAAGTTCCAGTCAATACGTGTATTGTCTTAAAAAATGCTCTGGTCAATACACGAATTGACTGAACTGTCATTCGGCATTTAAATTGCAACTGGTTGTAACAAATAAATGACCGCACAATCATTTGTTGTTCCTGTACTTCAATACGCACACTCACAGGGACACATCCACACAACTAAATCATGTTAAGTAGAAGTTAGTAAATACTAAAAATAAGCTTAAAATTTAAACACTTCCATTTTAATCTCTCTCTCTCTCTCTCTCTCTCTCTCTCTCTCTCTCTCTCTCTCTCTCTCTCTCTCTCTCTCTCTCTCTCTTTGTCCTTCTCTGTCTGTTTGTCTGTTTCTCTCTTTATTTCTCTCTCTCTCTATCATGCAAAGTAAATATATATTTTTTAAAAGCCTTCCTCTTTGTCCCTCTCTGTTCATCTCTCTCTGTGTCTATATCTCTCTCATGCAATTTTTTTAAAAGTTTAAAATGTACACATTTTAATTAAAAACTTTCTCTCTTTGTCCCTCTCTGTCCCTGTCTCTGTCTCTTTTTGTCTCTTTCTGTCTCTGTCTTTTTGTTTCACTCTCAATTACATCTAATTCTTGAATGCAATCGGGGAGGCCATACGATTATTGATGAGAGAGAAAGAAAAAAAAAGAGAGAGAGAGAGAGAGAGAGAGAGAGAGAGAGAGAGAGAGAGAGATCCGTGTCATTGTTACGGTTGAGACGCGCACGATAGTTCCGAACGTTTTCTTTTGCAGCGCATGTAATAATAAGTATTTACCTTTGATTTGATTCTGCGTTGTTGTTAGAAAAAGCTTTGTATAATGTTGATAATTTTTGTTAGTCGATATTGTTGTAGTATCATTGATAATTTTCTGGAATTACTTGTTTATTATCGATCGAAAGTTCCAGACCTATCTGGTAATAGCTAGGTAATTCTTCTAAACTGAGGAATGTTCTATGTTGTAAGACAGTTCCGGTGATTAGATTAATTTTGATTGGGTGTTATTGCGTCACTCTGGAATGTTTTAAGCTTTACTGGATTGCAGAGAGGTTATATAAGTAATGCATTGTCTACTTGAAAAAGTTATTTTTTATAATGATTTTATAAACCTATCTTGTATGCAGTTGTTGGTGTTTGCTGAATAAAGTTGAAAAACTTTATACGACACTCTTGCCCTGTTGCTGAGTGAACAAGCTGCGTGGATAAACGAATTCGAGTTACACATAAGATTCAAGCATCGGGGCTGAATCGACTATTGATAAATACGTGTAACAGTCGTAATATTTTGCTTGGGTCAACAGGCAACTGTAATCTTTCGTCTCGAGAATTTCGGCCAGCTTGTTTAAAAACTTTTGTTCGTTTTCATTCGTATCCATCCTTTGTGGCGAGGAGCCGGCAAAGCAAGACTAAGAATGATCGACCGTGGTTCTGTCGCGGTTTGAAATCGCAATCGTCATCACGAGATTTTCGGTGAAATCCTAGGGAATTAGTGTCAAATAAGACACTGGACCTTATCAGTTACAAGCCGATTAACACATCTCAAGGGTTATTTTCTGAGCTCATCGAATTTCTGTGTAATATAAACAATGCTGTGGACCCTAGAAGCACTGAGTATCTATCTATCTGTGCGATCGCATGTGCTCTGAAATTGTTAGAAGACTTGACTCTGAGCGAAACACGCATTGACTAAACTGAACAAGCAGTCAATGTGTGTTTTGAAGTGGGTCAAAATTAAGACAATACACGCAATGACTGGAAATTTTAGTTATTTCATGTATTGCCTAGTGGCCACAGTAAAAACACGAATTGACTGATTTTTTTTAAACAGTACACGTATTGACCGAATACACAGATTGCCGGTAACATAATTATATTATATATATTAAGAGCTAAGCGTTTATTCTATCCTAAATTAGGTTATATGACGTAAGAATATATATATATAACGGGGTGGCCCGTAGCGCAGAGGCGCTGGTTTCCAATGCCGAAGGTCGTGGGTTCGAGCCCCACCTGGGGCAAAAATTTGTGACCAAGGTATGAGACTTTACGGGTCACCGAGGGTTCTCTCCGGGTACTCCGGCTTCCTCCCTCCCTTCAAAATAATATTGGATGCAGTCAAATTAATTTAAAAAAATACAAAACTATTTTACTTTCAGTTTCCTAATAGCGATCTCCCTGCCTTTACACCACGTGTATGCCTTGTATACTGTTGTCCTTGTTGTGTGTCTGTAATATATGTGTTGCACGTGAGCGTGTATGTTGGTATAGGTCGCCGCGCTTTGAGTTCGAAATCATTCGAAGTAAAGCGCGTATTAGCATCCGGTATTATTATTATTATTTTATATATATATATATATATATATATATATATATATATATATATATATATATATATATATATATATATATATATATATATATATATATATACTCTCATATTGCCTGGTTTCTGGCAACACATGCATGTTACGCGACCTTACTTGTGTCAACATGGATAGGAAAGTGTCAACATTCAAATGTTGTCAGAAAACGGGTACACTTTTTTTGCTGTTTTGGATTACATGGGACATAAATCGTGTTTTTTTGACATGTTGTCAAAAACCTGTACTATGACTGCAGTTAGTTCCCTTGCTACACTCTATCGTGCTTCTGAGGATCCATATAATATAAATTTTTGATGAGACAGGCTAAGAGTGAATCAGAATGAGAGCACGCGCTGTGAAGTGACGTCTTGTCTGTGATGTGTGACGTTGCACGAAGACACTTACTCAAAATGGCGGAGCTCAAATCGGTGAGTGGATATGTCTTTTGTAAATACTTATCAACGTTTAATTTGTTTTGAAATAATTTTAATAGTACGTAAAGCTCTGCTCCATAGTCTGCTCTCTTCACTTCTGACTTTTAGGACCCTCCTGGCGCCCTTGTCTCATCTCTGTTGCCGCTTTGTGCGCTCCATATCACCGTCATCGCTACCTCTAGACTCAATCAATGCATTTCCTCCTTCTGAAAGTTGTAGCACCGCCCCTTATAAACGTGCCATTCTACTGCATATTGACTTCTTATAACAACAGCCTCCCTTCAACCAAGTCCCCTATGCGCTAATGTGTCCGGGGACGTTAATCTAACAAACGTGAACGTGCAGGAATGCATTATGTACTTATGTAGCCATTCTTGCATTGTAGTTGCTCTTCAGTTTTGTAAAATATGAAGTTATAGTAAAAATTGACTTGTTGCAATTTGCCATTAATTTTTGGGAAATGCGTATTAAATATTAATATTGTAATGTTACTATGGTAAATATTGCCCCAATTAGAATTCCATAATCGTATAACGCATTGTCTAAAGCAGTGTCGACATCCTGTCTGTACATGTCGATCCTCTTGTCTGCTGTATCAACATAAAGATTTGCATGGAAAATACACTACAGGCTGTCAACAATTGTCGACCTTGGCATTGTGAGGGTTAAATCAGAAAAGAAATATTACTTTTTTTTAAGATCTAAATGTCTAATCTGGCTGGGCATTGAATGCTCAAATTTGAGATTTGTTGACTGGCTGTTGTATCTAATTTCTCTTAATATATTTTTAAATCGTTGAAGTCATTATAGACGTATATCTGGTTGTTTATTTTCTTATGTACTGTGTTTAAACAGCGAGTTCCGAGGATAAAGTAGCAGCCTAGCTGGAAACATCACCGTTAGCCCGCAAAAAAGCAGCGCATCGGTCTGTTTCCACTGCCCCATCTCAAACTGGTAAAGAAGAACGTACATGTCGTCCTAAAGTTATTCCATAATCAATGTCAATTTAATTTCCTTATGGATGAATAAAATAGTATGAGTAAATGAGTATGAGTAATTTTTTTAAGTTGCACAACGTTTTTAACATTTTAGTAACTTTTAACATCTTCAGATTTAGTGTACACTCTTTAGTGTTGTCAATTGGACGTGAGTTTGATCATCAGTGAATTATTTTCAGACTTTTACAAACACCTGTTATAATAGTGTACATAATGTTAATGCAATAACACTACAGTAAGTCAAATGAAACATAAGCTGGCTGTTGTACATAGTATAGTTCAAAGTTCAGCGCATTAACGGAGCAAGAAGCTTCTTCTGCTCTGATCCTCAGTCATGGAATTTCTTATATGTTATACAGTATGCTACACTTCCAACATTTAAAAAAAGGCAGTTGAAAATCTGTTTGTTTTTTCAAAGAGTATTTTATGTAACAGTTTCTGATCAGATAGCAGGCTCATCGATTTGTTTTTCAATTGTTGTAATAATTAATAATAATTTTGACTAGTTGAAAACAGGTAACTTTTCTTCTTTTTTTTTTTGGGGGGGGGAGGGGGGAGGAGGAGAGGGGAAGGGTGATGTGTTTCCAGTATGTGTGTATGGATTCTTCTGACTGGTTTTAAATTGAAAATATTTGTTTTTCTTGTAACCGGTCTTTGGGTAGGCTCGAAAAAATATTCAGTTATTATTATATTTATTATTATTATTATTATTATTATTATTATTATTATTATTATTATTATTATTATTATTATTATTATATTTTTTTAATTTTATTTATTTATTTATTTTTTTATAATAGTTCTCGTTCTTTGAAAACAGCAAGTCTACCGTACATCTAGATGGGAGGCAAACAGATTTAAATTTTAATGCACTTGTCAGTCTTGTAAGTTTTTTTTTTCTTTTCTGATGTACTGTGTAAATTGTTTTAACAGCGAGTCCTAAGGAGAAAGTCGCAACAGTGTTGGAAACATCACATGAAGGGGACTGTACATGAGGCAGCAGCATCATCTCTTTCCCCTAGCTCTGCTCTATCTTCAGTTGGTAAGGAGGTCACATTTTCTTTAATGTATATGTACTTTAACTGACACTTATACTTTTTTCTCTCCATGTACATGTATTTTCGATTAACTAAAACAAAGGTAACTGCACAGAACTGGAGGTAATGTTTTACTCTTTACAAAAATCAACAATGACATCCGAAAAGGCCGTTGGCCGTGGTTAAACAAAAAGAATATTACAATAGAGCGAGTTTGTTGTATGAAGTTAAGCCGTCCGAGTCTTCTGTATTGTTGGGTCTGCAGTTTGTGTTGACTATTGCCCCCGTTCTGTGCAAGACATCGTGCAACACACCTATATGAACCAATTTCCAAGACATATTAACCTGATCTTTTCTTTGAATAAAAACTGGAACTGACTGCTTTTTGTTACACATGTCTTTGTTTCTCAGATGTTATGTACACATAACTTATTTTATTATATAAATGTGTTAAGTTAAATAGCAATCTTTAACCTCCAGTTTTAAACAGAACATTTTGCTTTACAATATTGAATATATATGTTTAAAATAAATAATTGCCGTCCCCTTCTAATTCCCTAGGTTTTAGGATTTGTGTGTGTGTGTGTGTGTGTGTGCTAGAATTTGAAACCACAAAACATTGTGAACTTTAAACTAAATTGCCCCTGATCCCTCTGCATAGCATAATGATCAACAAAATGATCTCTTTTATGAAAATATTCTTACCAGTGAGTAGCCTCACTACATTCTCTTTCAATGTTCCTTTTCAAGACTCTACTGCTTACATGTATATTGTCTCAAATTCTGTCGTTTTTCATATTGCCGAGGTTCGTAATCGAATCCTAAAAGGCGGGGAGTATTAATGACGCTTTGGGTCAAGTACATGGGTTTTTTGTGTGTGTGCAGTTGAACATGCCAACGCTGGGACTGGGAAAAGAAAATACGTCCTTGACAAGAAGCAATACTGCATCTTCTGCAACAAAGGACAACTGGCTCTCCCAAGACATTTTCTTATGTAACACAGACACAGAATTTACCATCTTGTCTTGATGCCTGCTGTGTGGGTGGGGTTGATTTAGCAAGATTGCCATCTTCAAACACAGAACAATCTGGGGTTTCTCCACTGTCAATTTTGGCAAGCAATATTCCAACTTTGGTGATCTCAGTGGTACTTTCATGCAGGCGATAGTACTCTTTTTCAATGTTCAGAGAGTGGCCCATGTGATTTGCTAGCAATTTCTGCTCATTGGGTGACAAATCAAACAGTTGAGTGATTGTAGCTCCATACTTTCTGCATTTCGTCGATGTGATCAACCCTGCCTTCTGTAGCCCAATATCTGATGTGACAGCATGGATGGCTTGCCAGCCATCCAGGTAACCGTTCACAGACTTAGATGCAAAGTAAAATGGATTCGATACAGGTATAGCTACATCAGTCATCATTTCAAGAAGAATGTACAGAGATTCTTTCACCTGGGGAGGCAGGGAGTAAGGGGGGCTCACACGGATTAGTTAGTTCTTTATTTTAAGCCCTAGTGCTCCCGTTTCTCCTGTGAGGGCGTTTATCGCCTTCCCCCCCCCCCCTCCTGCCCCCTCCTTCTTCGACAGTTGATGGTTCGGGTGCATTGCCGCACCCCACAGTCACAGAGACCGCTAGGGATTCGAACCCTTAAGTGACAGGTTCTGCGCCTCCCGATGGCAGTAGAGATCCTGGGCTGCCTTACTCAGGCTCGAAGGCTTGGTGGAGAGACTTGTTCACACGGTGGCTGGGCTTGTCGTTACGGTTCATAGCTTGGCTGTGGGAAATCCGTCTTCTCCCGGTCACACAGCCAGTTCACAGTCCGACTCCAAGGCCCTGCCTCGAGCCCAAATAGTACGCGGGACGGGATGTCGTAGACCCCCCTCCCCCCACCCCCCGGCTCTGGCTCCCCTGTGGAAATAGCGGAGCATTCCTTTCCTAAGTTGACTCCATCTACAACCGGCGTTCGGCTAAAGATGTAGTCTATACATTACGGCTGAGACTCAAGTCCCTTTTACCCCCGTTGGGGTGCCGGGAGTTTCAGTATAAATAGTATCCTCACTTTCTGGAAATTTAGTGCTTTAAATTCCCACTGTCGCTGTCTTTCTCATTTGCTCTTTCTCATTCCTGCTCTGTTCTATCAATCTTCTATACTATCTTCTTCTTCGCTAGACCAGTCATCTACCTTTTTTTTGAAAAACTTTCCGGGACAACACGCCTTATTTGTGTATGAGGTCTGTTGGATCAGCTTGGGAATATTGCACGCTTTCTACCAGGTGGTAGATGTTATTATTTAGCAATGTATGCATTTTATATGTATGTGTTTTGTTGATAATTTATAATGATGTTGGTATTCTATTTTTTGTTTTTGTAAACGGGTGTTCGATAAATTGGAGTACAGCCTCAGCGTCCCCTGCGTGGGATGTCTTTATTGTAAAGTAACTGGCTTGTGGAGAGCGTTCTGTTTTACCACTAGGGTTGTTTCAGCAGATCTTTTATGCAGATCAGGGGTTGTCCGGTCCTGATTTGGCTCGGAAGAGTCCGCTGGACCTAAAGCAATAATCATGTAATGTAATGTAAAGTTCCTTTTGACGGAGGCTGCTCTCAAGTCTATGGGCTTGGTAATCCGAGACAGTCCTGACCCAGTGGTGGGACCGGATCCTACCTAAACTGGCCTTCCCGCGTGCCCGCTGGCTGCCGCTCTGGTTCAAGCTTGATCTGGTGCAGTTTTCTTTTTAACCCGTTTTTAATCTTACTCGGACGTGTTTTATCATTAATTTTAGATTAAATTTCTATAATTTGATTGTTTTTATATAATATAGGCCCTATACTGTTCCGTGCAATAACCCTGCAGACCTGGGGCCTGTTGCCTAGAACAAAACGCCTGCCGTGAGCGCACGCACTGCACACTTTGCCTTATGAAACGGTTTGCGCGTGGTGAGCGTTTTCAAAATGGCGGCAGAAGAAGGAATGATTGTAAACAGAAACCGTGTGAAGACGATTGCTGCAGTGCTGTGCTCCGATATCATGAAGCACGCGGCATACTACCTTCAGCCACCGCTCGCCAACGCACGCGCACGCCCGCGGCGTGCGTACCGTTTCCAATCCGAACGGGCCCCTGGTCTGTCTTCATATAAAAATTATTTTATCTCTCCTTAGACAATAAATAATCCGCTCACTCTGCCCTCCTAGTCGCCCTTTGGCCCTCCTCCCTCCCTCTGCTATACCTTTGGCGGCCTTGTCTTGGCGTCCCTTTTGCCACCCTTGTCACATCTTCACTCTACATTATTGACGCCGTCTTCCTTCCGATTCAACGCATCTTCCTGCTGGTTGTTGTAGCAGCTTTTGCGCTCCTTCTTCATTTGACTCCATTCTGCAAAACGACTTCTTATTACATCGGCCCTCGTTCATCCAAGTCCCCTATATGATTATGTGTCTGGGGACGTTAATCTACTTGCCTGCCTGCCTAACCTCAGTGGGGAATTGCCTAACAACAGACAGGAAAGGCCAAATAATTTGGCAAGTGCCTTACTAGGGTTTAGGCAGAAATTGCCTTACAGACAGAACTTGCTGTACAGGTGAAGATATTTGTAGATTAGTTATTGCCAAGAATACGGTTTTATGAATATGTGTTTACTTATGGCAGGCATGACCTGTGTTCACGCTTTCCTGATGTGCGCTACATTTTCTTGCCTAATGACATAAGGCACAAATTGTCTAATGTACATGAAGTATGGTTGGCGGTTCTCCACCTGTCATTATGTAAAATGGTATGTAGTATGCATTGCAGTTTTGCTATACTAGACAACCACTGACTACCAACATCATCGTCTGTGGAGTTTTGATATATGCTTCAGATGTGTTGGCTTCCAATCATTGCCTATATATATGCAGTTTTCCATGTTTGGGAATTGCTATTTTGGAGACGTTTAAACACATTGTGAAGAAAAACTGTTCAAATGAATCATTGCTTATCTGAAGTTGTTTGTTGTTGTTGTTGTTGTTTTAAAGTGAAGCAATGTGTGTTCATTTATGTGTGTACTGATGTGACAGTGACAGATGTGAGACAAGTTTCATGCTTCCCTGATGTGGGACCACGGTTTCTTGCCTTCTGATGTACATGTAATGTCTTACAAAACATTTGTATGTGTATGTTTTTAAAGGTATTATGGAGACATTTAATGTGCAAGTGTGATTGTTTTCGGAACACCCCAGTTGGAGTGCCGGGGGGAGGGGGGAGGGTGAGGAAAGGGGGGGTCAGTATAAATAGTATCCCCACTTTCTGGAAATTTAGTGCTTTAAATTCCCACTGTCGCTGTCTTTCTCATTTGTTCTTCTCATTTCTACTCTGTGCTCTATCAATCTACTATACTATCTTCTTCTTTGTTTGACCAGTCAGCTACCTTTTTTTCGTGAAACTCTTCCGGGACCAAACTCCTCATTTGTGTGTGAGGTCTGTTGGATCAGCTTGGAAATATTGGACGCTTTCTGCCAGGTGGTCACTAGGGCTTCCTATGATGTTATTATTTGGCAATGTAGGCATTTTATATGTATGTGTTTTGTTGGTATTTTATAATGATGTTTATATTCTATTTTGTTTTTGTAAACGGGGGTTCGATAAATTAGAGTATAGCCTCAGCGCCCCCTGCGTGGGATATCTTTATTGTAAAGTGACCGGCTGATGGAGTGCCTTCAGTGTTACCACTAGGGTTGTTTCGGCAGATCTTTTATGCGGATCAGGGGCGAGTCCTCTTTCAGCGAAGTTGTGGTCTTGATTTTGTGGACCTGGTTCGGCTACACTTGTCCTGATTTGGCTCGGAAGAGTCCGCTGGACTAAAGCAATAATCATGTAATATAATGTAATCCGTGTGGAGTGCCGGGGGTTTCAGTATAAATAGTATCCCCACTTTCTGGAAATTTAGTGCTTTAAATTCCCACTGTCGCTATCTTCCTCATTTACTCTTTCCCATTCCTGCTCTGTCCTATCATTCTGCTATACTATCTTCTTCTTCGCTAGATCAATGACCTACCTTTTTTCTTGAAAACTCTTCCTGGACAAGACTCCTTGTTTGTGTATGAGGTCTGTTGGATCAGCTTGGGAGTGTTGGACGCTTTCTGCTGGGTGGTTACTAGGGCTTCCTATGATGTTAGTATTTAGCACTATAGGCATTTTATATGTATGTGTTTTGTTGATAATTTATAATGATGTTTGTATTCTATTTTGTTTTTGTAACCGGGGGTTCGCGTAGTTGAGGTAAACCCTCAGCCGTCTCCCGCGTGGGATGTCTTTATTGTAAAGTGACTGGCCGGTGGAGGGCATTCCATTTTCCCACTAGGGTTGTTTCAGCAGATCTTTTATGCGGATCGGGGGTTGTCCGGTCCTGATTTGGCTCGGAAGAGTCCGCTGGACCTAAAGCAACAATCAATCAATCAATCAATATGTTTGGCTTATTTGATTTATAACTGTAAAGTTTTGCATTTGTCATTAATTCAAGTATCATCTTCATGTTGTTCATAATTTTTTTTTTTAATCAATTTTAAAAATTCTGTTTAGCCTTGGTCTTTATTGTTTATTTATAGAGGGTTGCTTGCATGATCAATTGCTTGATTGATGATGTAAATCTCATGCAAACTCTGAATAAAATCAAATCATCCCAACCAAGTGCTCGTCTTATTGGACAAAGACTGCGCGATATCACTTTCTACTTTTAATCACTCATATGCACACACCCTGCAACATTTATAATGTATTATTATTTATATAACAAAAAAAAAAACCAATTCTTTTAGTACAAACAAATTGCCATAGCTTTTGGGCTTAAGTAATAACATCTGACTTTGACAAATAAATACATGTATTTTTTTTTATTTTCTTAATTTTGTTATAATTATTTTGATAATGTGTTCTCTCTCTCTCTCTCTCTCTCTCTCTCTCTCTCTCTCTCTCTCTCTCTCTCTCTCTCTCTCTCTCTCTCTCTCTCTCTCTTTCTCTCTCTCTTTCCCTCACACTAATTGTATGTGAAGTGAAAAATACCACAGCAAACTATCCTATCGTATCCTATCCTATCCGGTAACTCGGAGGTCGTAGGGGCTCCACAGATGATCGTTTAAACCAGCGTACTCCATCTTTTCCTGTCCTCAGCAACCCTGATTGTTTCGCTCATTGTCAAACCAGTCCATTCTCGAATGTTGTCCTCCCACCTCTTTTTCGGTCTCCCTCTTCTTCTACCTCCTTGCACTGTGCCTTGCAGGAAGGTCTTTGCAAGACCTGATGATCTGGTAACATGGCCATACCATCCCATCGGAGTTTCCGTTTTTTTCACCACTGTGAGCATGTCATCGTGTTGTCCAATGGCATGTGTGATGGTCTGTCGGACTTCGTCGTTGGTGATGTGCTGGGTATAGGAAATGCCCAGAAGTCTTCTGTAGCACCTCATCTCAATGCTTTGTATTCTTCGTTGTAGATCTGCTGTGAGGGTCCATGTTTCGCAAGCATATAGGAAGATGGACATGGGAGCGCAGCAGCCTTACCTTGGAATGTAGACTGATGGTCCTGTCTTTCCACATTGGCATCAACCTCGCCAGGGCAGCAGTTGTTTGTGCCATCCTGGAGAGGACTTCCTGTCGGGACCCATAGTCTGATACAATGGCTCCTAAACATTTGAAGCTATGCACTGTGTTGAAGGCACAGTCAGCATTGGGAAAAGAGCAGTCTCCAGCCTTCGTTTTGCGGATGGCATTGATGGATTGGCTGGAGAGGTAGCAAGAACTTGAACAGCTGGTACAGAGGCTTGACACCACCTCCAGAGCCTATGGAATAGAAATAAGTGCAGAGAAGACCAACATTAATGATGACCAACAACACCAATGGCATCAACACGGACATCAAAGTCCAAGGCCAATCCCTCAACACAGTGCTTAGCTTAAAATATTTAGGAGACATTGTATCAGACAATGGGTCCCGACAGGAAGTCCTCTACAGTATCGCACAAACAACTGCTGCCCTGGCGAGGTTGAAGCCAATGTGGAAAGACAAGACCATCAGGTTACATTCCAAGGTAAGACTGCTGCGCTCCCTTGTCATCTCCATCTTCCTATATGATTGCGAAACATGGACCCTCACAGCAGATCTACAACGAAGAATACAAAGCATGGGGATGAGGTGCTACAGAAGACTTCTGGGCATTTCCTATACCCAGCACATCACCAACGACGAAGTCCGACAGACCATCACACAAGCCATTGGACAACACGATGACCTGCTCACAGTGGTGAAAAAACTGAAGCTCCGATGGTATGGCCACGTTACCAGATCATCAGGTCTTGCAAAGACCATCCTGCAAGCACAGAGCAAGGAGGTAGAAGAAGAGGGAGACCAAAAAAGAGGTGGGAGGACAACATTCGAGAATGACTGGTTTGACAATGAGCGAAACAATCAGGGTTTCTGAGGGCAGGGAAAGATGGATTACGCTGGTTAAACGATCATCTGTGGTGCCCCTACGACCTCCGAGTTAGGGGATATGATAGGATAGGTATTAATGTATGTATTATTATTACTGTGATTTATTTGAGAAAGGAGATGTAGCAGATCTTGACTTGGAACTGTATGTGTGTGTTTTATTAGTATTCCATGTGCGTCATGGTGTTTATTTTACGTCATTGTAGGAAGTGTGACGTAGGAAGAAAGAAATCGAAGAAAAAAAACAAAAAAAAAAACGAATCAGTTAGCAAGCTGCCGTCTTCACGGTCTTTTACAGTTTGAATGCATATCTTCCACAGTCCCAAGAACATGTTTCATTATTTAAAAAAAAATATTGTTACGTATTTATAATGACAGTTGTCCATAGATTAATCTTAAATGTATTTGTTCAATCAGCATGCCCGTTATAAAAATATATTTATATATATAGTGAATACGAGTCGCATAACCGTTTTTTGACGACATATGTCACAGACAGGGTGTTGTGGCAACCTGTTTGTTTCTCAAATTTCTCGAGGTGTAATATATATATATTTAATATTGACCCATATTTATAATCACAGATGTGCATTTAACAGTCTGACATCAAATTTGACTTTATATGACCAGTAGAAATAGGTGTTGCCAAAAAACGGTGCCAGAACACATGTCGCGGTAAACCATGTATTATGCGTATATATATATATATATATATATATATATATATATATATATATATATATATATATATATATATATATATTATATATATATATATATATATATATATATATATATATATATATATATCCTGCTCTGATTCCCCTCCATCCCCTCCATTGGCTGTTTTTTATTCCTTGCTCCTTATAATCAAATATTGAAATGAAAGGAGATTGAGCATGATTTTGTTCGGAGCCTTCATAAGATTAGAGAAACTGTTTTGTGGTGATGAATGCTTTGAGGATTTGTTTCTATGTGTGACTTGTATAACAGCATAGGCCTTTGTCGCTCCCCAATATAACCCTAATCAATATACTGAGTATGAATGGAATGGTGTAAGCATGCGAGCAGAATGAGGACAGGTTTTGTGTGTGTGGAGGAATGGGCCACTATCTAATATATTCGCAAGCAAAAAATTATCATCATCGGCTCCGACAATTTTGAGAAAAAACGCAAAACGGGTTTACAAAATGGTGAAGCACAGCGACCATTGACCTTTGAGAAAGTGCACAATGGTCTAAAAGGCTTAGCAGCAGCAAAGGAATCTGCATGGTGAAATTGTTACACTCGTTGTTGGTTTTGTTTCTATCAGTAGTTGATTCAGCCCCAGTGCTTGAATCCTGATAAGTGTAACTCGTATTCGTTTACCCACGCAACCTGTTCACTCAGCCACAAGACAG
This sequence comes from Oncomelania hupensis, assembly GCA_036898135.1. NCBI lineage: Eukaryota > Metazoa > Mollusca > Gastropoda > Littorinimorpha > Pomatiopsidae > Oncomelania > Oncomelania hupensis. The sequence continues at coordinate 115,479,230 of CM072512.1, forward strand.
GAGCCGTCGTATGATGTTTTCCATCTGTATTCAGCGTAGAACTGATTACAATCGCTCAATCGCTTTTCACTTTCTCCACTTTACAATTCTCTCTACTTTCAACTTTCTATCTCCCTCCCCCCCCCCTCACACATCCCACTCTCCCTCCCACACACACAACCGCCTCTCTCGCTCTGTACACCAGTTTACCTGAATATAGAGACTGAATTAATTTAAAGGGATCTCTATTATAAATCAACACCCTAATCCCCCATCATCCCCTCTAAAACTGTCATTCAAAACACAAGTAAGTGTGCACGCTGGTTGTCACATGCAAATAATCACAAGAATCGGATCTAAACTTTCTTTCGAGGTGTAACAATAACACGCGGATGTTTATTGTAGATCTCTTTCAATATAGGTCTATTGCAACACATGCAACTATTTTGAAAACAAACATGTCACTAGAGCCTTTCTGAAAAATAAAACCAAAAAAACAACAACAAATAAACAGGTTCATTAAGACACGCACGCAAGCACCTGCGCGCGCGCGCACACACACACACCTGACACAAAAATGGACTGTTGCATTGTTTGTTTGTTGTTTGTTTGTTTGGTTTTTTAAAATTGCTCGTTTACGTTTTCAATATGGTTTTCTTCACACGACGTAAGCCTACTAATGTGAATATTTTCTTCTTTGCGTAATATTGGAAGTTTTTTTTGTGTTACAAATCTTATCCTATCCCGTAACTCGAAGGTCGTTGACGACCACATATGATCGTTTAACCAGCGCACTACATCTTTCTCTGTCCTGTGCAACCCTCATGGCTTCGCTCAGTGTCAAGCCAGTCCATTCTCGAATGTTGTCCTCCCTCCATCTTTTTTCTGCCTCCTTGCACCGTGCCTTTCAGGATGATTTTTGCAAGGCCTGATGCTCTGGTGAGGTGGCTATATCGTCGGAGTTTCAATTTCTTCATCACTGTGAGCATGTCATCGTGTTTTCCAATGGCTTGTGTGATTATCTGTCGGACTTGGTTGTTGGTGATGTGCTGGGTATAGAAAATGCCCAGAAGTCTTCTGTAGCACCTCATCTCTATGCTTTGTATTCTTCGTTGTAGACCAGCTGGGAGGGTCCATGTTTCGCAAGTGTATAGGAAGTTGGAGATGACAAGGGGGCGCAGCAGCCTTACCTTGGAATGTAGACTGGTGGGCTGTTCTTTCCAAATGGGCTTCAACCTTGCCAGGGCAGCAGTTGTTTGTGCGATCGTGGAGAGGACTTTCTGTCGAGACCCATTGTCTCATACAATGGCTCCTAAATATACTACTCAAAATAATACAAGGGCCACTTGGACATATGGGTCTCTCTTTAAATCAGAAACACGAATTCAATTTATTAGTTCATCATATTTTATTGCAATCATTTCTGCATCAATAACAAATAACTTAGCAGAATGTTCGTCGCTTATATAAGAGATGTGGAGCTAATCACTGAGGGCTACTTCTGCCTTCAGTGAAACGCTCTGCATACACCTAGTATACAGGGTTGTGCAGAATTTCGTCTCATATTTTACAGACGAGCAGGCATCGTATCGTGAGCCCAACTAGGCGAAAGACAAGAACAAGTCGTCGCTGAATGTTGTCCTACAGAGGCATCTCCAGTACTGAGCCAAGAGAGCCCACCAGTCTAGCAACAATGAGAAGACTCCACAACAACACAGCTTATGAAGAAAGCAACCACAACACAGCTCTTCGAATGATCAGGCAAGTGCATATCGACGCAGTGCACTCAACCTGTATCAAAGGACCACAGTAGTCCACTCTTCCAGAACTCTGACCCTTAAGGCAGAAATCATCCAGTGCCCGATGATGATAAAGTAGCTGCATAGACTTATCAAGAAGCGAACCAGTCCAAGAAACATTTGAACTTTTAAGTTAGTATTGTACTTCGCAGATCGTGTATAGAGTAGAGGAAATAAATGTGTGATATTTACTGTTATCAAGTGGCTGGACTACCTATGTTTCATAGCCGTGTGAGAGCTATTGTGACAGTGATCTTTTACCATTTTCTTTCTATCTCTGTACACCAGCCTAAACATAGACCGAGCTAAACAAATAAATGTATTAAGTAAAGTCACAGGGAGATGTACTAGCGATCCCCATCGACTTAAGACGAGTGGGTAATAGCATTCCATTGTGCAGAGCCCAGCAGCAATAGACCCACCGTCACAACTTAGTCATCATTTTGGTCTTCTCTGCACTTATTTCCATTCCATAGGCTCTGGAGCGGGTGTCAATTTTCTGTACCAGCTGTTCAAGCTCTTGTTCCCCTCCAGTCAATTCATCAAAGTCATCCGCAAAACGGAGGTTGGAGATTGCTTTACCCCCTATGCTGACTCTGCCTTCGTCATCTGCAAGGGCATTTGACATGATGCGCTCTAGGAAGATGTTGAAGAGGGTTGAAGAGAGAAGGCATCTTTGACGCACACCGATTGTTGTTCTGAACCAGTTCCCAATGGCGCTGTTCTGGAGGACTGCACTGGTAGCCTTTTCATACAGGCTTTTGATGGCTTCAATAATTTTAGGGCTGATGTTTTACACTCTCATGGTTGCCCACAGAACTGCATGCCAGACTCAGTCAAACGCTTTCTTGAAGTCTACAAACACATGATATAGATGCTGTTGGTGATGTAAGTATTTCTCGCAGATTATTCTGAGGTTGAAAATCTGTTCAGTGGTACTTCGCCCTGCCCTGAATCCTGCTTGTTCTTCAGCTTTGATTTGTTCAGCTTGGGATTTCAACCTGTTGAGTACTATTTTCAGGAGGACCTTGCTGGGATGGCTGATGGTGCAGTAATTTTTGTCTCTCCTGAACGTTACCCTTTTGGGTTAGAATGACGACAAGCGACTGGGTCCATGGTGTAGGCCACTACCCACTCTGCCAGATTTTGTTACAGATAATGGTAAGGGCGTCAATCATCGCTTCTCCTCCTGCTTGAAGCAATTCCGCGGGTATGTTGTCCACTCCCGCTGACTTCCCTTTCTTCAGTGGTTGCACAGCTGCCTCAATTTCTTCTCGGAGAATTAGAAGGATTTCTTCCACTTTTCTGTTCTGGGAACATGCTAGAACTGATGGGTCTCCGTTTGGTGTATGGTTGTAAAGGTCAAAGCAGTACTCTGTCCATCTATCCAAGACTTGTTGTTCTTCTGTAAGGCATATGCCAGACTTGCTTTGGATCGTGGAGACCTTGGGCTGTTTAAAACTTGTCAGCCGCTTCAGTCTGGTAGGTCGTATTGCTGTTGTTCTTGTTCAGACTGTTCTGTATTATTTGGCATTGCTCTTCTATCCAGTTCTCCTTTGTTGTGCGCATGCCTTTTCGGATGTCATTGTTGATTTTTCGGTAGGCATCAGCTCCCTGTGATGTGTTCCTTTCGAAACGAGAAGAGATTTTGTAACACATGACGTGTAAATATGGGTAAATAAATCTACTATTTAATAGCTTTTTATAAAAGTAAATTTTGTTTATTTGAAATGCATAGGTGTGTTCTTTGTATCATTCCTAGGGCATCAATGTAAGTCTGAGCAAAATATTCCAACAAAAAAGAAATGTACATGTAGTAATGTGTCGCACTGTGAAGTTTTCTACCCGCAACGTCTAGCTAAGGTTTATCAGATTTTTTTAAGCGTGTAATTATGCTGTTCTAACCATGAGTTTTGCATTTGACAATCCTATCCTATCCTATCCCGTAACTCGAAGGTCGTAGGGGCACCACAGATGATCGTTTAACCAGCGCACTCCATATTTTTCTGTCCCCTGCAACCCTCATGGCTTCGCTCAGTGTCAAGTCAGTCCATTCTCGAATGTTGTCCTCCCACCTTTTTCGGTCTCCCTCGTCTTCTTCCTCCTTGCACCGTACCTTGCAGGATGGTCTTTGCAAGGCCTGATGCTCCGGTGACGTTACCACCATACCATCGGAGTTTCCGTTTCTTCACCACTGTGAGGATGTCATCGTATTGTCCAATGGCTTGTGTGATGGTCTGTCGGACTTCGTCGTTGGTATTGTGCTGGGTATACGAAATTCCCAGAAGTCTTCTGTAGCACCTCATCTCCATGCTTTGTATTCTTCGTTGTAGATCTCCTGTGAGGGTCCATGTTTCGCAAGCGCATAGGAAGCTGGAGATGACAAAGGAGCGCGGCAGCCTTACCTTGGTATGTACACAGCATTTGACAATAATAACCTTTTTTTCCTCTTATTATCTTTTTTAACACTGTTCACTGGCAAAATTCCTATCCTATCCTATCCTGTCCCGTAACCCGAAGGTCGTAGGGGCACCACAGATGATCGTTTAACCAGCATACTCCATCTTTCTCTGTCCTCAGCAGCCATGATGGATTCGCTCAGTGTCAAACCAGTCCATTCTCGAATGTTGTCCTCCCACCTCTTTTTCGGTCTCCCTCTTCTTCTACCTCCCTGCACTGTGCCTTGCAGAATAGTCTTTGCAAGGCCTGATGATCTGGTGAAGTGGCCATACCATCGGAGTTTCCGTTTCTTCACCACTGTGATCAGGTCATCGTGTTGTCCAATGGGTTGTGTGATGGTCTGTCGGACTTCGTCGTTGGTGATGTGTTGGGTATAGGAAATGCCCAGAAGTCTTCTGTAGCACCTCATCTCCATGCTTTGTATTCTTCGTTGGAGATCTGCTGTGAGGGTCCATGCTTCGCAAGCATATAGGAAGATGGAGATGACAAGGGAGCGCAGCAGTCTTACTTTGGACTGTAGACTGATGGTCCTGTCTTTCCAAATGGGCTTCAACCTTGTCAGGGCAGCAGTTGTTTGTGCGATCCTGGAGAGGACTTCCTGTCGGTACCCATTGTCTGATACAATGGCTCCTAAGGAATTATCGCTTTAAAAACTGTGATGTTGGATACTATACTTTAAATAGCTTTTTAACTTCTGAAAAAACTATTTAGCTAAATTATATGTATTGAGAATATCTTTTTTAGTCTGCTGCGTTTATCTCCATTCTTTCTATTATCTCGTAATCTAAACAACCACAACTGTTAATGCGTGGGAACGCTTGGAGCAGATTTTAGTTTAGGTTTGCGCTTTAGAAAATATATAAATACGTAAATAAATAAATTAAATTATTAGTAATAATAATAATAATAATAATAATAATAATAATAATAATAATAATAATAATAATAATAATAATAATAATAATAATATTATTATTATTATTATTATTATAATAATAATAATAATAATAATAAATTATTATTATTGTGATGATTTATTATTATGATGATTATTATTATGATGATTATGATGATTATGATGATTATGATGATTATTACGAGAATGGACTGTCTTGACACTGAGCGAAGCCATGATGGTTGCCGAGGACAGAGAAAGATGAAGTACGCTGGTTAAACGATCATCTATGGTGCCCCAGCGATCTTCGAGTTATGGGATAAGATAAGATAGGATAGGATTTATAGTCGGCAGACCGTTTTGTTGTGTAACAAACGGCAACAAAAGACAGAAAGAAAATTTTAAAAGGTTGTATAAATATACCGCCTTCCTTGGGCACAAAAGGTAGCCATTGAAGCATAGTTTCCCCAGGAACTAGGTACACACTGTGCGGTAATGTTATTCATGTGGACACGTTGGCAACTTCTTCATGGTTAAGTTCCTGATAAAGCATATCTATATGTGTTCCTCCGTTTAGGAGGTGTTTCAAGTACTGTATGCTGGAAGGGTGTCTTGATAAGGTCAAGGTGACTGTTCGCTTTAGTTTATGTTTATTAGGATTTGATGTAACCGCCCATCCCCACCGACTCCACCCCATCTCTGTCTGTCTTTCGTGTTGGTGACCCTGTGGATGGTTTGTTGTTCTAATACATAATTAACGTGTAGCACAAGGAAATTTTGTTTGTAAGTGTCATTCCTTTAAACATAATTATTCTACATGTTACATTTACTACGTTTGTTCAGCCGAAAGGCGAATGTATCTTTGTCAATTTGATAGACAAATAAAGTCTCAGACTCTTTCTGTTTAGGTCTTTCTACCTGTATTTCTCCACAGTGCGTGAGTGTGTGTGTATGTATGCGTGCGTGAGAGAGTGTGTTTGTGCGCGTTAGAGAGAGACTGACAGAAACCGAGAGGGACATAGACAGAGAGAAAGAGAGACAGACAGAGAAACAGAAAGAGAGACAGACATAGACAGAGAAACATAGAGAGACAAACAGACAGACGGAATTACATTGTTTTCTGATTATTTCTGAGGAAAGAGAATAAACTTTAAAAGGAAATTGAGTATTTATCAAAAGGTAACAAAGGCACGGGCAATGTATTGTTAATTCAGATTTACGCACACGGGTGGCGTAGCTGGATAGCTGCCAGAAAGGTTTTTTTTTTCAATGACAATTTCTCAGAAACTTGGTGGTGATCAATGTGGGAGGGTTTTGAACTAGCAGGCGCTTTAAAGAAATATACTTTACGATTTAAAACAAAAACTCTTTAAAATATAATTAAGGAACCCGGGTTCGTTAAATAATTGGAATGATAAACTTGGAAAATATATACAATTATGACACAATTAAATATCTGTTTCTTTTGGTTAAAACATTGGTTAATGATTTACTGTCACTCCCATCTCAATTGTACATTTAAAATACGCATTCTTACGGGCCCAACATACAGATAACAATTACGAAAAAGAGACAGTTAATGTTTATGGCTGAAGATCCATGACGATGAAGAGTTGATGGCGCAGTCCGTGATCCATGTAGATGAAGTCGTTGATGTCGTGGTTTAGGGTGATGAGATGATCAATTCACAAACAAATTCTTCAGGCATACTTCGGCAAACCGCTCCATGTATCCAAAATTAAAATAACATAAAAACCCTATAGCAGATCAGTTCAGTTCAGTTCTTTTATTTAACGTCTATTCATTTCATACAATGATTTTAGACGATCATACACACACACACACAAACACACACATACATACACACACACACACACGCGCGAGCACATCTATACAATCAAAAAATATCTTTTAAATCGGTATTTAAAATAATACATGCTATAGTTTCTATTATTGCTTGATTATACAATATATTACTAATATCATCAGTGTTTTTTAGCATTACATTCTTTGCTGTGTACAATGGTATCAAAGATGTACACTCAAATAATAAATGTTTTATGGAAACTGGCTGTTGACATATACATTTAATATCTTTTACATATTTTGTTAACCACGAATCCAAGCGCATTTTATATATAACTTTTGCAATATTTCTTGAACATGATAAAATATTTTTTTTATTTACTAATTTTTGAAAATGGTTTTCCAATAATGAAACGAGTTCATGACTAGATAATTTTAGATTACAATCATTTATGGACTTTACATTTGAAGCTCCTCTTTTTGCAAGTTTGTCTGCATATTCATTCCAACACACGCCGGAATGAGAGGGAACCCAACAAAAGTTAACACCAATCCCCCTACTAATAATTACATGTATCAAATATCTGATCTCAAATAATAAATCGGATCTAGTCTTATTCTCCCAATTTTGTATAGATTGTAAAACTGATTTTGAATCAACACAAATTAATATATTAAATATAGCTAAGGATGATTCAACAATATATTGTAATGCCATTAGAATGGCATATAACTCACAAGTAAATATCGAAAATCCTTTTCCAATATAATATGATTTTTCTATTTTTAGAGTTGGTATAACAAATCCTGACCCGCTATCAAGTGAATCCAATACTGAACCATCTGTAAATATTTTTAAGTGAAAAGAATATTTTTGTTCCAAGTGTTCTTTTACTTCACTTACAAGAACATTAATATTTTCACCTTTAGTAACTGTAGAATAATCTACATCAAAATTTGCATTTAAGTGTTCCCAAAATGGCATCTGAGGTATTAATGGTAAAATGGGTATATTTAATAAATTAATATTACATTCAGTCATTGTTTGATTTACGTAATTTTTTATTGGTTGAAGATAAGGAATTTTTTCTGATCGTTTTGGATATTCTTTGCAATCAAAATAAATATCATTTGATACTGAATTGTTTACTGACAAACTTCGAATTACATATTTAGAACATGCTAATTGTCTTTGCTCATCTAAAGATAATATCCCTGCTTCTTTATAAGTTTTAATTATACTTGTACTAGTTGGAACCCCAAGAGCCAATTTTACTGCTCTACAATCTGTGCTTTGAAGTTTCTTAATATACGTTTTTGAAGCAGCAAAGTAAACTTCTTGACCGTATGTTAATGAAGATCTAACAAGGGAAATAGCTAAATGAAATAAAGTTTTTGTATTATTTCCCCATGGCTGTGCACTTACAATTTTCAAAAAATTTATTCGTTTTCTTGCTTTTGTAATTAGATATTCAGATATTAGATATAGCAGACAATGTCAAAGAACACTACATTCTGGTAATATTATATTATTGGCAAGGCTGATTCATTTTTAATATCATACCATTAGTTGAGTATAGGGCTTTGAAACCGTCCTCTCCCTGAACTCGCAAACTTCCACAGGCTGGGAAGTCTCGTCTTTCGTAGGCCTCAATTACATACTATACATACAAGGTGTTTTACTCCCTCACTTCCGTTTGAGCGACTGACCTCCCAAAATCGCCATTCCTACCTTTTGTGTCCACTTCAAACTCAAACGGAGGCTGCCGTCGAATCACAAACACTCATAGCAACACTATCCTATCCTATGCTATCCCATAACTCGGAGGTCGTAGGGGCACCACAGATGATCGTTTAACCAGCGTACTCCATCTTTCCCTGTCCTCAGCAACCCTGATTGTTTCGCGCAGTGTCAAACCAGTCCATTCTCGAATGTTGTCCTCCCACCTCTTTTTCGGTCTCCCTCTTCTTCTACCTCCTTGCACTGTGCCTTGCAGGATGGTCTTTGCAAGACCTGATGATCTGGTGACGTGGCCATACCATCGGAGTTTACGTTTTTTCACCACTGTAACTAGTGTAAGTAGGTCATCGTGTTGTCCAATGGCTTGTGTGATGGTCTGTTGGACTTCGTCGTTGGTGATGTGCTGGGTATAGGAAATGCCCAGAAGTGTTTTGTAGCACCTCATCTCCATGCTTTGTATTCTTCGTTGGAGATCTGCCGTGAGGGTCCATGTTTCGCAAGCATATAGGAAGATGGAGATGACAAGGGAGCGAAGCAGCCTTACCTTGGAATGTAGACTGATGGTCCTGTCTTTCCAAATTGGCTTCAACCTCGCCAGGGCAGCAGTTGTTTGTGCGATCCCGGAGAGGACTTCCTGTCGGGACCCATTGTCTGATACAATGGCTCCTAAATATTTGAAGCTATGCACTGTGTTGAGGGATTGGCCTTGGACTTTGATGTCCGTTTTGATGTCATTGGTGTTGTTGGTCATCATTCTGGTCTTCTCTGCACTTATTTCCATTCCATAGGCTCTGGAGATGGTGTCAAGCCTCTGTTCCCGCTGTTCAAGTTCTTGTTCTTCTCCAGCCAATCCATCAATGTCATCCGCAAAACGGAGGTTGGAGATTGCTCTTCCCCCTATGCTGACTGTGCTTTCGTGGTCTGCAAGGGCATCTGACATGTTGTGGAGGACTGCACTGGTAGCCTTGTCATACAGGCTTTTGATGACTTCAATAATTTTAGGGCTGATGTTGTACACTCTCATGGTTGCCCACAGAGCTGCATGCCAGACTCGGTCAAACGCCTTTTTGAAATCTACGAACGCATGATATAGATGTTGGTGCTGTAGGTATTTCTCGCAGATTATTCTGAGATTGAAAATCTGTTCAGTGGTACTTCGCCCTGCCCTGAATCCTGCTTTTTCTTCAGCTATGATTTGTTCAGCTTGGGATTTCAACCTGTTGAGTATTATTTTCAGGAGGACCTTGCTGCGATGGTTGATGAGGCTCATGGTGCGGTAATTTTCACATTCCTGAAGGTTACCTTTCAGGGTTCAGCCTGACACAAAAAAGCTATGGGCCATTGGGCCCCTCAGATCAAATTTCAATGGGCCATGATTTCAGCAGTAATTTACGTACATGTAAAAGATAACCTGGAGATATTATTACAGAAATTAAAACAAAATAGATTATTGTAAGTGTGCATGTGTTGTGAAGCATGTTTACCAACAAAACACTAACCAGAACAGGGATCAGTATTTTGACTTGACTCGGGGGTGGGGGGAGGGGGGGGAGGGGGGGCTCACACAATCATCTTGCGTAGTATTAGCGGCGGTAGACTGTAGTTTAACAGCAGCAAACGACAGTCTAGACTGTCCTACCTCAAGTTTAGGTTTGTTTGTTTTTTTTTTGTTTTTTTTTTGGGGGGGAGGGGGGGTTTGTTGTTTTATTTGGGGGGAAGGGGGCATTTTCAAAGTGGCACAAAGAAAAGCACAAAATCCTCCTTGCACGGACACAACATACGCGCAGACAAATAGCAAATTCTGATTTGGAAGAATCGTACAACACTTCTTATTGGCTGAAAGATCAACATCCGGGCCCTCATAGCCAATCGCTGAACTTGCCTTAGCAAAAGCACTTTTGTCGCCTCCAATACAGTGCACTGTTATTGTGGTGGCGCACTGGTACCAAAAATCGAAGCGCCATTCGGCCCCTGGCAAGAATTGTAGATGGGTCATTTTTAATTTTTATGCGTCAATGGCGCAGGGCGCGCTAGTAAACTGATCCCTGACCTTTTTTGGGAAGAGTGATGACAAGCGACTGGATCCATGGTGTAGGCCACTCCCCACCCCAGATCTTGCTACAGATAATAGTGAGTGCGTCGATAATCGCTTCTCCTCCTGCTTGAAGCAGTTCCGCGGGAATGTTGTCCACTCCCGCTGACTTCCCCTTCTTCAGCAATTGCACTGCTACCTCAACTTCTTCTCGGAGAATTGGGAGGATTTCTTCTTCCTTTCTGTTCTCTGGACATGCTAGAACTGATGGGTCTCCATTTGGTTTGTGGTTGTAAAAGTCAAAGCAGTACTCTGTCCATCTGTCCAAGACTTCTTGTTCTTCTGTAAGGCATATGCCAGACTTGCTTTGGATCGTGGAGACCTTGGGCTGTTTAACACTTGTCAGCCGCTTCACAGTCTGGTAAGCCTTCTTGCTGTTGTTCTTGTTCAGACTGTTCTTTATTTCCTGGCATTGATCTTCTATCCAGTTCTCCTTTGCTGTACGCATGCCTTTTCGGATTTCATTGTTGATTTTTCGGTAGGCATCAGCTCCCTGTGAAGAGTTCTTTTTCTTTTTCATCTCTCTTCGTTTATCACACAGGTCCAAAAGTTCAGGTGTGATCCACAGCTTCTTCTTTGGCGGGTGCTTTCCAAGGATCTCCGTGGCGGCACCTGTCACAGCTACATTGAAGGTGGTGGTCATGGTGTTGACATCTACTTCACGAGCTCCCAAAATGAACAGTGGTCCAAATTTCCCTCCAATTGTGGCATGAAATATTTCTGCCACCTCCGGGTCTTGCCGTTTGTCCAGGTCGAACTTCAGTCTAGTGCACTTTGCTGTGTTTACTCTTTTCAAGTGAAGCCCAAAAGACATCATCACAAGATCCTGGTCACTTCCGATGTCTGCTCCTGGAAATGTGCGTGTCCTGCCAATGTTGATGCTTGATCTGAAGCGTTTCTTGACTATGATGTAGTCGATCTGGTTGTGATGCTCCCCGCCGGGACTGTGCCATGTCCATCGCCTGGATTTTTTTGGAGACCAAGCGTGTTTGCCAGTATCAGATTGTTGTATCTGGCAAACTCCAACAGTCTCAGACCCCTGTCCTTTGTCTCGTTGTTGCAGTGGGGTCCACATGTGTCTCCCCAGTTGTGGTGCGCATCTTGGCCAACCTTGGCATTCCAGTCGCCTTCCACTATGACTATGTCCTTCTTCGGCACTTGGTCAAGGACAGCCTGTAGATTTTCATAGAAATCCTCCTATATATGAGGGTCATTCAATAAATAAGGTGAATTTTTCGGTGTTAAAAGGTATGATAAAGGTGTGCCAGTGACGGACTTCAACTGGGAAATTTCATCTTGTGTCACCTTTGGTACCCTGCACAAATGTAACATTTTGTATCACATGTGTAGCTGAATGAGTTATTTGTTACAATATTGTGCAATGTTTGTGGCACATGAATGAATTGTTGACACTCCACTGCATGATGCAAAAAAGAAATTGACCTATGAATTGATTTGTGTGTGTGCTACCTTTAGTACTGAATTGATGCATGAATTTTTTTCCTCCCTCAGTACTAAATAAAACTGTTAAGGACATAAATAATTGGCGATTATCTGAGTTGTTTACACACAAAACATAATGGAAAAACTTATTTTAAAAATTAATGTTACTTAGACCTACACTTGTTTTAAATTGATAAGATGAAAAGCTTACTTGCTGTTAATGCCAACCTGACACATGATTGGTTTCCTCTTCCTCTTGTCAACTGGGCGTGATAACACTAGGTGGTTGATTGGGACAGGTGAGATTTTGCTGCCTCTTGGTGCTGTCACACCCCACGCTTGAGACATACTTGTGCAGCTCAACTTATCAGGGACATGAGTAAAGTTTTGCAATTTGAAGTAGTGCAGAGTCTTCAGAAGCCCGATAATGTGGGAGCAGTGACCATCCAAACTGAAAAAAATAAGCAAATAAATAAATAAAAATAAAAAGCACGTGTATGAATTTTGTGTCCTCTCTCTCGCTCTCTCTATCTCTCTCTCACCCCCCAATTATTGTGCATTCAAGAATGTTATAAAATGGACGATATACTATTACTAGCTTCAACAAAATGTGTAAAACTATTGTGTTCTGTACTGGACACACAGATAAAACGGTGAAAATGGCGCAATTTACTACTAGGATTATACAACAAATAAAATTTCGAAAATTTTAAAGAACATGATAAACTTACCCCGCTTTGCAGTCGCACCTGGCCTCAGAAATACACTCCTTTCTGGTGTTGATCTCGATGACGAGTTTGTGTGGGTTGGCAGAATTCTGCATAGAAATGTAAAATCTTGCAGCTACTTCCACGGTTTCTGTTGGTCCATCCTTGAAAACTCATCGTCGATGAATTGAGATTTGAATTTGTTCATCCCTCTCTCTAGCACAGTTTTTGACAACGATGTGAAGTTAGAGAGGTAATGAGCACCGACTGAATTTGGGATGCAATCGATGCTATCCTTCGCGCCAGCATCACTAATTGCCGCCATGTTGTCCACTTCATGTGAGGCAAGCGGTCAGGCAGGCTGTTGTTGCTATGCTCTCACTGCGCATGCCCGCAAACCGGCACACTCTATGGCCCGGCCAGGGCTCGAACCCGGGACCTTCAGATCCGCAAGCCAAAGCACTACCATTAGACCACCATGCCTCGATAACAAGAATAGTAACGTGCCTGTCGACCTACTTACTCAAGAATCTTCAACATCGTGGGCCCTCTACACTCGGCCCTCGTCACATCGGGCCGTCGACACATCGGCCCCACTAGATCTAGTACTCTACAGATTACATCGTTTATTTAAAATAATAATAATAATAATAATAATAATTATTATTATTATTCTCTTCATAAACTATAAAAACGTGGACCGTTTTTATCGCTAATCTGAAGGGGCAAACATACAGGTGTTTGGCAGTAACGCAACAGACAGAAAGGAGGATTCAGCCACTGTGGAGTCTTTATAACGGCAATGTCTAGAGAAGGAACGCTACATAAAATCCCAGGTGCAGGCCTTCGATTCGAGTGGGTGGAGAGGAGGGAGAATGGGGAAAGGAGGTGTGAAATGGGGTGGGGGAGAGGGTGGGAGGAGGGCTATCGGAAACTGAAGATGGAATTTCTCTGTTGAGATCACAGTCTTCGTATTCCTATTCCTATAAGTTCAATTAAAATGTGTTGTTAAGTGTATGTCAGCACTTTGTTGTGTGTAAAATAGTGGTCCAGATCAAAATTGCGCCAACAGTTGTAACAACATGTCTAATTAACATTAAGAAAGGACTAATTGCTTATATATAAATAGTATTGATACATTTGTGTATTTCCAGACTTATCTGGAAATACTTTGGAACAGTCGGGAAACAGAACGAGGAAAATGTCCGTCGGGCGGTGGCCTGTCGGTCGGTTGGTACATCTGTCTGTCCGTTGGAGACCATATCTCAAGAACTAATGAACGGATTTTGACCTAACTTCGTATGAACTTTACCTATGTGACCTGTCTCCCGTGCCATCGAATGTGCTCTAACGCAGAGGTCAAGGTCACTGGGGTCATTTTGTTGCTAAACACTTTTTGCTCAATATCTCAAAAAGGGCGAACACGATTTTGTTGAGTTTTGGTATTCAGGTACTTGGAATTATGGGCCATCGTTCAGTAGCAGTCCGGTTGTAGGTCAATGGGTCAGTCTCTCCGAATTTCTCTTCTTTCTGTTTGTTCTTTCAAGACGCGCTTTTTGCCTTTAGTCAAGAATAACTGAACCGAAATTCATCACTTTTACTTTGCGGATTCTTTAACTACAGTACTTCTGAGCATATTACACATTTCATATTATACTTTCTCAAAGGTCAAGGCCGTTAAGCTTCACCATTTCCGAAACACGTTTTGCACTATATCTAAATATTGGCTGATTAGAAAACATGGAATTATATTAGGCCACCATCTGTTTCGTTGGAATAAAACCGTGTCACGTAGCCTACAACACCGCGAAAAACTTTACACTTCTGAAAATGCTTATTTTTTGGTCTATGTGTAAGTGTCTGAAAATACATTTGAATGGTTTGTCACCTTGTTTGTTTCTACTGTTTACGAAAATGGAAACTAAACTTCGTGGCCAGCCGTTCCAAATGTCTTCTGCTGCAGTCACTGGGTGCCTTATCGCCCTTAGAATACCTGTATTCTATACAGGCGCGAAGGACATGGAGTTGCCGGTCGTGACTCAACGCTACCAGCGTATGCTGGACTGGATTGCTGTGGTTGTCTCTATGCGACTAGTACTTGATCTGTTGTAATGACTATAGTAGGACACAAGTAAGTTGACATTTATAAAGAGACCGAATGTCTTTTTTAAACTGCCTACACGCTTAGCTGAGAGCTCTGACGTTAATTATGTGAACTAATAACCTCTTCTATGATCACACTATCTAGTGCACAAGCTTGAAAAAAAAACCTCCTCAGTCTCATTTTAAATTGCGCTATATTACCAATGGAGTTTGAGAGAATGTATGAGGGAGTAAAACATCTAAATGTATCTCGGGAGATTTTGCGGGCTTTAGGGACCACACGGTTAGATAGATCATTCTTTGTCTAACCCTCCCACGAGAAAGATGCACACATTGAAAGATCTCTCTGAGTAGACTAAGCAGGTGACGGGTGAAATTCATTCATCGCAGTATAGCCAGAGCCTGACATTGTCAAAAAGGTAAATGATAAATCTTTTGTCTCATTGAGATTATTGATACATTTACTGGATTATGCTTGTGAAGTCTTGCCATGTTTTATAATTGTGAATGTTTGTAAAACTTTGCTTGACCACGTGGCTGATACACGCGACCGGTTTCGACACCGTGAGGTAGCCCCTATGGACCCACTGTTGTTTCTTACATTTGTATTATTGCAGACCAGTGGCTGTACCGGAGGATGTGTATATTAATATTATTAATTATTTTTCCCTGTGTTTATGCTAGCCATGAAATGTATATTTATAGGAATTACGTTTGAGATTTCCAGTGGACCCCGGACGTAGAAGATTGTTCGTCTCTATCTATATAAGTGGACGCGATCACTGAGGGCTGTTTCTGCCATAAGTGAGACGCTCTGCACACCTTTTGTAAACAAGGCGTTGCAGAAACTCGTCTTATGTTTTGCAGACGAGCAGGCTTGGTCCGAAGCAGGAGATAGACCACTGGGAGTAAACCCTGACATTCGGCCTGCACTTGAGCTACGAGCACTACGATACGATAGCTAAATAGTCAACCAACATGGAGGAGACACCATCACCACACCTCAACGATTCATCTAAGTGCTCAAGAAAACTTGCACGAACACTGATCTAGAAGGATTGTGCGGTAGTCCACTCTCCTGAAAACGAACATAAAGCCAACCAGAACAAATAGCCCAATGATGAGACAGTAGCAAATATCTAATCCTAGTTGTATTACGTGTTGGACATTTAAGTTAGTATAGGGATTAGAAAATTATGTATAGAGTAGAGGAAATAAATGTGTGATATTTACTGTTAACAAGTGGCTGGACTACCTATGTTTCATAGCCGTGCGAGAGCTAGTTTGTCAGTGAATCTCCCATTTTCTCCCTATCTCTATCCGCACACAGACTGGGCTAAACATATAAATGTATTCAGATTAGTCACAGGGTGATTGAACTAGCCAATCCCCGCAGACGAAAGACGAGTGGGTAATAGCATTCCATTGTGCAGAGCCCAGCAACAATAGAACCCACCGTCACAGTCACAAAAGCTGGTCCGAATTTTGAAACCACGCCGCTAGTCGAACTGGATGCATACCCGCTGTTATTGGTCGCCTAAAAATACACGCTATTAGGCCTAGTGAAGGGCGGACTACTAACAGATTTGAAAGTTACCAACGATCATTCGTTGATTAGGCCTAGTAATAGGGTGTATTAATAAGCGACCAATGAGAGATCGCGCAAGGCAGTTGCAATGTATCCGAAGCGACTAGCGGAGTTGGGGCAAAATTCGGACCAGTTTTTGTGACTGCGTTTTTGTAACAAATTTGCAGTGAATTTGGAACTGAATTCGTTTGAAGTGCTACGAATGTGTTGCTATGAGTGTTTGTGATTCTTCGGCATCCTCCGTTAGGGCTTGAAGTGGACACAAAAAATAGGAAAAGCGGGTTTGGGGGGTCAGTCGCTGAAACGGAAGCCTGTGAGTGTTAGACCTTGTATACTACGTACGTATGTAGGAGGCTCACGAGTTTACAAAGACGAAAGAAAAGACTTCAGAGCCTGTGAACCTTCATACTTTGAATAATCTCGTAAAATAGAATCTTATTAACTTATTCCATTTTCTTAATTACAGTTAAGCAATTTTCTTACCTCTTTAGATGGGAATAAACAATATAAAATATTAACAAACCATCGTCTTGATCATCACCAGTGGCTTCTCCAAATCAAACACACAACAACAACAACAGCAATAATATAATTGCGTCATCTTAGAAGTCAAAACACAACATTGACGCAATCCATTCTTGTATATTTACCAAGACATGAACAATATAGCAAGCTATTCAAAACTGTTTCTAAATAATTACTTTAATTCACATTCTGTACAATCCAGATACACACACACACACACACACACACACACACACACACACACACACACACAGAAAGAAGGAGAGAGAGAATGTGTGAGCTTTAGTTAGTTAGTTATTCATTGCTTACAGAGTCCAGCGGACTGCAAAGAGCCGAATCAGGACCACACAATCAAGACCACAACTAGCTGAAAGAGGACTCGCCCCTGATCCGCATAAAAGATCTGCCGAAACAACCTTAGAGGGGAGGGGAGGGGGGGGCGTGGGGCCAGGTAGCTCAGTTGCTAGAGCGTCTTACTAGTAACCGAAAAGTACCTGATTCGAATCCCGGATTGGCCAACGTGTGACCATATTATTTTTCCTTACCATCAACTGATTCGCTGGTGTCAGAATATTGTGACCAGTAGTCTCCTATACGCTCCGGTTTCGTGTGACTATAATCTACAATAATTACCCTAGTGGTAACACTAAAGACATTCCACCAGCCGGTCTCTTTACAATAAAGACATCCCACGCAGGGGACGCTGAGGCTATACTCTTAAATTTATCGAACCCCCGTTTACAAAAACAACATAGAATATAAACATCATTATAAAATATTAACAAAACACATACATACAAAATGCCTACATTGCCAAATAATAACATCATAGGAAGCCCCAATGACCACCTGGCAGAAAACATCCAATATTCCCAAGCTGATCCAACAGACACACACAAATGAGGAGTTTTGTCCCGGAAGAGTTTTAAAGAAAAAAGGTAGGTGACGGGTCTAGCGAAGAAGAAGATAGTATAGTAGATTGATAGAACAGAGTAGGAATGAGAAAGAACAAAGGAGAAAGACAACGACAGTGGGAATTTAAAGCAGGCAGGCAGGCAGGTAGATTAACGTTCCCGGACACTAAATTTTCAGAAAGTGGGGATACTATTTATACTGAAACCCCGGCACCCCCAAGAGGGTAATGTGTGTGTGTGTGCGCGCGCGTGTGTGTGTGTGTTCTTGTGTACGTGTGTGTGTGCGTGCGATGTTATCATAAGCATGATGTTGGCAGAGCCTTTCTCATTAGGGAGGGATTGGCGGGTTTGAGGGGATGGAGGGAGGGGGAGGGGAGTAGTGGGAGCGTGACAGAAATTGGTTTGCACCGGTTTGCATCCTATTTGTACAAGGACATCTCAAGATAAAAGATTCAAGATATAATAAATCTAATTCCCACCAATCACAAGGAAGATTAGTGTTTAGACCAGCAGTATAACTGTACTGACAACGCTGACCCCCTAACGTCTTCTTAGGAAATCGCACAGTGTCAATCATTCAAGACTCGCTGCATAAAAACCCAATGTGCCAAACCTTAGGGTACTGGGGAATCGAAAGGTTTGTATACAACAAAGGTATAAAAATAATGGACATGCAGTGTGCTGGGTCCAGTGTTATGTTGTGAACGAGGTATTTAAGGACCGAATAGGAGACTAACATCTTGTCCCACCGCCATAGCTCAAGTGGTAGAGCGTTCGCCTGGCACACCGATGACCCAGGTTCGAATCACGTGGTGGGCTAAAAAAAAAAGTGGCAATTTTTTCACTGTCTATTTTAGCAGTTTGATTGCTCTGGTGGTTCAGTGTTGATTCAGGATCCCCTACCCCTTGTTTCCTATGATGGTTATCCATATCGCCAAATGGTGGGTGTAGACGTTAAGCCTCAATGTTCATTCTAACACCTAAATAAAGAAGACGGTAACAACAGACTTACAGCTAGTTGTAAGACCACAGGCGCTCGTGTCTTAAAACGCGAGCGTCTATATAACGAGTCTTCCTTCTATGATTGTATAGAGGGGCCGGGTAGCTCAGTTGGTAAGAGCGTCTTGCTAGTAACCGAAAGGTACCTGGTTCGAATCCCGGATTGGCCAATGTGTGACCATATTATTTCCCCCTTACCATCAACTGGTTCGCTGGTGTCAGAATAATGTGACCAGTAGTCGCCTATACGCTTCGGTGTCGTGTGACTATAATCTACAGTTACACATTTTTATGATTGTATGTATTATTATGGACAAGCTTTTAAGGATGGTGCAGAAGTGTGGTGGTTTGGGCACACGGTAATCAACGTAGTGCGGGGTTAGTACCTGGATGGGTGACCGCACTTTGGGGGCAACTACCAAACGACACAGCAGCAACAACAACAACAACCACAACAACAAAACTGAAACACCCAGCTGTGAATGGGTACCTGGATCTGTTCAGAACAGGGGAAGGTAAAGCAGCGAGGGCGAGGAGATAGGCAACGGCCTTATAAAACTGGCCTAGAGAAAAGAGAGGTCCCAAATGCCTTTCTCCCCAACGACCGAAAAGGTTACGAGAATACTTTCCATTTACCTTCTAAAACTCCTCTCAGCGAAAATCGCACTCTTTTCAAATTTTTTTTGTTGAAAGAACTAGACCATTTCTCCCAAAAGAAGGCGACTCAATCCATTCAACAGTGATTCATGCAAAACATCCCAAAACAATAAATATGAGTAGTCTATTTTCAAACCCGTTCAATTTCTGTAAAATCGTAAAACAAAATTCAGATTTAAGACGAAGGTTGGCTCTGTGAAATGTGAGCTTACCACAACTTGAACTGCCGTCGGTAATAACCGATTTCGGTGTAACAGCCATGATGCATTTTGCGATGAAACGAAACATGAGTATGTTCCCTGAAATAGACCTAATAGCCTATTTGTCTCTGCAATTGTAATATTTGCTTTCATAGTTGACTCCAATATTCTACAACCGCCCAGTGATTATGATAAACGTGACATTTATTTTTTAATTTTTTTTAAATAAAAAATACGGAAATTGAACAGGTTTGAAAATAAACTGCGCATGTTTATTACTGTGAATGGTTGCATGAATCACTGTTGAATAGATCGAGTCGCCTTCTTTCGGGAGTAACTAATGAGAACTGCCAACATGCACCCCCGTTGGGGTTCCGGGGGTTTCAGTATAAATAGTATCCCCACTTTCTGGAAATTTAGTGCTTTAAATTCCCACTGTCGCTGTCTTTCTCATTTGCTCTTTCTCATTCCTGCTCTGTTCTATCAATCTGCTATACTGTCTTCTTCTTCGCTAGAGCAAACACCAACCTTTTTCCTTGAAAACTCTTCCGGGACAAAACTACTTATTTTTGTATGAGGTCTGTTGGATCAGCTAGGGAATATTGGACGCTTTCTGCCAGGTGGTAACTAGGGCTTCCTATGATGTTATTTTTTAGCAATGTACAGTGGGCATTTTATATGTATGTGTTTTGTTGATAATTTATAATGATGTTTGTATTCTATTTTGTTTTTGTAAACGGGGGTTCGATAAATTAGAGTACAGCCTCAGCGTCCTCTGCGTGGGATGTCTTTATTGTAAAGTGACTGGGTGGTGGAGAGCTTTCAGTTTTACCACTAGGGTTGTTTCAGCAGATCTTTTATGCGGATCAGGGGTTGTCCGGTCCTGATTTGGCTCGGAAGAGTCCGCTGGACCCAAAGCAATAATCATGCAATGTAATGTAATGCCAACATGCACGCTTATGATCACATCGCACACACACACACACACCCACACACACACACACACACACACACACCCACACACACACACACACACAGGCGCGCGCACGCCACAGTTCCCCCCCAGTGACCACCTGGCAGAAATTCCCAAGCTGATCCAACAGACCTCACACACAAATGAGGAGTTTTGTCCCAGAAGAGTTTTCAAGAAAAAATGTAGGTGACTGGTCTAGCGAAGAAGAAGATAGTATAGTAGATTGATAGAACAGAGTAGGGATGAGAAAGAACAAAGGAGAAAGACATCGACAGTGGAAATTTAAAGCACTAAATTTCCAGAAAGCGGGGATACTATTTATACTGAAACCCCCTGCACCACCGCGGGGGTAGTGGGGGGGGGGAGGTGGGGTGAGAGGGGAAGAAAGAATGAGAGAGAGAGACGTAAGACATTTTATTGCGTAAACAATGTTCATTGCAATGGGAGATGGGATTACAATAAAACGTAAAACATACCATAAAGCTTTACATATATAAAAAAATAAAATTAAAATTACAATAAAAAATAAAAAAATGTAAAAAAAATAAAATAAATTTCTTCATGTTTACTATAGGATTTTACAACAGAAATGAATTTCATAAAAATATATAAATCTAATTAATAAATAGTCTAAAACAATGTTATAAAACTGCCGTAAGATAAACCGTACACTCTAGTAAATCACCTTCAAAAAACCAACAACAACACCAACACAACCAGCTAATTACAATAAAATTAATAAACGAAATCAGCAAATGATAAATAATACATATTTAAGACATGATTAATTAACCAACCATTTAATAATTCAATAAATGTATAAAGAATAAAAAATATGCACAAAATGATACCATCTATACAATTAGTCTTACACATTAGTAATAAAATATATAAGCAAACGAGCGAGCGAGCGAGCGAGAGAGAGAGAAAGAGAGAGAGAGAGAGAGAGAGAGAGAGAGAGTTTAATTCATTCACTCATTGAAATAAAAGCACTTGACTTGCGCTGTAATTGAATAAATTGCCACAGAACTGTCCATACAGTTCAGTTAATCATCCATTAGCCCATATTTTATATCCAAGGGGAAAATTTTTTTTAGGCCTACTGTGTGTGTCCATTATGCCAGTGTGTTTTGGGTGCGTGGTTGTGAGTTCATTTTCTTCATGCGCCTTTTGGTTTCAATGTTATATCTCAATCAGAAGACGATGTTTTGTATAATAATGCTGTGAAAAATTCGGAATCAATTGAAAAAAAATTGAAAAGTGCGTTTGATGTATGATTTCCAATTTCATGTTTAAAACTCTGCGTTATGTTATTTTATTATGGGACAGATTGGAAGATTAGACTTCCTAATAAGTCTAAAATCTTTAGTTTCTCCCTCTAGTAGTGGTCACATTTGGCTTATTTTATACGGCTTATGCATTGGGTCGGAGGTAGTGGCACCATGTTTATCAAGGTTCGGTTCAAATTTATAAACGTGTGTTGCGGTGTAATTTCACCACAACAAGACCCTTTTTCATGAATTTGTAATGTACTCTTTCCCGATTTGACTATAATATGAAACAATAGGATTTGACACGCAACAAGTGAATTCAACTACCTTAGCTCGCCAAGTCGTTTGTAGCAGACAACATGTGTTGCGTGTAATCACGCGTATGGGAGGGATTCAGGTTGATCTCAAACCCTTTGCCACTCGCGAGTTCAGAGCCTTTGTTTCCTCAATGCCTTTGTTTCCTCGCAAGGCCCGTTCAGGTCCGCTAACTAGTCTAACGTGTCGTAACTATCTAGCAACTGTCAACCACAATGTATCGCTTTAAAATGTATCCCGTTGAAAAAAAACGTTCGTTTCCTGTTTACTTTTCCGCTAGATCTACACGATGCAATAAGCGATAGTCTTTTCATTGTGATTTGTTTAAAACCAGAAAGTTTGTGGCCCAATTTTCGGTGTGACAAAGATGGAGCAGGAAAATACGGTGTTCGAGGTGGTGTTGCTCTTTTAGTTAAACATGAGTTGTTAGATTATATTAAAGTTGTAGAGCATCAATCTTGTAAGGAAAGTATACAAACTGGCTTTGATAAATATTATCGCTTGGTGCAGCACTCGGTTTCAGATGATGGTTTATTCTTTGAATTATCTATTCCTCGTAATAATGTACTCCAGACATGTTTATGTGTAGTGGTTTATATTCCCCCTGAAAATTCAGTTTATGTGAACAGGAACGCCTTTCAAGAACTGGCTGATACTCTGACTAATTGGAATGACGATTGTAATGTAGTTATGTTGGGTGACTTCAATGCTAGGACGGGTACAGTTAGGGACTTTGTAGAAGATAAACAAGAAGTGGATAATTTTATTGCCAGTACTGCCGATTTAATTGATGTTTACGGTATCCAGAAAGTTAGGGTATCTCAGGACAGTAATGTAAACAATTTTGGCAACTCTCTCATAGATTTCTGTATTACACAGAACTTATTGATCGTCAATGGTAGAGCCGGCGATGATGCTAGTGTAGGTAGACCTACTTGCAAAGGTGTTAGCGTAGTTGATTATGTGGTTGCCTCCCCTGCCATGTTTACCCACGTTGCTAGGTTTGCCGTTGGCGACTTTGATGAGTGTCTCTCGGATGTCCATAGCCCTTTATTTTTTACATTAGCCTTTAATGATCTTTTGTTTGAAGATAATCCCTTAGTGAGTGATCTTAATATCCATTCTGTTAATAAACCTTTCAAGCCAATATGGGAAAAAGAATCTCAGAATGTTTTCATAGACAGCATTGATGATGAGCGTGTTCAAGATGTAAGGCTTACGCTGGAGCACCTCTTACACAGTGGGCAGGATATAGCTCAAGTCGATGTTAATAAAATTAACAAAGAAATTGCTGATATTTTATTGTCTGCTGCCAGTAATGCCGACATGCTAAGAAACATCAGCAATAACAGGGCGAAGAAGAAGAAGAAAAAAATGCCGTGGTTTGATGGCGAATGTAGGCTGAAAAGAAAAGTTTTTCGTAACGCTAAACGAAAGCATGCCCGTGTTCACGATCAGAATTCGGGGGAATTGAGGAAACAAGCGTACAAAGCATACAAAAGCACTGTTTGTAGGAAGTTTAATGCACATAGAAGAAATATGCATGCCAATTTACGTACAATGAAGTGTAGAGATTCTAAAGCATATTGGAAGTTTTTGAATGAGCGCTCGAATAATGAACCACCTAATGTATCTATGCCTACACACGATGACTTTGTTAATTATTTTGAAGAGCTTGGTAACATCCCTGAGAATGAAATTCTACATCCTACAGACCCCCTTGACACCGAAACACACGTATTTGATAATAATAGTTTAAATGCTGATATTACACAAGAGGAGGTGTTAAAATCTATTAGAAAATTAAAAATAATAAAGCTTGTGGTATTGATTATATTCTGAACGAGTTCTTAAAGGCTTCTTCTCCAAAGTTGTTAAATACTATCACAATGTTGTTTAATCTTGTTTTAAGCAGTGGTAAAATTCCAGATGACTGGTCAGTTGGCATAATTTGCCCGTTGTATAAAGGTAAAGGGGATAGGTTAAATGTAGATAATTATAGAGGTATAACGGTGCTTAGCTGTATGGGTAAACTTTTCACCAGCGTAATTAATGACAGGATTAACATATGTCTAGACTCAAATAATTTGTTAGGCAATGAACAAGCAGGTTTTAGGAAAGGATATTCAACCACTGACCACGTTTTTACTCTTTATTGCTTAATTGACATTTATTTGCAGCAAAGGAAAAAAATTGTTTTGTACGTTTATTGATTATAAAAAAGCATTTGACAATGTACAGCGTAGTATGCTTTGGGAGAAGCTAATTAAAACTGGTATTACTGGAAGAGTTTTGACAGTGATTAAAGATATGTATGAAAAAGCCAAGTCATGTGTTAGAACCCATGATGGTCTGTCATCTACTTTTTTTACGTGTAACGCTGGAGTGAGGCAAGGAGAAAATCTGTCACCTGTATTATTTTCTTTGTTTTTGAATGATTTAAGGTCTTTCCTTGCAGAACATATCGACGGGTTATCATTGCCACAGATTTTGGCGAATGGCCTCGGCTTTTCTGATATTGAACAGTATTTTCATTTGTTTTTGTTACTCTATGCTGATGATACTGTCATTTTATCAGAGTCTGCTGAAGACATGCAGAAGGCCTTAGATATTTTAGATCTATACTGTACAAAATTTGGATTGTGTTTAAATATTGCAAAAACGAAAGTGATGATTTTTTCCCGCGGTAAAGTTAGAAGGTTGCCTGTTTTTAAGTTTAAAAATGTAATTCTTGAAATTGTTTGGGAATATAAATATCTGGGTACCCTTTTTCAATATAATAACAAATTTCAAAAAAATATCAGATCCATGAGTGTATCAGCTGAACGTGCTATGTTTGCGCTTTTAAAAAAATGTAGAAAACTGGATTTGCCCCTTGATATTCAGTTAGATCTTTTTGATAAATGTGTAAAACCGATTTTATTGTATAACTGCGAGGTATGGGCCCATGAAAAAATGATAATATGTGATCGATTACAACTAAAATTTTTGAAATTGATTCTTAATGTTAAAACTAGTACGCCGACCTGTATGCTTTTTAGGTGAAGTTGGCTGTTTTCCTGTTTCCTTAGATGCTAAATGCAGGCTACTCTGTTTCTGGTATAAACTTTGTATTGATTGTTGCAATGATTCTGTTAGAATGTCAGTACTTATGTTTCGACTATGCTCTTATTTATTTTTTAATTCTGAGTATAAACTATCCTGGCTATGTACTGTTCGCTCTCTGCTAAATGATCTTGGTCTGTCTTTCATTTGGTTAAACGGCTGTAAATACTCTTTGAATTGTTTTAAGACCATGGTCAAACAACGCTTGAGAGACCAGTTCTTGCAAACCTGGCATCAGGATGTATTCGCTCATAATGCTTGTATTACGTATAGAATTTTTAAGAGTACGTTCTGTTTTGAAGATTATTTAGTTTCCTTGTCACCTCTATCGAGAAGAAACTTATTGAAATTTAGGCTCAGCTGTCACAAACTGCCAATTCAATCACTTAGATATTTGAATATTCAGAGAGAAGATAGAATGTGTACTCTGTGTGATCTGGATGAACTAGGTGATGAATTTCATTATCTGTTTAGATGTACAAATTCTGTGTTGGTTATTAACAGACTTTCTTTAATACCTCAATACTTCAGGAATCACCCGAATGCCTATAAGTTAAATCAGTTATTGAACTCTAAATCTAAACGCAGATTGTCTGATTTGAGCCGTTTTATAGGGATTATTTTTTCACTTTTCCAGTAGTGACGCACAGTTCTCTTTTAATTTTATGTCAAACTTCTATTTTCATGTTTGGACGAATATAATCAAAGAGTAGGTTGCTAAATTTAAGCCGCTTTATTGCAGTTTGAGTTATGTCACTATTTATATATTGTGCATTCCCTTTTGTCTTATTTTGTGAACCATGCAATGCTGTACATTTTTCTTTCCATGTTGACTCAACATAAAACTTTACACGGATGTTTGAAATTTCAGAGGTTTATCTTGTGATACCTATGGAGCAGCTTTTTTTGTGCCGTTCATTGTTTTTTAATGTAATTCCCCATCCCCCCTTTTCCCCTTTTTTGGCTAAAATGCCCCCTGGGCTATGAGCCTTGTTTGATGATTTAATTATATGTGATTTTGTTAATAAAAGGACAAAGTTCCAAAGTTCCAAAAATTATCGGTGAAAGCGACGACGACAATGACTTTATGGGCTTTACACTAGAAGAAATAGCGGAAGGAAAGGTCTCCGATGATGACATGGGGTTTAGCAGTAACTCCAAATCGCCTTCATTTTGACGAGCAGCAGAACTCGACACATGACTTGTCGTCTAGTCATTGTGTATAGTAACTAAGTAAGTCAACGTCCGAATAAGTAAAGAAGACATCAAAGTAACTGCTAACACTGTACAGTTTGTTTCTACTTTGTGTTTCTTTCGGCTATCAGTAAGCCTATTTATCTTCTTCGTTTGTCTTTTCTACTAAACGAAGAAGACAGGTAAGCCTACTGATAGTCAAAAGAAACGTGTTTTTTTCAGTTACAATTTTATTACACTGTTTCTTCCTCTTTTTTTCAATTTTGGTAATTTTATTTCCTTTAAGATTAGCCTTCCTTGTGCTTTTAATAACAGCTTGTTTTGTGAACTCTGTGCTCAACAGCCCTTAAAAAAGAGTTCTGATCCAGACTTCTGTGAAAACATGAACTCTTGTCTTTGTATTTTTTGCGTGCATTTTCTGTGCCAACCTTACACCTTTTAAACACTATTTGTTAAAATTCAACATCTGTTGGTAATTTTCATCACATTAAGACAGGTGTAAATCCTCATTTTGTATTTTAAGTGGTTTTTTTCTGAGCGAGGTGTGACCATTTTGCTGAGATCCTTCCCTTGCGTTGAGTACTAATAAGGGGAAGCTTAAAACTGGCCCGAGTGGTATTCACAACTTTCCGGCACCTCTCATAAAAACTCGTGGGTATCGCCATTATAAATTAAAACGAGGTTATATGAAACCAAGTTCCGATTTGGCTTGTTTTGCTTTTATCAAAGCTTGATGCGTGACTTTTAAATATGGCAAATTGCCGAAAACGACGATTGTTAGAGCCAGAAAATGAGTGGGATAAGTATAAAAACGGTGGAGGAAGTGAAAGAATGCAAAAAACAATCGTAGAGGCCTGTATTTGTGGCGACTTCGGAGGTGCGTCGATCATCGACAGAAAGTGAAACAGGACCTGAAAACTCTTGTAATTTTCCATAGCTTCGCCGTCGCAACCTTCACAAAACACGAAGTAACTGACTATGTTAGGCTAGCGTTGTGGCCAAGTGGGCTAAGGCGGGACTAACTTGCATTGTCCACAAGCCAGAAACCAATGGCGCCTGACAGGTGTGGGTTCGATCCAGCATCTGGGCGTTATGTTTTTTCCGAATATTTTTCAAAAATTCACAAATAATGTTAGGTAGGTAGGGTTTAGGCGCGCCACTGGCGATAGAAAGGGATAATAAACTGCAGCAAAAAAAAAAATATGTGAGGGTACGATACAGGTGGCCAGTGACACATGTTATTATTCTTGAATATTTGGAAATAACTCACTAAAACACGCGGAGAAAAAAAAACGGAAGTATTTTTCATAGAGGGGATTCCCGTTGGTGCATAGGATAGCAGAAAAGTGTGAATTGTGCTAAACTCATGACGTCACACTCTCGCTTCTGATTGGTCCTCGTAAGCCCGACTTCAATAATGGTACTGGACGCAGTCAATATAAAAATTTCAATAATATGAGGCACAGTGGACTAATGGTAAAGCTTTGGCTTGCGGATCTCAAGGTCCCGGGTTCGAGCCCAAGCCGGGGCATTGTGTTGTGTCCTTGGGAAAGACACTTTACTCCCGTTTCCTACTCCTTCGGATGAGAGTGTATAGCATCCTGTATATATTATATATATATATATATATATATATATATATATATATATATATATATATATATAGATAGATAGATAGATAGATAGATAGATAGATAGATATCTTTGTGTGTGTGTGTGTGTGTGTGTGTGTGTGTTTTGCTAATATTCTATAATGATTTTTATATTCTATTGTATTTTTGTCGATAAATTTAGAGTATAGACTCAGCGTCCCATGCATGGGATACATTTATTGTAGAGTGACCGGCTGGTGGAGTGCTTTCAGTGTTGCCACCGGGATTGTTTCAGCGAATCTTTTGTACGAATCGTGGGCGAGTCTTTGCAGTCCGCTGGACCCTATAAACAATGACTAACTAACTAACTAGATAAATAAAAATAATATGCGTATTCACATGGAATGGAAGACAGAAATATTATCAACCCTTTGTTACAGTGTTATTAAACCAGACTATATTTGTTTATGTTTTATTTATCAACACGAACAAGACATAGATTGTGCTGGAATAAAATTGTCAAGAACAGCAAATTATTTTTTTAATCGTATTAATTTTTTTTTAAATCTAACAAAAACTCGACGTTCGTAACACGCGAATATTCATAAAGTTTAAAAAAAAAGAAAAAAAAGATACAAAACCGATAAACTGCAGGAAACGAAAAGGTAAAATAAAACAAAAATAAAAACTTACTGAGTTAATACCACAAGAATCATGATCATAATTTCAACAAACAAAATTAATATAGATGAACGAGATTTTCCTCCCACGAATAAATACCATTCATAAATCAAAATGTTGTGCACACTTAAGTCAAGAAACAGCAAATACACATTTCAAATTCGAAAGTGTGTAAATGACGCCGTCACTAAAAGCACTCCCCAAAACGATCAAACTGCTTAAATGTGAAAAAAATACAAATAAAAAAGAAAGTAAGAAAGATTTAAATAAACTAAAATAAATACATACATACATAAAAAAAACATAAATAATTAAATAAATAAATACATATAGAGATACTGCAAACTGCAGTCTACAACAAGAAACATGATTATACAAGAAAGTGAAGACTACAAGTAGCAAACAGTGCAGCTAAAGGTACAGTAATGTCTTCTTACATAGCGCAATTTCCAGTTCGAAGTACTGCTCAGAGCGGCGACCGAAATCGGGACTTGGTCCAAGATTCACCTAGTTTCAGGTTAATTTTGGTGAAAGTCCGAATGTCCATTATCATTTAGATCTAGAACAATGCAATCGAAAATAGCCTAGATGCAAGCGTGCCCACGAAAGCAAGCAAAAGCTGTTGAAAAGTACAGAAGCAAAGTAACATGAAAGGTCTTGCAACGTTCAGCTGTAACAATATTATCGCCTACAAATCTACACACCAAGGGTTACTTTTAAAAAAATTTCCATTTGACATTATTTTGTTCTAAAGTGTCTGGAAAACCAAAATTTTCTGATATTAGATGAAGATAGGTTTAACCATGTTTATCGTCCTACAAAACACAACAATTTATAGCGTTAATTAAATGTTAAATGTTTACACCAGAAGCAAGAAGCAACTTGTAGTAGGCCTATTCCTTGGAATATACTTAGGCTATGGCATGGATACAGAACCAGAACCGACGAGAAGTCCATTCTCAAAAAATGTACTTAGAAAGTTTGTCAAGTTTTAATTACATTGATAACCCTTGGTAACCAGTGGATTTGAGCGGCGGCGATGCAGTAGTATATTCTTCATGACTTTACTTGGGGTAGTCGAAACAAAGCTTCCTGGGGGTCATGAACGTTTTGACCATGTCATCAGTGACCTGGGCGCGTCGTTCCTGATGCTCGGCTACAATCTTCTGCAGCACTGTAATCAGCTCTTGCTTCAGCTGGCTCGTCAGCATGCGTCCGCTGGAGTAGTCCTGCAAATACCCCCAAATGACATGTTGTTTATTTATCAGTCAGTTTCGACAGAAGTCATTTATTCATTTAGATCTTAGACCGAAGTCATTTAAGAAAGGCGATGAAATATTCACTCCATACAGCAACATGAGCATAGGTACGCATATTAATACACGTAGGCCTACACATGTCCTACGACATATGACATGTGACAACGTTGTGGCTAGAAACACGGAAAAGAGGATTGAGTGTATCAAACAGAGAGGCCTGTGTGATGCGATGTGATTGGAATAGCTCAGACTACAGGCCGAGTTGAATGGAGAGGAAACAGAACTCACCTGACGGATTTTCTCTAACTTGGCGTCGTCCTCCAGGAAGAACCTGAGGTACTGGAAGGAGACGTCCACGTCACAGTTGCCCCCTTTTTTCCTGTGCTCCTCCACGGTGTCCTGACCACCGGAGAAGGCGTACTTGTTGATCTGATACAGGGAGATGAACAGCTGGGTTAAGAAGTAGCTCTCAATCGTTACAATCTACGTTAATGTTGTTTTCAGTATGCAATAAGCGTACTCGTTCATCTGGGTATCTACATCATTCATTTGATAATAGGCTCCAGCTTGAGTGACACACTACTTTGGCATAATTGACCAAGCTTTTGTCTGTCGATGGTTACAAATAGCCGAGACTGCTGTCACACACACACTTTGTTTTTTAAAAAAAAATTCTCAACGCGTGTTTTTGTTTTCTTGTAAACTTGTAGTGTGAAGGAAACTTATTTCATAGACAATCAAATATGCCATGGCATTATAGGACAATGATTTATAACATTGCATCATAGGACAATCAAAATAATACACTATATCGCAAAATAAACATAAAATATATGCTAGGTTCTAAGACAATCAAAATTACCATGATACCATAAGAAATTTGTTATAATATTAGGCCTGTTGTGTCAACTTTGTTTTAAAAAGTTTATTAAGGACACTGAGCGAGTATCTTATTCTTTCATATGCTTTTATTTGTTATGCCTTTTTGTTCGAACTGATTTATTGTAGAAAACACCTCTCTCTCTCTCTTCCTCCCCCTCCCCCCAAACAGAGAAACATACACACCACCCCCCCCCTCTCTCTCTCTCTCTCTCTCTCTGCGAACTATTTTTCAAACCATTAGGTCTAAGGGAGGGATGATAGAGCATTCATTCACAGGCATAAAAAACAATCTTGACTGGCTGCCAGGTAAAGTCAAAAGGGGCAGTCCTGAAAAAAAAGACTCGCAGATATATCCAGAAAACCACTTGCGGGGATTTCCGTACACGTGCAATCCGACTGGAATTCTTTTATCCAAAAGTGAATCTTAACTTGTTTGTATACATTGTATACAAGCAGACGTCGTGCATAGCATTAGCTTAAGTTTTCTACATATGATTTGAATTACGCAATGTAAAATACACTAAGCCTACTACTAGACACCCGTTGTAGTGGGCCTATTTACAGAACTATAATAAGAGTCGAATTTACAAACTGTTGTACTACACTCATACCTATGGAACAGTTATTAAAAATCCCAGCACTATTCCATTCCCTTGTTTTGCTAGATCAGTCAGGGAAGAAAATCAGTAACTCTCAAAACTCCCTGGCATCATTTTGGGGTCTAGCAACAGTATAGACTTCAACGTAATCAAAGATTTACCGTAAAGAATTGTTTTCAAAAGTGACCTCACAACTCATAATAATAATAATAATAATAATAATAATAATAATAATAATAATAATAATAATAATGGAAGCTATGCGCGCCTTATTTCTGAAATCAGACTCAAAGCGCGGCGATCTGTAACCAACATACACGCTCGCATGTTTACAGACACTCCTACATACACAACACACATACATTCGTCCCTCAAACATGTGTTGTAAAGGCAAGTCGTTATGAAATGACGGAAAGGAAATCGAATGTTATTTTTAAATTTTGAGATAGGCTGCATCCAATACCAAATCACCACCCGTATCGTGTGGACTCCAAGAAGGTTCACTAACTTTATTCAATTAATCTTGTTCTTAGAATCTTGCGACTCGAGTAGTAAAAGAACTCAAACATTCAGTAGTAGCCAATCCCAAACCTAAAACCCATCCACACCAACTCTCACAGCATTACAAAAACAAAAATATAACCTTATCCCTGATCTGCTCAGGTGTGTCCGTGAGGAAGATGGAAGAACTTTCCACGCTTGAAGACATCTTGCTCTTGGGGCCTTGCAGCGCAGGGAAGAACTTGGAGTGAATCAGCGCTGGCTTCAGAAG
This sequence comes from Oncomelania hupensis, assembly GCA_036898135.1. Lineage (NCBI taxonomy): Eukaryota > Metazoa > Mollusca > Gastropoda > Littorinimorpha > Pomatiopsidae > Oncomelania > Oncomelania hupensis. Next base: position 115,511,781 of record CM072512.1, read on the forward strand.
TCCCATGCGAGGTGCAGCATCTCGAGTCATCCTGAAGTACGGATCCTAGACGCATAAAACGCAACAGAAAGTTCAAAATATGAATGAAGTCGCTGTGATCAGGGGCCAGTATTATGAACAACCCGTTCGTAAAACTGGCTGCAGATAGTTACGGTATGCCACAAAATAGGCCTACGTACTGCTAACGAGCGATTTGATTGCATGGGAGTATTCGGATAATGAATTGTCTATATTTGCTCCTGGTGGCGATTGGCGATTAGGATTGGAATACTATTTAAAAAAAACTACGCTGTTAAATAATAGCCGCAGTAATAAGACTACAACGCTATATATACAAAACAACTTTAACATTCAACAATACCTCTATGCAAAACAACTTTAACCACCAACCATACTTCTATGCTAAATCAACTTTAACATCAGCAAATACCTCTATACGAAGCAACGTTAGGATGTATCTTACCTGGTCAATGGCACAAGGGATGAAGCACGGGATTTTCTGATGGCCGTTGAAGATTTGGGGGAAGACGCCACTGAAGCTGGGAGCTGCTTGAATGGCTGGGAAAGCCACCTGCCCGATGTTGGAGCTACCTTCGAACCCGAAAATAGCCTTGGCTTGGTTGTAGGTCACCAGCTTCTGAATACGGCACACCATCTTGTAGAACTCCCCACTGAAATGACAAAAATAAATGTGTTTAAAATGCAGAAGAGAACAATATCGTATTTAGCAAAAGGGTTAGCTTACTGATTAGTACAGCAATTATTTAGCAAAAATCCATCTGTTAGCAGTTTTCAAAACCTGTATCACAGTAGTACCTTTGTTAGACCGTATCTGTATCAAGATATAAGTGTGTGATTGCTTCTGTCATATACTTATATACTCTTTACAAGGAGTAAACTTGTCTGGTAATGGGACTTGAAAGGATAAAGTTCCAAAGGTTTCTCCTGTCAGTCAGATGCTTTATCTAATTCTGTAAACTTCTTGTATGGCTAATCGAGCCAAGCACAACCAGGAGATAAGCTTTTGAAGCACAATTCGTAGGCCATTCACATCTCGTGCGATTTAACCTAACGAGAACGCTTGCAACATAGCACGACGTGTGAGTTGCCTGCAGAACCAACTTAAAGACACAAAAATGTTGCAGTAGATATAGACTAGTAGTCAGTTATTGCTACAAAACATCTTTTGCTAAAGACTAAAAGTGGAGTCCAAGCTCTTACTTGACGTAGTCGAAGTCACTGAAGATGAAGGTCTTGTCCACGTCAAAGCCACAGGCGATGATGTCCTTGGCGTTCTCGTGAGCAAGCTCGTACGTCTTCTCTGGAGTCAGGTCGTCCCTCCATAGGAACTTCTCATCGTCAGTCATCTGGATGACCAGGGGAACGTTGAACGCGTCTTGCAGCCACCTGGACACAGCACAATAAAACTGAATAACATCTCGCTTTTGTTTTTTAATCACAAATTTCTCTTATCGTCCAACATTAAAATCCTTAAATAGTATTGTTTTACGCAAATAAGGTTTGCGGACACCTATGCTTTCATGATAGATTGATGACAAAACGTTTTGCTGCCTGCGCCTATGTCTTCGACCTACCTTTTTCGGTATAGTTTTCAGGTACATTGCAACCATTTTTAGGTAAACCTATTTGAATTCTCGTGTTTACTGATTCATGGATTATCATCCGAAACTTTTATTTAGTATAGTTTAGGACAAATGTCATCCCATAAATGAAGAGGAAAAAAAAAATGACACCCCCGTCCGCAAATTGCCAACACCCACTTCTGTGTATTCAGACCCATGTTTTCAACTGAAAATTAACTGTCACTCACTGAAACACAATTAGACATGTAGAACAAAGTGCATGATAGTTGACTATAAAAAAATCAGTTATGTGAGCAGGTAAGTAATGCAGACTGAAACTATGAGATAAACCAAACTGTCCGTAATTGGGGACACCTATCCTACAAACACCAGCTGACATGAATAAATGTATGTCAACTGGAAAGAATGATAATCATTTTAGAATGATAATCATTTTAGATTAAACAGAACAAGACAAATGCAAACAAAGCAAAATTTCAAGCAAAAGCTTTTCCTCGAGCATATGTGAACACAAGTTTTTTTTTTTTTTAAAAATAAAAATAATATGTGAGTGTGTTTATGTACATGTTGTGAAAGTGTTGGTGTGTACCCAAGGTAGACTATTTTTGTCAAGATTTGGCGGGATATAAATGTTCGTATTATTATTATTATTATTATTATTATTATTATTATTATTATTATTATTATTATTATTATTATTAACAGTAGTAGTAGTAATAGTAGTAGTAGTAGTAGTAGTAGTAGTAGTAGTAGTAGTAGTAGTAGTAGTAGTAGTAGTAGTAGTGGTACAACAAAACAATACTACTTCACAGAAAAAAATGTGAACTGATATCAAAGAGAAGGAAAGACAATTACTACAATTACTAACTGTTAAATCCTATGAACATAACACACTGACAATAGCTTATAAATTAAATAGAATCCCTTATAAGTAATGCATGTGTTAGCCTATAATGAATTCACAAGATTAAGATAATTACTACAATTTATTGTACATTCAATTTTATTTTTATTTTTTAATCTTAGTTAATTTGTCTCATAACACCTTGTGATTAGACACTAGTGATGATTTTTTTTAATGACTAGGTTATAGTGATGGTACATTAAATGAAAACACGAGTAAAGAATGACTCACTTGGTCATGATGAAAGGGACAAGATGACCCAGGTGCATGGCTTCAGAGGATGGCCCCCGGCCAGTGTACAGGTAGAAAGGGGTCTTCTTCTCGTAAAAGTCAAGCAGGGGACCCATGTCTCTGCACAGTTAGAGATTGTCGCTGTTATTAACAGCAGCAACCGCTGCAGCAATATAACAACAATCAGTAGCAAAAGCATGCAGAAGCGAAAGCCACATCAACAGCAGTGTTACGTTGAAACGCGCACGATAGTTCGTGTGTAACGCGCGCGATAGATCAGATCGTTTTATTTGCAAAGCATGCAACAATAGAGTGTATTTACCTTTGATTTGATTTTGCGTTGTTGTTAGAAGAAGCTTTGTAAAACGTTGATAATTTTAGTTGGTCGATATTATTTGAGAATTTTCTAGAGTTGGTTGTTTACTATCGATCGAAGCGTGTGGATAATTCTAGTGGTAACTAGAGACGCTTCCATTCTAAATATGGTTGTATGACGTGAGACAGTGATGACGAAATTGGTTCTGATTGGTTATAATTGTGTCTTGCCCGAATGTTCTTTATTTCTCTGGAGTTAGAGAGACTCACTGTTTCAAAAGAGGTGGTGTTGAAAGTAGTGTGTTGGAAGTATAAAGCTGAGAGTGGACAAGCGATTGTATGCAGTTGTTGATGTTCGCTGAATAAAGTTGGAAAACTACATACGACGACTTATGCCTTGTTGCTGAGTGAGCAGGCTGCGTGGATAAACGAATCCGAGTTACACTTATCAGGAGGATTCAAGCATTGGGGCTGAATCAACTGATAACAAAACAACAACATCGAGTGTAACAAGCAGTAAAACCAGAACCATTGTCATCATTAACAGTTTCAGCAACAAAACCAGAAGCAACAGCAGTAGAATAAAACAGCAAAGTGGCGTCAAGGCAATATCACACCTTCACAACCTTACCACCACTACCACATCCACCACCACTACAACTACCCGACTACCTCTACTAGTTCAACACCACCACCATCGTCGTCGTCATCACCATCCTCATCACCATCATCAACAACAACAATCTACGGCAACACAAAGTCATCGCCACCCACCGTTACAATTTTGAAAAACAAATTGCTGTAAACTCGCATCTAATGACATCCAGTATACGCTACTCACAAACAGTGCTTATTTAATAAAGGCAATTGCATTTTTTTTTAAATTTCTTTTACTCTGGACGAGGGTCATAAACTTGAGACGGCGTGGACACTGCCTTTATTTAAGTCTTCATCATGGCAATCCTCAACCTTCTTAGGATACATAAATATAAGCTTATAGAAGGTATATCACCTACGTGCTATGAAAACAGAAACGAATTTTTTTTTTAGAAAATCTCTATAGGAAACGGCATTACCTGTGTGAAAAGAAGATGTCTCTGGTAATGAAGTGATGGAGCGGTTTTCCAATCAGCCCATGCATCCTCTGTTTTATTTCGTCCGTGATCCTTTGGCTTCCGAACTTCACTGTATACAATGCGAACACGTGGGACGATGCGTTACAGTGAACAGGAAAATATACATCACAATAATGAACCATCATGTCACCCAGACAATACCTCACACTAGCACGAATCGGTGTAGCTATATAAATCTTGTCAACGCAAAGGTTGATGTGTAACCCAGGAAGGCCTTCTATTCGTCCTTGGCATTTTGCGAATTATAGTAAGCCGACGGAAGTGTATAATAAATTGGGGAGGAGAGGTAACAATGTCAATAGTAGGGAAGACGATGAAAAAAAAATCAAACTGTTTAGGTGTTAAATTGCAAAGGATAAAACCCATTTCCAATTGAAGCGAAAATAACCATACAGATTACATGTACTTGAAGATATTAAAAAGAAAATTTACTTACATAAATAAAATAAATAAAATTAATTTTAAAAAATAAAATTTGGCAACTTACCAATCAGCCTGTCATAATCGATGCCTTTTTCCGATGCACTTTCCACTGTCCAAGGATCCACAAAATCCTCTCCTTCATCTTTAGGGCGGTCTACCCCAGTGAGAGCCTGGGTGATACCCTGAATCTGCCCCAACTCCGCAGAAGCATCATGAATGTTGTCCGCCGTCTGCTTTAACTTTTTCCCCAATTCCGCAACTTGGCGGTTGATTTCGCAAAGCAGTTCTTTTTGTTGTTCCATCGTCGCGAAACTAACAACTTTTTAGGTTTAAACTTTTGATTTAATTACAATTTAATTTTCGATACTGTTAAACTTGATCTATTGCACTATTATACCATGGTACAAAATTATTTTATTCCATAAATCTTAGCAATACTGAGTTAAGGTTTTAATAATGCGAGAACGAAAAAGCCGAATTGATAGGTCTATATGGCTATGCCTAACAATTGCTAGAAGCAAAGCAACAATGTCCCTATTGCTTTCGATAAAACCGACTTATAAATTTTTTTTGTTTTTAAAGGCGAATGACACAGACACTAAACTGGTCGTCGCGTTCTGCTTGTGATTGTATGCAAACTGCAAAACATGCTACCTGCGCTCTGAAGCCCCTTCGTTGACGACCTTTTTCTGACAGACAAGCTTTGGTCTACAGTTCTGATGAAATACTTTGTAATAGGGAAATACGAGCAGCCGAGGTCTTAGTTCTCAGAAACGCTGAAGCGCGCGTGTTAGGTTTTTGAGAAATTACGTGTTCATTACACAATAGTATAGAGAGTATGTGAAATGTCCGTGCTGATTATGGTGGGGGTACTGGGGAGGGGCATTGTCTTAAATGCAGGACGAATTTCTATTCAGAAATGGAAGCTGAATCATTGCCGTCCGGCAGAGCGCTCCGATCCCCCCCTCTCTCTCCCTCTCTCTCTCTCCTCCCAGCACTACCGTCACCAATCCTTTTCTGTAATTCAGTACCGAAGAATCGATCGATTTTCATATTAATTTTCTCAGAAACGAAGTAAGCCTACAGCCTTTTGTTTGCAATGCACTGAGAGAGAGAGAGAGAGAGAGAGAGAGAGAGAGAGAGAGAGAGAGAGAGAGAGAGAGAGAGAGAGAGAGAGAGAGAGAGAGAGAGAGAGAATATTTATTCTGCCGTGCTGTATTAAACTAGACCTATGAGATCCGCGTTAGCTCACTGGTATATTACTGCAGGACTTGTAGTTGCAATTTGTTTATTTATTTATTTATTTAATTTTTTTATATAGCGCTTTTCTAGCTCAAGAGCTGCTCAAGGCGCTGGCCGATACAGGATCTAAATCAAGCTGCCCGAGGAGCCCATTTGCAGCCGTTTGGCGCATAGTCATACATATTTCCATGTTATTTCTGCTGCCTTGGCTGTCCAAACATTTAATAAAATATAATTTCCAAAACCCGTTCGCCGCCCAAACTAATTTAATATGAGCAACATCGCGATGATTCTGTACCAATAATAATAACGAGGACTTGTCCGATCATTCTGATTTTCAGAGATAACATAGACGTGTAAGTAGGTCACATCACTTTATATTTCAAGAGGCTTTGTGTGTCATCCTGGCAACACCCAGTGAACCGAAAGTGTAGCATTGCGACTAGACACGTGAACTCTTACTGCTGGTCAATATTAGTGGACATTACTTGGACGTCAAAGAAGAGAGAGAGAGAGAGAGAGAGAGAGAGAGAGAGAGAGAGAGAGAGAGAGAGAGAGAGAGAGAGAGAGAGAGAGAGGCTACCAAGGGAAGCAGCTACGGCAGAGTCTTCTATCAAAAACAATTTATGGAATGACGGAGTTGCTTCTCTTGGTACACACAACCTCTCTCTCTCTCTCTCTCTCTCTCTCTCTCTCTCTCTCTCTCTCTCTCTCTCTCTCTCTCTCTCTCTCTCTCTCTCTCTCTCTCGTGTTAATAAATTATGAAGATTAAGCACATGGAATTAGAACTGTTATTTCTCTCTCTCTCTCTCTCTCTCTCTCTCTCTCTCTCTCTCTCTCTCTCCTCTCTCTCTCTCTCGTGTTAATAAATTATGAAGATTAGGCATATGGAATTAGAACTGTTATTTTCCTCATACAATATATTTACAAACAGACATTTTTGACCACATTGCACACCGATCACAATACAAGTACAAACATCTTTATTGCCAAGCGACTATACAAGGAATAAATACAAGGAATAAATAGACACTTACACTTCAGTCAAGCTGCAGCACACTAAACACACACACACACACACTTACACACACACACACACACAAGAACACACACACCCACACACACAAACAAACCGACATGTATGCACACACGCGCGCTCTCGCACTGTGCCTTATATCAAACGTGCAAACGTGTTCTCTAATCGTCTTACGTCTTTTAAAATGCCCCAATTCGAAGGCGTTGCTTACCTTTCGTGAAAACAGTTTTGGGCCTACCCTAAAATTGGCATTGTTATTACATTAAATAATGATAAAGTGGGCTTTCGTTCCTCAAGCCAATCGCTAAAGTTTGAATTTTCTATTTCGGTTCTGACAAGAAGTCATCTCCCCTGTTTTAACAGTACAGCGGTGTAGCCTTTGACTAGTATTTTCTGAATGAACCACGTGGCTTGAAGTGTGTGTCTTTGGTGTTTGGAGTAGGATAGGGTCTATTTTATCAACCCAAAACTAAAAACCTTACGAGCAATTGTTTTTAAGAGTTCTGTTTCTTACCTCACACACCGGCATAGCAGACTTGGTGTGCGGCGTGCCTCAGGGTTCCGTTTTAGGGCCGGTGTTATTCACTCTGTACACCAAGCCACTGCTTCTCATGCTCGGAAAGCAAGCTGTTGAGAATCAGTCATTTGCAGATGATACACAACTTTATAAATCCACTGCCCCCTCTCTCATTAATTCCACTGTTCAGACTTTGGAGAACTGCATCACAGACATTAAGTCATGGATGACACTCAATAAGCTTAAGCTTAATTACGATAAAACCGAAGCCCTCCTCATTCACAAGCACAACACCTCCTCCTCACTCTCGCCTCTCCCAACATCGCTTACAGTAGGGACAACAAACATTCAGTTCTCATCCTCAGCGAGAAATCTCGGCTACATTCTCTCCGATGACCTGTCCCTCAACAACCAAATCTCCAACGTCTGTCGCTCTGCATACACGGCCATCCGCCAAGTCAGCTCCTTTCGCCACTATCTTACAGTCCCGGCCACCAAAACCCTAGTCTGCGCTCTCGTCCTTTCTCGTCTTGACTATTGCAACTCTCTCCTCGCTGGCTCCCCAAAACACATCATTGACAAACTACAAAAGGTTCAGAACTCAGCAGCTAGACTAGTATTCCGAGCAAAGAAACGCGATCACATCACACCTCTACTACATTCCCTTCACTGGCTTCCTGTGCAAGCACGCGTAGAGTACAAACTCTCTGTTCTCTGTCACAACTTCTTCACAGATTCTTGTCCTTCCTACCTTGCTGATCTACTGTCTGTCTACTCCCCTTCATGCACTTTAAGATCTTCTGCTGACACTCGCACACTCAAGGTTCCCGTCACCCGCACTAAGACATACGGCCAACGTGCATTCGCTTACTCCGCACACAAGCAGTGGAATTCCCTTCCCTCCCATATCCGCAACATACAATCAACACAAGCATTCAAAAAGACCCTCAAAACCCACCTCTTCAAACTGCATTATTCAGACTGATTTGTATCCCGCTGCCATTCTCTCCTCTTTTGTCTCTGTCTGATCCTTAAATGTATATACGGCTGTAAATATTTATACTGTTTTTCTTCCTGGGTCTAACCGGGCATATAAATAGCTGTGAATAGGTTTTGCTATTCTATTTCTGTCTTTTTTTGTCATCTATGTACATAGTTGTAAATAGTCTATTTCTGTCTTTTTTGTCATTTGTGTACATAGTTGTAAATAGTTTTTACCTTTACTGTTCCGTCTTTTGGTGTATCGTAGCAAAAGGGATGTTTGATCGAGTGCATGTATTTTCTATGTAATGACTATGTAAAGCGTGGTGAGTCTGGTCATAGGCTGGAGTACCCGCTATATAAAAAATCCGTTATTATTATTATTATTATTATTATTATTATTATTATTATTATTATTATTATTATTATTATTATTATTATTATTATAACATTACATTACATTATATTACATGATTATTGCTTTAGGTCCAGCGGACTCTTCCGAGCCAAATCATGACCAGTATAGCCGAATCAGGACCACAAAATCAAGACCACAACTTGCCTGAAAGAGGACTCGCCCCTGATCCGAATAAAAGATCTGCCCAAACAACCCTAGTGGTAACGTAACACTGAAGGCACTCCACCAGCCGGTCACTTTACAATAAAGACATCCCACGCAGGGGACGCTGAGGCTATTCTCTAATTTATCGAACCCCCGTTTACAAAAACAAAATAGAATATAAACATCACTATAAAATATCAACAAAACACATACATATAAAATGCCTACATTGCCAAATAATAACATCATAGGAAGCCCCAGTGACTACCTGGCAGAAAGCGTCCAATATTTCCAAGCTGATCCAACAGACCTCACACACAAAATTATGGAGGAGTTTTGTCCCGGAAGAGTTTTGAAGAAAAAAGGTAGGTGACGGGTCTATCGAAGAAGAAGATAGTATAGTAGATTGATAGAACAGAGTAGGAATGAGAAAGAACAAAAGGAAAAAGAAGCGACAGTGGGAATTCTAAAGCACTAAATATCCAGAAAGTGGGGATACTATTTATAAGGAGAACTGGATAGAAGATCAATTTCCAGGAAATAGAGAACAGTCTGAACAAGAACAACAGCAAGAAAGCCTACCAGGCTGTGCATGTGAAGCGGCTGACAAGTGTTAAACAGCCCAAGGTCTCCACGATCCAAAGAAAGTCTGGCATATGCCTTACAGAAAAACAAGAAGTCTTGGATAGATGGACAGAATACTGCTCTGACCTTTACAACCAAACACCAAACGGAGACCCATCAGTTCTAGTATGTCCCGAGAACAGAGAAGAAGAAAAAATCCTCCCAGTTCTCCGAGAAGAAATTGAGGCAGCAGTGCAATCGCTGAAAAAATGGAAGTCAGCGGGAGTGGACAACATACCTGCAGAACTGATTCAAGCAGGAGGAGAAGCGATGATTGACGCCCTCACCATTATCTGTAATAAAATTTGGCAGAATGGGGAGTGGCCTACACCATGGACCCAGTCGCTTGTCATCACTCTTCCCAAAAAAAGTAACCTTCAGGAGTGTGAAAATTACCGCACCATCAGCCTCTTCATCCATTCTAGCAAGGTTCTACTGAAAATAATACTCAACAGGTTAAAACCTCAAGCTTAACAAATTATAGCTGAAGAACAAGCAGGATTCAGGGAAGGGCGAAGTACCACTGAACAGATTTTTAACCGCTGAATAATCTGCGAGAAATACCTACAGCACCAACAACATCTATATCACGTGTTTGAAGACTTCAAGAAGGCGTTTGACCGAATCTGGCATGCAGCTCTGTGGGCAACCATGAGAGTGTACAACATTAGCCCTAAAATTATTGAAAGCATGTATGACAAGGCTACCAGTGCAGTCCTCCATAGCAGCGCCCTCGAAAACTGGTTCATCAACAATCGGTGTGCGTCAAAGATGCATACTCTACTCCAACACTCTTCAACATCTACCTAGAGCGCATCATGTCAGATGCCCTTGCAGATCACGAAGGCACAATCAGTATAGGGGGTAGAACAATCTCCAACTTTCGTTTTGCGGATGAC
>CM072512.1:115527254-115612254 GCA_036898135.1 Oncomelania hupensis
ATTGGGGATGAATTTCACTTAATTTTTGAGTGTCCAAAACACAAGCATATTCGACAAATGTTTATATGTAGTAAATATTTATCTTGCAAGTCAATGTTTAACTTGTGTCATTTGTTTCGGAAAAGAAAACATGTGTTACTAAGTTTGAGTAAATTCATAAAATTAGGAAAGGGCGTATACTAATAATATTAACAATATTAGCAAAATGTCATTGTTGTGAATGTTAAAGTGGAATGTTAGTAATGTTGCTGTTATTTTTATTTTATTTTAGTTAACAACCGCTTTATGATTGTTATGCTTATGTTTTTGTATCCTCCACACCCCAAAAGGGGCGAGTAATGGGATTAAATCTTGAATCTTGAAGACTTGTTGATTATATGGAGACAGACAGGATAAAGGATATATTATAAATGCTCGCCTTGGATTTGATAACAAAGTAATAGCCCTATAGATGGTCTCCTCTTCAGATAAGGACTGGAGCAGTAATTAACAGCATTTAGGATACAATGGATGCAGCGATGCAATGCGTGAGAGGAAAGTAAGACCAGGTCAAGACAGAAAAAAAAATTGAATGAGCAGTTAGTGATTGATGTGGACTAGTTATGCTGCTGAACAATCTTCGTGTGCCACTGGTTCTGATCATGTTCTGTGGTAAGTACAAATGCTAAATTATTTTCATGTCATAATTGTAACTAGGCAGACTAAGTCACTTGTGGGTAGGCCATTGCTTGGTTGTGACTGCCATGTTATTCTTAGATTACATTATATTACATTATTATTGCTTTAGGTCCAGCGGACTCTTCCGAGCCAAATCAGGACTGGACAACCCCCGATCCGCATTAAAGATCTGCTGAAACAACCCTAGTGGTAAAACTGAAAGCTCTCCACTAGCCAGTCACTTTACAATAAAGACATCTCACGCAGGGGACGGCTGAGGCTTCACCCCAACTTATCGAACCCCCGTTTACAAAAACAAAATAGAATACAAACATCATTATAAATTATCAACAAAACACATACATATAAAATGCCTACATTGCTAAATAATAACATCATAGGAAGCCCTAGTGACCACCTGGCAGAACGCGTCCAATATTCCCAAGCTGATCCAACAGACCTCATACACAAATAAGGAGTCTTATCCCGGAAGAGTTTTCAAGAAAAAAGGTAGGAGACTGGGCTAGCGAAGAAGATGATAGTATAGCAGATTGATAGAACAGAGCAGGAATGAGAAAGAGCAAATGAGAAAGACAGCGACAGTGGGAATTTAATGCACTAAATTTCCAGAAAGTGGGGATACTATTTATACTGAAACCCCCGGCACCCCAACGGGGGTTATTCTTAGATAACTCTGTTGTCATAGCGCAGTGGTAGAGCATTTGCCTGGCACACCGATGACCAAGGTTCGAATCCCGCGGTGGGCCCCCCTCAGCCCCACTCCCCCCCCCCCCCCCCCCCAAAAAAAAAAAGTGACAATTTTTCACCGTTCGCGCACCTTGGCAGTATGATTGTTTTGGTGGTTCAGTGTTGATGTTTAGTCCCTAACCCCTCTTCCTTTGAGGGGGTTATCCCCGTATAGCCAATGGTGGTTATAAACGTTAAACGTCAATGTTCATTCATTCATGAATTTTGTTCACTTTAAATACGAGCAAAACTTTAATTGAAAATTGTGTGAGTGAGTGTGTGAATAAGTTGTGTGTGTGTACGTGGGGGGGGGGAAGGGGCGGAAGGGGGGGCGCGCGCGCGTGTGTGTGTGTGTGTGTTTGTGTGTGTGCGTGTGCGTGTGTGTGACTACTTACTACTACTACTGTTACATTGTTCACCACCGTCGCTGGCGTCATCATTTTCATTACTTTCCCATTCAATTTATTACTCTTCCTTTTTGTCGTTTTGGTTTTGGCTTGTCTCTCTCTCTCTCTCTCTCTCTCTCTCTCTCTCTCTCTCTCTCTCTCTCTCTCTCTCTCTCTCTCTCTCTCTCTCTCTCTCTCTCTCTCTCTCTCTCTCTCTCTCTCTCTCTCATTTTATTTCTGATTGTTCTCTGTATGATGACTTAAAAGTTAAGTATCTGACGTTTTTTGTCCAGTCTTATCAACATGTTTTGCAGAGAGGATCAAAATTTTGTATGTGGCGATTAAGCCTTTTCGTTTTTCATGCACTAAAGTTACGAACCGAATTTTACGAGAGGATGACATAATAGAATACACCATTATAACGATGACAGAATTATATGTCCATTGAACCTTTACCTACCACGTGACCAACCATTTCTTCTATGGGCTGGTGGCCCGAAGAAGTTTATGTTTATAATGTGTAAATATGCCTAATGAAAAGTAAACAGACGATGTCCAAAATCTCTCTCTCTCTCTCTCTCTCTCTCTCTCTCTCTCTCTCTCTCTCTCTCTCTCTCTCTCTCTCTCTCTCTCTCTCTCTCTGCACCCTCCTTTCCCACATGTTCTTCCTGCTTCTTTACATCAATAGCATAATTCATCTGTCTTTTTATCATCCAGTACCGCAGGATTCCGCAGGGGTATATTTCAATTGCTACCGTGAGGGTCAGACGTGCGCTAACGGTACATGCTCTTCCGACGGCGAGAGCTGCATTTGTAAAACCGGGTACGCAAATCCACCCAGAATAAATCACCTCTGCTTCCCTGAATCAACTCTCAGTAAGTTGTTGTTGTTGTTGTTGATGTTGTTGTTGTCGTTGATAATGTCGGTGTTCAGGACAATGACAAATAATTATTACAGTAATATTAGGACGATAATGATACAATATCGTTGTGTCGCTATTTTGTTATTGTTGTTGCTGTTGCTTTGTTTTAATTATTGTCCTTGCGGTTGCTGATGGCGGTGGTGCCGATGTCTAAAATATATAAGTATGATAATGATAGCATGAGTATTAATTGTTGTTACATTACATTACATTACATGGTTATTGCTTTAGGTCCAGCGGACTCTTCCGAGCAAAACCAGGACCATAATTGTTGTTAACTGTTATTGATGATGATGATGATGATGATGATGATGATGATGATGATGATGATGATGATGATGGTGATGATGATGATGACGATGACGACGATAACGAAGATGATGATGATGACGATGTTAATAATGATAATGTGTTTGGTTTCTAAGGGGCAACATGTACAACAGACAATTGTCAAAACGGCTCTGTATGCTTAAAAGACATCGATGGATCTTTGAAACAAAACCAAGACATCTGCTTCTGTCAAGATGAGTGGGCTGGTGATCTATGTCAGTATGAACGATGTGAGTCAACAGTAATTTTAATATGCACACAACAAAATCTTTATGTCTTCAAAGCTTCAAGAATACTCTAAAATATTACTAAAACACGATAAACGTTTTGTGTTAACAAGAAGAAAACAATTTTCAAAGAACTGAGCTCTTTCGACTTAGTCATTGTTTATAGGGTCCAGCGACTCTTTCGACTGATGATTTTTTTTTTGCTAGGATACCGAGGTGACCTTTCTTAAAATTTAAAGAATTATCTAATATTACTACTTATTTATTTTATTGTATCACTTTTATACTACAAGATAAACGTTTGGAGGTAACACACACAACATTTTTCCAAAAATCTGAACTCTTATGACTGATGTTTTTTTTTTTTTTTTTTTTTTTTTTTGTGCGCTAGGATCGCGAGGTTACATTATCGAGAAAACGAATATGAATGATAATGATGATGATGATGATGATGATGATGATGATGATGATGATGATGATGATGAATACATTATATGTTGATTACACACCCATTGGAGAGCTTTCGTGTCAATAATGTGGCTTGAAACTCTCTCCTATGAAACTTACCTCTGTGTTCAATTATAAACCGTTCTTTTTATATAGGCTAGCCTCTGTGTAATTTAATACCCTATTAATAATATGTTATTTAATATCATATCCCAGGCCGTTGCGGCGAATGGAGAGGCTGTTTTTATTGATTGTGCATGAGAGGTTCCTCAGTCAAATGAAGTTGTTTGTTTTTTTTCTAATGTAGGCTATTATGTGTGTGTGTGTGTGCGTGTGTGTGTGTGTGTGTGTGTGTGTGTGTGTGTGTGTGTGTGTGTGTGTGTGTGTGTGTAGAGGTGTTGTGGAAATGTAGTCTTTGACGAGAAATATTCTTTTGGTACACTGAGGTATTATTTCCCCTTCTGTGTAGTCTTAGTCCTTTTTATTTTGTGATTTTATGCATTACTTTTATCTGCATTTGTTTTAAACCTTTTTTTTTAAAAATATGCTGAGATGCAGTTTGCGGTATGAATGAATTCTCCATTGTGGGTAAAAAAAAAACAACAAAAAACAAACAAACAAAAAATTTGTTGACACTGACTTGACTTGATTTCCTCTCTAGTGCAAAACTTTCAGGGAGAAAAAAAAGACCACAGACAAACTTTTTGTTGTTATTGTTGATGTCGCAGTGTCGCTAGGGTGTGACACAAACTACATGAACCTTACATTTAGACCGTACGGCGACTTCCAAGGTTCCGTTCTACTAGGGAACAGCACAACCGACTGCTTCTTTACCCAGCAAGCAAAAGACACGTCTTCGTTCTGGCCTCACTCAGTGTACAGCAGGTCTGTGGATATTGGAAGCTGTGGAATGATCAAAGAAACGCTGGTAAATATATGCTATTTTTATCAATTCAATTATTAACTTTTTGTGTAACACCAATATAAATTTTGACAAATAAAGGGAGGTAGGCTGGAAATATTATTTTATATCTTTTTACACAAAAACCATTACATTCGGATAAAAAAAGGAAGGTAAGCTGATAAAATATTATTTGTCTATTCAAGGATCACAGTTGACATCTTTTTACACGAATACAAATTTTTTTAAATAAATGAAGGGAGGTAAAGATGCAACATTTCCGCTGACAGTGCCCCTAAGCGTTAAAGGCCCTTCTTATTTTTTTCCCTTGGGTCACTTTGTGATAAAGCGTCGCCATTCTCCTCTCCCTTTGCAAAGTTAGCATACATTCTAGGATTATGAAGGGAGTCCGGCAGACCTGCTACTCATTCCCAGCTGGGGTGTCAGTTACTTTCTCAATTGGACTGTTTGAAGAAGGACAGATTTTCTGGGCTTTTTGACAGTGCGCTTTATTCAACAAATAGCTACCTTACGAATACGAATACGAATACGAATCTTTATTGTCCATAGTTAAAATACAATAACATGGAAATGTGTCTTTAGTAGCACAAAGACTAAGACGTAAAGATTAAAAACTAAAAGAAATATTAACAGTTTTTTTTTTATATATAAAACATTAATTAAGACAATCATACGCATAACAAATAGCTTACTTCATTGCACAACTCACATCATATTACATTACATCATCAGAGTACACAGAAGAAAAATGTAGGCCTAGGTAACTGGGGGTATTACAGTTTGCTTAAATTTAAGATGCGGATTCCACTTGGTACATAAGAGTGGCCATACAAGTTTCTTTTCCAGGCCGGGGTTCTAAACCTCCGACCTGAGGGCAACAGTTCAAATGATCTACACATGGGATGACTGTTATCAGACATGATCTTTCTAGCTTTACTTTTTACAAAATCTTTATATATTTCTGTTATTGGCTTTTGTGTCTTTCCTAAGCTGCTAATGTTTTATCCTTTTTGCGCCCAGTACTTTGAGCAACTCTTTGAGCTAATAAATGCATAAATTACAAATAAAAACTATTCCTTCATTATATAGACAAGGGAACTATAACTGTGTTCCCAATAAAGATTTGTCTACACGATCATCGAGTATTCGCTAACGTAAACTTTTTCCTGCTATATATCTTTAGATAGGCTAAATCGATTGGTCGATCGACAGATAGATAGATTGACTGATACAGACAGACAGACAGACAGACAGACACACAGAGAGAGAGAGAGAGAGAGAGAGAGAGAGAGAGAGAGAGAGAGAGAGAGAGAGAGAGATTTTATTTATTTAATAATTGTTATAGAGCGCTTTTCCAGTCCAGAACTGCTGAAGGTGCTGGCCGAAACAGGTTTTAACTCAAACCGCCCGAGGTGGCCAAAGGCTGCAAGTGACGCCCAAGACAGCTGAGCACACTCCTGGGCGACCGTGGGATGTGTTTTGTAGAAGGAGAGAGGGAGAGAGAGGGGGCGGGTGGGGGTGGGGAAATCTAGTGCTTGCTAATATTCTAAAATTGAAAACAATGTGCATCCATTTTTATTTCCCCCAAGGCCAATGGAGATATCCAGTTTTCCGTGAGTGTGTTGGTACTATATGCGCCCTTCACTGACCACTTGATTATCATGCCCATTGACCAGACACTAGTGGCCAGGTGCACGTTCAACAGCGTGTCCAACGTCCTAGTCAAGTCATCTGTGTAAATATTTTTAAAAAAAATATTTTTGTGGATATTTTGTACACCTGCTGAAGGTTCGTGCTGTCACAATATTTATTAAAAACAACAACAACAAAAAAAACATCTAATGAAGGTCCACGCTGTACATATTAACATAAGAGTACCGTTAATAACTATAACATTAGTGGTGGTTGCGATGGTGATGCTGATGATAATGCTGATGATGATGCCGACGACGATGAGGAAAAGAATCCATTTCACAACTGCCGATGAACTTCGTTGCCGTTTTTGATGATGATGATGATGATGATGATGATGATGATGAAGAGATGACGACGATGATAGTGAGGGTGGTGAACCTGCTGCTGCCGGTAGACTGATGATGATGATGATGATGATGATGATGGTTTTGGCGCCACCTAAGAAGATGATGGTACGTCCACAATAAAAGGCTTCGATGTTAATGTGGACGACGATGTTGTTGATGCTGACTACCGCGATTACGATGATGATGATGATGATGACGACGAGACGATATCGGTAATGATGATAATTCTATCATGTATATTAATTAGACTAGATACACTTTTAGAAGAATAAAAAGCAAGTGTATTTGATATAAATTATTTTAATCTTCAAATCACGAATAATTTAAAATTGAAAATAATTCAGATCTTCGAACTTATTATATTCTTTCTTTTCCAGGAATGTAAACATCGCAGAAGATGGTGGTGGAAATAATAATAATAATGGAGGGAACAACAACAACGGCGACAAATCAGAGGCGTTCAGCTTTCATCCCACGAAAACACACATTTGGCAGAATTACATATTACTTTGTGCACTGTTTGTTGGTTATGACTTTCTGTGATGTTTTACTTTCAACGTTATTTTCAAGTTACATAAAGTAACTGGATTATTACAAGGCCGACGAATTTCATCTGTTGTACAATGCAAACTTCAAGCCAAAGAAGTGAATCATCACCATCTTTTTCAACATCGTCGTCATCATTATCATCTTCATTATGATCATGATCGATTCGTCGTCGTTTTCATTATCATCTTAAAGTCGTCATCATCACTTTATATCGTTGTCATCATCATCATCAAAATCAACTAAATAATTACTATTTCGAATGCCATTTCAAATAAGTCGTAATTTCTATAACTTCACTTTTTTTAAATTTTTGGATTTACAACATGCATTGGTGAATCTCAATTAAATAACAATAAATTAAGAAATGTCATTTGTTATATAATTTAAAAGAAAGACATTTTATGTTAGTTAGTTAGTCATTGTTTATAGAGTCCAGCGGACTGCAAAAGCCGAATCAGGACCACAACTTGGTTAAAGGATTCACCCCTGCTGAAACAACTCTAACGGCAACACTGAAAGCACTCCACCCGCCGGCCACTTTACAATAAAAGCATCCCATGCATGGGACGCTGAGGCTGTACTCTGAGAGAGAGGTGGGGGAAGGGGGGAGAGGGGTCATGTTATGTACATTTCCACGTGATATTCAGATTTCGTTAAAACAACATTATCATTTTATATATAAAATAAAATCAAAATCTAAATTGCAAAGGTCATTGTACATAAATACAACACAAATACATTGCACATAATATTCAGAGAGTTCATTCATAATTCACGCTCCACATCATCAATTTATTAGAGATCATTGTCCAACAAAGCAACTTATTCTGAGCCATGCAAAATGCTATGTTAGCCTACATGCTATGCTATGCTGTCAGGAAACTATGGTACTCGTTTCTTCCGTAACACTAAGACTCATCATCACTATTTTCATCATAGCACCATCATTTTTTACGCAAAAATATGTTTGGCAAATCTCAATAAAATGACAACTGAATCCGATGTTTGGATAGTTCATTACAACAGCGTGATCATTCCTAAGGGCACAGAG
The DNA here is from genome assembly GCA_036898135.1 of Oncomelania hupensis. Classification (NCBI taxonomy): domain Eukaryota; kingdom Metazoa; phylum Mollusca; class Gastropoda; order Littorinimorpha; family Pomatiopsidae; genus Oncomelania; species Oncomelania hupensis. The sequence goes on from CM072512.1 coordinate 115,535,536, forward strand.
TATATGATCATGTATCCATTCTGTTCCTATTAAAAAATACATCATCATAATTTTTGCTATTGCACCATTTTTTATCTTTGAATTTTAATACAATTCCTGCTCATGATCCATGTGTGTGTGTGTGTGTGTGTGAATGCATTCATTATCTATCACACTTCATTTTATTTTTTAAATTTATTTTGATTTGATTTTTATATTTGATTTTTTGGGGGGAGGGGGATACTTTATTGTCTTTTTTTATTTGAAAATTCTGGGCCGCCTCCCCTGGGGAAGGCGTAGTCGCAGCCTGTGGCGCGCCCAAACCCAACCTACCAAATATAAGTTGTGTTTTTGACATTTTTTGGGGGGAGCAAACCGGGATACCGGAGAAAACCCCCAAGACGTTGCCAGAGACGAGCGTTAATAATATTCAGAGAAACAACGCCAAGAGGCAGGATCGATTCCACTCCTGTCAGGGCCATTGGTTTCTAGCTAGTGGACAAGGCAAGTTAGCCCCACCTTAGACCACGCAGCCGCAATGCTTGCTTTGTTAACCCTAAATGAACTTTTATGTTTTATCCCATTCATTATTGTTATTATTTATTTTTAATTTTGGTGGTTTATTTTTGCATTGATGTGCATTGTTTGTCTTAATGTTGTATGTGCTTATGTCAGTTATATGCACTTCACTAATAACATTATTATTATTATTATTATTATTATTATTATTATTATTATTATTATTATTATTATTATGAGTAGTAGTAGTAGTAGTAGTAGTAGTACAATTGTGTTTTAGCAAATTCTAATAAAATTACACAAAAAATATAAATTCTCTTGGTTTTTATTAAAAATGACATTTAAGGACAACAAAATTGAAACCTAAGATGTGTGTACAAGGCAAAGTCTGACAACTGACAACATTTTGTACATGACGTCAAGGGTTTCAGGCAACTAATTTTAAAGTTTGCCCATTCAGCTGCGATCTGCAATAAATAATCATACTGAATTATACAGTGTTGTGGTAACAATACCAAGTCAGTCAAAGAAACCGACACAGTACACACAAGCATACACACACGCACACAAACACCTGCACCTATTCACAAAGCATTCCAAATCACACAAAAAGCATATTTACATAACATAATGATTTATCACAACTATGCCTTGTCTTGAAATCAAAAACTAACATCAGCTCAATGTTTACCAGCACCACAAGGTATAAGTAAATATAAAAAAAATTTAAACAAACAATAAAATACCAATCGCATATATAGCCCTCTTGTGACAATCAAAATAAAATAAAATAATCTATATATCTTAAAACAGCTAAGGTGGTCTATAGCATAACAACTAAGCTCTGCAAATACTTGCAGTTGCTTTGGCATACTGCATGTTTAATAATGTGTTTGTGGCATTGAGGGTACGCTTTAGTATATCAGCATCAGTGCAATGTTCACGAGTTGAAACAATGTTTCAATTTGGTGAGAGGACAGTAGTAGCCGGCAGCCAGCCTCAAAAACATCAGGTTGTGCGCTTTCCAGTGTGTCCATGTTCTCAACTCTGCCTGCTCCCAGCAACCTGAACGAGACATTGAAACGGACCCCATTTATTATAACCAACTGAGGTGATAAGACCACAAACTTCCTTCTTTTTCTTCTTCCTGGTTGAGCTCGAGCCACAAATCACTACAATTCAGTTGCTGCTGGAATTGTCACGCTCCATGAGCTTCCACTGATTTTTCAATGTATCAGCATCAGTGCAGTGTTTACGAGCTGAAACACTGAATCAATTCGGTGAACTGACAGAAGCAATCTGCAGCCAGTCTCAAAAACGTCTGGTTGAGCGCTTTCCAGTGTGTCCATGTCTTCTGCTCGACCTGCTCCCAACAACCTAAAAAAAACGACATTGGAGTGTATGCAGTTATTATAATCAATACATTTTATAAGACTACCATTGTGCAGGAGGGCACACAGGCATAGAACAACATTTGGTTTTCTTTTTGATGTTCAACATTGAGCAATCACATTTTATTGTTTGTAGGTTTTATTTTAAACTGACTGTGTTGTGTGAATTGTTATTGTCAAAGACTGTTGTACACTGCGAGAAAATGTTCAGTGCTGTTTGTCGGGACGAATAAATATTCTGATCCTGAGGTCCGATTCACTCAAGGGAAAAAACTCTTTCCTTCAGTGAAACCAAAATGCAGACTGGGAAAATCAAAACTGCTGGGATTGCAGCAATCATTGACTTATTTAACAAGTACGAGTTTAGGATACAACCCTTTAATCTGAAAGCGAGCACAGTTTTGACTGAAATTAATATGAACTTTGCAGTGTATAGAATGAAAATGAAGCAACATAATTAACAGTGTACCTGCGAAGAATTTCACAGCCTGCGAATCCAGCAGTTTCGGACAAAAGCTGTTTCACATACTCCTCTCTGTCCCCGACGGCACTGGTCATATGTTGCAGGTACTCATCCACTGCAAAAGAAGAGGCACACTTTGTTTTATTTACTAGCATTAATTTACTTTAAAATTACCCCTTGGGGTCATGAGCAATCTTGCCACTGTAGATTGTTCTAACCTATAAAGGGAACAGTGAAAGCCCCAGTTGAAAACCTGTCTTGCCTTTGTAGGCATGACAGATTCACTGCGGCAACAGTACCCCCGTTGGAGTGCCGGGGGTTTCAGTATAAATAGTATCCCCACTTTATGGAAATTTAGTGCTTTAAATTCCCACTGTTGCTATCTTCCTCATATACTCTTTCCCATTCCTGCTCTGTCCTATCACTCTGCTATACTATCTTCTTCTTCGCTAGATCAATGACCTACCTTTTTTCTTGAAAACTCTTCCTGGACAAGACTCCTTGTTTGTGTATGGGGTCTGTTGGATCAGCTTGGGAGTGTTGGACGCTTTTTCCTGGGTGGTCACTAGGGCTTCCTATGATGTTAGTATTTAGCAATATAGGCATTTTATATGTATATGTTTCGTTGATGATTTGTAATGATGGTTGTATTCTATTTTGTTTTTGTAACCGGGGGTTCGCGTAGTTGAGGTAAACCCTCAGCCGTCCCCCGCATGGGATGTCTTTATTGTAAAGTGACTGGCCGGTGGAGGGCGTTCAATTTTCCCACTAGGGTTGTTTCAGCAGATCTTTTATGCGGATCGGGGGTTGTCCGGTCCTGATTTGGCTCGGAGGAGTCCGCTGGACCTAAAGCAACAATAAATCAATCAAAACTTTAAAATTGCGACCTACATGTATGTCCTTGGCTCATTCATCCGTTGCTGTTTTTGAAGCAAATTATTTCCTTCTTCCTAGCATTATTTGACACCATTGTACATAAAAAAGAAGATTGCAAAACCAATGCTATTCTTTTCTTCTGAGGAGACAAAGTTTATAACAACCCAGTAGGCTACACAAATTTGAACCCTCAAAATTTAAAGTACAAGGCACCCTTGTTTTTTTCATTCTCTCTTTTGATAAAGGGAAAGCTACGAGAAGTGCCAACACAAACAAACATTCTGTATGAAGACACTGCATTCAAAAGGTGGTGCTCAGACTGTTCTTGGAGGTAATAATAATAATTTATTTTTGTATAGCGCAATTCAAACATAAAATGCTTCACAAAGCGCTTGATCACACGCAGCCACACACAGATACACACGCATAATAAATCTATTCTGCATTTAAAAACAAGACAACATGTAAACCTAGTAAAGGTAACAAACCAACAAATAAAAGTATAAAATCAGTCAATCAATCAATAAACTTATATAAAATAAATGAATAATTTCACAGAAAAAAAATTTAAGAGAGGGACGTTAATATCAAAAGAGGCAGATCAACAATGCCTCATCTAAGATGTAAAGTGTAAATGGTGGTGAAATACAGCAGTTTTAAAAGTAGAATAATCGTTTAATAACTAAACATCGTTACAACATATGACAGGCCAGATGAAGAGAATAAAAGCTTGTGTAATGGCATTAATCTGGTTTAAAAAGAAAACATATTTGTGATTCACATAATAATAGTAACAACACCAATAACAATAATAATAATAAATAATAATAATAATAATAATAATAATAATAATAATAATAATAATAATAATAATAATAATAATAGCAGTTTCTAATTTCATTTACAGTGAAAACAAGTTAAGAGGGATCAAATGTCATTTAAAAAAGCAAAACAATTTTAAGACAAGTACACGCATACGCACATGCATCCACGTACACACGCATTCACCCACACATTCACACACACACACACACACATTCACACCCATATTCACACACACACCCCTACACACACACATTTCAGGTATCAGGGTGTCCGCAAGGGAGGATGTTCTACAGGTGTAAGAGGAAGAGATAGGTTTTCATTTGGGCTTTGAAAGAGTCAAGAGATGGAGATTGGCGAAGGCTGCATGGGAGTTTGTTCCACAGGGTAGGAGCATAGACGGAAAAAGCTCTTTTGCCAAATGTTCCAAGAGAGTAGCGAGGAACTGTCAGAAGAGAAGCGTCTTGAGAGCGAAGAGTGCGGGTTGGCTTGTAAGGGTTGAGAAGTTCAGAGAGGTAGACAGGAAAATGTTGGTCATGAAGAGACTGATAGCAAATAGAGGCAACTTTGTAGTCAACTCTGGCTTTCACTGGCAGCCAGTGAAGAGCAGTCAGAGCGGAAGTGGCGCTAGCGCGTCGGGATTGTTGGAGCACCAGCCGAGCGGCATGGTTCTGAATGCGCTGAAGTTTTTGAAGTTTGTTGTTAGGAAGACCAGCCAAGAGAGAGTTGCAATAGTCAAGCCTAGAAAGGATGAAGGAGACAGCAAGCTTGTTGGCAGAATCAACAGAAAGATATTGGCGGATTTTGCTGATACGACGAAGATGGAAATTCAGAGATTTGCAGAGATTGTTGATGTGAGATTCCATGGACAGACTCTCATCTAGATGTACACCCAGATTCCGAGCAGAAGTTGAGAAAGGGATAGAGTCATCATTGACTTGCAGAGAGTGTGTCGAGAGCTGGCGGAGCTTGCTGTTGGTACCAATGGCGATGACTTCAGTTTTATCATCATTCATCTTCAGCTTGTTTTCTGCCATCCAGTCTGCGACAGAGCTGATGCAGCGCGACAAATCACCAGCAAGGCTGGGGATGTCAGCTGGAGGAGCGGAGTTGTGAATTTGAGAGTCATCAGCAAAGAAATGGTACAGATGATCGAAAGTTTTGATGATTGAGCTGAGAGGTTGAGTGTACATGGTGAAGAGGATAGGTCCAAGAACAGAACCCTGTGGAACTTCAAACCTCAGAGGAAAAGAAGAAGACTGAGTGCCATTGACAAGAACAGATTGAGTGCGGTCAGAGAGGTATGAACGGAACCAAGCCAGAGCCGTCCCAGTGCAGCCAAACACCGACTGGAGACGTGCACAAAGAATGTTATGGTCTATAGTGTCGAAGGCTGCGGATAAATCCAGCAGCGTCAAAATGGACACCCGGCCTCGGTCAGCCGCCATGAGCAGATCGTTTACTACAAGCAGCAACGCGGTCTCAGTGCTGTGGCTCTTTTTGTAGGCTGATTGAAACGGCTCAAGCAGGTTGTGGGTCTGGAGATGAGAAAGGAGTTAAGAGAGAACGATTCGTTCAAGAACTTTAGAGAGGAACGGAAGGTTGGAGACAGGTCGGTAGTTTTTCAGTATTTCGGGATCGAGAGTAGCTTTTTTCAGAAGAGGAATGATGAGAGCATGTTTGAACGAAGGAGGAACAGAACCAGACTGGAGTGAAGAGTTCATGATGGAGGTGATGACAGGCAAGAGATCATCAAGACATTCAAAGAAAAACTTGTAGGGCAGAGGGTCGAGAGAGCAGGATTTCTTGGGCATGTTGAGAATGACTTTTTTGACTTCGTCAATGGTGACTGGTTGAAATGCACAGAGAGGAGTCCCAGAGAAGCTCGGCAAGTTGGCAGCACCCGCAGTATGAGGAACGGCATCAAGACTTTTTCGGATGTCCTCAATTTTGCCTACGAAAAACTCGCCAAACCTCTCTGGAAGACTCTCAGGAGGGATGTTTGAAGGAAGCGCCCCGCTCGCAGCCACACCCATCAGTTCGTTGCTCAAGCGGAAAACTGAAGGGCCTTGCTCTTGTAGAGCTTCCGCGTCAATTTTGCACAGTTTTAAAGTGGGCAGCACACTTCAGCCACCTAAACTATTTATTAAGCGGATCAACATTTCCACACAAAAAGCATGATCACAGAGCATAGTGTGTGCACAGATGTAGCCTCCATACTATACTAATCCCCATTTGCTTACTACGTTTCTGTAATGAAACTACGGGGCCTACAAGTTCTTGTTTGCTAACCTATAAACTCAAGATATTCCGTGAGCAGAGGGGTTTCGTTGAGTGACCGAGAAAGCATGTTTGGGTGTAAGTGTGTGCGGGAGAGTGGCCCTGGTGTTTACAAGACAGTGCGTGCGAGGGAGATATTTTGTTATTAGCTTACAGGGCGCGAAATTAAGGCGGGTCCGGGGCGAATTACCCTCAAATGTTGATTCGGACCCGCTCTTTTCATTTATAGCGTGCCCGATTTACCCGCAAAAAAAATGTCAACTACGTTACAAAGTTGAGTAATCAATTCATTTTTACTGAAAAAAATCTTCGATGCAAAAATTATTTTTGAGTGAAAGGTAGAACGCAATAATAAATCTTCGAAAATCGATGTCGAGTACCCATCGCGCTATATGTTGCTATGATGCGAGGTATTTGTCACTCGAGTTATTACCCTTGAATAATATTAAGTACGTCTTTTTTTATTGGCTCGGAGTCACGCTTTTTGGCCAATCAATGGGCTGTTCGTATTTTCACTGTCGAGCGTCTGCTTTCACTATGAATCCCGAAAATGGCTAGTGAGAAGAGCAAATACTTTTCCATTTTTGGAAAAAGACCTGCCTCGACAGAAAACGACGATGAAAGGAAGAAAAAACAAAAGCAGTACGAGCAAGCAAAACGTAGCAGAAGCTACCAAGAAGAATGGTCTAAGAAATTTCTGTGGCACAGAAAAATTCGGCGAGAAGATGGTGTTGAAGTGTTGATCCGTGAGCCGTGCAAAAATCTGGCTCTCATCTGGAAAACGATCAAGACGTCCCACAATCGCGCCGTATGGAACACGAGACCAGTCTTCCTCCTCAGATTCTGATGCTTAAAGAGTCTACAGTGGAAGTCAACAAAGACTGGTAAATGTATATAAAGATGCTGTTTTGTTTGCAGTTCATGCAAGTGAAACAAAATAAAAACTTACATATTTTACTCTTTTTTTTTTCAAATCTAGAACATTTCCAAGACTTTTTCTACATAAGAAAAGTTTGAGATACAACAACATTATTTTAAAGCCAAATGAGCTATTTTGTGTTCCAATAACATTGAAACTTATTTTAAATTACTGTGGAAACTTTTTTTTTTTTAAATTAGTCATGTTTTTCATTATTGTGGGCTGACTGACTGTTTTTTTTACCAATAAACATAGACGTCATGTATGTACTAGAACAGTTTTTTTCTGCTTACCTTCGATTTTTTTTTCATTAAAAAGGCCTCAGGTAAAAGGTTTCAGAATATTTAAAGTATTTTCTGTTATAGTCATTTTCTGTGTTCATATGATTTTTCTAATTAAAAAAAGTTGGGATAAAACTAACATTATTTTAAAGCTTAGTTTGTTTCAGATGAAGAAGCTTAACGTATTAACATTATTAATACACTTTAGTTGAGAAAGTAATTAATCAAAACATTTTTATACAAAAAGAGTAAAAAAAATCAGAGAGAGAGAGAGAGAGAGAGAGAGAGAGAGAGAGAGAGAGAGAGAGAGAGAGAGAGAGAGAGAGAGAGAGAGAGAGAGAGAGAGAGAGAGAGAGAGAGAGAGAGAGAGAGAGAGAGAGAGAGAGAGAGAGAGAGAGAGAGAGAGAGAGAAAGAGAGAGAGAGAGAGAGAGAGAGAGAGAGAGAGAGAGAGAGAGAGAGAGAGAGAGAGAGAGAGAGAGAGAGAGAATTTTATTTTTCGAATTAAAAATTTGGGACTCAGATAGAGTACCAGTACTTGTTTAAACATATCCGTTGTTAATGAATATAAAGAGGGAATTAAAGTTCTGTTTTATTAAAATTTATTTATTTAAATTTATATTGGAGTCTTGGAGCCTTTATATTGGACTCTTGGAGTTTGCCAGATACAACAATCTGGTACTGGCAAACACGCTTGGTCTCCACAAAAACTCCAGACGATGGACATGGCACAGTCCTGGCGGGGAGCATCACAACCAAATAGACTACATCATGGTCAAGAAACGCTTCAGATCAAGCATCAACATTGGCAGGACACGTACTTTTCCAGGAGCAGACATCGGAAGTGACCACGATCTCGTGATGATGTCTTTCCGGCTCCACTTGAAGAGAGTAAATACAGCAAAGTGCACTAGACTGAAGTTCGACCTGGACAAACTGCAAGACCCGGAGGTGGCAGAACTATTTCAGGCCACAATTGGAGGGAAATTTGCACCACTGCTCATTTTGGGGGCTGGTGAAGTAGATGTCAACACCATGACCACCACCTTCAACTCAGCTGTGACAGATGCCGCCACTGAGATCCTTGGCAAGCACCGACCAAAGAAGAAGCTGTGGATCACACCTGAACTTTTGGATCTGTGTGATAAACGAAGAGAGATGAAAAAGAAAAAGAACACCTCACAGGGAGCTGATGTCTACCGAAAAATCAACAATGACATCCGAAAAGGCATGCTCACAGCAAAGGAGAACTGGATAGAAGATCAATGCCAGGAAATAGAGAACAGTCTGAACAAGAACAACAGCAAGAAGGCCTACCAGACTGTGAAGCGACTGACAAGTGTCAAACAGCCCAAAGTCTCCACTATCCAAAGCAAGTCGGGCATATGCCTTACAGAAGAACAAGAAGTCTTGGACAGATGGACAGAGTACTGCTCTGACCTTTACAACCATACACCAAATGGAGACCCATCAGTTCTAGCATGTCCAGAGAACAGAGAAGAAGAAGAAATCCTCCCAATTCTCCGGGAAGAAGTTGAGGCAGCAGTGCAAGCGCTAAAGAAAGGGAAGTCAGCAGGAGTGGACAACATACCCGCGGAACTGCTACAAGCAGGAGGAGAAGCGATGATTGATGCCCTCACCATTATCTGTAACAAGATCTGGCAGAGTGGGGAGTGGCCTATACCATGGACCCAGTCGCTTGTCATCACTCTTCCCAAAAAAGGTAACCTTCAGGAGTGTGAAAATTACCGCACCATCAGCCTCATCAGCCATCCCAGCAAGGTCCTCCTGAAAATAATACTCAACAGGTTGAAACCCCAAGCTGAACAAATCATAGCTGAAGAACAAGCAGGATTCAGGGCAGGGCGAAGTACCACTGAGCAGATTTTCAACCTCAGAATAATCTGTGAGAAATACCTACAGCACCAACAACATCTATATCATGTGTTCATAGACTTCAAGAAGGCGTTTGACCGAGTCTGGCATGCAGCTCTATGGGCAACAATGAAAGTGTACAACATCAGCCCAAAAATTATTGAAGTCATCAAAAGCCTGTATGACAAGGCTACCAGTGCAGTCCTCCACAACAGAGCCATCGGGAATTGGTTCAGAACAACAATCGGTGTGCGTCAAGGATGCCTACTCTCTCCAACACTCTTCAACATCTTCCTAGAGCGCATCATGTCGGATGCTCTTGCAGACCATGAAGGCACAGTCAGCATAGGGGGTAGAGCAATCTCCAATCTTCGTTTTGCAGATGACATTGATGGATTGGCTGGAGAGGAACAAGAACTTGAACAGCTGGTACAGAGGCTTGACACCACCTCCAAAGCCTATGGAATGGAAATAAGTGCAGAGAAGACCAAAATGATGACCAACAACACCAATGGCATCAATACGGACATCAAAGTCCAAGGCCAATCCCTCGACACAGTGCATAGCTTCAAATATTTAGGAGCCATTGTATCAGACAATGGGTCCCGACAGGAAGTCCTCTCCAGGATCGCACAAACAACTGCTGCCCTGACAAGGTTGAAGCCCATTTGGAAAGACAGGACCATCAGTCTACATTCCAAAGTAAGACTGCTGCGCTCCCTTGTCATCTCCATCTTCCTATATGCTTGCGAAGCATGGACCCTCACAGCAGATCTCCAACGAAGAATACAAAGCATGGAGATGAGGTGCTACAGAAGACTTCTGGGCATTTCCTATACCCAACACATCACCAACGACGAAGTCCGACAGACCATCACACAAGCTATTGGACAACATGATGACCTGCTAACAGTGGTGAAGAAACGGAAACTTCGGTGGTATGGCCACGTCACCAGATCATCAGGCCTTGCAAAGACTATTCTGCAAGGCACAGTGCAAGGAGGTAGAAGAAAAGGGAGACCGAAAAAGAGGTGGGAGGACAACATTCGAGAATGGACTGGTTTGACACTGAGCGAAGCCATCAGGGCTGCTGAGGACAGAGAAAGATGGAGTATGCTGGTTAAACGATCATCTGTGGTGCCCCTACGACCTTCGGGTTACGGGACAGGATAGGATAGGAAATTTATATGCGATTGTTTATTATGTATTAGGACCCTCACATTTCAGACAGGACCCTCACTTTTTAAAAGTTAAGGGTCCTGTTTACCCTCAAAGAAAAAAGTTAATTTCGCGCCCTGGCTTACCTTAGCACACTTCAAGATTCAAAATCTATTTAATATCCCCATATATTACCAAAAAAAAATGTATGGTTCCATAAACTTCAGACTTTATTGCATACCACAAGAGTAATCACAGCAACAACAAAAAAACAATAACGAGGCAAATAGGGATACAAATCCTAACCAAAAGAAAACATGGAATGCTGCGCATTTCCATCAAAATTGTATACTGAACATGTTCGCTTGCTAAATCAATAATATTATCTACCAAGCATAGTGGTGCGATCCACAGCCAGCAGTGAGGTGCGTCAATGGCTAATGAGTAGGACAAGTCACGAATACTTACAGGAGCAATTCAGAATGTCCACCATCTCGTAAGTCTCCTTCCTATGTGCATCATTGTCTTCGGGATTAAGCATGTGATGGTAGTAAAGGAAGACGTAGTTGGCCACCAGCAACCCAAGGTCAAAGGCACAAGGCCCAACCATGGCAAATTCCACATCAAACATCTGCAAAAACAGACAGACAAGTGTACTTCAAAATAGTTCTTTTAATTTGTGGTGCTGTTGGATTTTTTTTTTTAATTTATTTAGAATCTTAATTTGACACATATTCTAAATAAATAAATAAATAAATCCAACAGTAGTTCTCATTGTAAAATTTTGCCTTTCTGTGCATTCTTTTGAACATAGATGTAAATGTGTATGTCAGTAGGGGTAGAGATTTCCTTGCAGGCAAGCTTAGAGGCAAACTGTACTATTTACATGAAGATGAGGCACAGGACTTAACGCCAAAGAAGATAAAACATACCTGATTAAAAGGTTCTCTACACATATATTTCAGGGGAAAGAGGTGGAAAATGGTAGGTGGGAGGGGAGAGGGGAGACTTGTTTGTGTTGCAAACATGGATAAATAAAAACTCACTCTAATGTCTTTCCCACTGGGATCAACTAGAGCGGACCCTGTGTGCAGATCCCCGTGGAGCAATGCCTCTTTCTTCTCTTGAAACAGTTTGTGCATCTTACGTACAACGTTCAACAGTTCAGGATTTCCGTAAACCCTGTCCAGTTTGGAGTCCAGTTCAGACGACCAGTGGTTGGTCGGGTCCCCCTTGGTGAATGGTTTGGTGAAAATGTAGTCATCTGTTAGCCCTGATAGGTGTGGGTTCCTGTGGAGAAGCGGAGGGCTATTAAATTACATTAATTATTGAGAAGAGTTACGAAATTTATAACATGCTGCAACAATCAACAGAAAGAGTGCTATGTCAGTGTGTAGTATTTAAAAAGTAAGCTCAAATAAACATCAACAAGATACTGGTTGCCGATGGTCCAATAATATTAATAATAATACTACTACTGAGTGTTATTCGGCACATATTCAGCCATATTCTTCCACTATTTGGGATACTGATAGTGGCAACACCATGAAGCCTTTAGTTAGAACTCATAAACATGCAATTAAAATGGTTATTCTTAAAATCAAAATCTCTCTGAATGATTATAAACAGATCAACATATACCTCTAGACAACAGATTAAAATTTAATAAAGGAATTTTAATGCAGAAGATCCTTTCTGGCAATGCACCCCCTTATCTTTTTTCTTTTTTTTTAATAGGAAAACTGCCAGATTTTCTAACAAACTAAATATTCCATTTCCAAGAATTGATCTGTTTAAAACCCTTCTGTCATATTTTGCTTCTTCTTTATGGAATAACTTTCCCGAAGTGCAGTCACTAAATACACATCTTTTAGAATACATCTTTTACAACACATCAGAAATTAATTAATTAGCTACTTACTTAGAGTACTACATTAGCATTCGATATATTGTTTTATGTTATGTGTGTGTAGATGTGTTCGAGCGTATGTGCATGTAAACACAGATCTTGATTGTATTGTTACATTAGGATGTTATTGTTATAAAGTTATTTTGTTATACTATTATTATTGTTGTTCAAGCCCCAAGGGCGAGATGTAAAAAAGCACACTCAGTGCTTACTTTTACCTTTGGTAAATAAATGTGTTACCTTATCTTATCTCTCTTAAACAATACAATACTATACAATGCAATACAATACAATGCAACACAGCACAACCTCAATCCACCCACAATCATATGCCTGTCACTGTCACCTTTCCCCAAGACCTCTTCTTGTGATTCTCATGAGCCCACTCACCTGAAGTCTTCAACCATTTGTGCAAATTCCAACTTCCCCAGTGTTGCCACATGAGTTTTGTTGTGCACTGTGGCAATGTCCCTGGCAAGTTTTTTGGCGAGGGTAAGGTTTGTGTGGCGAGCAAGTAGCCAACCTCTGTACACAACATAGTCTCTGTAGTCAACCATGCATACTGAAACATAATCATAATAATAATAATAATAATAATAATAATAATAATAATAATAATAATAATAGTAGTAATAACAACAGTAATAGTAATAGCAGTAAAATAATAATAATGATTAGCATTTATATAACCCGCAACTTCAAAAAGCTGCACTGCAGTTGAAGCATATACAATCACAGGCAAGAACGCAACATCAGGTTTTTATTGATTGATTGATTGACTGATTGTTGCTTTAGGTCCAGCGGACTCTTCCGAGCCAAATCAGGACCGGACAACCCCCGATCCGCATAAAAGATCTGCTGAAACAACCCTAGTGGGAAAATTGAATGCCCTCCACCGGCCAGTCACTTTGCAATAAAGACATCCCACGCAGGGGACGGCTGAGGCTTTACCCCAACTACTCGAACCCCCGGTTACAAAAACAAAATAGAATACAAACATCAAATAAATCATCAACAAAACACATACATATAAAATGCCTATATTGCTAAATAATAACATCATAGGAAGCCCTAGTGACCACCCGGCAGAAAGCATCCAACACTCCCAAGCTGAACCAACAAACCTCATACACAAACAAGGAGTCTTGTCCAGGAAGAGTTTTCAAGAAAAAAGGTAGGTCATTGATCTAGCGAAGAAGACGATAGTATAGCAGAGTGATAGGACAGATCAGGAATGGGAAAGAGCAAATGAGGAAGACAGCGACAGTGGGAATTTAAAGCACTAAATTTCCAGAAAGTGGGGATACTATTTATACTGAAACCCCCGGCACTCCAACGGGGGTACTGTTGCCGCAGTGAATCGGTCATGCCTACAAAGTCAAGACAGGTTTTCAACTGGGGCTTTCACTTTTCCCTTTATAGGTTAGAACAATCTACAGTGGCAAGATTGCTCATGACCCCAAGGTGTGCAACATCAGGTGCACACATTGTAATGTCATGCACCGCATAATCAGCAAGGCAAAAGTACAACATAAGAAGGAAGCATAAACATAAAGCAAGGCACAGATGTGCCTTAATGAAATTATTGCTGTGACATTATTTTGGCACATTCATCAGAGTAATGTTTTTCTATAGGACAGGTATAAACTCGTTTTAGAAGATTTGGAAATTATTCACATCTGTTGAGATTATGAATCAAATGTTTAACTGCTGCGTACTCTGCGTTAAACTATGACCATACTAAATCTTCAGCTTGTTGTTTGCCTTGCCAAGAAGCACAGAATTCTGCAGGCAGTGGACTCGAGCATTACAAAGATGCAGTAAACGAAAATAACATTAACAAAACACAGTTTCGCTTACACAATTTGTGTTCAGGATGATATCCCAAAGGCTTGACCACCGAACCAGGACAGAGTTTGTCAAACATCACCAACGCTCTGTATTCCAGATCTCCTCGACTGTCCGCCAGAGGATAGGCTGGTCCTAATATCTGCAAGAAAACTAGTCTATGAATGATGTCTGTCTGTACTCTCTTACACTAAATGCTGTCTCCTCCTAAATAATTATTTACAGAGAGGATAAAGTGACATTAGGTATAGGATCAAATAATGAGAAGTTGATAGCACATGGGTCTTGTCACTTGGGTGGAACTGTACTTCACTGCTGTGAATTTTACTCTTTAAAGAGTTTTTTTCATGCAGACAGGCTCTTACGAAAAGCAGCAAATGTTTGTTATTTTCTACAAAGATATGAACTTATAGTTGGGTTGAGAAAAGTATATCTCTCAGTTACCTGATATTTATGTTCACACTTTGATAAAATTTCATGTGTTCAGATTGTAAGTTACAAATAGGATTAAGAAGGTGGTAAGGTGTAATAAGGGAAGAAATGTTTTGTAGGGATTGTAATATGGGTTCTACTGAGGATGAATTTAGTGTCCAAAGCACAAGCAAATTCGACAATTGTTTATTGTTAGAACATATTTATTGTATAAGTCAATGTTTATTTATGTAATATGTACCGAGAAAGAAAACAAATGTTACTAAAATTGAGTAAAAATTAGGAAAATCGTAACAACACTGGTCAAATTCTATTGTTTCAAATGTTAAAGATGGAATGTTAGTAAGTAGTTTGTTAAAACTTAATTTTATTATGATTGCTATGCTTATGTTTTTGTATCCTTTACACCCCAAAAGGGGGCAAGTCATGGGATTAAATCTGGAATCTTGATTTCACTGAGAAACAAAAAACAGTTACTTCCATGGCTGAAAAATCCGTAACAAAATCCAATTTTTAAAAAAGGAAATAAAGAGAAAAAATACTATGTTGAGGAATTTGCTTGTTCTGTTATACCACATGTGTACACTTATTCTTCACCTGTGATGATCATGATGATGTCCAGTTGTATTATACATGTATTGATCCAAAATACACTCCTTTTTCTTCTATAGATCCATAAATATTCAGGGTCACGATATTGACCGTTACTGATAATTGATATACTATGTGGTGGCAAACAAGGCGCAGTCCTAACAGAGAGAAACCTAGAGGCCAGATAGTTTGGGCATCACTGTATGTGGAATTGCTGCCTTAGCTCAATGCATTTGCCCCAGCAATCTCTAATATATACACAGAAGAAAGATGTGAAAACACCAATAAATTATATTATAGAACAAACAAAAAAAATATTGGGCATGATTCAATAGGCCGTTTGACGTTACCACCTGTTCTTAATTGTTTTAAAATGATGGAACACATCTAAAGATGGCAAGGCCTCTTAGAAGTCCCTACTACGCGGTATCCGGTCATTTCCTCCCCAGTCATTTCCTCCCCGGTCATTTCCCCCCGGTCATTTCCCCCCAGATCATTTCCTCCCTGGAATAGATCCTCCCGAGCAAATTCCCCCCTGTCGCAATTTCATCCCCAGGGTTATTTCCCCCCAGGACTTATCCTCCCGAAAAAATTCCCCCCTGTCGCAATTTCATCCCCAGGGTTATTTCCCCCCAGGACTTATCCTCCCGAAAAAATTCCCCCCTGTCGCCATTTCATCCCCGGGATTATGTGCCCCCAGGACTTTTCCTCCCCACAAAATTCCCCCCTGTCGGAATTTCATCCTCGAGATTATTTACCCCACGGACCCACGAGAAATTTCCCAGATACACAGACACATAGTAAAAGACATACATATTTATCTCATGTTTATTCTGAATCAAACATAAAACATGACACACACACCTTTGCTCGCAGACACACGATTATGTGATTAGAGTATAAAGAAGCTAACCTATGAAAAACTTTTAAGGTAGGACAGACCAGGTCTGTAAGCTGAATTGCAAAACAGAAACAGGGCTTACTAAGTTTAAAAGATGGTTAAAAATAAAATCATTCAGGACCACTGGTTAAAATAAGCAGGAACGATAGGGTTAAAAAAATAAGATCCACAAGGACCTAAAAAAATAAAAATAAACGGTATGACAAAAAGTCGTGAAATATAGTACTACAAATTTAGCAAAGAAACGATTATTAAAATTTATATAGCTTATTAAATGGCCAACCCTAATCGATGAACGTAAGGGAGAAAAACACGATATTTACATCATAAAAACTCGACCTGAAAAAAGCCGATGCGGTCCGAAGACCAAATATAAAAGAAAGAATGGATAATATGGCCACAACAGACACGGCGGAACCCAAGGGGCTTGACTGAGGTCTATACGGCCTTGATTCTGAATCAAACATAAAACATGACACACAAATCTTTTCTCACAGGCACACGATTATGTGCACTGTAAAATGAGAGCCAACACAAACATCTTATACCAAGTCTAAAAATTACTGTATTAAAAATGATTATACCATGTCTACAAATTACTGTATTAAAACCAACTATTTACTGCAGTCAAAACTGAATAGTATATGCGATTGCACGCAAGAATCCCATTCGGTCATATTGGTTGTTGGCGTACTGTTCTACCACTGTGTTTAGTCTTGCATCCCTGTCTTTGTATTGTTTTTTTACCGGCGGCTCCAGGCCCGTCATTGCCTGGGTAATTCGCATTTTGCTTAGAGCCTCCTCTCGCACAAGACTTTGTATTAATTTCCAGAGGTCTGGATGGTGACATGTTATGTTGCTTGCCAAGCGTGTGTGGGAACCCTCTGCTGCGTTATTCGTACGGGGCAATCCTTCGTGTGTGCGTCTACACACGTTCCAGGTTTCTATAGGAAACAGTGCTTGCCTCCGCCGACCATTTCTAACTGACTTGCCGATGTAGTTTGTTTCAAAGTATGAAAGCACCGGTTTCATTGACTCGGGGAACGCTTCCTGTAGATCATCGAAACCGTCAGCGACTTCTTCCTTTGGCAAAAAAGCCAGCGCCATCAACATTCGAGTGTGTATGTCTATTTCATCCTCACCTGCGTTGTACTGCTGCTGTAACCCTTCTGCTTGTACCCGCCTATACACACTTTGACAGAGGTGGAAATGGCAATGTGATATTTCAACGGCTGGAAAGGACGATTGCACAGCGTTTCTCATCCCGATTTCAAAATCTATTTGAACCGAAAGTGGGTTTAATCTTGGTCGTAGCTCGAGGAGTTGATCAAGGAGTCGTGTGTATATGTCCTCTGATTTCCCAGGCAGCAGCGCGTACACGCATGCGATGGTCTGTCCTAGCCAAAACGAATGCAACGTGTAAAGCTGGAAAAAGAGATTTGGCGCAGATTTAAAGGTTCCGTCGCAAACCCAATGTTGACTTTGTTGCAGAAGGTCAAGTCCTTGATCTGAAGCGAACACCAGAATTCTGTCGGCACCTCCGGTGTCTACCTGTAGGAACCGTCGGCCGTCATCTGTAACCTTATACTTCTCTGGTATTTCTATAGTCCTTCGCTCTGTCGGAAGTGGTGCTGGCAGGTTCTCATTTCGTCTTCTTCTCCTAATGCGCCTTTTTATCAGATCTGGCTGGGGCATTTGAGAAGCTGCCTGTTCTGATAGAGTTGTGAGACTTCCAGTTAGCAGCTGATGTGTAGGAACGAGCGATGACGTGGCAGCTGTCTGGATGTCAGACATTGTTTTGCGGGCTTCACAGTATGCTCTATCCCCTGCCGTCTTACATGTGTGTTCTGATACCCATTTGACAATCTCTCTATCCTAAAACAAAACAAAAACAAGAAAATGAAAGCAGTATTAAGGGTAAGACAAGACAATGTTTTTTGTTATCTCTTTCAAGAAATTGCATTGTCAACACAAATACACATCACAATAACAATAATATAATTGACATTGAGAATTAAACTCGTTTGTTGTTACAAATTCAACTATTGAACGCCATACAAGTGGACATTAAATTGGCTACAAATACAAATACAACAAGGAAATGAAAGCAGTATCAAGGGGAAGGTTTAACACTTTTATATAATTTGCATATTATTATTACTTTCTTACCTTCCAATTTTAGATTGTCTCATTTTCTCAGGAATGTCATCGGGCGGTAAACGTAACCCTCAAATCACTTGAAGTCAAGTGTTCATTGCTTATAACATTTCAAATATCGGTTTTGTAGGGTCGAAAATAATATTGGATGCAGCCAATTTAATTTTAAAAATACAAAAGCTATTTTCCTTTCAGTTTCCTAATAGCGATCTCCCTGCCTTTACACCACATGTATGTCTTGTATACAGTTGTCTTTGTTGTGTGTCTGTAATATGTTTGTCGCACGTGAGCGTGTATGTTGGAATAGGTAGCCGCTATTTGAGTTTGATATCATTCGATGTAAAGCGCGTATTAGCATCCGGTATTATTATTATTAATACAATAAGTAACACTTACCATCACGTGCACTGCTGCCTTGCATTTTGTATCATGGTGGAACTCACATTTGAAACGTCGTTTGTTTCCTGCTAATGGCTTCTGATAGTGGTAGATGTAATTACTTTTGTCCGCAATCATTGTCTTGCCTTTTGTCGATGTCATTAATGTACCAATTTCTATGTGTGTCACCTCTGCCATATTGTTGCGATTTTGAAGCAATGACTTTTGAAAATGTGAACAGAAATGAGAAATTGGAGACACAAATAGTGAGTACAGTGAGATATGTTCATTTTCAGTGATTTTCAGTGATCACTAAAAAAATATCGTCAACACAACAAACAACAATATTTTTTATTGAGATGGGAATGAGAGTGAGGAATAACTGGGGAGTAAAGAATGGGGGAAAGTGACTTTGAGGATGAAATTGATAACAGGGGAAAATAACCGGGTAGTAAAAAAAATGGGGGGAAGTGACTATGGGGATGAAGTTGAGAATGGGGGAAATAACCAGGGAGTAAAAAAATGGGGGGAAGTGACTATGGGGATGAAGTTGAGAACGGGGGGAAATAACCGGGGAGTAAAACAAATGGGGGGAAGTGACTATGGGGATGAATTTGAGAACGGGGGGAAATAACCGGGGAGTAAAAAAAATGGGGGGAAGTGGCTATGGGGATGAAGTTGAGAACGGGGGGAAATAACCGGGGAGTAAGTTTCCTTGGGGGGAATTGACCAGGAGGGAAATTGACGGGAGGAAATGACCGGGGAGGAAATGAATGGGGGGGAACTGACAGCAAACCCTACTACGCCTGTACGTAGAGAGGTAGGCAGCACAGCTGGTCCAAAATAACACTGCCCACAATCTCAGTGTCAGAGGCTTTCAAAGCATACATATTATCTACATACAGCCAGCCCATGCTTGATAGATCTCTTACACTCCACTATTATCAAGGTCGCCTACGCCTGTTTAATAAAAACTGGACTATTCTGCCCTACCATGAAATGAATATTGAGGTATAACGCCTACACCCACCATTGGCGATGTGGCAGATGGGGATAACAATCCCAGGGAACAAGGGGTAGGGACCTAAATCAACACTGATCCACCAGAGCAACCATACTGCTAAAACGGACAGCGAAAAACTGCAACTTTTTATTTAGCCCACCACGGGATTCAAACCTGAGTCATCGGTGTGCCAGGCTAGGCGAACGCTCTGACACTTGAGTCACGGCAGGGGGCGAACCATAAAATGAAGCAAGTACCTTTATATAGGGAGGAGCATGCTTCAAAATCACAGACTGGTCAGGATGCTTTTTGGATGACACCCTCAGCACATGATTCAAGTTCCCATCAGACAGATCACTGATGTCCAGGTCTTCTTCCTCCTTCACAAACTATTCAACAATTCCTTCTAAATCAACCAGTCAGGCAAAAAACCATTCGCTCAGTCAATCAGATATTTTATTTCACTAATCAATCACAGAAATCAGTTTTAATCAATTAATATAGTACTAAAACTTTGTTTGACATCAATGAAAACTAGACACACTTAAGAGCTAGTGACTAAAGGTCGCTAGGGCTAAACGATTTAAAATTTCACATTTCGAATCTTTGCAAAAGACTTTCCACAAACAAAACTAAACACATGTATGTACTTTGGGATTTATATATAAACACACAAAAAGACAAAATTGTGTTAGTTGTACTGCATTGCGAATGCGTACAGAATTGTAATATCTATGAGATAAAAATGTGTGACACATTTATAAATCATTGTGTCATTAACTCTTTCCCTGCCAATCGACGATATATCGTCGATCTGAGCCGCCATGTTTGTGCCAATCGACGATATATCGTCGATTTCAGTATTCCGTTTCGTTCCGGTTTTTTGCGCAGTCCAATCCAAGTTTTATTTTAACCAAAGAGAGATAACACTTTCTACTTTCGTTCCCGATCGACACGCGCGTGGTTTCTTCAAATTGATTAGTTTTTAGAGTGTTTTTTGTGCATTTTACTAAGCATATGTGATGGGCACAATTGACAGTGTGTCAAACTCTGCTAATATTTAATCTATATAATTTCAAACTGTAAAGTGTATTTTGATCCTAAATAAATTTTCTTTCTGGTGTGTGAAGCTGATTCAGTTATTGGAATTATTCCTCCAGATTTTTTTTATCACTGTGGTATGTAGAAATATTTTTATTTTATTTTATAATTTCAAAAAGATCAACATGCTTTCAAAACACATATTTCAATAACATAATCAAATTAACTTTTGTGTTTTTTTTTCTTATTCTTCACTCTTTTACCTTTAATTTGATATGAAATATGTCTATTTAACAACTATTATTGAAAGAACAATAGCTTAAATGCCTAAGGTACTGAACTTTCTTTCCGGTGCCAGAGAAATGTCTGGCACAAACGTGGAAACATGCCTGGCAGGGAAAGAGTTAATACTGCTTTCAATGTACTGTACTCATTCTGTAAATGTATTCAAATACTTGGACTATTGCAGTATCACCACCTATACTGTACTAACTATGTTTAGGTGTACAAATACCTTGACTATTGCAGTATCACTACCACATATCTCCAGGCAATCTTGCATGGCCTTTCGAATCCATGCCACTTCAGGTTTCCACTGTGTGCCTTCCTCACTCTTGCTCATTCTGAGATACTTCTGCAAATAAAAAGTCAAACTTACATTCCTTCTCAATATTTGATATGTTATAATCTATTCTGGACGTTTTTATTCAGTACCATCCCTTTCTTAAGTTGCTGTTTTGAAAAAAAAAAATAATAATAATAATTTCCTGAGCACACTGAAATATTAAAGCAACATATTCTTTCACGACGATCGTTTCGAGAATAAATCATATTATAATGTACAATAATATACTTATAAACATTTCACTGTTAACTTCAAACACACAATACAAAACAACACACAGCTTATTTTACACTGAAAAAGAACAGAACACCAAAAATATTAATCCAACTCGCAACTGCAGTGCACTCAACGTTCTTACGGCGAAGAAGTTTTGCAATGTTACTGGAGACCAAAAGGTCATAAAACATACAATAAATCTGCCATTAAAAGAGGGTAAGAACGGATGTCTTCAACTGAATGTTATATTATTTTATTACCGGACCAGCTGACTTGTTTACAATTTCTGGAAGTCATGTGGTCTGCTTCGCTAGTGCGTCATACAGAGTAACTTCCCCTAGGTTAGCGTCTCTAACTACCGGAATCTCTAAAAACACGCGCATAACGCAACTAACTAAAAAAAAAAAAAAAAAAAAAAAAGAGAGAAGCATCTTCAATAAGAAAACAAGAATATACCCCATCGGGATCATCACCAACAACACATTGAAGAAATTATCGCTACAATATTGGACACACAAATACTCGCGCTGGCACACGCACACACGTTAAACTACGCAACTGTACACATACACTAAAATAAAATAAGTGTATTTGTAAGTATGTGTGTGCGTGTGTGTGTAATGTGTGCGTATGGGAGTGGGGAGGGGATGAGAGAGACATAGAGGGGTGTGTGGGGAGGAATATGAAATGGAAATTGGAAATAAAAACAAATAACTAAATAAATAAAAATAATAGGGTACACCAAAGCATACAGCAGAGAGAGAGAGAGAGAGAGAGAGAGAGAGAGAGAGAGAGAGAGAGAGAGAGAGAGAGAGAGAGAGAGAGAGAGAGAGAGAGAGAGAGAGAGAGAGAGAGAGAGAGAGAGAGAGGACAAAGCACACAGCATCGGCAGCACAGGCCATCTTGAGAGAGAGAGAAAAAGAGAGAGGGTGTCACATCCTTCAAGTTCCGGGTCTCCTAGTTTATCCGAGCGCATTTGCGCATGCGCCTGGTCACGTCGGGCCGGCTTTTTCACGAAGTTCTTAGGCGTCATAACCCTAACCCTAACCCTAACCCAAACCCTAACCCTAAACTCTTAACTCTAACCCAAACCCTAACCCTAACCCTTACGAAGACTATGATAGCACTGTGCGCATGCGTCGAATTTTGTAACGCGTCGACCAATCAGAATGCTCCCATTCGCTCCCAGCCCAGCTAAGATACTAGGAACTGTGAGGATGTCACACCGGGACGACAGAGATTGTGAGACAGAAGAAGAAGAAGAAGAAGAAGAAGAAGAAGAAGAAGAAGAAGAAGAAGAAGAAGAAGAAGAAGAAGAAGAAGAAGAAGAAGAAGAAGAGAGAGAGAGAGAGAGAGAGAGAGAGAGAGAGAGAGAGAGGCATTTGATCGGTTGCAGAGACATATATCTGGCGAGGGCTGCTTGGGAGAGTCGTAGGAAGGAAGTTTATTATCCCGTTTTCCACTGTCTGTTGTTTTTATCGAACCCTGCTGATTGATGAACGCCACTTAACGACACACTTGTCTGTTTTTCCTTTGCCAGTCGCCAGGAAAACTGCAAGAGCCACTGCAGATTAGCGTGTCTTCGACACACACACGCAACCGCCTGCACATACACACACACACACATTCACACACACGCGCACACACATGCACACACATTTACAGATATTGCATACCCCACGCACCCCTGCACACACACATACACACCCACAAATACTTGCACACACACACACACCTACACACACCCACACGCACACACCCACACACACACCTACACACATCTATCCTATTTCCTATCCTATCCCGTAACTCAAAAGTCGTTGGGGCACCAGCGTATTCTATCTTTCTCTGTCCTCAGCAACCCTTATGGCTTCGCTCAGTCTATTTTCGAATGTTGTCCTCCCACCTCTTTTTCTGTCTCATTCTTCTCCTGCTTCCTTGCACCGTACCTTGCATGATGGTCTTTGCAAGGCCTGATGACGGTAACGTGGCCATACCATCTGAGTTTCCGTTTCTTCATCGCTGTGAGCAGGTCATCGTGTTGTCCAATGGCTTGTATGACGGTCTGTCGGACTTCGTCGTTGGTGATGTGCTGGGTATAGGAAATGCCCAGAAGTCTTCTGTAGCACCTCATCTCCATGCTTTTATTCTTCGTTGTAGATCTGCTGTGAGGGTCCATGCTTCGCAAGCATATAGGAAGATGGAGATGACAAGGGAGCGCAGCAGTCTTACCTTGGATGATAGACTGATGGCCTTGTTTTTCCAAATGAGTTCCTTGTCAGGGCAGCAGTTGTTTGTGCGATCCTGGAGAGGACTTCCTGTCGCGACCCATTGTCTGATACAATGGCTCCTAAATACTTGAAGCTATGCACTGTGTTAAGGGATTGGCCTTGGACTTTGATGCACGTTTGGTCTTCTCTGCACCTATACAACTTACGTTCATCTGATGAATAAAAATTGATACAACAACAACAACTGCACTTATTTTAATTCCAAAGGGTCTGGAGGGGTGTCAAGCCTCTGTACCAGCTGTTCAAGTTCGTCATCAATGTCATCCGCAAAGTGGAGGTTGGAAATTTGCTCTATCCCTTATGCATACACACACACACACACACACACACACACACACAACAACAACAACAACAACAACACATACACACACATACGCGCGCTACCACACTCAGACACACACACACATATATATATATATCATGGTACCCATGATGATCGTGAAGAAGAAGAAGAAGAATAAAAAGAAGAAGAAGAAGAAGGTCCAGTTAGTTCTATGCACGCTACAAAATTAACTGTTCTGAACCTACTCCGAGCAGCAGCAGCAACAGAAGAAGAAGAAGAAGAAGAAGAAGAAGAAGACGACGATGATGATGATGATGATGAGGAGGAGGAGGAGGATGAGGAGGATGATGATGATGATGATGATGATGATGATGATGATGATGATGATGAGGATGAGGATGATGATGATGAAGAAGAAGAAGAAGAAGAAGAAGAAGAAGAAGAAGAAGAAGAAGAAGAAGAAGAAGAAGAAGAAGAAGAAGAAGAAGAAGAAGAAGAAGAAGAAGAAGAAGAAGAAGAAAAAGAAGAAGAAGAAAAAGAAGAAGTAGTAGTAGAAGAAGAAGTTTGTTATACTTAAGCTATGCTTGGGAACTTCTCAACCGTTTGTGTTTGTCAGTATTGTTTTATTCAGTTCATCCTGGTTTTAAAAAAAAAATTTTCATTTCTTCGGTTTTTTTATTTTATCAATGTTGTGTTGTTGTTGTTTCCTGTCGTCCGCCAGTGATATTTTGAATACAGTATTTATTATTTGGGTAGCACTCATTTTTTTGAAATCTCTTCCAAAACTCCTCATTTGTGTATGAGGTCAGTTAGATCAGCTTGGACATATTGGACGCTTTCTGCCAAATGGTCACTAAAGCTTCCTATGATATTATTATTTAGCGATATAGGCATTTTATATGTATTGGTTTTGTTGATATTTTATAATAATGTTTATATTCTATTTTGTTTTTTGTAAACGGGTTGTTCATAAATTAGAGAATAGCTTCAGCGTCCCTTGTGTGGGATGCCTTTATTGTAAAGTGACCGGTTGTTTCAGGAGATCTTTTATACAGATCAGGAGTGAGTCCTCTTTCAACCAAGTTGTGGTCCCGATTTTTGATTTGGATCTTTGCAGTCCGCAGGACCCTGTAAGCAATGAACAATTAACTAACTCATGCACCATGATGTTTTGCCTTGTATTATTATCTGGTTTGTTGAATAAATGTAAGCCTATGTTTAAACTAAGAACAAGGAAAGATGATGATGATGATGATGATGATGATGATGATGATGATGATGATGATGATGGTGATGATGATGATGATGATGATGATGATGATGATGATGATGATGATGATGATGATGATGATGATGATGATGATGATGCGCATAAGTTGATGATATGTTGCCGGTGTTGATGTTTTTTGAAGCAGCGACGGCTTGTGGAAGATATCTTCTGCTCAGTCGTGACAGTTGACTGGAATATTGTGGGAGATGCCGACGCTTTAGACCTTTCAGCTTCTGTAGGCGACGAATTACGTCAAAGTGTCTCTTTCGAACAGTTCGAGAATATTTTCCAACCGTTTGTTGACGCCGGATAACGTCTTCGCTTGGTTTCATGATCCAAGAAGATCGATCGGTTTTTGAGCACGATCTCGTAGAGAAACATAGAATAAAAGAATTTTGTCGGATTCCTCTTCATCGTTGACTTTTGTCAGTACGCACCCAGATTCATTTCTTCTCTCTATCCTCTTCATCCCGTAGACATCGGCACGCTTTCCGTCATTTACATCTCTATCGATGACTACAGGCCGTCACCGCTGTCAGAAGGTGTCTCCCAGAACATTCCAGGCAGCTGTCACGACTGAGCAGAAGATATTGTCCAGAAGCCGTCCCTGCTTCCAAAACGTCTACAACCGATAGATAGGCTATCCACGGGTGACAGACAATATGTTTGATGACCAAGGCAACATTGCGCTTGAAGGTCTGCTACCAAACTTCTACTCTTGAGGCTTATCTTTTCCTCCTTTCCATTCCCTTTACTCTTCTCCTTTCTCTTCTTCATCATCAATATCATCATCATCATCATCCCTCACCCCCATCGCACCCCATCCTTTTTCTCCATTTTTCTGTGCTAATTTTGGCTTTAGTTATTTTAGGAACCGCATTCAACGTTAGCGTCGGTTCAGTCAGTTTAGGTTTCTTTGGTTCAGTCTGCGCAGGCTCCATCAAGCATCATGTCATACTAATTGAATTACTTTGCTTCGCTTCGTTGGATCGTTAGTCTACGGAGACCGTGAATTCATATCCTGCGTCAAAAGCTGTTGTAGAATGGAATACATTTAGTCATGACAAGTCTTCAGAGTCTGTAACCTAGGGAAATGTCCTCTGGAAAAAAGGTTGAGTCGTGCAAAGCTCGAAAAAGAATATTAGACAGGACGACTAATTAGATCGTTGCACTGCGGTAGCTAAGATCATTCGCCTGGCACACCAATGATCCGTGTTCGAATCACGAGTTGCCTTTTTTTTTTTTTTTACTGTAGCAGTATGCTTGCTCTGGTGGTTCAGTATGGATTTAGGTCCCCAACCCTCTTCCCTGGTTTGGTTATTCCGTTCTGCCAAATCGTTAGGAGCCATTGTATCAGACAATGGGTCCCGACAGGAAGTCCTCTCCAGGATCGCACAAACAACTGCTGCCCTGACAAGGTTGAAGCCCATTTGGAAAGACAGGATCATCAGTCTACATTCCAAAGTAAGATTGCTGCGCTCCCTTGTCATCTCCATCTTCCTTTATGCTTGCGAAACATGGACCCTCACAGCAGATCTCCAACGAAGAATACAAAGCATGGAGATGAGGTGCTACAGAAGACTTCTGGGCATTTCCTATAAACAATACATCACCAACGACGAAGTCCGGCAGACCATCACACAAGCCATTGGACAACACGATGACCTGCTTACAGTGGTAAAGAAACGGAAACTCCGATGGTATGGCCATGTCACCAGATAATCAGGCCTTGCAAAGACTATTCTTCAAGGCACAGTGCAAGGAAGTAGAAGAAGAGGGAGACCGAAAAAGAGGTGGGATGACAACATTCGAGAATGGACTGGTTTGACACTGAGCGAAGCCATCAGGGCTGCTGAGGACAGAGAAAGATGGAGAATGCTGGTTAAACGATCATCTGTGGTGCCCCTACGACCTCCGGGTTACGGGACAGGATAGGATAGGATAGGATAGGATAGGATAGGTCAAATCGCTATTGACGCGGATGTAGAGTGTAGAGGTTAATGGTTAATCTTCAATTTATTCGTCGTTCGTTTACACTTCCAATTCAATGATCACTTGTATATCGCACAACTCCGTGCGCAGAAGCACAGTTTGGGGCACAGTTAATGATAGTAATATTAATAATAAAACTATGGAGTGCTGTATGCGCCTTTATCTTAAATCAAACTCAAAGCGCGACGATCTGTTATGAATGAATAATTTATAAAGCGAGTAAATATCTCCACGCCGACGGGCATGATCGCAGCGCTGGTGGGAGGGAGGTGGATAAACACACACTCACACAGACACACACACACCTTCATGTCTTCTGGTAGTTTTGGCGACTGGTACTTTACACCCCACTTTTGGCGACTCTTTCAAATGAAGAGATATATAAACCAAATTGCACATGTAGCTTACAAATGCACTCATTAAAACGTTTTTACACAAAAAAGTTAACATTATGTAATATTACAGAAAAAAGTTAAAAACGGGAATTTTAGCACTTCTGACAACTGACTCCCTGTATTTTAGCTATTTTGGAGACAGTCGGCAAAACGTTAGAAATACGGTAACTTCGTCTGAAACTTTTTGGCGCCAGTTTCAACAAAGAAGATGAGAATAAGTCATGGTGTGGTCATCATATGTGCTAAAAAAACAACTGAAAACTGGCGCCCGACTTCTGAAGATTTAAAACATAAATGTTTGTAGTACATCTGAAGACAGCTTTTTTATTGCTGTACATTTGAAGACTCAAAAAATAAACAGACTGAGAAATAATATAAACCAAATTAGATCCGGTTTTAACTCCTTTTTGTGTCAAATATCAGAAATTGACTGTCAATCTGGAGACACATGGGCACATTATGAAACTAAGTTTTGATGTCTTCAAAACGTAAAAAAGACAATAAACATTAATTATTATTGTTATTAGTTTCTCATATACCTTACTTTTAAAGCTAAGGTTACTCAATGAGGTGGTTGGCACAGGCAACACATGTATACTTCCTCTTGTGCTTTTGTACGTGAATGTGTTTGAATATTTAGGGGTTTGTCTTGGTTGGTAATGTAACCCCGTCTTTCCAATAGGAAACAACCCAGTTCATTCTTTTTGTGGGGGCGTTTTGTTTGTTGATGTAGTCATTTTTAGTATCTTGTGCTTTATGTAAAGCTACAACTATTTATTTCCAAAATAATGTTAATATTAATCGGTTTCAATTGATTCATAATTATATAATTTGTTTTATCTATTTATTTTCTAAGTAAAGGTACAGAAATATCTTGAGCTGTACTGAGCTTTGAAAAACATAAAAGGAATGTGACTATTACAGGGCGGGGTGGATTTTTATTTAAACCTTATTGAAGATTTGAACTGAGAAATACTGGACACCTTGCTGTTGTGTTTTGATTGATTGGAGGTATAATGAATAAATATATTGATTTTAGGAACTTACGTTTGTTCGCGGAAAATTTTGTTTGTGGGGGCGGGTGGTGCGGGGTGAGGAACTGTGTGCATGACGCAGGAATTCATCCTTTCCTCTGGTTTTCTATCCCTCTTGAGAGAGAGAGAGAGAGAGAGAGAGAGAGAGAGAGAGAGAGAGAGAGAGAGAGAGAGAGAGAGAGAGAGAGAGAGAAGAAGAGGAAGAGAGAGAGAGAGAGGAAGAGAGAGAGAGAGAGAGAGAGAGAGAGAGAGAGAGAGAGAGAGAGAGAGAGATGCGCACACACACATACACGATTTTTACATATAATACTGAAGTAAAATATTCTTGATCATGGGATCCATTTATATGCGCACACACACATACACGATTTTCACATATAATACTGAAGTAAAATATTCTTGATCATGGATCCATTTATTTCCTCAAATTGTGAAATAAAGCAATAACAAACTTGAAGGCAAAGCCCATATGACTCGCATGGCCCTTGAGAAACCAATTGACAACATTCTACATGAAAAAGAGATATGTTAGTTACCTATTCATTCCAGACTTTGTTGATTATTATTATTTTCAACCTAACATAAAGAAATCTGGAGCTGCTATAAATAGACAAAACATGAGGTCAGTCGCATGCCACAAAGGTTTTGGGTACCTACAATCATTGATTGTAGTCCCCTGTTAGACTTTAATCATTCCTCATACTTCTCTGCATAACAGCAAGTTTGTTAGTTAGCTACTTATTCCTTATTACAGGGTCTAGCGGGCTACATAAAGCCAAGCAGGACACACAAAGCAGGTCTAAACATTGGTCTATCGCTCACAAAATCATAAATATGCATATAAAACACATATACAAGTACAAA
The DNA here is from genome assembly GCA_036898135.1 of Oncomelania hupensis. NCBI lineage: Eukaryota > Metazoa > Mollusca > Gastropoda > Littorinimorpha > Pomatiopsidae > Oncomelania > Oncomelania hupensis. The sequence continues at coordinate 115,565,327 of CM072512.1, forward strand.
TTCACAATTATATGACCACCCTATCCCCAATGAATGAGTGAGTTAGTCATTGTTTAAAGGGTCCAGAGGACTGAAAAGAACTGAATCAGGACCACAACTTGGTTGACAGAGGGCTCACCCCTGATCCGTATAAAAGATCTGAAACAACCCTAATGGTAACAGGCCTCCCCTATACGCTTCCGTGTCCGGGGACGGTAATCTACTCAACGTAATGGTAACATTTCAGGCACTCCACCGGGCGGGTCACTGTACAATAAAGCCAACCCACGCAGGGGACCCTGAGACTATACTCTAATTTATCAAACCCCCGTTTACAAAAACAAAATAGTTATTTATTGCTTAAAGGGTCCAGGGGACTGCAAAGAGCCGAATCAGGACCACAAAATCAAGACCACAACTTGGCTGAAAGAGGACTCGCCCCTAATCAGCATAAAAGATCTGCCGAAATAACCCTAGTGGTAACACTGAAGGCAATCCACCAGCCAGTCACTTTACAATAAAGACATCCCACGCAGGGGACGTTGAGTCTATACTCTAATTTACAAAAATAAAATAGAATACAAACATCATTATAAAATATCAACAAAACAAATACATATAAAATGCCTGCACTGCCAAATAATAATATCATAAAAGCCCCAGTGACCACCTGGCAGAAAGCGTCCAATATTCCCAAGCTCACACACAAATGAGGAGTTTTTTCCCGGAAGTGTTTTCAAGAAAAAAGGTAGGTGACTAGTCTAGCGAAGAAGGAAGATAGTAGATTTAGAGAACACAGAGCAGGAATGAAAAAAACAAAGGAGAAAGACTGCGACAGTGGGAATGTAAAGCACTAAATTTCCAGAAAGTGGGGATAATATATATACAGAAACTCCTGGCATCCCAACGGGGGGAAGGTAGGTTACTAGCAAATAAGATAGTAGATAGAACAGAGTAGGAATGAAAAAAAACAAAGGAGAAGGACAGCGGAAGTGGGAATTTAAAACACTAGATTTCCAGAAAGTGGAGATACTATTTATACAGAATACCTCGGCAACCCCACCTATCCTATCCTGTCCCGTAACCCGAAGGTCGTAGGAGCACCACAGATGATCGTTTAACCAGCATACTCCATCTTTCTCTGTCCTCAGCAGCCCTGATGGCTTCGCTCAGTGTCAAACCAGTCCATTCTCGAATGTTGTCCTCCCACCTCTTTTTCGGTCTCCCTCTTCTTCTACCTCCTTGCACTGTGCCTTGCAGAATAGTCTTTGCAAGGCCTGATGATCTGGTGACGTGGCCATACCATCGGAGTTTCCGTTTCTTCACCACTGTTAGCAGGTCATCGTGTTGTCCAATGGCTTGTGTGATGGTCTATCGGACTTCGTCGTTGGTGATGTGTTGGGTATAGGAAATGCCCAGAAGTCTTCTGTAGCACCTCATCTCCATGCTTTGTATTCTTCGTTGGAGATCTGCTGTGAGGGTCCATGCTTCGCAAGCATATAGGAAGATGGAGATGACAAGGGAGCGCAGCAGTCTTACTTTGGAATGTAGACTGATGATCCTGTCTTTCCAAATGGGCTTCAACCTTGTCAGGGCAGCAGTTGTTTGTGCGATCCTAGAGAGGACTTCCTGTCGGGACCCATTGTCTGATACAATGGCTCCTAAATATTTGAAGCTATGCACTGTGTTGAGGGATTGGCCTTGGACTTTGATGTCCGTATTGATGCCATTGGTGTTGTTGGTCATCATTTTGGTCTTCTCTGCACTTATTTCCATTCCATAGGCTCTGGAGGTGGTGTCAAGCCTCTGTACCAGCTGTTCAAGTTCTTGTTCCTCTCCAGCCAATCCATCAATGTCATCTGCAAAACGAAGATTGGAGATTGCTCTACCCCCTATGCTGACTGTGCCTTCATGGTCTGCAAGAGCATCTGACATGATGCGCTCTAGGAAGATGTTGAAGAGTGTTGGAGAGAGTAGGCATCCTTGACGCACACCGATTGTTGTTTTGAACCAGTTCCCGATGGCGCTGTTGTGGAGGACTGCACTGGTAGCCTTGTCATACAGGCTTTTGATGACTTCAATAATTTTAGGGCTGATGTTGTACACTTTCATTGTTGCCCATAGAGCTGCATGCCAGACTCGGTCAAACGCCTTCTTGAAGTCTATGAACACATGATATAGATGTTGTTGGTGCTGTAGGTATTTCTCACAGATTATTCTGAGGTTGAAAATCTGCTCAGTGGTACTTCGCCCTGCCCTGAATCCTGCTTGTTCTTCAGCTATGATCTGCTCAGCTTGGGGTTTCAACCTGTTGAGTATTATTTTCAGGAGGACCTTGCTGGGATGGCTGATGAGGCTGATGGTCCGGTAATTTTCACACTCCTGAAGGTTACCTTTTTTGGGAAGCGCGATGACAAGCGACTGGGTCCATGGTATAGGCCACTCCCCACTCTGCCAGATCTTGTTACAGATAATGGTGAGGGCATCAATCATCGCTTCTCCTCCTGCTTGTAGCAGTTCCGCGGGTATGTTGTCCACTCCCGCTGACTTCCCTTTCTTTAGCGCTTGCACTGCTGCCTCAACTTCTTCCCGGAGAATTGGGAGGATTTCTTCTTCTTCTCTGTTCTCGGGACATGCTAGAACTGATGGGTCTCCATTTGGTGTATGGTTGTAAAGGTCAGAGCAGTACTCTGTCCATCTGTCCAAGACTTCTTGTTCTTCTGTAAGGCGTATGCCAGACTTGCTTTGGATCGTGGAGACTTTGGGCTGTTTGACACTTGTCAGCCGCTTCACTGTCTGGTAGGCCTTCTTGCTGTTGTTCTTGTTCAGACTGTTCTCTATTTCCTGGCATTGATCTTCTATCCAGTTCTCCTTTGCTGTGCGCATGCCTTTTCGGATGTCATTGTTGATTTTTCGGTAGACATCAGCTCCCTGTGAGGTGTTCTTTTTCTTTTTAATCTTTCTTCGTTTATCACACAGATCCAAAAGTTAAGGTGTGATCCACGGCTTCTTCTTTGGTCGGTGCTTGCCAAGGATCTCAGTGGCGGCATCTGTCACAGCTGAGTTGAAGGTGGTGGTCATGGTGTTGACATCTACTTCACCAGCCCCCAAAATGAGCAGTGGTGCAAATTTCCCTCCAATTGTGGCCTGAAATAGTTCTGCCACCTCCGGGTCTTGCAGTTTGTCCAGGTTGAACTTCAGTCTAGTGCACTTTGCTGTATTTACTATCTTAAGTGGAGCCGGAAAGACATCATCACGAGATCGTGGTCACTTCCGATGTCTGCTCCTGGAAAAGTGCGTGTCCTGCCAATGTTGATGCTTGATCTGAAGCGTTTCTTGACCATGATGTAGTCTATTTGGTTGTGATGCTCCCCGCCAGGACTGTGCCATGTCCATCGTCTGGAGTTTTTGTGGAGACCACGCGTGTTTGCCAGTATCAAACCCCCGTTTACAAAAACAAAATAGTTATTCATTGCTATCCCCACGGGGGATAAAAAAAATAATAATGAAAAAAAGCATTCTTGCTAAGAAAATACAATGAACATAAAATGAAACAGCAAGAAACACAGAATTTGTTCATGTAACAGAATGCACTCTGCTTTTCATCTGCATACTATTTTTAGAGCTTTTGGGAATTGCCGCGATCACTCAGCTAAAATGAATAGAGCACCTTGCTTCACAAATCTTGCGTAGTGCGTCATTAATTATCGTTCACTTTAACAAACAAAATATTAAAAAATAACCATTCTTGCTAAATTAAAAAAAATGCAAATGAAATGAGACAGCAAGAAACACAGAATTTGTTGATGTTAGACATTATTAACTTCAACCTAAAATAAAGAAATGTGGAGCACAAAAATATGAGGTCAGTCGCATGCCACAAAAGATTTGGGTACCTACAATCATTGACTGTAGTGTCCTGTTAGACTTTAAACTTCTCTGCATAACAATTAGTAAGTTAGCTATTCATTCCTTACAGGGTCCAGCGGACTACACAGAGCCAAATCAGAATATTCACACAAAACGAGTCTAAACACTGGTCTATTTCTCACCAAATCATGAATGTTTCATTGCCTGTGTAAGAAGGGGGTACTGCTTACATTATCAAATAGGACAAACTGTCTTTCCTAGACATTTGCGAAGTACATGGGAATGAAAATGTCCAGGAAGGGGTTTCTTGTATGGATGGTAAAAAGAGAGTTGCTCCTCCTGAGAATGTGGAACATGGGCAATTATCTATACAATCTTGATGTTTTGAAAAAACAAAAAGGACAGCTGATAGCGCAGGCCATTGAATGTATGGACAGAGAAGCAGAAAGGAAGTTTGAGGCAACAGAGTGCCTGCCCCAATTTGCTTGTTGCCAGTCTTTTTTGCAGTGTCAGTAAAGTCTATGCACAGGGACTCATCACTAGTTTCAGTGAACACGGTGGCTCCCATTCTGTAAAGCCTGGCTTGACTGTAGCTGGAATCAGGTTCATTTTCGTAAACCATGGCTAAGCTGTCATTTGATTCAGTGCCATTTGAATCATTGGATGGAATAAAGTCACAATGCGATTTAGAGTGATTGTGCTGTCACAGACGTCATCAAACAAATCATCATGATCACTGTTATATCCGCTGCGGCAGTGCTCAGTGTTGGGAGTATTTGGCAGGTCCACTAGGTTGTCAGATTCCTGTCAACAGATTATAATACTGTGTTACTGTACATTATTATTTTGAAACATGACTATTAGCGATGAGAAATTATAGCAGGTTAATTAAATCAATAATTTCACCCGTCCGATTGAAAGATCTAACAACTACAATTAACGGCTATTTTCATTAAAATGCATATCTAAATCAAAAGGCTACTTTCATTTAAATACATTTATCTAAATCAACAACAAACCAACAGAACAAATACAATTATGCTTTTAAATCAAAATATAACTATGTGAATATTTATCAATTTATTACAATGACAATAAATGCAATGTATCCCATTGTAGCACGCAAAATACATGCACAATGCCCGAAATGGCGAATAAAAATCCAACCCTGAATCCAAGGGACGTATAGATTTAGTTGTTTGGTTTTTGCGGCCAGTATGTTTGTTATCCCTTTAGAAAAATACCAATATGATGGAAGATTACGATCCACCATTTCATTGCTCGCTTGGTTCGAGTAGCAGACAAGGAAATCCAATAAGGGTTGTCTTTTATTTTTGTTGCAAACGCGCCTATGTCTGCTAAATGTAGTATACCCATTCCGTGTTCCCGATTGCGCACTGCAGTGCGTATTTGACCCCAAAATAAAGAAATGACGCAAAGTGGGGAGTCATTCTTGACGCACATTTGTGCTGGAAGCAGACGACATGTCTCGAGATCCAATATCGACAACTCCTACTGCGACAAGCACTAGGCCTACAGATGTTCGACATATGCCTGAAACATCCACTTATACTGAACGCGTGCATATTATGTCTTTCTACCCGTGACGACGTCCTTGTTAACTTTGCTATCTGTGGGGGTCAGGTGTGGGTAATGGAGCTTGGGTTGGTGGTGTATGTAAACACTATAAAAAGTATTCCTAATCAATAAAAGCCTAACAAAATTGATGTACACAGCTTATACTTCACATTTTGCTTTCGGAGTGCACTTTCGTAGGACTGGTGTGCCATTATCTTAAACTACTTGGGGCTAACCTGAAACTTCATAGCTTGGCACTGTTTTCCATCTTGAGGTAAATCGATCCATGTCAAAGTTCATTTGCCTTGTAGCGCTACACTCTAACAAGTACATTACTCACATGATCTGAGCCCTTATCAGGCATGGCAGACGATCCGAGCGACAGATGCCTCGGTGAAGCTCCCTGAAAACAAGACGGTGGAGGTCTCTCGGGGTACACAACGACGATGAGGACAGCTGTGGAGGTGGATGTAGTTGCTGTTGCTGCTGAAATGGGTTAGGAGAGGGCTGAGGCGGAGGCTGGGGCAGGTGCTGCTGACCCTAGTACCTCTGCTGTTGCTGCCTTCGATGGTGCAGAGTCTGAAATATGATCCTTTTTAAGATCAAACTACCTATTTAGGAATACATACATATATATATATATATATAGAGAGAGAGAGAGAGAGAGAGAGAGAGAGAGAGAGAGAGAGGGGGGGGGGAGAAAGAGAGAGATATAGATACATTTTTCCCTGTTTTCTTATGACATAAATGCGACATAAAAATTATAAAGAAGGCTTGGCTTATATAATTTTAAAAAAAGGTGCAGAATGATGCCAAAATAAACAAAGGCAACATTCTTATATCCTTTTGTTGTAATGTATCCTCGGACTTAAAGAAAGAACACACACAGACCGTGAACATGGATGGACCACTGAACAATGAAAAGTCATTATATTTTTATCCAAAGTAATAGTCTGATTAAGCATTTGCAATAAATAATGATATTGCTACGTGGAATTAGGTCAAGCATATATTTCTCACTCCCACTCTCAGCTCTGTTACGTCAGAGACGCGCACGATAGATCCGATCGTTTTGTTTTACAAAGCATGCAATAACAGTGTATTTACCTTTGATTTGATTTTGCGTTGTTGTTAGAAGAAGCTTTGTATGATGTTAATAATTTTGTTGGTCAATATTATTGGAGAATTTTCTATAAAATTATCTTCACTACTCCAGTAAAAAATTGTGCTCATGTAGGCTAAGTCTATTCTTTGCCGTTTTATGCATTTACGTGGAAGTGTTGCAACTTGCAATTTTGTCAATCAAAACATTTGCCAGAATCTAATACACCCTTGTTCCTAGCTAAAAGTACATACTTGCTCTGCAAATTTCATATTATTGACGGTAAATTGACGGTAAAGGTGAAGGTAAAAGACTACTAATCCACCACAGTTTGGGTTTTCTTTTGCCAGGTTGGTCTCGGGTCTGCACCAATTAATCTTCTTCACTTCGATTCGTCAGGTGCTACATATAGTCATTTTCAGTTTAATATTTAATGAATCCTAAAAAGTCCTAAGCTGAAAACTGATAACATATGAAGAAATCAAAGTCCCAACAAGAAGAAGTTTTACCTACCACACTGTTGGCAATTGTTTACAATGGCGCACTGACATATCTCGTGAAAATTCGTTGTCTCGTTGGCTAATCACGTCACGATGCAATCTGATTGGTCACGACATATACACACGAAGAGAGAGGGGCACTGGAATCAAGCAGGAGTGTAAAAGCCCAGGCTCAAAGTGTGTAAGTTATACACAATCTAACGTGGCAGATTATGCTTTTAGACGACACCACTGGTTTTTTGCATGCTTTCAACGTCGGTCGGCTAAACAGTGGTGAAAAACGCTATTTTGACCTTAAAAATTCTGGCGACCGTCGTCACAAAAACTGACGACGTCGTCACAAATCAGCGGTCGACAGAACGTGTGACTTTTACCTGAGTTCGTCGACAGAAGTGGCAGTTAACATGTACACACACACCCGCACACACACACACACACACACACATACACACACACACACACACAATGGCGGGAAGGGTGCATAGATCATAACTTAACATTTTAACTTCTTCACTATCGCTCAACACATTCTAGCAGGCAGACCAGTCAATTAACATTTATGCAATACTTTGACGCAGTGACTTACGAAATTGGGATGAGATCAAATAGTTATACATCCAGCTTAGCAAGAAGAGAAGAAATGTGTTTTCAAGTTTCTGCGAAATGCATCGTTACCAACAAGCACACTCACATGACACTCCTACATACATAACATATGCATATTTATTACTCAAAGATGAGTGTAAAAAAAGTCGCTATTAGAAGACGCAAATCGAAACCGGATTTTATTTTAAAAATGTTCGATAGACTGCATCCAATATCACTATTGAAGGGAGGGAGGATACCGGAGTACCCAGAAAAAACCCTCGGTGTCCTGAAATCTCGTACCTAAGTCAGGTAAGTTCGTCCCACGTGGTGCTCAAATCCGCGACTTTCGGCATAAGAAACCGGCGATTAACCAATTTCTACACAGATTACCCCCTGTTTCCAAATATCAGAACTGTGTAGGGCCTAATTATCACAAAAAAGCCCCAATTAGTACATTGAAAACATGCTATATGAGTTGTAACTTACAACTTTAGAATAGAATAGGGTTATTTGTAATGTTGAAAGCTATGTGTAGTTTACATCATATCTCTGCATCTTCATACTTATGGTAACTGGGCTCTCTATATCATCAAGCAACATGGCGGGTACCGGTGGCTGTCTTCTAATTAGGATCATGTCCATTGTAATCTGCATCATTCGTATTCAGTGCAGTCAATCAATTATAAAGATTCCTGTAAATATACTACGCTGACCATCATCCTCACTCTCTCCTAATCTATCCCTCTCTTTCCCTCCCTCCCCCAACTCTCCTACCTCTGTGCCCAGACTGATCCAGGAGCCATGCCTCTAGCTCAATCGATAAATAATGTCCGAAAGTGTCTGATATTCTTAGTTCTTTGAATGATCATGCCAGTAGGTCTACCATCTAAGCTGAGCCGTAGTGGATGGAAATGTGAATCTGCAAAATGGCGGATCTTTCTTTTTGCATTCAGGATTTTTTTTTTAAAGGGCATCAGCCTCCATTACGTGTCACAGAAGAAACCGCTCAAGGGAGGTAATTGCGTTTTGTGTCACCGGTTGTCGTTACGCGATATGCATCCAGAAAATGTCTGCTGCGTGAGAAGGGCTTGAAAGTGAAGCGTCTCCGTCAGTGAGGAAGCACTGCGAGAACGCCTCAGGGTGTGGAAGTTTTGTATGCTCAGTATAAGTTGTTATTTATTCCTTCATTCAGATTGTTTTTTTTTTTTTTTTTTTTTTTGGAAAAATATAGCTTTCTAGATTTATCTGAATACGGGGGCAGATTTGTGTTACCGTTTGACTCGCAAGGGTGATTGTGAGTTTTAGAAGACTTGCGCATGTCTACAGGAGTATGGAAAGCGGAAAGCGTCAAATGCGCTTGCAAAAGCACTTGAAAATTTATTTTATTATTATTTTTTTTTGCGGAGGGGAGGAGGGGAGTTGGGGACATATGTGCAATATATAAATCTATATTTTATTTTTAAATGATGAACCAGAGTGTTGTGAATGCCTGAATGGCCAGCCCTGCTTTTTTCAAAAAAACTTGACTTTTCACACAGCGTAAAATGACACTACTGACAAATAATATAAGGCATACAGTGTAAAACCATAGATAAAGAGCGTAATCTAAGAATAAATGCAACACACACACACACACACACACACACAGACATCCACACACACACACACACTCACACACACACACACACTTCTATTTAGGACAACTCTGCGCACATCTGCCTCCTCTTGTATGCCAGAAAAATATAACAAGCCAAATTACTGGTCATATAATCGTTTGTACATTTCAAGAGGTAGGTAAAAGAGCGCTCTCCTTTAATAAATTGAGTGAGGTATTTATTTCTAATAGGTGTATATTCGTTTGACCGGAATTGAAAACTACTCTAAATTGGTCGTACCATGATTTAGCTGTAATACGGATATCGACCAAATGTTTCCCTTTTCCCCTTTTCTGACCAACTGATTAACTTCCCTCCAAAATGCAGAAGAGTCACGAATGCTGCTGACAAGTTTATCAAATTTGACACAAGCATACGATTTCTTTTCCTCCTTTAAAAGATGAAGGTAATCGTTCCGTAAACTTGTATAGTTTTGCCTGTCCACGGGGTCATGCGTTGCTCTGTAACGTTTAATGAGTTCCCTAACTTTCTTTTTGACGTCGGAACACTCAAAAGAGAACCACGCCGTTTGGTGTTTTTGTGTAAAAGGACCATGATAAAACCGTTTCCTCATACTGTCACTGGCAGACAACAGGCAGCCCGCGAACCAGTTGAAAGCTGCGTCCACATCACTGGCGATCTCTAACAACGCTCTCTCCAGCTGCTCAGCTAAATTATTTGATGTTAAATTATCAATAAAGATGTTCACTTTGTCCCTGTCCCAAACAATTTTCTCTGACCACGTTAACTTTCGTCGTGGGAATTATGACCAAGTTCTACTCTAACTTTAGAAGTAAATATAACGGGCATGTGTCGGGATTCGATTCGCTCGCCAATTTTGAATGAGCACACAAAATTAGTGGACAATAGAATGAATAGATCGTTCGACAGAATAAAATAATCATTAACCATTTCATTTTTAGAAATATATGTGAATGTACCATCAACAGGCAGGGAATCGCATCCGTTAACAATAGAACACTGAAACATCGTATATTGCTCAATAAGTTGATCGCCGAAACGTTGGTAATATTATCTGCTGACACCCTGGGAACTGATTTTTGCAGAGCGGTGTCTGTGTCAAAGTCATCAAGGTCATGACGTTCAGGTCTGAAGTCCGTGCAATAAAGTCACCACAACTAATAAGACTAGTTCATCAAATTCTGAACTGAGGATACATTGTTTAAGAACTTCTATCCCAACCCCGCGTTCAGCAGTGTTCCAGTACGATGACCGTTGCGGGTGTATGTATGTACAGAGAAGAATTAAATCTATCTCGGTGTTACAAAACTCTTTGGAAATGCGAAACGCCTAATATGCTATCATACTCAACGTTTATGTTTTCAACTTACTGCATAACTGTTTTATGTACAAACACTGAGACACCCTCTGAACAACGACCAAAATGACCTAACCTCTTGGCATTGGCATTTGATGGAGGACAGAGACACTAGAAGACATTGTATCGAGAAACTGTGTTCGTTTTCAAAGAATATCTGCCAACTTTAGACAACTCTGGGCGCAGTTTCCGATGGCGCTGTCATACAGTCTTTTGGTGATTTCAATAATTTTAGGGCTGATGTTGTACACTCTCATGGTGGCCCATAAAGCTGCATGTCAGACTCGGTCAAACGCCTTCTTGAAATCCACGAACACATGATATAGATGTTATTGGTGCTGTAGGTATTTCTCGCAGATTATTTTGAGGTTGAAAATCTGTTCAGTGGTACTTTGCCCTGCCCTGAATCCTGCTTGTTCTTCAGCTATGATATTTGTTCAGCTTGGGGTTTCAACCTGTTGAGAATTATTTTCTGGAGGACCTTGCTGGGATGGCTGATGAGGCTGATGGTGCGGTAATTTTCACACTCCTGAAGGTTACCTTTTTTTTTTGGAAGAGTAATGACAAGCGACTGGGTCCATGGTGTAGGCCACTCTCCACTCTGCCCGATCCTCTTCTTCTGTAAGGTATAAGCACGTTTGTTCGGTAGTGAGCTACAGACCTGCATGCTGTGGCGTATCCTCAGTAGTTACGTAGCTTCGGATGAGAGTATAAACCAAGGTCTAGTCTATGCACGCACGCATTTCATAGCACGGACTTTCAATAAAGATCCTAGACGGGCGAGTGCGGGTAGGCTACACCAATCCACCAAGCAAGCAGTAGGCGGCCCCTTCCTTCCCCGTCGCTTAGAACTATGCTCAAGTCGTCTGGGTGCCAGACAATCACGCGCCGCGCCGGGCCTAAAGCAGGAAGTTGGCGCCTTGGGCGACTTGAGTTACATTCTGTAACGGAGGTGTGAAAGCGCTATACAAGACCGAATAAATAAAAAAATAATCGCAGTACTAGTACTTGGTCTAGTTATTGTTTTCGGTGGGGGTACTCAACAAGCCATTGTGTGGGCGTTGCACAAACCTAGAACAAATTGCTTTGGCGTTAGACTCGTAAATAACCTGTACTTGTGAGTATGGGTTTCATTACTCTCGACAGACAATGCAGTGTATTAATGTTTTTTAACGGTACTTATAAGCCTATAACGTTTATCCCAGTTCAAGAGCGACTCAAGGCGCTGGCCGTTACAGGATCTAACTCAAGACGCTCACTTGCTGCCTTTGACGCGTCCGTCGGATGCCCAGACAACTGCGCGAACCGGGACCTATACAGTGCTTTCTAGGTGTATTTGTGAAGGACTCACCCGTCTAGTACACGAGCGTTGAAATCTTTCAAAGTCTGTGTGATGGAATGCGTGCTCGCACAGACTAGACCTCGGTTTATACTCTCATCCGAAGGAGCAGACCTACCTACAACAGCAAATTTCTTCCTATCTGCTTTTGTTATCCAAGAAAGTGGCTCTCAGCCATCCGTGACACGATACTAATCAGGACTCCTGCAAACTATTTTCAACGTTCGTGGAAAACAGAATACAAATTTATCAAATAAAAACTATGTGGCCAGTGATCTAAGATTAACATTGGACTTGAAAATCGTTCTATATTTAAAAAAAAGAAAGAAAAAAGAAAGAAAGAAAGAAAGAAAGAATTTAAAGGCATTACCAATAACAGTCTACCAATGCTGAATAAAATGGCGTACTCATTTGGGTTTCGTTTCTCCACATTTAATAGCTAATTATTCCCCCCCCCCCCCCCCCCCCCCCAAGCAAAACATGCCGTTAGATATAGCCTCTACGGCAATGACTGTATGACGTCAACTTTGCAACATAGGTGGTGTCAACTGGACCTAGATATAATGAAAATCAGCAGTCTCCCTGGAATAAAACGCTTAGTGAAAAGAAAAAGAAAGCGTGATGGAAAAAGATGATTATGAGGAGGAGGAGGAGAAAAACGATGACGGCGTTGACTAAGACGATAAAGCTTACCAGACTGACTGTTGTAATCATTCCCCAATATGAGACGTTAGTAAGTTTGTAGATGTATACTGTTTATCAATCATTCTATGCAAAAATATGCCTGGAACAATTTTGAGACTATTTAGGACGACGTCTGAAATTGCCGTTATATCTTCTTCTTCTTCTTCTTCTTCTTCTTCTTCTTCTTCTTCTTCTTCTTCTTCTTCTTCTTCTTCTTCTTCTTCTTCTTCTTCTTCTTCATTTGCAACATATGCCTGGGAGATTTTTTAGACGGCGACGTCTACATCTGCCGTTATCTCTTGTTCTTCTTCATCTTAATCTTCATCATCATCTTCATCTTCATCATAGGGTTGGCTTAGTGGGGCAGTTGTTTAGTCACCGGTTTCCTATGCCGAAGATCGTGGGTTCGAGTTTTGCAAGGGGCGAACGTATGTGAAGCCATGGTCACACAGCCATTTACGGCTGAATCACGGCCAAAGCGCGTCCAAAATTTGTTACCCGTGGAGTGGACGTTGTTGTTCGCGTTGATGTCGAGGTTAAGACGAGCTACGGTCGAGGTATAGACGTGGCAGGACGCGGGGAGAAATCTGTACAGCATCGGACGCGGCAAAGATCTTGCCTCGGTCACACAGCACTCCACGTCTTAATCACGTACAAAAAGTTCGGAAAATCTGGTGGACGTGGTCGTACGTGGTAATTTTCGGTCAATTTTGGTTTGGCCGTGCTTTGGACGGGGTATGGCCGTCGGCGGCTGTTCCACTGCTGAAGCACTGCAACCACGTCCAGCCACGTGTAAGCCTAAAAATAAATTTGCACATGTTCACGAGAGGGAAAAAGGCGACACTGCACGTGCCGAGGTCTAAGAAAATTACGGTATTTATACGCCGCAAATAAGAAGTGATACAGAAGTGATTAGGCAGTGATCAGGACGTCTTTCGAACGTGTTCGAGACGTCGTTAGGTAGTGCTATGTACGTGGAAAAATCCATTTGTCAGTGATAAGCCGCTAAACACACGCTATTTCCCGTGATTCAAACGCGGTACATGCGTCCAATGACCGTGCTCTGGCCGTGACTGAACGCTAAACTTTCGCGTCTTACCGCGTCTCCCCAAGTTTTAATCACTGCCGTAACACGGATTACCACGCGTGTTTCACGAGTGTTGCACGTCTTTACCGCGTGTGTTACCCGTGGTTGTGCGCGGGCTAAAATTTTGAGCAGTTCAAAACTTTTTGCCGCGTCCGATGCCGTTCAGATTTCTCCCCGCGTCCTGCCACGTCTATACCTCGACCGTAGCTCGTCTTAACCTCGACATCAACGCGAACAACAACGTCCACTCCACAGGTAACAAATTTTGGACGCGCTTTGGCCGTGATTCAGCCGTCCAAAGCACCGCCAAAGCAAAATTGACCGAAAATTACCACGCACGACCACGTCCACCAGATTTTCCGAACTTTTTGTACGTGATTAAGACGTGGAGTGCTGTGTGACCATGGCTTGATTTAGATACGAGACTTTACAAGTTATCGAGCGTTTTCTTCTGGTACACCGGTTTCTTCCCTCCCTTCAATAATGGTATATTGCTTGCAGTCAGGTTAATATTTCAAAAAATAAAAATTCTATTTCTTCCTGTCTTCTAATATATTTAATAGCGATCTACAGCCTGTACACCGCATGTTTGAGTGATAGATGTGTGTTTGTTGTGTTTGTGAGAGTCAAATGAGTGAAACGTGTGACCGTGTATGTTGATATAGATCGCTGCGTTGTGTATTGGTGATTTGGGGGAAAAGTCAATATTATTATTATTATTATTATTATTATTATTATTATTATTATTATTATTATTATTATTATTATTATTATTATTATTATTATTATCATCATCATCATCATCATCATCATCATCATCATCATCATCATCATCATCATCATCATCATCATCATCATCATCTTCTTCTTCTTCTTCTTCTTCTTCTTCTTTTTATTTTAGACATTTTAGAATGACTGCAGCCAATATCCTATTATTTAAGGGAGGGAGGATACCGGAGTACCGAGAAAAAGCCCTCGGTGTCTCGTACCTAAATCACATAAGTTCGTCCCAGGCGAGGATCGAACCCGCGATCTTCGGCTTAGAAAACCAGCTCACTTTCAACTGAGCTAACACGCCACTTCTTCTTCTTCTTCTTCTTCTTCTTCTTCTTCTTCTTCTTCTTCTCATCCTTCACTACCTTTTCCCTGTCGTTTATTACACCCCCTTTACTGTATATATTAGGGTGAGAGAACTGGCATGCATATTGTGGTGTCTTCTGCGTTCGATTTGTGCGACAGCAAATGCAGTTTATGGCCAAAATACACGCAATAACTATTAGGCGATGGACAACAGCCTGCTGAACGTAGACTGGTGTCCCGCTTTGCCGTAAAAAACAGATGAGCGTGTTTTATATTGATGCAAGCAGTTTTAATAGTTTCGAAGTCTCTGATCACCGTGTTTGAGTCCAGTTCAAAGGCTTTCAATGCCGCATCGTGGATATGTGTGCGAATGGCTTTTACAGGGAGAGGAAAAGCAAAAGGCGGTGTTTTGTCAACCAGGAGGAAGAGACAGTCACCGGTGACGCGAAGGCTATATTGGGATAATGTCAAAACTTCGGCTGAAACTTGCTTGCCTTGCTGGTCTTCTGTGGTGCGTGCTGGTGTCGTGTTGCATATCCGTTTAAGAGCTTAAATGTGATTCTTCCTCCTACTCCTCCTGCTTCTAGTTCTTCTTCTTCTTCTTCTTCTTCTTCTTCTTCTTCTTCTTCTTCTTCTTCTTCTTCTTCTTCTTCTTCTTCTTCTTCTTCTTCTTCTTCTTCTTCTTCTTTCTTCTTCTTCTTCTTTTTCTGATGATTCATAGGATATTTACGATTGGGGAAAAAAAATCAAAATGTGGGCTTAAACGTGTTCTCTTTGCTAGTCGTCTGTTGTGAATATTGGTATAGAGTGTTGCTTATCAGTTTAGGCGCTTTAATGTGATCCCTCCTTCTACTACTACTACTACTACTACTACTACTACTACTACTACTACTACTACTACTACTACTACTACTACTTCTTCTTCAAAGGCTATTTAGGAAAACAAGTCAAAGTTTGGACTAAAACTTGTTCCTTTGGCTTGTATATTGTCGTGATTGTTGATATAGTGTTGCATATCAGTTCGAGAGCTTAAACGTGAGTCTTCCTCCTACTCCCGTTGCTGTTCCTTCTTCTTCTTCTTCTTCTTCTTCTTCTTCTTCTTCTTCTTCTTCCAAGGGTATTTACGAAGAAAAAAGCACTAAAACAAAAACTATTTCTCCGTGCAGTTTTCTGTTGTGAACACTGGTGTAGAGTTGCGTATCAGTTTAAGATATTAAATGTGGTTCTTCTTCTCAAATCTTCTTCTTCTTCTTCTTTCTTTCTTTTTTTTTTGCTATTCTATTCTACTGAAGAAAAAAAAAAAAACAACAACAAAACAACGTAGCCATGCCTCTCACGTCGCAAAGGATTCAAATTGCAGTTAGAGTTTACTGGAATGTATCGGTCTAATGCAAATGAATGATCATACAATGTACTTCTTCTTCTTCTTCTTCTTCTTCTTCTTCTTCTTCTTCTTCTTCTTCTTCTTCTTCTTCTTCTTCTTCTTATTCTTCTTATTCTTCTTCTTCTTCTTCTTGTTAGGTGTTGTCGTCGTTTTTGTCTTTAGATCTGGTTCAATAGTGATGAAACAGGAAAACAAATTGCGTGTATATCTACAGCTGACAGGAATTTATAATGCAAGTGAAATTTTTCTTCTTCTTCTTCTTCTTCTTCTTCTTCTTCTTCTTCTTCTTCTTCTTCTTCGAATGTTGTAGCTCTTCTTCTTCTTCTTCTTCTTCTTCTTCTTCTTCTTCTTCTTCTTCTTCTTCTTCTTCTTCTTCTTCTTCTTCTTCTTCTTCTTAGAGTGTTGTAGCTGTTCTTCTTGTTCTTGGCATGTTCTTGTTCATAGTGTGTTCTTGCTTGTTATTGTTGTTGTTATTGTTTTTCTTCTTGTTCTTGTCGGGTTCTTGTTCTTTTTGTTCTGAACGTATTCTTGTTTTTCTTGTTCTTAGAGTGTTCTTGTTCTTATTTTTAGCGTGTTCTTGTTCTTAGCATGTTCTTGTTCTTGGCATGTTCTTGTTTTTAGCGTGTTCTTGTTCTTCTTGTTATTGTTCTTCTTCTGCTGCTTCGTTTTCTCTTTCCCCTTTCAGGGGTAGGTTCAGAGAAGTTAATTTTCTAGCGTGCCTAGTAATAGCTGGGTTTCCTCTTCTTCTCCTCCTACTCCACGTCGTCCTGTTCCTTTTTCTACATATTCTTTTAAGTACAGTTTAGTTTGGTTTTTATTTAGAACACCCAGCTGACTTTCAAAGCACTCCGATATTCTTGGCGATTTCGTGTATGTTGTTATCTTTCGTGTCAATAACTGTTCGTGCTACCGGATATTCTTGATGAAGATGATTTTGTTCTTGTTGTCGAATAATCAGCATTTACAGCCGTCAAATGCACGTGGCAGACGTTTCACATTAGTTCTCGTGCAGTGAAGAGATGACGTCTGCTGGAAAAGTGCAAATCGTACAGGTGTGAAAACACGATCCGAAATGATCAGTGTGATAGAATGATTCTTTGACCAAAACATTTATTTGAGCAGAATTATGGTGGTGACGTGAATTCGGCGATCTGAAATGACCAACAGTGAAAAAAGATGTGATAAAGAAATAATAAATAGTATTTTTGTCTTCTCTCTTTCTTTCCCAAAATTGTAGATAGTATATAATTGGCAACTGTTATCGTTTTTGGTGAATTATGGCTGACCATTTTGTGTTTGTAGTATTAAGTTATAATGCGCGGTTGTGCAATTGACGATCTGACATGTTCATGTGAGTATCGACTAAGTTATTTTTGTGTAAGTTATATAAAGTCAACCATTTCAGATGATGGTCTGTGAGACGGGCTCGTCGAAAAACATTCTGTTTTGATTTGTTTACGATATGTAGGCTTATTTTCCAATAAGAGATGTTCTGTTTTCAGTCTTCTCGGATGTGAAAAGTTTAATGTCTGCAACATTTATCCTTGCCATACAAAGACGGAATGATGATATTCAGATATTCAGTGAAGCAAGATTTTTGTTCATTCTTTTTGGTTTCCTATGTCGAAATTCGCGGGTTCGAACTTCTCGTGGGACGAACTGACAAGATCTAGGTATGAGGCTTTTCGGGACACCGATGGTTTTTCTTGGTACTCTGGTTTCCTCCCATCCTTCATTATTGGTATTGGATTCAGTCAGTCTAAAATTTAACACCCTCCACATCCCCGATAGACACACACACACACACAAACCTAAGTATGTAGAACACCAAAACTAGGTTTTACTAAGAATGTAGGAATCGGAAAGTGTTTTTGTTGACGGAAAGAACGCAAATTTCTTCTACTTTCTTTGTACTTAAAACACTCTCATGCACTACAACTGCACTCCCATGCACTAAAAGAGCACTCCTGTGTACTTAGAAAAAAGTGGGTGGCTGGAAACATTTATATTCCGACTTTCGTAGTAGCGGTCTCTTTAGATTTGACTTCGAAAGCGCTTGATGTCATCCTTTATTATTATTATTATTATTATTATTATTATTATTATTATTATTATTATTATTATTATTATTATTATTATTATTTTTATTATTATTATTATTATTATTGTTGTTGTTGTTGTTGTTGTTATTTTACTATTATCATAGTGTATGAGTATTGAGCTATCAACTGATTCCAAAATCAAACATAGACTGGCTCTGATCTCATCACAGTTTGGATTAAATTCATTACTATGGCATTGTCCAGACAGACATGACGTGTGTGCAATATCTGAAACAACTTCGTCCATCTGTCAGACTAGTGTCTGAGTATGGATCTGCATGATATTTGAGATCAGTTACGATACGACTTGGGCTACGGCTGTACGATAGTCATAGTCAAAGTCAACAATTCTATTACCCTCCCCTCCCCCTCCCCTTCCCCCATCCACTTTATTTGACCCTCTCACACCCTCCCTCTCTCCCCACTCCCCTCTCACCAAAGAAAAAATGAAGAAAAAAAGTGTAAGAAGTGTATGAGATTAGTACATTAGTGATTAGTGACATTACTGACATTAAAAAACAACAACATTGTTTGATTTCGTACATAAATATGTGTTTATGTTTATGCCTGTGTGTTTGTGTGTATGTCTATGCATATGTACGTTTGTGAAAGTCTAATATCATTTTATCAATAAAAAGACTGTAAATAAAAAAATCTCAATCTGAATCTGAAAAGTGAAAAACATAAATATTATTTTAACATAAAACATATAATACGCAAGCAAGACATATCAAAAGAACAAATACGGACTAACTCAAACTACAATCGAACATCTTAAAACGCGGTTACGGATGAAAAAACAACCTGTTGGTTAGTCGTCAGAGTTTTAGATTTTTTGATTATTATAGTATAATATTATGAGCGGAAAACTGTAAATATTCAACACAGTGGATTTGAAGAAGGAAAGCGGAATAACGTACGGATGCAGGCTGAAATCTAATTTAAATGAAAACAGTTTGAAGCGACCCCACATTCTGTAAATAGTTATTTCATGATGAAAATTATCAAACTTGAACGAGAAGTGAATTCAGAGGGTTCAAAGCCAAAAGAGATCAAACAGACCTGGTCAGAAACTTCCTCTGTACACGTTTTCCGCTAAAAGCTTCTTCAGAACTTAAAAGCTAGTTTCACATGTCAGTTTCTTTTTTTAATGCACGATACAACTGCATGCGCGCAATTAAATACAGTGTCTGAAGTATTTTATTAAACGATAGCAGCATTCCATGAGGTATTCCTTATAACTTCATTGAAACTTTGTTGTTTTCTTGGGCGATTTGATTTACTGAGAAGCAAATTCTGGAATGTATCAAATAAAGACAGAACTAGCAATATTATGCCTAGAGCTGGTTCAATTGGAAACACTTCTTTTTGGATAAGATTGAGAGGTCCTTTCAGTTTTGTCTTAAGTTAACCTGTGCTGTAACCGTTACTCTGCCAGTTAAAGTACAGTGGAGATTGATTTATTGCTTAGCGCATTTAACAGCTGAAAGAGTTGCTCAAAGAGGTGGTCGCAATCGTGGTTGAATTCCAAACCCATTAACTTGCTCAATTAAAACGCACTGTTAAGCGCTTCGGACACTTGAACATTCTTGATCGAAATAGGATGAATGGATAATTGAATCTATCACTCACCCTTGTAGACAAATAGTGATTACCGAGGTTTCTTTAACACAGAGGGAATAGTGAACCATTAAGTAAAGAGTAAATTACACAAGGTCAACTAGAAAACAAGAATCCTCTTGCCAGGGAGAATCGAACCCAGGCGAGCTCTCTACCCACTGAATCATGCTGCGACCCCACCCCAATCAAAGCTGAAAATACCATTTATTGGCAACAAAAGCTATTAAAATCTAAGGTTCTTTCCTAACGGACGAGTTTATCTTTCAGCTCAAGTGTGGTGTAAAAACGTTCAGGTTTCTGAGCGAAAGACAATCGCATAGTAATTGGTATCCGACGCCGCCGTGTAGTATCCTGTCGCAACGCAACCAGCACATCGATAGTCTGGCGGATTCTGAACTTGTCTTCCACCAAGGAGTGATGAATGACATAAGACACGGGAACCCCTAATAGGCCTTGTCTACGCAAACCTCACGTTGACCCGTCCTCGCAGTGTAGACTTGCTACCTTCAGAATCCCAGCGCTTCCCATACCAGAGAATATAGTTTAATATGTTTTATATTCTATGTTTTCACCAAACATTGGAACAATATTGATGTTCTCTTTTTTTAATAACTTAGCACTAGTACAGCACCTTAAAAATATAGAAGATTAATGTGAGTTTGTCAGTTTATTCAAGACAGAACATGACGATGATTCATCAGCTAAGCTTCCCTTCATAACCTAGAAGTTGACATTTTCAAGAGAACCTTTCTCTTAATTGGGACTCTGGAGCTTTGTAATATGTGTTCTTCTCCCATTGGATTTTATTCGCAAATCAATGTCATCTTCCAATTCTGCAGTTGCTAGAAAAGGTGATTTGCTAAAGTACTGATTGAGTGTATGGTGGCTACTGGTGTATTTTCGATACTGATGTATTTTTTAGTTATAATATGTGTCAGTGCCTAATTATGAAGAGAGGAAAAAAGAAAGTAGGTCTACGAGTTTCCTATTGTCTAATTTGATCTTTTAATGATGTTCTGTGCTGTAGGACAGATTCGGTTTTAGAATAGGGAAATGTTGTGTTTTCTAGGGATGGAGTTAATCTTGTAGGGTACGCCTATACATTAGGTATATTTATCTGTGAATGCCACTTTTTCCACAAAGAGGGAAACTCTTCCTAATTTTTAGAGACGTGAAACCAATATCTTCTCATGGACTGTATCAACTAAGGAGCCATTTTTTAAAATGATTGAAATGAGTACATTCTCAATGACTGAATAGTTGTTCAACAGGAAATCTGCATTATTAACAGTGAACTACTTTCGTACTGTAGCTCGCTTAATTTCTCCGATTAAAAAAAGCAGTTTGAACAATAAGTAACGATGCCTCACTGATGACAAATCGATTCGATTACAACAGTAAAACACGGAATTAAGGTTGTGGTCTTGGAAAATTTCTACTGCTCTTTACTTTTGAAGTTCGCAATTGGATAAGACGATAAAACTAATGATGCCTTGACGTTAGATCTACGGCACTTCATTGTAATCTGCAGGGAAGTTATATTGTATAAAAAAGCTCTACCTGCTCTGAGCAAGTTTGGAAGGCATTTTAAGGGGAGAATGAGTTTTGTGAGAATCACTCGACTCTGCTAGCACCATACACTCTGCTTGTCGTTTGTCTGCAAGATCAAGTTCATGTGGTCTCGGATTCTCTTCGTTGTCGTTGTTGTGGGCAGCTAGTTGCAGTCTGTTCAAAAGAAAACAACACAGGCTGCACTGAGATGCAGCTAACACAAGTTCAAACACATTTTCTAGGTTTAAAACGCTAAATAGTTTGTGGGAGGCCGTGACAAATGAAATGTTCTCGTGAAACACTTTAACACAGTTTGTTGTTCATGGCGATATAAGAGCAAGTGAATATTTGCCATAAAACCGGAAGTTAATGTTGATAAGCCTACATTTCTTAATTCTCCTGTCTGGATACAGTTTTCTCGATCTAAGCTAGTAAACTGCGGGTGAATTTCCTTGTTGGAATGGACTTTACAGTTCTTAACTTCGATCTAGGAATACTTCTTAATGTTGATGATGTGTAAGTATTAAGTGAAAGAATGAACTGTGACATTTACCGTCTACATCCACCATTGGTACTAAAGGATCTCCGCTGTTAAAAGGGGAATTAAAATCTTAACTTATATTTCGGCACAGTTTCGTGTTCTTAACAAAGTTCAGGCAAGTGAATTCACGCTGTTAGTAAGTCATTGCTTATAGGGTTCCTCTGGAGTTAAAATTGTCACATTCTATAACATTAGTCACGTTCTTGTTTCTTGATCGTGATTATCTAAATGAAAATAATTTTGACATCGATCCCGAAGCAGTTTCGTTTTCTTGTTTGTTTGGTTATTTTGTTTTTGTTTTATTTTTTTAAAGTTAATTTTTCTGTTAATCTGGAGTTGTTACCGTCGTCCTCAGCACAGTTTCTTATTTTTTATAATGTGGAAGGAAACAAGACTAGTGATTCCTGCTTTGAAACAGAAGCGAATGTCGTTATATTTATTGTCTTTTGATCTTGCAAATGTGGACGTGCAGGCAAATGGGTTTTCCTGTGAAATCGGAGTGAGCAGTTTTGTTTAGATCGCCATGCTGGTGTGTTTTTCTTCTGAAGTTATACTGCTTCGGAGTGAACGCTGAGGCGTTCTTTAAATTCTGATGTAACTAACATTAAGGTTTACATCATGTCGTTGATCATTGACCATTGCACACAGCGCAATAATAATTGTGTTCAAAACAGTTCGTGCCTTATTGTACTGACATTGAATCAAGTGCCAAAACTGGAACCTCTCATCTCAGTACCGAATCAGTAAAAAAGAATATTTGGTCATGACTCTTTTTATACTACGGAGTTTCTAATAATAAATTACATTTAATCTACTACAAGTGTATAATCGAAAATGGAGCCTCAGTTCGTCACTTTTACGGCTCAGTACGTGTGTCTTGAAAGACCTAAAAGCTGTGTGATTTCACGAGGAAGGAGTTGTTACTCGACCATGAAAACAGGTCTTCGTGCATGGATGTACGTGCTTCGGGATTTTTTCATTTGGCTCGTACGACTCAGACGGGTAAGTGGACATTTTTCTTAAAGTGTGTCTCCTTGTCCAATCAAGTCAGTTCGTGCACGTCTAATTGCCTGTCTGTCTGTCTGGCTGTTTGTTTGTCTATCTCTATCTGTGTAGGCTGTTTTGTTTCTACACTATTGGCTTTGTGACGCTGAAGTAAATGCTGTGCCGTGTTTCTTTCTATGTTTGTTAACTCGATTTTTTTTGTTTTCCACTAAATTCATGACTATGAATAATGAAGTACGAAGTTGTTTAAAACCGTTTTTTGTTTTTTCTTGGTTGTGTTGGTGGTTGCGTTTTGTTCTTCTTCTAAATGACACCCTTCATCAACATTAAGACGCTGGTCAAATTATTAGTGCTTCGTTGTATATATTACTTATGTGTTTATTTGTCGGTGGTTTGATTCCTTGAAAGAGAGTGAAGTTAGTCATGATTTTAATGTTCACTGCTGAGAAGATGGCAGCTTTATACCTCCATTGACTCAACATCACCAGGGTGTCATGCTGTCAAGACGTTTGTAAGGGAAAACAACGTGAAGGATGGAACACTTTGTGCATGTCAGTGACCTCCCTTTTCCATTCCCACGTGACCAAAATGGCTGACAAGAGTGATGGAAGAAGAGCTAATTTCGCCTGAACTAAACAGCCAGAAATTGACTTGGTTTGGACAATAGAACAAACTCTGATCTTGGCCTGGCCCAAGGACTTCAAGGCTACTTTTTCTCTCTCCGGGATTTTATTTTTCCGCGTTTCCTTCCGTGTGTTTTCCTCCTGTAAGAATCTTCTGGCTGTTCGGATTTAAAAGGCTGAGTTGTTGAACCAGACAAGTAGTTAAGACTAACGCGTTTCTGCTAGCATCACATTATTGAACGACAAAAGCGCTTTTCTTGATATTTTTGCATGTACGTTAGTAGCCAAGTCTCTCTTTATTTCAGATTTTTAAAAATCCTTTCCTTGCATTTCTCCATGCATATAGCCTACATGTATGTTTGTTTGAGGATTACATAACTAGACATGTGAGTGATTTCTGCTGTTTTGAGAATTGATTACAATAGCACATGCGGCATCTTTCCGTTTGTATACATGTTCTTTTTTCATTTTTTTTATTTTTTTTATAATTTAGACCACATTTTTTTAATGTAGGTACAAATGTATTTAGAGAGTACATTTCTCTCTCTCTCTTTTTTTCACCCATCACCCTTTTTTCTGCTTACTTCGCTGAAATATTTGGCGTGACTTCGCTGAAATATTTGGCGTGACCGTCCTACACTAAAGAAATCAATCACGAGTTACCCTTCGATTGAGAGATTCGTTGTTTCCAGATGTATAGATTGACTGGTGTTGTACAAGTAATGCATAGCTTACTCCCTACATCCAAAAAGTCAAAGTTCCAAGAAAGCCAGTATTTGCTTTATTGTCAGTGTCTCTCGCCTCTCTCTTTCCACTTCTTCACTACTCCCCACCCTAAAACTCGTACCCCACCCACACCTTTCAACCTCTCCTTCATCTCCCTCCATCCTGCCATCCTATCCTGTCCGTCTCCCTCCCGCTAACGTTCATTTCTCTTTGATTCGTGTCCCATTTCCCGTAGCCAGTGGGACTGACATGATGTGTGTCTAGCACACCCTCTTAAGGTAACTCAAGTGACCGGAGGAAAAGCACTTTATTGGCACTACAATGCATCAGCCTTCCAGACATGCTTCCGGGTAGGGGAGGGGAGTTAGAAGGGGGGAAGCGATTCCAGTAACCAGTCTCTTTCGTCTTCCGATGCTTTTGGATTCAGGACAGGTTCAACATAGATCCATGCCTACCCCCAGCAATTGGCTTTTTCCCCCTGCGCAATGCAAAATCCTATCCTATCCTATCCCATAACTCGGAGGTCGTAGGGGCACCACAGATGATCGTTTAACCAGCGTACTCCATCTTTCCCTCTCCTCAGCAACCCTGATTGTTTCGCTCAGTGTCAAACCAGTCCATTCTCGAATGGTGTCCTCCCACCTCTTTTTCGGTCTTCCCCTTCTTCTACCTCCTTGCACTGTGCCTTGCAGGATGGTCTTTGCAAGACCTGGTGATCTGGTGACGTGGCCAATGCAATATGTTTGACTTAATTCGACTTACATACTACGACGTTCGTTTTCTGTTAGGTTAGTCCTTGAACTTCTGTCTCCATCACTGACCAAGTAGGTTTTGGCATTTGCAATGATACTAAGATATAGCGTATTGGAAGGGCAATGGGCAACTTGACAAACAACGAAGGTCGAGCCCTCGAAAAAGTAGTGGTTTCTTCAGTGACATCCGCGTTTTTAGAATAGCCATCTCTTTTTTTTACATGGCGAGGCGGTCCAAGTAGTTCAATTTTTAATACAAGGTTCGTTTGTCCTCCTTTAAATCAGAGTATAAACCGAGGTCTAGTCTGTGCACTGAATCGCGCGGACTTGAAAGATCCTTTTGCTGTCTTAGGCGCATTGTCTGACGCTCATACAACTGAGCACAACCCTGGGCGACCGGGAATGGGAGAGGACGGACCTAGTGCTTGCTGGGTGTATTTTGAGTAGTCGGCGCTCCCCCGTCTACGGCATGAGCGTCAGGATCTTTAAATTCCGTGCGGTGGAATGCGCGCCTAGACTAGACCTGAGTTTATACACTCATCTGCAAGGATGTTTGTCTGTGATCCCGTGGTGGATGCAACGCGGGCGCTGGCTAGTTTGTGCCCAGCATCTTCGGCATGCGTCTAGTCTCTTTCGCTGAGAAGGCAGCTCCGAATTTCGTCCGTATGGTTGACAAATACCCAGCACATCACCAACAACGAAGTCCCACAGATCATTGCACAAGCCATTGGACAACACGATGTCATGCTTACAGTGGTGAAGAAACGGAAACTCCGATGGCGTGGCCACGTCACTATAGAGCATCAGGTCTTGCAAAAACCATCCTGCAAGGCACGGTGCAAGGAGGCAGAAGAAGAGGGAGACAGAAAAAGAGGTGGGAAGATAACATTCGAGAATGGACTGGTTTGACACTGAACGAAGCCATGAGGGTTGCTGAGAACAGAGAAAGATATGAGTACGCTGGTTGAGTTATGGGATAGGATAGGATAGGTTGACGAGTACAATCCAAAAACCCGAAGGAAAAAAAAATCTCTAACTCTGTTGAACTTGGCTGCGTAAATATTAAACGCTCAAATCCATATGCGGGTAAGCGGGAGCACATGTCCGCGTTTTGACACTGCTCATCGCCGTTCGTCGCTTTATCGTCGACACGTGCTTGCCAGCCTTATAAAGATCACTGCACTTTCGGAAATGTCGTCATCGCAATCAAACACAAGGCAAGAACCTCAGCAGCTCTTTCGGTACACACCGCAAGACTTATCGGAGGCGGTGGAGAAATGAATAAATGGGTGCGTGATTGGTTGATTTGTTTACCGATTGTTAGATTGATATATAGCGCTGATACTCCATGCTATCATAGCAAGATCAGGGCGCGTCGTTTGTGCTTTTTCACAAGGCGATAACAGCGGGAATGAAGGGGAACACCAAAAACAATAGCAAGAATTGAACTAGAACTAGAACAACTAGCAAAGCTGTTAAAAACAGCCCTTACTCTTTCAATCCCATTCAATAAAACAGGAGGAGGAGGAGGAGAAGAAGAAGAAGAAGAAGAAGAAGAAGAAGAAGAAGAAGAAGAAGAAGAAGAAGAAGAAGAAGAAGAGGATAAGGAGAACAAGAACAAGAGGAAGGAGAAGAAGGATAAGAAGGAGAAGAAGGATAAGAAGAAGAAGAAGAAGAAGAAGAAGAAGAAGAAGAAGAAGAAGAAGAAGAAGAAGAAGAAGGAGAAAAAGGAGGGAGGAGAAGGAGGGAGGCGGAGGAGAAGATGAAAAAGAAGAAGGAGAAGAAGAAATCCATTTTCGAAGAAGAAGAGGAACAACAACAACAACAACAACAACAACAACAACAATAAGAACAACAACAACAAGAACAAGACGAAGAAGAAGAAGTACACAAAGCACAGTAAGAACAAGAAAAAGAAAAAAATCAATTGTTGTTAAACTCTGGAACTTTTACAAGTAGAATTACGAGAAGTAGATGCATGCCTAGTAACTTTCTTCTTCTGCGTCAAATAGTTTTCAAAAGCACTGCTGATCGATTCTCCCCTCTATTTCGTGTTCACTCTATTGGTCTGTCTAGTTTACTAGTAGAAAGTTGTCAGGCACGTTTTTTTAACAAATCGATTTTTTTTCTGTATACATCTTTATTCACGCACTAGTCATAATTTACAAAGTTATTGAATCGGAACTATGAGATAGAGCTCCTTTCCCCGCACACTGAGCGATCGTTGTTGTTGTGTTTTAAATACGGCATTGACCAAATCAGCGACCTGCTGAAGGCGCTGGTCGGAATCACCAGTCGTACACCAGCAAGCGCCAACTTGTTGCACCCCTCACAGTGTCCCCTTGCCCCGGATTTCTGACTTACCCTAATCGATCTCTGTGTATGACCGTTTTTTTGGTTTGTTTGTTTTTGGGTTGTTGTTGGTTTTTTTTGTGTGTGTGGAGCATATAGTCTGTATTTTTGACAGAATCAATGGTAAAAAGGTAGGTAAAGGTAGTCCCATAGCCTTGTGGCCGTAGGGGAGCGTGATGTTGGAGATCACACTTATCTTGGGCCAGCGTAATGAGGGTGATGCCCCACTCTCTCGCTCGCTGCTTTACCTTCAACACCCTTAAGAGAGTAGGTACTCAGTCACAGTTGAGTCAACTGGGGGCGTTGTTATTTGTCGCTTCACGTTTTGCGGTCACCCATCCAAGTGCTAACCGCACTGGATGGTGCTTCACTTGCGACACAGTAGCGAGTGTGTCACGAAGAAAGGGATTTGGGGGAAGGGGGTAAGCTCTTAATCTCTAGCGCTGTGTTGTCTCCTTTGATAGACTAACGTGCGATGACATTCCAGAGATTAAAGCAAGGCCAACTTAATAAGTGATAAATAGAGTAAAGACGAGAAGGAAAAGTAAAAGTACTAGTTAAGAAATTCACAGTCAAAGGCCAGTCAAGGAAATTGCGATTTCTGTAACTATCTACTTTTAATAATTGAAAAGGGAGAGTCTAGGTCAAATTGTTCTATAGTGATTCATTGGCGTGGCGTCTCTAGTACTGAGTAGTCCGGTGATATTCGGGAAAGTCAATCTTATGGGTACTAGAGCTATCGTAGACTGATCACATCACAGGGTGAGAGAGTATCTGTATGGGGGCCAGAGTTTCTGTGATAATCTGGCGAGAGGGGGGTCTCTCAGGCTTAGGCACTTAGCTGTGGACTGCAGTGCGGCGATTTGTCCAGGATACTCTGGGTGGCTTGCCAGTGATGGTGCAAGCGTGGTTGGAAAGATGCAGGTCAGTGGTCACGCGGGGATGACTCACGAATCACGAGTGCTAGTGGTGTTGTTGTGTTGTGGTACAGGCGTTGAACTTGGCTTACGTGGCTAGCCGGTTCAGAAATTGCGAAGTCCCAGATCACGCGTCTCATTGACCTCCCGGGTTGTTGGGGGCCTGCAGCGGGTCAGCGATTGGGAGATGATACCAGTCCGGGGCGATGCGTCCGGCACAGGAACCCGTCTTGGTTTAAGACGGGTGGAAGCACAAGGATACTGACGAAACTCAGAGGTCGCTCGGTGATGGCGGCGTGGATTCGAACAGGTTGTGACTTCGAGGCAGGGAAGTTAGCATCTGACACTAAGCCTTGGTCAGTAGCAGACTTTAAGGCGATCCTGGGGGCGGGGCTTAAGAGACTGTGCGAGCCTGCTAGGTAGTGATGGCTGGTCAAGAGGAATGATGGCTGGTTTGAAGCGATCGTCGCTGGCTGTGCGGGGTGGTCGAATGGTTGCAGCCGGGCCTCAGGGGTGCAATTGTCCGCCTCGTCACAGAGGCCCCCCCAAGGAAAAAGGCGAGGACGTAGGACTCGACGAAGGCGCGGCCAATCAGCTCTGAGGTCGGCTGCCGGGTGCGACGATGGGTTGTGATGATCCGGGTGATGCGGGGCGATGCAGGGTTCCGGGTACGGTGGCGGATGCCCCAGGCTGGGGTCCGCGGAGCTGCCGGGTTTCGGCTACGGTTAGTGGGCGGCGGCAGGAATGAAGGCTGGGGCGTCGGCCCTCAGGGGCGACTCGATGGAGTCGGTGGCGGGGTGACGGCTGAGGAAGTCTGCGCCGTGGTTGTCTTTTCCAGGGATGTGTTCCAGCTGGAAAGAGTATGCCTGGAGTAGCAGAGCCCACCTCATTAGCCGGGCGTTGAGCGATTTGGATGTCGCCAAGAAGGAAAGCGGCTGATGATCCACTTGGACTGTAAAGTGCGAACCGTAGAGATACAGTTGGAACTTCTGGACTGCCCAGACGAGGGCGAGACACTCCTTCTCCGAGGTGGCGTAGTTTTGTTCGGCCGGCTTGAGTTTCCGGCTGGCGTACGCGACGGGGAAGAGCGTCGGGGCGTCCGAGGAGTCCCGTTGGAGCAGAACGGCTCCGAGGCCTACGTCGCTGGCGTCTGTGCGCAGGACGAAGGGTTGTCCGTGGTTGGGGAGTCGTAGGACTGGCTGGGACGTCAGCTTGTCCTTGAGCTCCTGGAAGGCAGCTTCGCATTGCGGGGTCCAGATGACTCGGTCCGGTGCGGTTTTCCGGGTCAGGCTTGATAGTGGCGCGGCGATCCCGTTGTAGCCGGGTACAAACTTCTGATAGAAGCCACTCAGTCCCAGGAAGGACTGAACATCTTTCTTGGTCTTGGGGCGTGGCGCGTCTCGAAGGCGCTGGACGGTCTTTTCCGGAGGCCGGAGCTGTCCACGGCTGATGGTGTGGCCAAGAAATTCCAGCTCTTGATAGCCGAACTGGCATTTGGTCGGCCGGGCAGTAAGGCCAGCTTCTCTGAGGCGGCGCAAGAGTTGGCGCACCACTCGCAGGTGCTCCTCCCATGTCTCCGTTGCGACGAGTATGTCGTCCATAAAAGAGTGTATGAACGGACAGTGGAGGGGGTCCAACAGCTTCCGCATCATCGTGCTGAAAATACTTGGGGCATTGTGCAGACCAAACGGCAGAACGTTGAATTCGTAGTGGCCGTCCATCGTGCTGAAGGCTAGGTACTGGCGGGATGAAGGGTGCACGGGAATCTGATAAAAGCCTTTGCTCAGATCCACCCTGGAGAAGTATCGGGCGGATTGTAGCTTTGCGAACAAGTCCGTGGGGTCGGATAGGGGTCCGGGCACGAACTGGGTTACAAGGTTCAACTGCCGGAAGTCGATACAGAGGCGATGTTCTCCGCTGGGCTTCCGTGATAGAACTATTCCTGCGCTGTAGGGGGAACGGGAGGGAGCGATGACTCCGGCTTGTAGCAGAGCCTCTACTTCCGTTCTTACTACTTGCTGCTGGGAAAGTGGGACGGGGTACGGTTTCTGGCGGACGGGAGTGGGGTCCGTCAGGGTTAGTCGGACTTCTTCTAGGTCCGTCCTCCCAGGAATGTCGGTGAGGACTTCCCTGTGTTCTGCTACGATGGCGCGTAGCTGGTGTTGCTGGCCGGCGGGAAGTGAGGGGTCCAGAGAGACGTCCCGGAAGGATTCCTTCCCTTTTAGTGGAAATTCGGCGACGCCGGTCTCTGTGCCATCCACTTCGACGGCCAGCGCGACCGTGAGTAGTGAGTGGGAGTCTGGGGCGGGTGCAGGTTGCTCCAGGTACCGCTTGAGCAGATTGATGTGGTGGGTCCTGGGTTTTCCGCCTACCTCGATGCGGTAGGTGGTGCGCGAGAGCTCCTCGAGCACCGGGTAGGGTCCCTGCCAAGCTATGTCTAGCTTGTTCGTGCCGCTGGGGAGAAGCAGTAGGACTTGGTCTCCTACCTGTAGCTCTCGGTCCCGGGCGCGGCGGTTGTGGTAGCGGGCTTGTCGCTCTCTCGCCTTCTTCAGGTTGGCGGAGGCGGCTTTCCATGTTGCCTTGAGGGTTTCTTGTAGCTTCGTGACGTATTTTGTAGCGTCGACCGGTGCCTCGTCCAGTTTGGCGTCGGTCCAGCTACGTCGTAAGGCGGCTAGTGGTCCGGAAAGGGGTCTTCCGAAAAGCAGCGTGGAAGGCGTGTATCCGGTGGAGGTGTGCGGGGTCTCTCGATACGCGAAGAGCGCTGACGCGACGTATGTGTCCCACGCTTCCGGCTGTTCGTCGGCGATCTTGCGGATAATCGAGATAAGTGTCCCGTTTAGGCGCTCGACCTGTCCGTTGCTAGCGGGGTGGTAGGGTGGAGTCCGGATATGGCGGATGCGGAGTAGTTGAAAAACCTCCTGCATAAGTTTTCCGGTGAACTGGGACCCGTTGTCGGTCAGGATGTTGTCCGGGAATCCGACTCGAGTGAATATGGTGACGAGCGCGTCGGCGACTCGGGCGGCGTCGATCTTCGGTAGAGGAACGGCTTCGCACCACATCGAGCAGGCGTCGACGAGGGTTAGTAGGTACTGGTTCCGCTTCTTGGTCCGCGGGAGGGGTCCTACAATGTCAACAGCCACTCGCTGGAAGGGCGTTCCGACAACGACGGTGGGGCTGATAGTGACCGGGACGGTGTGATGGCGGGGCGAGTATCGCTGGCACTGGCTACAGGACTTGACGTAGCGCTTCACGTCATCGGTCATCCCGGGCCAGTGGTATTGAGCGCTGATGCGTAGAGTGGTCGCTCCTATGCCCATATGTCCGCTTAGGGGCATGCTATGGCCAAGCTCCAGGACTTGGGGGCGAAGTGTCGCAGGCACGACTAGTTGAGTATGGTCGTCCTTCTGGCGGAAGAGGAGTCCGTCTTCGACGAAAAAGTCCCCGGACTTGGGTGGAGTGCGTGCGGCGGGAAGCTTTCCGTAGCACTTGCGGAGGGTGACGTCGCTTTCTTGGGCCTTCCGGATCTGTTCCGGCATCTGGTTGGGTATCGGGGGTGGAGTCGCGGCTGTTTTCGCCTGTGCGCGCGTCTGGACGGCGGCCATCGATTCCACAGGCTGGGGCGGCATCCCCAAGAAAACGTATCGGCATCCTAAAATTAAGTCGTACAGGGGCTGGTCCATTACTGCAGCTTGAATGGTCCCCGTTACGTATCGGCTGGTGACTTGGATCCGGGCTATAGGGAGCGTGGTGCTGGGTTGGGACGCGTCGGCCAACTTCAGGGTGATAGTCTCGCCGGTCAGGTCTTGTTCCCTGATGAGCGAGCGGCGGACGACGGCGTCGAAGGTAAGTCCAGTGTCGTAAAGACAGTGGGCTGGGCGATCGTTGACTGTCACTTGCTCGGTGACGGCCGGTCGATCGGCGGGAGTAGCGACGGGGGTGACAGGGGTCCCGTCGGGGGTAACTTGGCGTAGGGCTAGTACGGTACCTTGTTTGCGACGCTGGTCGCTGATGCGTCGAAAACATTTCTCCCGGGTGTGTCCTCTGCGTTGGCAGTAGCCGCAGTAGAGCTCTGTGCTCCGCTTCCCTGGCTCTGCTGTGGGGGTTGGGCGTCCTTTGGGCGGCGGTGGACGGTGGTTCGCCGGCGGGACTGGCCGGCGAGGCGGGTGGCGGGTATCTGGCGACGAGGGTGCGGGGGGATCACGGCGAGGCTGTCCGTCGTCGGGATGGGCGGTGAGGTATCGATCCGCGACGATGATCAAGTCTTCAAGGCGAGCGGCGCCTTGTTCGGCGGCGAATGTCCGGAGTTCCGCCGGCATTGTGCCTCGGAGTTGCTCGGCGAGCATCAACTCTAGTAATCCGTCATAGGTCCTGGGTTCGTCCGTTTGCTCAATCCATTTATCCCGTAGCGTAGCTAGACGGTAGGCAAACTGCGTGAACTTCTCCCCTCTCTCTCTCCGGGAGTTCCGGAAACTCTTGCGATAGTGCTCACCTGAGAGCTCAAAGCCATGTAGTAGGGCTCTCTTGAGGGCGGGATAGTCCCCCTCCTCGGAAGTCGGTGTCTTGGCCAGAATCTCATAAGCCTTTCCCTTGAGGCCATGACTGAGCTTGCGATACCAGAACTGGGGGTCAAGACCGTTTTCTCTCGCGACTCGCTCGAATCGGGCGAGATAGACTTCAATTGTTTCGTCCCGTTCGACGAATGGGTCCAGGGGGAAGTTCATCCCCGGAATCGGCGGGGGGGGGGGGGGGGTGCGGGTATTCCGGTGCTGGTGGCGAAGCTGGGGGCGATGAGCGAATAGTCTTCGCTAGCCGGCGATGCGATCCCTAAATCGCGGCGGTCGCGCTCAAGTTGGAGGAGTGCTTGGCGCCGTTCGAGCTCCCTGTCTTTTCTCTTCTCTTCGAGTGCCGCGACCCTCTCGTCCTCCTCCTTCTTCCTTGCGGCGGCCCTCTCCTCCTCTGCTATTCTCTCTTTCGCCTCCTCTCTCCTCCGCTGGGCGGCCCTCTCCTCCTCTGCAAGCTTCTCCTTCGCCTCCTCTCTCCTCCGCTCGGCGGCCCGTTCCTCAGCGGCGAGGCGCTCTTTCTCCTCCTCCTTCTTCAGTGCCGCTGCTCTTTCTTCCTCCTGCCTCTTCGCATCTCGCTCTTTGGCCCTCTCCTCCCTCTTCACCTTTTCCTCTGCCACGTCAGCCTCCACGTTCGCCAAGACGTAGTCTTTGAGTTCGGTGCCGGCGAGCCCTAAGCTCTCGCCAATACTCTTGTACTTAAGAGCAAGCTCTCCCCGGTCGGCCATGGTAAGAGAGGTAACTTACCCTGCAAAAGGTCCTAACCGGAATGAGGGGCGCACACGAGGGGTATACTGACGGAAAACAGGGGGGTGGGCTGGATGAGCTACGATGAAAACTGCAAAGGGGCGAATGCAACACAACCACAAAGACAAAATGCAATCAATCAAAAAATCACAAAAAATGAATGCAAGAAAAAAGCCTGTTGAGAGATCACCACTCGGGAAAGCCAGTAAGGGACCTATGGGGCTATGCTAACTACTACTAGGCCTAGTGGGCTGGGTCCTATCTATACTGGGCTGGGGTGGAAATCTAGCTAAGTCCTAAGTCTAGTCAAGTTGGGATGGGAGCCTAAGTCTTTTGTCTCGTTGGTTGGAGGGGGAAACCTAAGTCTTCTGGTCTCGTCGGGGTCGCCAAAATTAATGTCACGAAGAAAGGGATTTGGGGGAAGGGGGTAAGCTCTTAATCTCTAGCGCTGTGTTGTCTCCTTTGATAGACTAACGTGCGATGACATTCCAGAGATTAAAGCAAGGCCAACTTAATAAGTGATAAATAGAGTAAAGACGAGAAGGAAAAGTAAAAGTACTAGTTAAGAAATTCACAGTCAAAGGCCAGTCAAGGAAATTGCGATTTCTGTAACTATCTACTTTTAATAATTGAAAAGGGAGAGTCTAGGTCAAATTGTTCTATAGTGATTCATTGGCGTGGCGTCTCTAGTACTGAGTAGTCCGGTGATATTCGGGAAAGTCAATCTTATGGGTACTAGAGCTATCGTAGACTGATCACATCACAGGGTGAGAGAGTATCTGTATGGGGGCCAGAGTTTCTGTGATAATCTGGCGAGAGGGGGGTCTCTCAGGCTTAGGCACTTAGCTGTGGACTGCAGTGCGGCGATTTGTCCAGGATACTCTGGGTGGCTTGCCAGTGATGGTGCAAGCGTGGTTGGAAAGATGCAGGTCAGTGGTCACGCGGGGATGACTCACGAATCACGAGTGCTAGTGGTGTTGTTGTGTTGTGGTACAGGCGTTGAACTTGGCTTACGTGGCTAGCCGGTTCAGAAATTGCGAAGTCCCAGATCACGCGTCTCATTGACCTCCCGGGTTGTTGGGGGCCTGCAGCGGGTCAGCGATTGGGAGATGATACCAGTCCGGGGCGATGCGTCCGGCACAGGAACCCGTCTTGGTTTAAGACGGGTGGAAGCACAAGGATACTGACGAAACTCAGAGGTCGCTCGGTGATGGCGGCGTGGATTCGAACAGGTTGTGACTTCGAGGCAGGGAAGTTAGCATCTGACACTAAGCCTTGGTCAGTAGCAGACTTTAAGGCGATCCTGGGGGCGGGGCTTAAGAGACTGTGCGAGCCTGCTAGGTAGTGATGGCTGGTCAAGAGGAATGATGGCTGGTTTGAAGCGATCGTCGCTGGCTGTGCGGGGTGGTCGAATGGTTGCAGCCGGGCCTCAGGGGTGCAATTGTCCGCCTCGTCACAGAGTGCTCCAACCACTGCGTTATCCGACACCCAGAATCAATGGTGTGGACGTTAATCACCTTATAAATAGTCATTGCAGAAATGAGGGAAAAGGGGCAGGGAGAAGGGGGGGAATCGATTCCTGTTAGAGTCGAACCCAGATCGTTTTGGCACGCTAAGGGAGCATTCTACCGACTGAGCAGGACAATACTGTCAATCCCATTATCCGTCCATATTATGATAGGTTTAAATATTTGAATTAAGACATCCTGGCTGCCCTGGCAAGGTTGAAGCCCATTTGGAAAGACAGGACCATCGGTCTACATTCCAAGGTGAAACTGCTGCGCTTCCTTGTCGTCTCCATCTTCATATACGCTTGCGTAACATGGACCATCACAGCAGATCTCCAACGAAGAATACAAAGCATGGAGATGAGGTGCTACGGAAGACTCCTGGGCATTTTCTATACACAGCACATCACAAACGACGAAGTCCGACAGACCATCACACAAGCCATTGGACAACACGATGACCTGCTAACAGTGGTGAAGAAACGGAAACTCCGATGGTATGGCCACGTCACCAAATCATCAGGCCTTGTAAAGACCGTCCTACAAGACACAGTGCAAGGAGGTAGAAGAAGAGGGAGACCGAAAAAGAGGTGAGAGGACAACATTCGAGAATGGACTGGTTTGACACTGAGCGAAGCCATGAGGGTTGCTGAGGACAGAGAAAGATGGAGTACGCTGGTTAAACGATCATCTATTGTGCCCCTACGACCTCCGAGTTACGGGATAGGATAGAATAGGAAGACATCCGGCTTTTTTGGAAAGCTTAAACTATCTGTCGCATTTCTAAAGCTTAAAATATATACCCGTATAAACTATATGTCATATTTGCACTGTTAGTGCATGATGGCTTCGGAAATAGACTACATCATCCCTCCATTATGGGACGAAGGATTACATATTTATGACGTCTGCTTCCGGTGCAGCTAGCCCCTTTGGCGGAAGGATGGGGTAATGCTGTGGACAGAAGCATATATCGCACACAGAGTTCAAGGGGCCCTCTGATGTCCCTCCAGTTACACAGTGTAGCTGCTACACTCGCAAATAGTCGATTCAGCCCCGATGCTTGAATGTTGTGTAACTCGAATTCGTTATAAACGCAGCCCGTTCACTCAGTAACAAGGCAGGAGTCATTGTTATAAAGTTTTCCAAATATGTTCAGCTAACAGCATCAGCATCTGCATAAACAATCTTTTTCTAAAACCTCTCTCAGTTGCAATACAGCGCGCTGCTCATATTACATAGTCTCTCAACAAACTAGAAATATACAGAACATTCCAGAACAACGCAATCAATCAATCCAAATAAAATTACTCACCGGGGTTACGCACTGTCTTTCGTCATAGAACATTCTACAGACTTCGAGAATATAATCATCTGTTACTAAATGGCATAAAATCTTCGATCAATTTACAAAAACCTTATACAAGACCCCGCCAGCGAAATACGATCAAAAGAACGAAATGGCATCAAATCTTCGATCGATTTACAAACCTTATACAAGACCCCTCCAACGAAATATGATCAAAAGAACACTAAACGCTATAATTGCACGCCTTATGCCTAAACATAATAATGATTCGAAATTATAGCACTGTGTACTCGTATGTATTTGTACGGGTGGTAATTCCTTCAGTGCCTACAACGTAAGTCATAGATGCCAAATTCTACTTTTAAGATCTAGACATACACAGACAACATCAGGAATGCGTTCTGACTTCTGACATTGTACTTGTACCTATATATATAGTGTCCTGTCCCACACCCAATAATAATAATAATAATATTAATAATAATAATAATAATAATAATAATAATAATAATAATAATAATAATAATAATAATAATAATAATAATAATATATTGTTCATGACTCAAATCTTGGCTTTAAGGGGCCCATTTTGGCCACGCCCCTGCGACATATCCTTTTACCATTCACAGTGTGAGTGTTGCCCCACTTGAACAAATTAAGCTTACATACAAAAATAACTCGAATGTATAGTTATTTTGTTCCATTGAATTAATTCCGTACTTTTTGTGAGACAACGTTCTTGAGATAACAATTGCCATCTACCAAGCCGGAAAGAGACAGAACATGTTTTTAACACAGATTGCTCGATAAAGGTTTTCGATTTAGGTTGACGAAATAGACCCTACAAACCAAACACCCCAGTCACAGTTTCAAGCCTCTTAGTTCCCTCAGAAATAGGGTCAAAGGTCACAACGCTATGGGTTTGATGTTTATTTCAGTTCAGTTCAGTTCAGTTCGAAGGGACTATGTTAATCCTCGCGGATTTTTTTTAAAATTATTTCACGTTTCTCTATGACATTAAATTGTCCGGTTAGTTCTGCAGTTGTTCAGGGAATTAAAATTAAATTAACACAGGGGATATAACTCCTTGTCAGAACAGAAATTAAAAACTCAAACTTTAGCGGTTAGTTTGAGCAACGAAAATCCTACATCATTGTTTAATGCTATAACAATGCGGATTTTAGGGTAACCCCGTTCTCGCCAAAAGTAAACAAAGCCTTCGAATCGGGGCCTTTTAAAGTCTTCTTTCTGTCTCTACTTGTCAACGTCCAGCACTCCTTTACAATGTATTACTGCTGTACTGCACTGGGGACTCTGCACCATAATGCCCTTTTTTTCCACGCACCTAGGTGGCTTCGCAAGAGCCCATATATTATTGCCCTGCAGAATTGAGTAGTGTGAAAGAGGCCTCGCTGAAATGGTGGAAAATAACTCTTTATAATCTCATGAACAGCAATCAATCATAGTTTCTGGTGGTGTCATAATTCAATCGTCTTGTCAATGACTAGTGTTTTTAAAAAAAGAGGGTGGAGGTGATGAAGATTCGTTTCTTTAAGGGGGTGGGGGAGGATGAAGTGAGTGTACATGTGTGTGTTGGGGGAGAGAGTGAAATGAGGGGGGGGGGGGGTGGAATTGGTCAGTAATTATTATTTTTGCGGTGGGAACTGGTTAACAAATGGCTTAGAACAAAGAGCGTGGATGGTGGCGCTCAATTAAATATGTAGTAATAGCAGCAGCAGCAACAGCAGCAGCAGCAGCAGTAGTAGTAGTAGTAGTCCTATCATATTCTATCCTATCCCGTAACTCGGAAGTCGTTGGGGCACCACAGATGATCGATGATGCATACTCCATCTTTCTCTGTTCTTATCAGTCCTCATGGCATCACACAGTATCTCGAATGTTGTCTTCTCACCTCTTTTTTTGTCTCTCTCTTCTTCTGCCTTCTTGAACCGTGCCTTGCAGGAAGGCTCTGGTGATGTGGGCATACCATCAGAGTTTCAGTTTTTCCACCACTGTGAGCAAGTCATCGTGTTGTCCAATGGCTTGTGTGATTGTTTGTCGGAGTTCGTCGTTGGTAATGTGCTGAGTATAGGACATGCCCAGAAGTCTTCTGTTGTAGTAATATAATACATTAAAGATTATCTTTGCGATGACAATGCGTTAAAATTTGGCAGAGAGTAAAGAGAATATCTGGTGGCACTCAACTAAATAAGTAGCAGTAGTAGTAGCAGTAGTAAAACTAAATAAATAAATAAACTGCAGCCAAAAGTAGTAGCAGTACTAGTAGTAGTGGAGATTGTGGTAGCGATGATGGATGAGATTGTAGTAAACGATTAACCTGCAGTTTCTGAACTTAACTAGAGATGGTGATGATAGTGATTGTCACGTGGGGTTTATGGGCTCTGCACAATGGAATTATGGACCCTCACGTTTATTCGGTGGGAACTGCTAGTAAGTCACCCTATGAATTACTTTAATAAATTTATTTGTTTAGCTCGTTCTGTGTTAAGGTTGGGGTACAGAAATAGATAGAAAAAAGGTAAAAGAATACTGTCACACTAGCTTTCACACGGCTATGAATCATATGTAGTCCAGCCTTTTGATAACAGTTAAAATCACACATTTATTTCTTCTACTCTATACAAGGTTCTCTAAGTACTAATCTAACTTAAAAAGTCTCTTTCAATGCTAATAGTTCGATCGCTGATAGTCTATGCAGCTGTTCTATCTTCATCGGGCACTCGCTAGTATATCTCATGTAGATTTGGACTACTGTGGTCCGTTTTAGAGTTTCTGAATAGTTGGACTACTGTGGTCCTGTTCTGATCAGTTTAAGTGCACTTGGGATAACACACTTAACTGGCGGGTGGTGCGGTCGAAGTCCTTCTGTGAGGTAGCTTCTGGTCCACCTGTGTCGTTGTGTAGTTGGGTTCCCTGGCCACGCTGTGGGGTCTGACAGGGAGTTTTACCGGGTCGCTCGTTCCGACTTGTGCGGTAGAGGTTCCTCAACCAACTTGTTTCTGTGGAGTGGGGTTCACAGGATAGCTCGGGATAGCTCGGGATAGCTCGCCTGCCCGTCTGTAATATAAGAGACGAAATTCTGCACAACCCTGAATAATCGGTTTGTGCAGAGCGTCTCACTGAAAGCCAAGTAGCCCTCAGTGATAGCTCCACATCTCTATACATAAGCGACGAACATTCTGCTACTTCCGGGTTCCACTGGAATCTCACTCTAAATTCCTATACATACATAAATATCAAACGTGGCTAACTATACACATACAGAATTAATAATATTATAAACATTCAGTGGTACAGCCACTGGTCTGCAAACATACATATAAGTTACACAACAGTGGTTCCGTATGGTATGCAACATGGCGGCGTAACCGGTCGTGTTTCGCCTCGTGGTAGGCTCTTCCACATGGTCACGCAAAATTCGGATTAACAATTCACATTTATGCATAGCAAATTCTTCAAACATAATTTCAACAATACTACACATATATCACGATGAAACAGAAGGGTGTTCATTTACCTGTTTGACAAGTTCAGGCCCGTGTGACTTGATAGAATTCTACGATTCCTAAGTCCTGCTTCCTGGTCTAAGTGTAGAGAGATTTCTCTGCCAGCTTTCTAGCTGTTAACACTTCGGTGTATTACTCCCAACTGACCAAAAATGTGTTAGGCTCGGACCCAGTCAAACTGGCTCGAACCGCTTTGCGTAAGCTCTCATTGGGTAAAATGTTCATATTCAAAACTCAAGTGCTGACGTCACTGCGCTGTGTGTGTGGCTCAGGCTCGCAGTGTGCTGTAATTTAATTGCTACTGTGTACTGTACTAACTCTCTACTGTTACAAAGGCTACACAATGCTAAATAGTCGATAGGCAGAGTTTAAACTAGCCAATTCGTGACAGGCTCCCTCAACTGAAAAAAGGCGATGACTACTGGATTCGACCTTTTTCTACTACAGAGCCTAGTTTAACACTGCACTATCCTAGGGTCCTATTTACAAACTAAGTAAGTTGCTCTACCTGAGCTGCAATGCTGTGCCAGGTAGCTATGGACACTAGTGACAGGGTATTACTGGGCGGGGACGAATTCTGGTGCTGTGGCCCTTAGTTGTGTTGGGTGGGCGACAGCTGCTGTGTCCTCCACGAGATGGCGACTGAGGTAGTCGGCTCCGTGGTTTTCTTTGCCGGGGATGTACTCGATTTGGAATGAGTACGCCTGAAGGGTGAGTGCCCATCGCATCAGGCGAGAGTTCAAAGACTTGGAGGCTGCCAGGAACGATAGTGGTTGGTGGTCCACCTGAACTGTGAAATGGGTCCCATACAGGTAGAGTTGAAACTTCTGTATGGCCCAGACTAGTCCAAGGCATTCTTTCTCCGACGTGGCGTAGTGGGTCTCGGCGGGTCTCAATTTTCTGCTGGCGTAGGCGACAGGGAATAGCGTCTCTGCATTCTTGGGGTCGCGCTGTAGCAGTACTGCTCCGAGTCCTAAGTCGCTTGCGTCGGTGCGAAGAACGAATGGCTGAGTCAAATCGGGTAGGTGGAGTACTGGCGCCGATGTCATTCTGTCCTTGAGTGTTTGGAATGCTGTCTCGCATTCCGCTGTCCATACGACTTTGTCCGGGGCGATTTTCCGGGTTCCATTTGTCAGAGGTACGGCGATGCTGTTGTAGTTGGGGATGAACTTCTGGTAGAAGCCGCAGAGTCCTAGAAATGACTGCACTTCCTTCTTTGTCTTGGGCCTAGGAGCGTCGAGTAGGCGTTTCACTGTCTTTTCTACCGGTCGCAGGCTTCCTTGACTGATGGTGTGTCCCAGAAATTCTAGTTCTGTGAATCCAATCTGACATTTGGTGGGTCTTGCCGTCAATCCCGTGTCTCTGAGGCGGGCGAGTAGTTGTTGTAGGAGCGTGACATGTTCCTCCCACGTGGGTGTTGCGATGAGGATGTCGTCCATAAACGAATGTAGGTGCTCGCTGCTCAGGGGTGCCAGGAGTTTTCGCATCATGGCGCTGAAGATGCTGGGTGCGTTGTGGAGTCCGAATGGAAGCACATTGAATTCGAAGTGTCCTTCCATAGTGCTGAAAGCTAGGTACTTTCGGACTTGCGGTTGCACTGGTATCTGGTAGTATCCTTTGCTGAGGTCGATGCGTGAGAAGTACTTCGCTCGCTGTAGCTTGGCAAATAGGTCTGTCTGGTCCGGGAGTGGCTCTGGCTGGAACTGCGTTACCGCATTCAGGAGTCTGAAGTCGATGCACAGTCGATGCTCTCCGTTGGGTTTTCGCAACAATACCGTGCCTGCGCTGTAGGGTGAAGTAGACTCTGAGATGATTCCGGCTGCCAGTAAGGTGTCTATCTCTTCCTTGATGGCTCGCTGCTGCGACAGTGGCATCGGGTAGAGCTTCTGGCGGACGGGTGTTGGGTCGGTCACCGTTAGGGTTACTTCGACGAGGTCTGTCCTCCCTGGTCGGTCTGTGAGCACAGTCTGATGTTGTCGAATGACCTGTAGTACTTGCTGTCGCTGTTTAGCGGCTAGGTCTCCGTTGAGTATCACGTCTTTGTAGGTTTCTTTGGAGTGCAGGGGATACTCTACTGCATTGGTCTCCATGCTTTCTCCTTCTTCCGCGATGGCGATGGCTAACAAGTTGTGAGTGCTGGGGGTCGCTGGTCGGTCCGTGTATTTCTTGAGGAGATTGATGTGGTGGTATCGGGCTCTCCCGTTCACCTCTACTTGGTAGACTGTCTTGGATTTCTTGGCAGTCACCCGGTACGGTCCTCTCCAAGCGATGTCCAGCTTGTTGGTTCCACTTGGAAGTAAGAGTAGCACTTGATCGCCGACTTGCAGTTCTCTGTCCTTCGCGTGGCGGTTGTAGTACTTCGCCTGACGGGCTCTTGCCTTCTTCAGTGCTTCACCAGCTTTCTTCCACGTTGCTTTGAGGGTTTCCTGCAGGTCTGCGACGTACTTGGTGGCACCTCTGGGTGTGTCGTCTATCTTGGCTTCCGTCCAACTTCTGCGTAGGGCTTCTAGCGGTCCTGCTAGAGGTCTGCCGAATAGCAATGTTGACGGGGTGTAGCCTGTGGCTGCATGGGGCGTTTCTCGGTATGCGAACAGTGCCGCATTCACGTAGGTGTCCCACGCTTCTGGATTGTCGTCGGCGACTTTCCTGAGTATGGTGAGAAGGGTTCCATTCAGTCTTTCTACTTGTCCGTTGCTGGCGGGGTGGTATGGTGGTGTGCGAATGTGATGGACTTGTATCAACTCGAACACGTCTTGCATCAGGCGGCCGGTGAACTGAGATCCGTTGTCCGTTCTAATGCT
The DNA here is from genome assembly GCA_036898135.1 of Oncomelania hupensis. NCBI lineage: Eukaryota > Metazoa > Mollusca > Gastropoda > Littorinimorpha > Pomatiopsidae > Oncomelania > Oncomelania hupensis. The sequence continues at coordinate 115,608,152 of CM072512.1, forward strand.
GTCCGGGAATCCGACTCTGGTAAAGATGGCGATGAGTGCATCTGCAATCTTCTTGGTGTCGATCGCTGGCAACGGGACTGCTTCGCACCACATCGTACATGCGTCGACGAGTGTGAGTAGAAATCTGTTCCGCTTCTTGGTCATGGGCAGTGGTCCTACTATGTCTACTGAGACTTGCTGGAATGGCACGCCGACTACTACTGATGGTCCTAAGGTAACTGGTACGGTGTGATGTCGCGGGGAATATCGTTGACATTGGTGGCAAGATTTCACGTAGCGCTTGACATCCTCCGTGATTCCTGGCCAATAGTAGTGTGCGCTGATTCTCTGCACTGTGGCTCCAATTCCCATGTGTCCGCTGAGTGGCATGCTGTGGCCTAATTCTAGTACTTGGGCTCGAAGGGTGGCTGGTAGTACTAGTTGGGTGTGATCTCCATCTCCTTGTCGATGTAGAACTCCCTGTTCCATGTAGAAGTCTCCCTTGTGCGGGGGTGTGTGCGCCTTGGGTAGCTTCTGGAAGCACTTCGCTATCGAGGTGTCTTCTTTCTGTGCTGTTTTGATCTCTTCGAGTCCTGGATTCGGAGCGAACTCGGGCTGGGGTGGTTGGGTTTTAGCTTGGGCCCTGGTTTGCACTGCAGCTATCTCTACAGTTTTTGGGGGCGTGCCTAAGAACACATACCTACAACCTAGCACTAGATCATACAGGGGTTTCTGTAAAACAGCTGCTTGGATTCGTCCTGTGACGTACCTACTCTCTACTTCGATCCAAGCTATTGGGCAAGTAGTCGTCGGTTTCGTCAAGTCTGCTCCTTGTAAGTCGACTGTCTTGTCTGTCAAGTCCGCGCGCGATACAAGAGACTCGCTGACTATCGCGTCGTATGATAGACCTGTGTCATACAGACAGTTCGCTTCTTTTCCGTTGACCTTGACCGTGTCTGTCACCGATGGGTGATCTCCGATCGTGTGTGGCTTATTACCGCTACTTTGAGTTAGAACTCTGTGCGCTGGCCGGCTTTCGCGCTCTTCCCTACGTTGTGCGGCCAACTTGAAACATTCTGCGGTGGAGTGATTGTTTCTGTTGCAGAACGAACAATACCGTCTCTGTTCTGCGGGACCTCTTTTCCCGAATTCCGTGTTGGGTCCTTTATTTTGCCCAGGTCTGGGGTTATTCGGCTTATTCGCGGTGCGCTCTTCTCGGTTAGGGCTTCGTTTCTGTGCCTCTTTCCCGTTAGGCTTTAGGTCTCGCCTGAAGCTCTTGGCTTCTCCGTGTGCGGCCACGTACCTATCTGCGACCTTGACCAGATCTTCTAGTCTTTCCGCGCCCTGCTCTACTGAGAAGGTTCTCAGCTCGGGGGTCATGGTTTCCCGTAGCTGTTCCCATACTAACAGTTCTGTCAGTCCATCATACGTCTTAGCCGTGGCTGACTGGCTAATCCACTTATCCAGCGTTGTGGACAACCGATCCGCGAACTGCGCATAGCTCTCTCCTTTCACTCTCCGATTGGTGCGGAACTTTTGCCGGTAGCATTCTCCTGTCAGTTCGAATCCCGTTAGGAGTGCCTCTTTTACTTTGTGATAGTCAGTCACTCTGTCAGTCGGTAGCTTACTGTAGATGTCATAAGCCTTTCCTCTAAGTCCTTGACTAAGCTTGAAAGACCAATGAGTGGGATCTAGTTTATACTCTGTTGCTAGGCGCTCAAACCTAGTCAGATAGAGATCTAGACCTTCTTCTCTCTCATTGAATGTTCCCAGTGGAAATGACATTCCTTGTACAGGGTTGGATGCTACCTCTAGCTGATCTGAGTGGGAAGGGGTTGAGGAAGAACTTGAAGCTCCTGATCCCAATCTTCTTAGCTCTAACTCATGCTGTCTTTCTTTTTCCTTTTCTTCCCTCTCTTTTTCTTTCTCTGCCCTCTCTTTTTCTTTTTCTGCCCTCTCATACTCCCATCTCCTAACTTCTGCTTCTCTCTCTGCTGCTAATGCTGCCTTCTTCTGTTCTCCTTCTAATTCTAATTTCTTTTGCTCTGCTTCTAATTCTGCTTTTCTCTGATCTGCTTCGAGTTTCTTCTGTTCTGCTTCTAATGCTAGTTTCTTCTGCTCTGCTTCTAAGGCTAGTTTCTTCGCCTCCCTTTCTGCTGCTCTCTCTGCCTTAGCCTCCTGTTTCTCTACCTCTGCATTTATATACGCAATTAGGTCCGCCCCTGCTAAGTGTAAAGCTTCTCCCAATTCCTTGAAACGCAATCTCAAGGCCACTGGGTCCGACATTGCCAAACGTGTCTATGAACACCCTCTGAATCACGTGGAATACCAAAACACTAGCAATATTGCAAGTCAATAAAAACAATGCAAAGACAATCAAATTCGTAATCAATAATAGAATAAAACAAGAGTCAAATGGCATACAACAGTTACTTAAGCAAAACCTGCAAAAGAACAATGCAACATACAGACACAAAAATAATTGAAGCAAAAAAGTTTTTAACTAAAGAATAGTGCACCCAAACTGAGTCAATGTTACCACTATTCTAAGTTATTCTACTACTCCTACTGTTATCTAATTTTATTGTACTTAGATCCGTTTATACCCAATTCCTATTATACACAGATCCTGGCTAGGCTCGCCAATTAAAGTGTCACGTGGGGTTTATGGGCTCTGCACAATGGAATTATGGACCCTCACGTTTATTCGGTGGGAACTGCTAGTAAGTCACCCTATGAATTACTTTAATAAATTTATTTGTTTAGCTCGTTCTGTGTTAAGGTTGGGGTACAGAAATAGATAGAAAAAAGGTAAAAGAATACTGTCACACTAGCTTTCACACGGCTATGAATCATATGTAGTCCAGCCTTTTGATAACAGTTAAAATCACACATTTATTTCTTCTACTCTATACAAGGTTCTCTAAGTACTAATCTAACTTAAAAAGTCTCTTTCAATGCTAATAGTTCGATCGCTGATAGTCTATGCAGCTGTTCTATCTTCATCGGGCACTCGCTAGTATATCTCATGTAGATTTGGACTACTGTGGTCCGTTTTAGAGTTTCTGAATAGTTGGACTACTGTGGTCCTGTTCTGATCAGTTTAAGTGCACTTGGGATAACACACTTAACTGGCGGGTGGTGCGGTCGAAGTCCTTCTGTGAGGTAGCTTCTGGTCCACCTGTGTCGTTGTGTAGTTGGGTTCCCTGGCCACGCTGTGGGGTCTGACAGGGAGTTTTACCGGGTCGCTCGTTCCGACTTGTGCGGTAGAGGTTCCTCAACCAACTTGTTTCTGTGGAGTGGGGTTCACAGGATAGCTCGGGATAGCTCGGGATAGCTCGCCTGCCCGTCTGTAATATAAGAGACGAAATTCTGCACAACCCTGAATAATCGGTTTGTGCAGAGCGTCTCACTGAAAGCCAAGTAGCCCTCAGTGATAGCTCCACATCTCTATACATAAGCGACGAACATTCTGCTACTTCCGGGTTCCACTGGAATCTCACTCTAAATTCCTATACATACATAAATATCAAACGTGGCTAACTATACACATACAGAATTAATAATATTATAAACATTCAGTGGTACAGCCACTGGTCTGCAAACATACATATAAGTTACACAACAGTGGTTCCGTATGGTATGCAACATGGCGGCGTAACCGGTCGTGTTTCGCCTCGTGGTAGGCTCTTCCACATGGTCACGCAAATTCGGATTAACAATTCACATTTATGCATAGCAAATTCTTCAAACATAATTTCAACAATACTACACATATATCACGATGAAACAGAAGGGTGTTCATTTACCTGTTTGACAAGTTCAGGCCCGTGTGACTTGATAGAATTCTACGATTCCTAAGTCCTGCTTCCTGGTCTAAGTGTAGAGAGATTTCTCTGCCAGCTTTCTAGCTGTTAACACTTCGGTGTATTACTCCCAACTGACCAAAAATGTGTTAGGCTCGGACCCAGTCAAACTGGCTCGAACCGCTTTGCGTAAGCTCTCATTGGGTAAAATGTTCATATTCAAAACTCAAGTGCTGACGTCACTGCGCTGTGTGTGTGGCTCAGGCTCGCAGTGTGCTGTAATTTAATTGCTACTGTGTACTGTACTAACTCTCTACT
>CM072512.1:115617254-115744754 GCA_036898135.1 Oncomelania hupensis
AAGAGATGTTCTCGCAAATTGCAGTGATTTGTGGCCAAAGAAGATGGTTCTTGCATTAAGGCAATATGTTTACAAGATCAAAGAGGAAATCAAAAGCAATGTGAATCAGCGTGCGCGGAAAGCTGCTCGAACAACTCAACTAGATGCGCACCCGTTGCAACGCGTGTGTAAAGCTCGCGCCTCAGCCGATTAGGTCTTCCCCAACTACAAGACAAGCGCACTATACATAACATTGAATTTGAATTATGTTGTACGATAAATAAAGTTAATACATGGTTGTTATGCCGAGCATGAATGAAATACCATTACTATCTCAGAGTCTTGCCATGTTTTTAGTGTGATATACGTAGTATCGAAGAGGTTTATAAGCTTGTAGAGCGTAATAAATGTCCCAACGCACTCATACCCAGGCTGCCTTATGGGAAACAACTCGCCCGTAAGACGCGGTACGAACCAATTTTATCGCTTATTGCCCTTAGATAAATCATCGTTTTTCTCCTCTATCCGCCTCCCAGGCACTCATGGTTCGGAAGCCCTTGTGTCATTGATCGTGAGAGATGATTTCCTTTGTGCTATGCTGTTGGGTTATTCTTATGCTGTGAGGGAGTTAGCCCATTTGTTTTGGCTTGAGTTATAATACAAAAGACTGTTTGAAAATGAGAGATATGCATTTGACAAAATGGAGAGTGTTCTGTGTATGATGAGTTTTTATATAAAAAAAATCATTCCGTTGTTGTCTGTGTTATTGTTGCTGCCACCATTGTCTGCATCATTGTCATCATCCTCATCCTCATCATCATGAACAACAACAGTGGTGACAGCGGCAAGCAGCAGGAGAAGTGTTATCGTCGCAGTTGTCACTTGGTTTTGTGGTCCTGCTTCCGTTCTTTGCAGTCTGGACCCTATAAACAATGACTAACTAACTGACTAACTAACTAACTAACTAACTAACTAACTTCAGCTTCTTCGTAATCGTGTCGTGATCACTGCGCATTAATCATCACGGCCAAACGTATCCTAATCTCCTCAGATGATTGTTTTCCTCGCCGGTCTTCCCTCTCCCGCTGCTCATTTCCTTCTCTTTCTCTCTTCGTTCTTCTCCTCCTCCTCTTTCACTCTTTTCTCTCTCCTCCCCCCTCCCCCCAACCTCCCCACATCTATCTTCCTGCCATTATTCATTAGCACGCACAATGAAATATATATAGTATACTTGCCGTCTCCTTCGCCTTCTTTTCATGCGATTTCTTCTTCTTCTTCTTTTTCTTCTTCTTCTTCTTCTTCTTCTTCTTCTTCTTCTTCTTCTCCTTCTTCTTCTTCTTCTTCTTCTTCTTCTTCTTCTTCTTCTTCTTCTTCTTCTTCTTCTTCTTCTTCCTCTTCCTCTTCTTCTCCTCCTCCTCCTTCTTCTTCTTCTTCGTCATTGTTACGTTAAAACGCGAAGGATAGTATGTCTGAAGCGCGCACCATAGATCTAATCGTTTCGTTTTGCAAAGTATTCAATAATAGAGTTTATTTACCTTTGATTTGAGTTTGCGTTGTGGTTAGAGGAAGCTTTGTATAACGTTGATAATTTTAGTTGGTCGATATTGTTGGAGAATTCTCTAGATTTACCTGTTTGCTGTCAATAGAAGCTTTGCGAGAAAGCGTAGAAAATTTGATAACATGATTGGACAGAAAGGAAAGATGTATGACGTAAGACAGTGATGACGAAGTTAGAAGCGTTTGGATAAATTGCGTCATACACGATTGATCCAGGGTGTTCGGGATAAGAGAGAGGCTATATAATGTGCCGCACTGTTTTGTTAGAGTCTCCTCTCTGAAAATCCTTACGGGAAGAGAGGGGACTATAAACTGATTAAATAATAAAAAATGTTGTAGTAGTAGTAGCGTTGTTGTAAAAGTTGAGAGTGGAAAAGCGATTGTATGCAGTTGTTGATGTGTGCTGAATAAAAGTGGAAAACTTCATACGAAGACTTTGCCTTGTTGATGCTGAGTGAGCAGGCTGCGTGGATAAACGAATCAGAACTTACACTCATCAGGAGAATTCACGCATTGGGGCTGAATCTACTACTGATAGAAAACACCAACATCAAACGGAGTGTAACAGTCATCATCATCATCATCATCATCACCATCATCATCATCATCATCATCATCATCATCATCATCATCATCATCATCATCATCATCATCACAATCATCTCGATGTTATTTTTATTATTTCTTTCTTTTTTTCTTTCTTTCGTTCTTTCTTCTTCTTCGAATGAAATAGTATTCTTGCTTCCTTCTCTTTCTCCTCGCTCTCCTTCTCCTTCTTTTTTTTTTCTTCTTCTTCTAGGGAGCTTTTCCTAGAAAAGAACAGTTCAATGCGCTCCCTCACGCATTCACACAGCCATTAAACATGAGTACAATACATATACATAAATGGCATTAAACATGAGTACAATACATATACATAAATGGCATTAAACATGAGTACAATACATATACATAAATGGCATTAAACATGAGTACAATTCATATACATAAATGGCATTAAACATGAGTACAATACATATACATAAATGGCATTAAACATGAGTACAATACATATACATAAATGGCATTAAACATGAGTACAATACATATACATAAATGGCATTAAACATGAGTACAATACATATACATAAATGGCATTAAACATGAGTACAATACATATACATAAATGGCATTAAACATGAGTACAATACATATACATAAATGGCATTAAACATGAGTACAATACATATACATAAATGGCATTAAACATGAGTACAGTACATATACATAAATGGCATTAAACATTAGTACAATACATATACATAAATGGCATTAAACATTAGTACAATACATATACATAAATGGCATTCTATGTTATAGAATTCATTCTATGTCATAGAATTAATTCTATGTCATCTTATTCATTCTATGTTATACTATTCATTCTATGCCTATAGAATTCATTCTATGTCATAGAATGAATTCTGTCATAGAATTCATTCTATGCTATAAAATTCATTCTATGCATATAGAATTCATTCTTTATTATAGAATTCATTCTATGTTATACAATTTATTCTATGCACATAGAATTCATTTTATGTCATATAATTTATTTTATGTTAAAGAATTCATTCTATGTTATATAATGAATTCTATGCGTATAGAATTCATTCTATGTCATGCAATTTATTTTATGTTAAAGAATTCATTCTATGTTATAGAATTCATTCTTTGTAATAGAATTCATTCTTTGTTATAGAATATAATTCTATGCATAGAAGTGCATTCTAAAATATAGAATTGTATTTCATACATAGAATCTTATTCTCTATTATAAAATGTTATTCTATACATATAATTTTATTATGGACATAGAATTTTACACTATATTATAGAATGTTATTCTATACAAAGAATTTTATTCTATGACTTACAATATTTGTTTCTTTTTTATAAATGGAATTTCAACTAATGAATGCTTTTTGTGTGCATAGAATGCTTTCTATATGCATAGAATGTATTCTATGTATAGAATGGTCACATAGAATAAATGGACACATGGCGCCCCATACATACACGCGCACGACCACCTTCAAGTATACTTACACCTTACACTTTTAAGTCTGGGGCTAAGTCAATACATTTTATATTTATAAACATAAATTTAAAATTAAAATTATAGTGGAGTTATAAGGGAGCGGGGGGAGAGGGGGGGAGAATCCACATGATTAAAAGAAATAAATGATGATAAATATCGTGTCATGCGCGCACGCGCGCATTCATCCACACACACAATCACACACACACATACTATATTACAGACAAGCTTTAATCCCAAAATCTAATAAACATGCACACACACAAACACACCCACACACACACACACACACACACACACACACACACACATACACTGCCATCAAACTAAATGTCAACTATAAAATTAAACTCTCTAAAAGATAAATAGCATACAACAATTTGGCAGGTATAAAACAAGCATATGAATAATTGTACACGCACCTAGGCTAAATCGCACATTCACCCATGCACCATTTTTGCTCCCTCGCTCCATCTCCATTACGAGAACTTATATTTTAAAAATCTATCTATCTATCTATCTATCTATCTCTCTATCTATCTATCTATCTATCTATCTATCTATCTATCTATCTATCTATCTATCTATCTATCTATCTATCTATCTATCTATCTATCTATCTATCTATCTATCTATCTATCTATCTATCTATCTATCTATCTATCTATCTATCTATCTATCTATCTATCTATCTATCTATCTATCTATCTATCTATCTATCTATCTATCTATCTATCTATCTATCTATCTATCTACCAAGAAAGATAGATAGATAGATAGATAGATAGATAGATAGATAGATAGATAGATAGATAGATAGATAGATAGATAGATAGATAGATAGATAGATAGATAGATAGATAGATAGATAGATAGATAGATAGATAGATAGATAGATAGATAGATAGATAGATAGATAGATAGATAGATAGATAGATAGATAGATAGATAGATACATAGATAGATAGATAGATAGATAGACAGACAGATAGATAGATAGATAGATAGATAGATAGATAGATAGATAGATAGATAGATAGATAGATAGATAGATAGATAGATAGATAGATAGATAGATAGATAGATAGATAGATAGATAGATAGATAGATAGATAGATAGATAGATAGATAGATAGATAGATAGATAGATAGATAGATAGATAGATAGATAGATAGATAGATAGATAGATAGATAGATAGATAGATAGATAGATAGATAGATAGATAGATAGATAGATAGATAGATAGATAGATAGATAGATAGATAGATAGATACATAGATAGATAGATAGATAGATAGACAGACAGATAGATAGATAGATAGATAGATAGATAGATAGATAGATAGATAGATAGATAGATAGATAGATAGATAGATAGATAGATAGATAGATAGATAGATAGATAGATAGATAGATAGATAGATAGATTGTTTGCTGTCATCCAATTCTGGACGTTTGAGAAGCAGTCGGATGAGGTTTTCAAATGGAGGGGATATTTTCAAGAGTGTCACTGTTGCTAAACTGGGTGTCATCGGCATAAAAGTAATGGTCAGCTGTTCTTGAATGGTCTGAGACAGTGGTGATGTGTACAGAGTAAAAAGAATGGGTCACAGAATTGAGCCTTGCGGTACGCCAAAGGTAAGCATTGATGGAGCAGAAAGGTTGTTGTTGACAGAGACAATTTCAAAGCGATCAGTGAGGTGAGAGCGGAACCAGTTGAGGGCAGCATCTTTGATGCCGAAAAACTGTTTTGAAGCCGACGAATGAGAATGGAATGGTCTATTATATTTAAAGCGGCAGAAAGATCAAGAAGGGTCAGGAGAGAGAGCTTTCTATAATCAGTGGCTGAAAGGAGGTTGTTGGTGATATGCAGACGAGCAGTTTCAGTAAAAAGGTCGGGGCGGTAGGCAGACTGTAAATGTCAGAACGAGTTTTTAGAAGATAGATGGTGATTGAGCTACTTCAGTAAAAAGACATTTAAGTTTGGACAGTAAAGTGAAGTAGGAGAAGGATGGTAGTTCTTAAAGATTTCTGGACCATGGTTGTCTTTTTTAAAAAGAAGGCAGATGATGGCAGTTTTGAAGCAGAGTGGACAGAGCCAGATTGAAGAGAAGTGTTTATGATTGTGCTTATAGAATGAAGTAGGTCAGGAAAGCAGTCTTTGAACACAGAGGCAGGAATAAGGGTCTAACTCGCATGATTTAAAAGGCATACGTTTAAGTATTTCTTCGACTTCCGTTTCAGTGACAGGCTGGAAAATGAGGAGGTGATTGCAAGAGAAAGACTGTTCAGGAGAAAAGGGCGAGGAAGGGGTCTGATCTGCTGCTGATATTTTCTATCCTTGAAGAGAAGAAATCAGAGAATGCTGATGGTAGTTCTGAGGAAGTGACAGTTGAAGGCAGAAGAGAAGTGCTTGTGCTTCCAAGTACTTGGGGTCCTGTCCCCAAATCGCCTTCATGTGTAACACGTATGTGCAAAGAAACGACTAACGATCAAACAAAACACAATAATTGCTTTGCTAATGCAGGAGAGGTTAAGCAATATGTTTAGCTAATATGTATCTCATGTACGTCATTTCACCCTTATACAAAAATGTATGTAATGACTAACATTATTCTAATCCTTGTCGTTTCATACAGGTCTAGAGGTTTACTGTAAATGCATGAATATTCATGCAACACGACAAATCGCAGCATGAGCCATTCATATAATCAATGCATCTTTGACCTAAACGGAATTTTCTATGCTCAGAAGGTTCCCTGCGTCTTTATAGCTTATAGTAAAAATTCGGATGTGGTCAGAGGGAGACTGCAATCATGCACATGGTGAAAAACATGATAAAACCACATTTAGAATTTCGTAAACTATTGAATCGATTTTTTTTCTATTGTTTGTTCTTTTTTGTTTTTTGCTAAATTGAATGATTTCTACGCAGTCTGACTTTGGTAAGCCTGTAAAGAACTCTTCTTCTGCCCAAAATGACTTTCAGCCGATGCAGTGTGGAAACTAAGAAGTAGCTGTCTGACAGAGTGAAAAGTCAATATAGGGGAAGACTTGTCCCTGTACCAGTGTACTATTAATGGTGTAGATGTGGCTTCCCTACACTGGCAGTTTCTACAAAGCTAGTCAGAGTATAAGAGAGTATTTATTTAAAAGTAGGATTCAAACTCACAGTAGTAGATCTAACAGCCTATCTAGCTGGCATCATTCGTCATAGATACTCTCGAAGTCTAGACGACCAAACACAGAGTACACGAGGTGCTTCCAACTAACCAGGCGTATTGAGGTTTGAGTTTGGAACATCAAAATTACTTCTTTTGATTCCAATGCCGGACTATCAAATACTAATCTTTGCACACGCAGTCCACACGTAATAGTTTCTCTCAATATGATTATTTGATTAATATACATCACTGTTAAAAAAAAGAAATAAACACACACATACACACACACACGCACACCCACACACACACCTACACACACACACCCACACCCACACACACACACCTATCCTATCCTATTCTATCCTGTAACTCGAAGGTCGTTGTGGCATCACAGATGATCGTTTAACCAGCGTACTCCATCTTTCTCTGTCCGCAGCAACCCTCATGGCTTCGCTCAGGGTCAAGCCAGTCCATTCTCGAATGTTGTACTCCCACCTATTTTTATGTCTCCCTCTTCTTCTGCCTCATTGCACCGTGCCTTGTATGATGGCCTTTGCAAGGCCTGATGCTCTGATGACGTGGCCATACCATCGGAGTTTCCGTTTTTTCACCACTGTGAGCAGATCATCGTGTTGTCCAATGGCTTGTGTGATGGTCTGTCGGACTTCGTCGTTGTTGATGTGTTGGGTATAGGAAATGCCCAGAAGTCTTCTGTAGCACCTCATCTCCATGCTTTGTATTCTTCGTTGTAGATCTGCTGTGAGGGTCCATGTTTTGCAAGCATATAGGAAGATGGAGATGACAAGGGAGCGCAACAGCCTTAACTTGGAATTTAGACTGACGGTCCTGCCTTTCCAAATGGGCTTCAGCCTTGTCAAGACAGCAGCTGTTTGTGTGATCCGAGAGGGGACTTCCTATCGGGACCCATTGTCTGATACAATGGCTCCTAAATACTTGAAGCTATGCACTGTGTTGAGGGATTGGCCGTGGACTTTGATGTCCACGTTGATGCCACTGGTGTCATTGGTCATCATTTTGGTCTTATCTGCACTTATTTCTATTACATAGTGTACATCTGTACAAGCTGTTCAAGTTCTTGTTCCTCTCCAGCCAATCCATCAATGTCATCCCCAAAACGGAGGTTGGAGTTTGCCCTATCCCATATGCTGGCTGTGCCTTCGTGATCTGCAAGGGTGTGCGAGAGTCAGAAGAAGAGCAAAGAGTGCATGTAGGGACATAGACAGCAGATCTTACAGGCATGAAGGGCAGGTTCCAGAGAAGAAATTGTGGCACAGTACGGACAGTTTGTATTTAATGCGGGGCTCTATGGGTAGCCAATGAAGCTTACGGTGTAGTGGAGTGATGTGATGCCGCTTTTTTGCCCTGAAGACTAGCCTAGCAGCACAATTTTGGACTTTTTGAAGTTTGTCTATGAGATGACTCGGGCAGGAAGCCAGTAGGGCATTACAATACAAAAACCCGGGCGACGATCGATCCGGTATGGAGTGAGTGGTTCTTTTCCTCATATGGTTTGTCTTGGGCAAGAAAGACCTGGCAGGGCTCAATCCTCTCCAGGCTGTTGGCCACAGCCGAAATCCACGAGTACAGTGTGGCTCGCCTTGGCCCCGAGCACTTGGTCGTTGAGGTTCCCCCGTCCTGCAGGTGAATTCTGTGTAGAAGGCATCCGCCCAGTGATACCGTGCTGACATCACCCCTGTTAGTCGCCTCTTACGACACACCTGGAAACGTTGGGTCTATTCTATTCAGTGCTCGAACACACAGGGTTAACACACACACACACAAACACGTTGAAATATCGGAACTTTGGATTATCGAGCAGCAGCGGAAACCTAGTTTGATCAGCAGAATCGAAGGCCGTGCGATCAAGTTCGCGCGGAGTACATGACCTGCCTTTTTAGCAAGCATTGCAGGCAATTCTTTGCTTGTCTGTTGTGTTCAGACGCAGCAATACATTGCCTGCAATGTGGTCTTGACCTTTGCAATTCGCAAAGCCATATGGGAAAGCTCCATAGTAACAAAATAGCTTGCGTTGGTTTTGAGAGGCATGCACTAGTAATTTAAATCTATAGTTACTTCACCATTCAGTTGATCAAATGATCGAGGGATCAAATCTGGGATAATTAATCCTATTTAGGTCTAGTATATATGTGTACAGTGCAAGTCTGTTTGGATCCTCGGCAGAATCCTCGAGTCCCAGACATGGCGCTTTGGTAGGTCTATTAATGAATGTGTTGTAGTCTGACTGCGTTCATGATAATGACTGTCTGCTGTCATCAATCAGTCTGGCGGTTATGGCAGTGCTCAATGAATAGGATTACGCACAAGTATATCAACTAACAAGTTAGTATCTCCCTTCTATGTCTCTGTCGACGTGCGCGTACAACCGGTTGCTTCCCTTTACATGCTTTGCGCTCCTTAGAGCGTCGTCGGCCTAAAATAATTTTTTAGAAACTTCAAAACCCAGGGGAATTATGGGTAGGGGAATCCTTTTCGGAAATGACGTCGGTAGGACTCTTAGCGATTGATGCATGGTACACGAGACACACGCAAAATGGCGTCACAAAAAGATTGGATAGATCTGAATTCGTCTAATTTGACCTCGCATGCTGCTGGAAAACAATGCAATTTGAATTTGCTTTCAAAAATCAAAAGAGAGCGAGACCACAACAAAGTACAACGAGCCAAGGCGACGCAAACACTCAAGGCCGACAGAACAAAAAGCACACAAACTACAAAAGGTAAGTACCCGTGACCATACACAATAAAGTAGGCCTAACCACCATTGCAAACTAGGATTGATCATCACCATGATTGAATTTTTCCACCCCACCTTCCAATCGGTACGGAATCGAACATTATGCTCAAATCATCATATCTTTGACATAATTTTCATGTGCATTATACAGTGTGATTCAAGCGATAAATGAACCATCACATCGAAGCGATCTGAGCAGCTATAGCGAACAATTGTTCACTGAGACTCACGATCGCCTGCACTGAGCTTAGATACATGTGTGCATGTTTCTATAAATCCATCATGTTCTCCTTCGATAATTGAGCAAAGCCTTTGTTCACTACCAGAAATATGCAGTTCCTCTCCCAACTTTCGTTTAATTTCAGCCAGCACATCTTCGCGAGAAATGGCTACCATGACTGCACCCGTAGCTAGTTATCAGTTACTTCCCTTGAACAGATTTCCCAGAATTCTCTATTCTATTTTTAGGTTTGGGATATCCCCGTCTCAGCTTGTGGCTAAAACCAAGGGCAACGGGACCACCGCACGTCGACTGGGGGCAATACGAGATACTAACTTGTTAGTTGATATACTTGTGGATTACGGTATAAGATACAATTTGTTCTATGCGATTTAATCTCAGGAATGATCGTACGAAGCAACTGCTAAAATGAATTTCATACAACAGAGACGGAAGAGTCACCGGTTTCGAATGCCGAAGGTCGCGGGTTCGATTCCCGCAAGGAGTGAACTAATGTGATTTAGGTACGAAGCTGTTCAGGTCACCGGTTTTCTTCGAGTACTCCAGTTTCATCCCTTCCTTTAACAATGGTATTGGAATTTGGATGCAGCTAATCTAAATTCTATCATCAACATCATCGTCATCATCATCATCATCATCATCATCATCATCATCATTACTAGCCAGCAGTAAGGCTATATAATGTCGGCTGTGACAGACCAATTCACTTTCTGTTTTATACTGACGGTTTCTTTTTTTTTCTTCTTTTTTTTTTTAGTGCAGGGGGTGGAGAGGTGGGGGTAGGGCAAGGGGGGTGGGAGGAGGGTGTTAGAGGGAGGGGATGTATATTTTCTCCACCCGGTCGATGACACTGGAGACGAATTCCGACCTTTTACATAATTTTAATCAATCTAACATGTTTATTATATATATGAATGTTGATATGGCTGCTTAGTCTTTTATATTTGTGATCTGTTTGAATATAAGAACGAAAGGTTTATTGCCCAGAACTCTCTGGAGGTGTGAATGTGTCTGGCAACCCGGCTTGACCGGAGGGTTGAATGTGGTCCGCCACCCCCCATATTGTTCTTTTTTCCCATGGTTGCTAACACTCCGGCCCTGCGGAGCTTTTAACCTTATAATTATATGTAATCTTAGCAATATTTATTAATGTATTGGTTGTCTGTTGATTTACACCGATTGGTCTTAAAGTTTATTTCGCCAAACTCGTTTTAAATAAAACCATAATTTTAAACCTGGGGTGCACGAGAAATTTTTTTTTTTTTTTTTTTTTTACCTCCACCCCAACCAAATGTCTTAAATCTCTGTACAGAAAATTATTGTACATTTTAAGGACCTAGTGTCCAGTTAGAATACATTTTCTTATTCCTTAGTTCTCATTTCATTGCTCTTTTAATTTTGTATGAACGAACCTGTAATAATTCCCGGATCCATTTTAATCTGACTTTTAATTGGTCCTGAAAGGCCGGTCAGCAGTTACTCTTAACTTCTTAAATTCATTTTAATTGTAATTTTTACGTCCCTTATACGCCATGGTGTCCAGGGACTATAATCTACTTAACAAACAAACAAACAAACATGCCGTTAGTTGTAAACTGGTGGGTTTCCCTCTCTCTCATTTTTCCGTATAGTTTGAGGCATTATCGGCATCAGATTAGTCAAGCATAATAAGCCTACGCCTGCATGTAGCATTTGCTGTGTACTGGATAATGCCTTATCTATAATTATGGAGTAAATAACCACGCAAACTGCATATATATGGACCCTTTAGACGCATGGTTTAAACCTGTTACCTAAATATACACTAACCCAAATTGGGGACTTCGGTTTTATTTCCGGAACAGACTTGCGCAAGGGGAAGGTAATAGGTTTATGCTTCTTCTATAGGAACCCCCCTTTAAAGTTAAAGGGACCCATTTTGACCCCGTCCCCTCGAGACAGATCGTTTTAACATTCGCAATGAGTGTTGCCCTCATTGAAAAAATAAGCTTACAAACACAAAAAGAAAAACTTTTTTTTGTTTGTTTGTTTGAGTAAATTTACGTCCCCGGACCCATTAAGCGTATAGGGGACGGGTGAACCACCACGAACTGGAAAATTTAAACTTTTTTCGAAAGTATAGTTGCTTTTCTTAAAATTTGTATCAACAAATTCCATAGGTGTCGTGCCTATTCATAGCAACAGTCGTTGACTAGAACCAAAGCCGGTAAATGACAGTACCCATAAAATCATTTGCTGGTAAGGGTTTTCGTTTTAGGTGGATTAAAATAGATCCTACCCTACCCTAGGCACCAAAGACGCACTCTTCAAGCCGCGGGGTTTACAACTATGGTCAAAGGTCACGGCTGTACCGTCAAAACCAGGAGAAATACCTCCCTGTCAGAACTGTTTTGATATGACGATCATCATCATTGTTGTCAAGGTGGCGACGTGGTGATTCGTCCTTAACAGCTAATGCAATAGGACGTTAAGCTTCGGTGTTCCTCCTCCTGTCAGAACTTAAATTGAAAATCCAAACTTTCGCGGTCGGTTTGATCAACGAAAGTCCACTTTATCATCGTTTAATGTAAAAACCAATACGAATTTAATGGTAAGCCCGTTCTTCCTAAAAGTCAACAAGTCCTTCGAAATGGGACCTTTTAAATAGGTTACAAGTTGTTGATATCCGTCATATAGCATTCATAGTATTGTGCACGATAAGCTGATTATCACCTCTTCCCATGCATGCTGACATGCTAGTGCTATTCACCCATTATGTTGCTGTTGTGTGGTGCTGAATTCTCTGTCACTATTCGCCGCCACTGCAATATTCATTCAGGTCTGTATTGCTGTGTTCAGGATTTTGCATTGCATTGAGAACATCGTAGACGTAGAAACAGTAAGTAGCAAAGAAGAATATTAATTTTATGAGGAGAAAATCTCTATGCTTCATTGTTGTAGTGGAGGGTAGGTTCTAGGAAACCAGAGGACACAACTACTATATTATGCTATATACATTACTGAACTATACTATACTATACTATACTATACTATACTATACTATACTATACTATACTATACTATACCATACTATACTATACTATAGGTGTTTTTGGAAAAGCAATGGGGAGATGACTATGGCTGAACGGGTTATGCGATTATGAGGGAGTGTGTATGTGTGTTTATATTACTTACCCCTCTCCCCCTCCCACTTTATGTGGAGTGTCGAATAGCGCAGTGGTTGGAGCACTCGCTACTGTGTCGCAAGTTAAGCACCGTCCAGTGCGGTTAGCACTTGGATGGGTGACCGCAAAACGTGGAGCGACAAATAACAACGCTCCCAGTTGACTCAAGGTACTATGATAATAATAATAATAATAATAATAATAATAATAATAATAATGGATGCTATATACGCGCTTTTTCCCAAATCCCCAATCAGGCTCCAGCGCGGCGATCTGTAGCGACACACACGCTCACGTGTTTCAACCACTCTCTCGAACACACATCTTTCACTCAATCATGTAGCGCAAAGGACAGGGAAATCGCTATTGAAAGACGGAAATCAAAATCGAGTTTTTATTTTTTTTAAATTTGAGATTGGCTGCCTCCAATACCGTTATTGAAGGGAGGGAGGGAACCGGAGAACCCGGAGAAAACCCTCAGTGACCAGCAAGGCTTTCTTTGGTGAGTTGAGGTGGCATAAACCGTCGCCTTACAGTGTGATGACGTTCAAGAATTGGCGACTTGAAATCAGTTTACAGGTTAAGCAGGTCCGAAGTCCCTTTACTTACTCATTTAGATCTAGTATCTTCATGTACTTTGGATAGTTCGCTGATTTTGGTTAATGCGCCAAATGAGAGTAGACCTATTGCCTGCAATAGAATCACGAGTTTTCCAAAGGTTTGAGCAGTTCTTGAGCTGGAAAAGCGCTAGAGTAAGATTAATTAAATAAATAAACTCACCGCCCAGAATTCATTGAGTTACGGCAGTTGGATTTCCGGCCAGCGAAATATTCCTAATCCGCTGTAAAAAATATAAGAATAAAGGAACTTCTTCTTATTAGCGCCAACACCTGATAATTACAAATATCATGAGATAATTACAAGATATCATTGAGATAATTACAATTTTCAAGGGAGAATTACAATTATCATTGCAAAAGTACAAATATCTTAGCGTGATCATGTTTAAGTTTCAGCTTTGGCTCTAGCAGTCCGCCTGGAAATGCGCCAAAGCCGAAAATTGTAATTAACACATAATAATTACAATTTTCACTTAATAATTACAATTGATAATTTTAATTAACACGTGTTCTGTGTAATTCACATATATGACGGCCTACCAGCGCCAAAACCTGATAATTACGAATATCATGGGATAATTACAAATATCAACGACATATTTACAATTAACACGTACAACTTGTATTTATCAACTGAAAATTACAACTTTCAGTTTTGGTGCATATCGAGATAGATTGCTAGAGCCAAAACTGAAAAATTAAACATGATCACGCGGATATATTTGTAATTTTTCAATGACAATTGTAATTATCCTTTGATAATTGTAATTATCCAATAATATTTGTAATTATATCATGATATTTGTGATTATCAGGTTTGGGCGCTAGGAAGGCGTGGCAACTACTGATAATTATTAATTAGCACTGTGGAGTACCGGTATCTCTGTAAATTAAAGAGAACACGTGTTAATTTCAATTATCTCGTGAGACTTGTAACTCTCGGTTTTGGCGCTAGTAGGCCGTCATAGCTTCTTTTTCTTGTTATGTTACCTTAATCCCTTTTACAAGGAGCTAGGTCGGTGATCGAGCACCCTAAGTTGTCACATTGTCTAAGAAAGAATTAGATAATGGTAGGGTTGTGGATTTGCACCGACTGTTGTTACCTTTACAGATTATGAAGGTGGTAGGAGCGGGCTGGGGGTTTCTCTCAGTGTTCCCCCTCGATTTGTTTGGTCTGCGAACCACCGAGCATAAATCATCAAGTAATTTCAGCCAGCTTGCAGAAAAGAGCTTGGCCATTTTGCAAAGGAACCCAGGCAAATAATGTGCACCGCCACAGGCCTCGAACGCGGAACAAATTGCGTTAGTATAGCAGTCGACGTCCGTGTGTGTCTGCTACACTTTGGCGTGAGGATGTATCGTCTCCGTGCCTGTGCTTACAACTGCTGCTGATCGATGTCTATCCCATTTGATTCCTCCGTTTCCCCGTGGCATTGCCCACTCCCTCTGTCCCATGGTTTTCATTCTTTTCCCCTCCGTTCCTCGCTTCCCGATACATTTCCTAACCCATCCTCACATTGTATTTTACCCCCACCCCTTACCTATCACCACCTCCGCCCATCAATCCCTCATCTCCCCCTCCCTTTAAATCTTTTACCACCCACTCCATTGTTGGTGGGGGACTACTGCCCTTCATATGATCCATCAATGTTTGAAGAGATTCTGGGAGGGGTGCCAGGAGGGTGGGGGTGTTGATCACGTGACCAGTTGCCCTGGGGTGCGAGATTTTTCGCGATGGGAACGGGAGTGGCGGTCCCAGACTGGAATCTACTACACAAGGCTTGGAGAATGCTCCATCGACCATGACATTTCTTCGTTCACTTCTTGTGTGCAACTACTGTGTGTCTGTACGTATCTGATAGGTGACTTCCGCTTCCTTTTGGATTGAACAGTGGTGTAAATATATCTTTATACGGTGTGCCGGATAGACCAAAATTATAATATAGCCGAATAGCTTTGCTTCCACGTGTTTTTTTCCCTGTGGTCGGTTACTAGTCTTAAACTACATTGCATTGAGTTCGTTTTTTATCGGCAGTAACAACTAACATCGTTTTAGCTCTTCACGTTCAGTGTGCCCTGTACTCTACTACAGAAAGTATTTTCTGTTTCAGTTTAATACAAGCCATACCAACGCGTCTAGATCTATGTCTCACAAACTTCTGTTCCAGTGACTGTGTGCGCCTTAGTAATATGTGACTTCGCCTTCTATTTTAAACAGTTCGATTGGCAGAAACAAACACTTCTTCTTCTTTTCCTCCTTCTTCTTCTTCTCCTCCTCCTCCTCCTCCTCCTTCTTCTTCTTCTTCTTCTTCTTCTTCTTCGTCCATAGAGCTTTTTTCAGCTCAAGAGCTAGATACAGTGTGATTTGACTAATGGTCTCCGTATGCTTTGACAAATGGTCTGCGTGTGATGTGCTTTTTGTAGTTTGATATTGAAATGATAATATACATGTATGCTAATGCGACCACGACGTTCGAGATAAGATGGTGTTGAATGAAAGGTGACATCTTCTGATTTTGCAGGATTCGATAATGCATTGATTGATAGATCATGCGAGTCTTAGGTAGTGCGTTAGAATGGAATATATGGAGATCCAGGAATGAAATGTAGCCACGGCATGACATTTGGTCAGAAGATGGTGAATTCCACGAATAACATCTAATAATACGATGGCCCTGTGCTCCATGTCAGTGATCAGGGGGTTCTCGCTGGGGCTGGTGATCATGTGTTTGGTGCACATTTCGTGGAGAACGTCGTTTGGTACTGTGAAGAAAGTGAACAGGTGGTCTCAGAAAATCATCTATCAAAACCTGTTGCACCGAAGTTGAATGCATGCTGCAAGAGAGGTATCTCGGTCTGGTCTATTTGTTTCGTTTTGTTTGAATTTATTTCAAAACAATCATATATATGTGCATTTTTAGTACATTAAATAAAGTGGATATGTGTTTTAGGAAATCTGTTACCAAAATGTGTTTTCGCCTAAAATTGAAAGCGTCCAGAGATATTAATGTAAGTTTCTTACACACATTATTATTGCATACTTATTGTGCTGTATTTTTCAGAAAGTGAATAATTATACTGTCTTAGAATTCAGTCCGACATTATTTCTTTCTTTATTTAATCGTTATTATATAGCGCTTTTCCAGCTCAAGACGCCCGAGGCGCCCATTTGCATCCTTTGGGCGCATAGTCTGATGCCCAGACGACTGAGCACAATCCTGAGAGATCGGGGATGGGGAGAATACAATACAATACAATACAATACAATATAACTTTATTGATCTAAAACTGAGAAATTCAATACATGGTCTACAATACAATCCAACATAAAAATTTTAGAGTACATGGGAAAGAACTAAGAAACGTTTTAGCACATTATGCATACATAATTATATAACACATCATATTCATTTCCTTACTCCTTATACGGCACATAGACTGGACATTACTTTCAAGTTCTCGCACAGCACACTTACTATCACATTTATTCCAACATTGAACATGTCATTTCTCTAAGATACATAGACTGGATATTGCCTTTCTCACTGCATATTATCACAACGCTTATTCCAAAATACCTTCTCACCCTTCACACACACCCACACATTCACACATACACGCACACACCCACAGTAACTAGGAGCAAACATCATAACTAGGATACGTTCCAAATATCACTTAAACACTGCATTTAAAAAAAACTATCTCACAATAAACACAATTGTACATAGATCATGAACACTCATTCCTACAATCTTGCTCTCGACATATTCATAACATGAATGAAATTGGGCACAAAACTCTTTCTTGCTCTCACTGTGGACATTTTGGGCATTCGATGTCTGCGCCCTGACGGCATGAGTTCATAGTGTGTAGCCAGAACATGGCTCGGGTCACTCGCAATCTGATATGCCTTTCGCTCAGCCTGACGTTCGTACAACACACACAATTTATCGCGAAGAGTATTGCGAGCTAATGCGAGCTGGGTGTATCTGTGAAGCGGGCACTCACCCATTTAGGACATGAGTGTCAGGATCTTTAAAGCCCATGCGATAGAATGCATGCGTTCACACACTAAACCTCGGTTTATACTCTCATCCGAAAGAGCAATAATCTCTTGCGTCGACGTTGAAAACAGAAGAAGAGATACTTTGTCACGCTTACTTCAATGATTATCGGTCTCAGATATTCAGAACAGAGGCCAATTTGCGGCCTTCGTCCGAATAGTTAAAATCTAAAATATGGTAATTCAAAAGAGAAGTATGCTCAAGAGGACGACTGAGCCTCACCCACTGAACGATGTTGAGTAGGGCCCACTAGACAGAGATGAAATACCACGAAGAAAGATCTGAAGTTCAAGAATGGTAAAGAGGCGGTTGAGGGGTATACTGTGCCGCGTAGCAGAGACTTGCCGAGTCTTATGTATGACTCTCGCCCGTGAGAAGTATTCGGCGAGTTTCGGCTGCGCTGTATGGTAGGTAGGAGGAGCCGGTTTGTTGTAGAATTTGGATAGTAAAGAAATCAACGATTTGTTGTTTTTTCTGGTCTATGGCTAACAATTTCAGTTTAACATTATTATTACGAGGTTAGATTATAATATAATGGTAAATGTACTGCTTGAAGTTTTTTTTTTTTTTTTAATATTCTTCAGCCTTACGGCCAAGTATTACGTAACAATGTTTTTGAATCGATAAAATATGTTCTCTTTCATAGGAGGCACGGTGGTCTAATGGTAGTGCTTTGGCTTGCGGATCTGAAGGTCCCGGGTTCGAGCCCTGTCCGGGCCATTGTGTTGTGTCCCTGGGAAAGACACTTTACTCCCGTTTCCTACTCCTTTGGATGAGAGTATAAACCGAGGTCTAGTCTGTGTGTCGCATACATTCCATCATAACGGACTTTAAATATCCTGACGCTCATGTCCAAGACGGGTGAGTGCCGGTAACTAGAACACACCCAGCATGCACTAGGTCCTTCTCCCCCATCCCTGGCTCGCCAGGATAGTGCTAAGTTGTCCGGGCGTCAGACCATGCGCCGAAAGGCTGCGGGTGGGCGTCTCGGTCGGTTTGAGATAGATCCTGTATCGGCCAGCGCCTAGAGTCTGGTCTAGTACGGCGAGATAAGTGCGCTATAAAAATCCTCAATAATAATAATAAATAGCAAACTATGACTTTCTTTCTTTCTGCAGGAGTTTATACTTGTTTTTGTTTTGGGTATCAATAAATCTGATGAAATCCAACTACAATTCTGAATGTACAATGTACACATGTTTCGGACCAATTGATTTGCTTATTTAATGGTTCTTGTATAGCGATTATCTAGATCAAAAAGTGCTCAAGGCGCTGTCCTATATTGTCCTTTATCGACACGCAACTTGCTGCCTTAGAAGCATCATCTGACGCCCAAGACAACTGAGCATAGCCTTGGGCCGTGGGGGACGGGGAAGCGAGAATGGACCAAGTGCTTTCTGAATGTATTTGTGTTGCGGACATCATTCTCAGCCATCCACGATATGAACGTCAGGATCTTTAAAGTGCGAGCGGTGGAATGCTTGCGTGCACAGACTCTACCTCGGTTTATATTCGCCTCCGCAAGTAACACTACTGCTACCACAACTACTAATACTGGATGCCTAACGCGCCTTTGTCCTAAATCAGACTCAAAGCGCGGAGATCTGTAACCAAACATACACGCTCACATGTTACAGACACTACTACATACACAACACACACATTCATTCAAACATGTGATGTAACAGGCAAGTCGCTAGAAAAAGGCAAGAGAATGGAACTTTATTTTCAAATTTTAGACATACTGCATCCAACAGCATTATTGAGAGGAGGGAAGAAACCGGATGAACCCGTAGAAAACCCCCAGTGACCTGAACGTCTCGTAGCTAAGTCACATACGTTCGAACCCCCGATCTTGGGAATAAGAAATCAGCTATCCATCAACTGATCTAAGATAATGGGTCACTCTATAGACGTTGTGACTGTAGCTGCTAAAGCACGGACGAAGAAGAGTAATCCGCATAAGGACGACGATGAAGTATAGAGGCTGAAAGGGGATAGACGGTGCAGTACAAATACATTGTCTTGGTACCTTGCATCATTACTAACTGCATATTACAATACCTAATGCATTCCCAATCGGGACAGTGCATGCAGCATTGAACAAAACTCGGCATCCCTGTTCAACACCAAATGTCCGCACTTACTGAAACGTGACAGCAAAGCAGTAGCTATTGCTGTCCCCCGTTAGACGCACCGTTACATCAAACACACGACGCTTAACTCATTTGAACATGCAACAACAACGCATTATTATTATTATTATTATTATTATTATTATTATTATTATTATTATTATTATTATTATTATTATTATTATTCAGTTGTGCTGCCCAAATTGAACGTAATGACAATGAAAATATGAAAATAATAGCGAGCGAGAAAGAGAGAGAGAGAGAGAGAGAGAGAGAGAGAGAGAGAGACCCACACTAATACGCACGTACGCACACACACTCAAACACACACATACTTGCACAGACACCGTTATTTGGACTTTCCTCAAACGCCACATACGTTGTGTGGACAATGGGTCGTGCTACGACCCCCTTTTTAAGTACTTTTAAGTGTTCTAACCCTAACCCTAGCCCTAACCCTAACGGATCATTAAATGGACGTCCAAACAAGGAGGTCTGTCCAAAGAACGTATGTAGATGTGCACTAGTTTGTCCAAATAACGCCGTGTAAACATGCGCACATACACACACACACACGCACCCACACACACACCTACACACACACTTGGCAGTGGCAACATTAATAATATTAATAATAAATTGCATTTATACAACGCATTTTTCATTAGAATAACAACTCAATGCGCTTACACACATCATTCGTACGCATCATCACAACATTCGCACTACATCATGTACAGCATCATTGAGAAAGTATTATTAATGTTCATACTATTACACCGAAAACGCCTTGCGGAACAAGTGCGTTTTTAAGCAGCTCTTAAAGGAAACAAGGTCTGTACAATGTCTTAAACCGGCAGGCAGCGCATTCCAAACCTTGGGTGCTTGAAAACTAAAAGACCGGTCGCCAACTGTCTTAAGCAGACGCTTGGGCGTTTTCAACAGTTTTTTATCTGACGAGCGCAAAGAACGGGTTGTAGTGTAGGACCTGAGTACCTCAGACAGATATGGTGGAAGTGACTGGTCGAAGTGACGGAAAGCTAGGACAGCAATTTTGTATTCAATGCGGAAATTGAAAGGGAGCCAGTGGAGCTGGATTGCTTAATCGGTTTTAGCACTGTCCTTGATACCTACTTCAATTAGTCTAGCTGTTAGTATTTAAGTGCATTGCGGATAATTATGCATAAGATAGACGCTGGATAAAATCTTGGAAGTTTTGGTGGTCAGACTATTGTTTTGATAATGAGTTATGCAACATGGGCGAAGAGCGAACCCCCATGTTCTAGATAGCGCAAATTTCATCCGCAAGAGGTCTTTGATCGTTGGGGTGGTCAGCTTTGATCAGCCGTAAACTGGCCTTTCTGGTCACTTAATGAGTTAATGCACAGTCGATGGCAGCTAATGTCCCTGAAAACCTATGATGACGTAACTGCAGATCGAGGATTGGCACTTTACCATAGCAGAACTGCGCACACAAAACCTACAATGATGTAAAAGATATGACGACCCAAAAAAAAAAAAATTACGATGATGTGAAAGATATAATGACAAAAACCTATGATGCTGTCAAATATAATTATGGCGATCAAAAGCAGTGGTATGTAAAAGATAATTGTGATGACAAATGCTGTGATGATGTAAAAGATATGACGACAAAAGCTAAGATGATTTAATTTAAAATATGACGCCAAAAGCTATGAGGTAAAACAAAAAACAATAAAGAAACAAAAAAACAAAAATAAGGAAAAGAAAGAAAAAACATCTCCAACAGCTATGCTAATGTTAAAGATATGACGACAAAAAGCTATGATAATGTTAAATATATGTAGACAAAAGCTGTGATAGCTACAGATATGACGACAAAGGCTGTGATAGTGTTAATTATATGACGACAAAAGCTGTGATAATGTTAATTATATGACGACAAAAGCTGTGATAATGTTAAAGATATGACGACAAAAGCTATGATGATGTAACGGGCAAGAAGAAAACGGAGGGATATCCCTATAGAAACAGGGGAAAGAACAACTTAGCGCCACATTATCACCACTCATAATATTTTATCAATAAAAATAAATGCCTTTTTAGAGCATGCTCTTACTAATGAAAAGAAAAGAGCGGAATGGTGGAACTGAACTGTAATAATTATTATTTCTAATAATCAACCCTTCTATTCCCTAACACCTTCTTAAACCTTAAAATAAGTTTTTTTTTAAAATCGCTGCAATGATATTGCATTATTTACTTTCTGTTTGTGCTATGGGGAACGCCCAACCGGAAGATACTCTCCTGTTTAGAAGTGGATCTAAATAAGAGGTGAAGGTCGTTGCTTGTTTTTAACATCATACAAACACTTGTAAGTTGTATTAATCACACACACACACACTTACACACAAGGAATATGCATTTATTTGGTATATGTTTACATGTCTCACAATAATAAAACTACTATATGTAGCAGATGACGCTTGATATTATATGCGATAACCTAATGTTCTAATATTAGAAATTGTATAAGCCTTTTATTAGACCATTAGGTTATCGCATAACGTGGTATTTTGCTCCACATCACTACTGCGCCTCCTTTATTCTCACCATTGCTAGATAGTTCTCGAAGCAGGAAGGCTGTGTTGTGTTTGCCGGTTCTCGCCATTTGGGAATTGTGAAAACTGCTGGTGTGAACAATGGCTTCTTCTTACATCTAGGCTCTCTCGTTAGGATTTAGTGAAGACGAAGAGGGCGAACTTTTAATAATAATAATAATAATAATAATAATAATAATAATAATAATAATAATAATAATAATAATAATAATAATAATAAATTAATAATAATAATGAATTGCATTTATACCACGCATTTTTCATTAGAATAAACTCAATGCGCTTACACACATCGTTCGTACGCATCATCACAACATTCGCACTACATCACGTACAGCATCATTCAGAAAGTATTGTTACTGTTCTTACTATTTACACAGAAAACGCCTTGCGGTTTTTAAGCAGCTCTTGAAAGAAACAAGGTCTTTACAATGTCTTAAACCGGCAGGCAGCGCATTCCAAACCTTGGGTGCTTGAAATCTAAAAGACCGCTCGCCATTATGTGACTTAGATACGAGACTATTCAGGTCACCGACGGTTTTCTCCGGGTACTCCGGTTTTCTCCCTCCATTCAATAATGGTACTGGATGCAGTGAATCTTAAAAATGTCAAAACTAAACATTAAAATGTCTTTCCGTCTTCTAATAGCGATCTCCCTGCCATTACACCACATGTTTGAGTAATAGATGTGTGTTCGTTGTGTGTGTGAGAGTGTGGGTGGAACATGTGAGAGTGTATGTTGGTACAGCTCGCCCTTTTTGAGCCTGATTGACGCTTTGGGAAAATGTGCGTTTATAGCATCCAGTATGATGATGATGATGGGTGATGATGATGATGATGGAGGTAATACACATTGCTGCGATCGGTACAAAGTATTGCCAAACTCCCGCTAGCAGCAGGTGAAAGTATTCCCTCCATCCCTTCAAAGTATACTTTGGGCTCGCTGCTAGCCGCGGATGCGAAGCGCACTACTGTTTAAAAGTGACGGAAAGAGCGGAATATTGCTACAAGGGTTCGGATAAGGGTTAGTTGTAGATCTATCCCTAGCCCTTTTCTCTACAAAAATGCTTTTACCGTCCCAAAAACCCATTTGCCTTCTTGGATTATAAATTGTATAAAACCAAGTGAGGACACTATCCGGCGTCAATAAACGGTTCGAAAAAATTCTCAGACGGTTCGTAAAAGACAGTTGACCTAGAAACAAATACCGTGACCCAATTCGTCGCCTAGAGGAGACGAAACTTACTTTTCCATTTGTAGTCATTCTCCGACACGGTAACTGAGCAGGCTGATAACCTCGCTTACCTCCCTTCAAGGGACAAGGGACATACTTTGGCCTGCTGCGTAGCGTGTGCCTGGAGTATACTTTCTTTCGATCGCAGCTATGTGCAATGGGTGGATGATAATGATGATGATGATGATGATGATGATGATGATGATGGTAATTGTCACGTGGGTTACTGGGCTCTGCACAATGGAATGCTGTAACCCTAACGCTTTATTCGATGGGAACTGCTAGTTAGTCACCCTGTGAATTACTTTAATAAATTTATTTGTTTAGCTCGGTCTGTGTTAAGGCTGGGGTACAGAGATAGATAGAAAAATGGTAAAAGATCACTGTCACACTAGCTTTCACACGGCTATGAATCATATGTAGTCCAGCCACTTGATAACAGTTAAAATCACACATTTATTTCTTCTACTCTATACAAGATTTACGATGTACTAATCTACCTTAAAAAGTCTTAAGTCAATGCAACTAATTCGATCGCTGATAGTCTATGCAGCTGTTATGTCTTCATAGGGCACTGGCTACTAAAGTTCTTGAAGATTGGACTACTGTGGTCCGTTTTACTATAGTTCTGAAGAGTGGACTACTGTGGTCCTTTTGCTATCAGTTTGGGTGCACTTTTGCTTATGCACTTAACTGTCACGTAGTGGGTTTGAAGTCCTTCGTTGAGGTATCTTCTGGTACATGATGTGTCGTCGTGTAGTTTGGTCCCTTGCCACGCTGTGGGGTCTTGCAGGGTGTTTTCCAGGGTTGCTCTCTCAGGCTTGTGCTGTAGAGGCTAAACAGCCAACTCGTCTTCCTGTGGAGTTGGGCGCACGTTATAGCTCGCCTGTTCGTCTGTAACACAAGAGACGAAATTCTGCACAACCCTGAATACTCGGTTTGTGCAGAGCGTCTCACTGAAAGCCAATGTAGCCCTCAGTGATAGCTCCACATCTCTATACATAAGCGACGAACATTCTGCTACGTCCGTGGTCCACTGGAATCTCAACTCTAATGTCCTATACATACAAAAAATATAAATCGTGGCTAACTATACACATACAGAATTAATAATAATATAAACATTCACTGGTACAGCCACTGGTCTGCAAACTTGCATATAGGTTCAACAACAGTGGTTCCGTACATAATTCAAGATGGCGTCGGCCGGTCGTGCTTAACACGTGTTGGGCTTTTCCACGTGGTAAGGCAAATTCGGATTAATAATTCACATCTATGCATGGCAAATTCTACAAACATAATTTCAACAATAATATAAATATATCACGATGAATCAGAAGTATGGTCATTTACCTGTTTGACAAAGTCAGGCTCGTGGCTACTTGAGTGAATTCTAAGATTCTCAAGTCCTGCTTCCTGGTCTATTCAGTGGAGGTATTGCTCTACTCAGGTGTAGCTGTGTACCCTGTGGCGTCTTACTCCCAACTGACCTAATACCTGGTTTGGACTGAATCAGCCAGAACTGGATCTAGCCACTCAGCCTGAGTCCTGATTGGATAAAACTTTACGATTCACGCACACAGTGCTGACGTCACTACACTGTTTGCGTCAAGCTCGCAGTGTATGTACCTCCGTATACTGTACTCGTCTGCTGTGTAATACACTAACTTTCTAAGGTTACAATGACTAAACAAGGCTAAATAGTAAATAGGCAGGGTAAAACTAGTCATCTCGTCACAGTGATGATGATGTTGATAGTAGCACTGTTGCTACTGCAAATAGATGATGATGAATAATTACTACGACAACGAAGGTGATGCCAATAATACTGATGCAGTAAGTTGCTCATGATGATGATGATGATGATAAACATGGTGGATAAATTATACTCTGGATAACTCTACTCTGTGATACCAAAGCATGCTCAACTCAGAACTAAAAAGAAAATTAATAAATAAAGGAACAGAATTCATAGTATATTGGACATTCCTACTTTCTGGACACAAACGCGCGGGATAATTGCCTTTATTGCATCAATAATGCAGGCGGAATATCTACTATGTAAGCATCGCAAGTAGGTGGATGCGACCCATAGCTTATTCATATTGCGTCCCCGTGTACTAAATAAGCATTGTGATGTGGCTGTGTGGGTTCTGATGGCCTATACACTGTGAAGTATAAGTAATTTGTGTCCACTGTGCTTCCTGTAATGTGTTTTGGGATGAATGTAAAATAACGAAGTCTTGTCAGTGCCTTAGCCTAGTGCCTTTTCTATGATCTATCTAAAATCAACTGCATAGATGTAGTTGTAGCATCTGTACCTAACAAAGCTGGTCCCATTGGGTGTCTCGGATAATGATGATAATAAATGAATAACTAAATTAATAATAATAATAATAATAATAATAATAATAATAATAATAATAATAATAATAATAATAATAATAATAATAATAATAAATTTTAATAATAATGAAGATGATGATAGTAATAATACAAATAAGAAGAAGAAAGAAAATAATGATGATCATGATGATAATGATGATCATTTCACACACACAAAAAATATTACATGAAAATCAATCTGGCTTCAGAGCTAATCAGTCATACAACTCTTACATCTGTGATAGAACAATGGCTTAATAATATTAATGAGCACACCTTTTCTGGAGCATTGTTCTTTGACTTCGCAAAAGCTTTTGATGTAATTGACCAAAACCTCCTGTTATGTAAATTACAAATCTATGGTATTATCATTATCTCTTGATCTCCTAACATCTCTAAGTTCTGACAAAGAGCAAAGCGTTTTCATTAATAACCAAAATCACAGGTTGAGGCTGTGACTACTGGATTACATCAAGGATTGATTTTAGGGCCTTTATTATTTTCTGTTTAGATAAACGATCTTCGACTTCATATTTCTCCTTCTTGTGAGCTTTTTGCGGATGACACCACATTACACTCCAAGAATACATTAAAGCGTAATGTAGCTTCCTCTTTGCAAAAAGGTGTAAATGAACTACAGGAATGGGCTGGATTTAATCACATGACACCTAATCCAGACAAAAGTAAATCCATGCTAATTACAACTAGACAAAAAGGCATGGTTCTTCTATGAAACTCTCTCCCTTAAAGTTGTGCAACAAAACAGTTGAAGACGTATTTTGTCATAAATTCCTTGGTGTGACATTAGACAATTATTTATCTTGGCTGCAACATATTTTAAATGTTAGTAAAACTATTTCCAGAAGGACTTATCAGCTATCAAGGATTAAACATTTTTTAAAAAATCTGCATTCTCGTAAATTATTCTGTTTGGGATATATTGATTATTCTTCAACTATTTTGAATTCCGCTAATAGCAACGCCATGAAGCCTTTATTTAGGATTCATAAACGTGCAATTAAAATTATTAGTCTTAAAGCAAAATCTCTCTGAATTATTACGAACAGATCAACATACTACCTCTTGCCGACAGATTAAAATTTAATAAAGGAATTTTAATGCACAAGATCCTTTCTGGTAATGCACCCTCCTATCTTTCTTCTCTTTTTTCTAGGAAAACTTACCGATTTTCTACCAAGCTAACTATCTAATTTCCAAAAATTGGTCTGCTTAAAATCAATCTGTCATATTCAGGTTTCACTTTGTAGAATAACTTTCCAGAGGTTCTCTCAGCAGTGCAGTCAGTCACTAAATAAACATCGTTTAGAAAACAGCTTTTACAGCACATTAAAATTAGTTAATTATCTACTTAGCAGAAGTTCTACATTCATAACACTCCTTAGATTGTTTTACATAAGTTGAATGTATGTGTGCGGGCGCGCGCGTGTAAATCTTGATTATTTGTTACATTACAATGTTATTGTTATAAAGTTATGTTGTTATTATACTAATTGTTATTATCACAAATCCCAAGCACAAGATGTAAAGAAGCACACCAAGCGTTTACTTTTTTACCCTTGTTAAATAAAACTGTTGTCTTATCTTTTCTTATCTTATCTTTTAGCTGACTTGGGATGGAGTGGTGCGCATATAAGTATATATTAACTTAACCGAACGTGAAAATAACAGTCTTTGATTGTTTTGTTCTCTATCCAGCTCGAAAGAGATGCCCAAAGATTCTGGCGACTGGTTTAGATGGTAATTAATTATGATCAATGTTCTACTGTACATGCAAATTGTACATAGGCGCTGGCTCAAGAGTCGTTGATCGAGAAATGGGTCAGTTGAGGGATTACCCCTTGGGGTCATGAGCAATCTTGCCACTGTAGATTGTTCAAACCTATAAAGGGAACAGTGAAAGCCACAGTTGAAAACCTGTCTTTCCTTTATAAGCAAGACGCTTCACTGCGGCAACAGTACCCCCGTTGGAGTGCCGGGGGTTTTCAGTATAAATAGTATCCCCACTTTATGGAAATTTAGTGCTTTAAATTCCCACTGTCGCTGTCTTCCTCATTTACTCTTTCCTATTCTTGCTCTGTCCTTCACTCTGCTATACTATCTTCTTCTTCGCTAGATCAATGACCTACCTTTTTTCTTGAAAACTCTTCCTGGACAAGACTCCTTGTTTGTGTATGAGGTCTGTTGGATCAGCTTGGGAGTGTTGGACGCTTTCTGCCGGGTGGTCACTAGGGCTTCCTATGAATGTACTATTTAGCACTATAGGCATTTTATATGTATGTGTTTGGTTGATGATTTATAATGATGTTTGTATTCTATTTTGTTTTTGTAACCGGGGTGTTCGCGTAGTTGAGGTCAACCCTCAGCCGTCCCCCGCGTGGGATGTCTTTATTGTAAAGTGACTGGCCGGTGGAGGGCATTCAATTTTCCCACTGGGGTTGTTTCAGCAGATCTTTTATGCGGATCGGGGGTTGTCCGGTCCTGATTTGGCTCGGAAGAGTCCGCTGGACCTAAAGCAACAATAAATCAATCAATCAAAGTTGAGGGATTGATAGCTTTTGCAGTGGGGGCAATTCCAACGCAAGTTATAGCGGAGATAGCGGGAACTGCACACAAGAGGTCTGTATGCATAAGAGTGTATGCTGTCTAGCTCTGGGACTTGTCTTCGACAATTTTACATAAATAGAACGGGTTTGAAAATCCTATCCTATCCTATCCTGTCCCGTAATCCGGAGGTCGTAGGGGCACCACAGATGATCGTTTAACCAGCATACTCCATCTTTCTCTGTCCTCAGCAGCCCTGATGGCTTCGCTCAGTGTCAAACCAGTCCATTCTCGAATGTTGTCCTCCCACCTCTTTTTTTGGTCTCCCTCTTCTTCTACCTACTTGTTGTTGTTGCATCAATTTTTATTCATCAGATTAACATAAGTTGTACTGACATAACATAAGTTATAACATACCAACATAAGTTCTACCTACTTGCACTGTGCCTTGCAGAATGGTCTTTGCAAGGCCTGATGATCTGGTGACGTGGCCATAACATCGGAGTTTCCGTTTCTTCACCACTGTGAGCAGGTCATCGTGTTGTCCAATGGCTTGTGTGATGGTCTGTCGGACTTCGTCGTTGGTGATGTGTTGGGCATAAGAAATGCCCAGAAGTCTTCTGTAGCACCTCATCTCCATGCTTTGTATTCTTCGTTGGTGATCTGCAGTGAGGTTCCATGCTTCGCAAGCATATAGGAAGATGGAGATGACAAGGAAGCGCAGCAGTCTCACTTTGGAATGTAGACTGATGGTCCTGTCTTTCGAAATGGGCTTCAACCTTGTCAGGGCAGCAGTTGTTTGTGCGATCCTGGAGAGGACTTCCTGTCGGGACCCATTGTCTGATACAATGGCTTCTAAATATTTGAAGCTATGCACTGTGTTGAGGGATTAGCCTTGGACTTTGGTGTCCGTGTTGATGCCATTGGTATTGTTGGTCATCATTTTGGTCTTCTCTGCACTTATTTCCATTCCATAAGCTTTGGAGGTGGTGTCAAGCCTCTGTACCAGCTGTTCAAGTTCTTGTTCTTCTCCAGCGAATCCATCAATGTCATCCGCAAAACGAAGATTGGAGATTGCTCTACCTCCTATGCTGACTGTGCCTTCGTGATCTTCAAGGGCATCTGACATGATGCGCTCTAGGAAGATGTTGAAGAGTGTTGGAGAGAGTAGGCATCCTTGACGCACACCGATTGTTGTTCTGAACCAGTTGCCGATGACGCTGTTATGGAGGACTGCACTGGTAGCCTTGTCATACAGTCTTTTGATGACTTCAATAATTTTAGGGCTGATGTTGTACACTTTCATTGTTGCCCATAGAGCTGCATGCCAGACTCGGTCAAACGTCTTCTTGAAGTCTATGAACACATGATATAGATGTTGTTGGTGCTGTAGGTATTTCTCATAAATTATTCTGAGGTTGAAAATCTGTTCAGTGGTACTTCGCCCTGCCCTGTTTGAAAATAGACTGGACATATTAACTACTTTTAGGATGTTTGCATGAATTACTGTTCAATCGATTGAATCGCCTTTTTGGTTTTTTCTCAGCGGAAATATTCTAGTTCGTTCGTAATAGATTTGAACAATTGCTTTGACCCGCGATTTTCGCTTGAGAGAAATTTTAGACCTTGATATGTAAGTCCTGAGAGAGACATCTTGGTCTTATATCTTAAGTTTGTTAATGTAATCTCTGTCACTAAGAATGAACCCCCAAAAATATTTTTTAAGGATGTTATATACATTGTGGTCGATTTTGACATTGCTGTTCTGCTTGGACGATGGTTAGATAGCTTGAGTCTCGAAACAAAACAAAAACAATAGTAGTTTTAATTTAATTAATGTATTTTTGTTTTTACGGCGATAAGAATTCTGCACGTATTTAGACAACTCCAACTGGCTTTCATAGCTCTGTACAGAAAGGGATTTTTCGGCATTATTCAAAGCAGACAGAGACCATCGAAGGCTGACTTTGTAATAATTATACAAACCCTAGCCATATTGGATGTTAAACATAGTCCGGTATTAGACTGATGAGGCGATATTTCTTTACTAAGTCGGAGTTCTTCCATAATGACCTTCGTGTAGTTTTGTATGGAAATCGATTCCAGGGTGAGAAAGCCTTCTTCAGAGACACCAACAATCGTCTCATCTTGTTTTTGCTAGATAGATAGCCCGCTTTTAGTAGACTGGTACCGCATTTCAACACTGGACAACATTGTTTATACTTTAATCAGCAGCAGCGTCAAAAGAACTGCAACACTGCAGGGCTCAGTTACTGCCTTTGGGACATCTTTGGGTTGTGTGAGGTACGGATATCCAGCATCTAAAACACTAGTTGGAGTGGGAGGAGGGGAGTGAGGGTTGACCTGGCAGGTCAGTGGTCTCTTAAGCAGAAGGCCGCTGGTTTGAACCCCGCGTAGGACGATCTTACGTGGCTTAGGTACGAGACTTTTAAGGACACCGAAGGTTTTCTCCAGGTACTCCGGTTTCTTCCCTCGCTTCAATACTAGTATTGGATGCGGCCAATCTACAATTTCCCCCCCCCCAAAAAGTATTTATATTTCGACTTCTTTAATAGCGATTTCTGCAGATCGCCGCTCTTTGAGTTCGATTAAAGAAAAAAGCGCGCGATAGTATTCTGTATAATAATGAATAATAATACTAATTTATTATTATTATTATTATTATTATTATTATTATTATTATTATTATTATTATTATTATTATTATCCGACATTTCAAGATCATGGCCTGCTTTCATAGTTTTGTGGCATGGGAACTGATGCCAGGAATACCCGACAGCCCTCTGCGACTACAACGGTTTTTCTCATCTTGTTGACAAGTATATCATCGTATACTAGCTGAAAGTTTCCCCAGCACGAAATATGGGCAAGCTGCCAGATATTGGAGACATTTCGCCGCAGCTGAGGCTTAGTCGGAGTAAGAAATGGTTACATCTTTTTTTTTTTTTTAACCTAATGAAAGAGAAGAAGCAGGCATGGAGGAAGAGAATGAAGAAAGACTAGAAGGAGAATAAGAAGAAGAAAGAGAAGGAGAAGAAGTAGAATCATAACCACAAAGAAGAAGAAGAATACGAGAAGAAGAAGAAACATGACGAGAAGAAGAAGAATCGTGACGAGAAGAAGAAGTAGAATCATGACGAGAAGAAGAAGTAGAATCATGACGAGAAGAAGAAGAATCATGACGAGAAGAAGAAGTAGAATCATGACGAGAAGAAGAAGCAGAAAAATGAAAGGACGAGAAGGAGAGGGGGGAGGAGGAGGAAGAAGAAAGAAAAAAAAGGTACAATTAAAGGAAATGTAAATAGGGGAAGATGAGGCGCAGGCTGTTTTTGAATTGATTCGAAACTGATAAAGTCTTTTCCTTTATATAATGAGGAAAAAGAAGAAGAAGAAGCAGTCAGCGGTCAACGAAATTTTAAGAGTAAAATCTTTATAAATCGTACATGTTCTGTCTGATTTCATATCAGCGAAAACTGAACACTTATTGGAAAAAGCTCACGAAGGAAAACAATTGAACGTCTGACGCCTTTTTAACTTTTAAAACGCTTGCCAAACACGTACAGAATATTAGAACTCTGTTGACCTACGACGCCCACAAAACAAGCGTCAGTGAGGGATCAGCTGTCCATGATACTCAGTATGTGAAGACGGATGCTGTCTACGAGTGCCTACTTCAGTCGGCTAAATTTCCACGTTGATTTTTGGCCAGAGGGCTTGCATAGTACTTTTGGATTCAGACTTAATCGTTTGGAGAAACCTTTACCAGACTGGGACACACAACGCGAAGGTCTACCTATCTACCTCCTTACATTCACCCACTTCCCCCCACCCCTCTCCCTTTTTTTATGGCGGTATTTCTCTCCTGCCGTACCTTCCATCATTAATACCCTCTTTAGTAGGTCA
The DNA here is from genome assembly GCA_036898135.1 of Oncomelania hupensis. Taxonomy (NCBI): domain Eukaryota; kingdom Metazoa; phylum Mollusca; class Gastropoda; order Littorinimorpha; family Pomatiopsidae; genus Oncomelania; species Oncomelania hupensis. The sequence goes on from CM072512.1 coordinate 115,649,748, forward strand.
GTGGGGATTTTTAAAGCGGTACCTTTTAGGGACTGGAGAATGCGAGTTTGGAATTCACTTTTTTTTGTTGTTCTTTTCTATAAATACAATTGATTTTTCAACAGATTACAAACTTAAAAAAAACACATTAGTTTGTTTTAAAAAATATTTAATTTCATGTATTTAAAAAACAGTATCTAAGTTGACATATAATGATCATTTAATTTAACATGAATGATGAAGTATTACATTAAAAGTGACGCCACTGGCCAAGGCGCTTGTCTGTAAGACTGCTGACCAAACAAGAGAACAAAACAAAATCGATTCTCCGGAGCCATAGCGTGGTCTGAGAAGAAATAAGACCCAACGGGGGCGGCAACGTGTGAGCATCCCTTTAGCTCACACTTCACCACCATTATTCCCTCATTCCCTTCCCCATGCCATTTCAAACCCCAACAAAAAAAGTTCAAAATGTGTATTTTCTTACGAACTTATTATGAACGTCTAGCTCGTACTTTAATTTTAAAAAGAAAATCAAAGTACCCTGAGAAACTGCGTTCAAACTTCTTCGGATGAGAGTATCAACCGAGATCTTGTCGGTGCACGTACGCATTCCATAGCATGGGCTTTAAAATTCCTGACTCTCATGTATAGACGGGTGAGTGCCGGCTAGCTACACACTTACACCCAGCACGCACTAGGTCCCTTCTCACCATCCCCGTTCTCCCAAGATTGAGATCAGTCGTCTGGGCGTCAAACTATGCGCCCAAAAGGTTGCAAGTGGGCGCCTCGGTCGGCTTGAGTTAGATCCTGTATCGGCCACCGCCTGAAACAGCTTTTGAGCCGAAAAATTGGTATATAAGAGCGCTGAAAAATCGGTATATAAGCGCGCTGAAAAATCGGTATATAATTAAGAGGGGCCGGGTAGTTCAGTTGGTAAGAGCGTCTTGCTAGAAACCGAAAGGTCGCTGGTTCGAATCCCGGATTGGTCAACGTGTGATCATATTATTTTCCCCTTTACCAACAACTGGCCCGCTGGTGTCAGTATAAATCGGTCCAGTAGTCACCTATATGCGAAAGTGTCGTGTGACTATAATCTACAAACAACAACGGTATATAAGAGCGCTGAAAAATCGGTATATAAGCGCGCTGAAAAATCGGTATATAAGAGCGCTGAAAAATCGGTATATAAGCGCGCTGAAAAATCGGTATATGAGCGCTGAAAATTCGGAATATTAGAGCTCTGAAAAATTGGTATATAAGAGCGGTAATAATAATAATCCTATCCTATCCTATCTCGTAACTCGGAGGTCGTAGGGGCACCGCAGATGATCGTTTAACCAACGTACTCCATCTTTCTCTGTCCTCAGCAACCCTGATGATTTCGCTCAATGTCAAACCAGTCCACTCTCGAATGTTGTCCTCCCACTTCTTTTTTTGGTCTCCCTCATCTTCTACCTCCTTGCACTGTGCCTTGCAGAATGGTCTTTGCAAGACCTGATGATTTGGTGACGTGGCCGTATCATCGGAGCCTCCGTTTTTTCACCACTTTGAGTAGGTCATCGTGTTATCCAATGGCTTGTGTAATGATCTGTCAGACTTTGTCGTTGGTGATGTGCTGGGTATAGGAAATGCCCAGAAGTCTTCTGTAGCATCTCATCTCCATGCTTTGTATTCTTCGTTGTAGATCTGCTGTGAGGGTCCATGTTTTACAAGCGTATAGGAAGATGGAGATGACAAGGGAGCGCAGCAGTCTTCCCTTGGAATGTAGGGTGATGGTCCTATCTTTCCAAATTGGCTTCAACCTTGCAGGGCAGCAGTTGTTTATGCGATCCTGGAGAGGACATCCTGTCGGGACCCACTGTCTGATAAAATAGCTCCTAAGTATTTGAGCTATGCACTGTGTTGAGGGATTGGCCTTGGACTTTGATGTCCGTGTTGATGCCATTGGTGTTGTTGGTCATCATTTTGGTCTTCTCTGCACTTATTTCCATTCCATAGGCTCTGGAGGTGGTGTTAAGCCTCTGTACTAGATGTTCAAGTTCTTGTTCCTCTCCAGCCAATCCATCAATGTCATCCGCAAACCGAAGGTTAGAGATTGCTCTACCTCCTATGCTTACTGTGCCTTTGTGATCTGCAAGGGCATCTGGCATGATGCGCTCTAGGAAGAGGTTGACGAGTGTTAGAGAGAGCAGGCATCCTTGACGCACACCGATTGTTGTTCTGAACCAGTTTCCGATGGCGCTGTTATGGAGGACTGCGCTGGTAGCTTTGTCATACAGGCTTTTGATGACTTCAATAATTTTAGGGCTGATATCGTACATTCTCAGGGTTGCCCCACAGAGCTGCATGCCAGACTCGATCAAACGCCTTTTTGAAGTCTACGAACACATAATATAGATGTTGTTGGTGCAGTAGGTATTTCTCGCAGATTATTCTGAGGTTCAAAAATCTGTTCAGTGGTACTTCGCCCTGCCCTGAATCCTGCTGTTCTTCAGCTATGATTTGTTCAGCTTGGGGCTTCAAACTGTTGAGTATTATTTTCAGGAGGACCTTGCTGGGATGGCTGATGAGGCTGATGGTGCGGTAATTTTCACACTCCTGAAGGTTAACTTTCTTTGGAAGGGTGAATAATAAGAAAAATAAGAATAATTGTATTAATATTTTTTTATGTAAGAAAAAAAAATAGTTAAGCGAGACCACATAATTCCTCGTCAAGTTAACCACTAGATTCAATTTTATAATTTATGTACACAGGGTAACCTTATTTATGTTTTTTCTAGTTTATTAAAAACATTTGTTTGTTTATCACATGTTTTTATTTTTGACTAAATTACTGTTTAAACCAACGGTACTGAATGAATGCCGAAATAACTTCGGAATCTAGTGTTTTATAATGATACGAAGTAATGTCAATAAGATGACACTGTCTTTGAAAGTTTATTTCTATCATATTTTATGCTAGGAGGGTCAGCTAGTGTGAATGAGAGCACCGACAATAATAAAAAATTTAATTATATTACTATAATACCAAACAAATACCAAAAGACGACACCGTCCTTGATCTCACTAACAGTTTGTTATACATTTTGCTTACACTAGGACTTAGAACGTCTGTGCCCTGTGGGTTCGGGCACTAAATAGAATAAACCCAACGTTTCCCAGTGTGTTGTAAGATTCGACTAACAGGGATGGTGTCAGCACGGCATCACTGGGCGAACGTCTTCTACACAGAAGTTACCGGCCAAGATAGAGGAACCTCACATTACTATAGATTCAACGACCACGTACTCGAGGCCAAGGTGAGCCACACTGTACTCGTGGATTTCGGCTGTGGCCAATGCCTGGAGATGAATGGGCCCCACCAGGTCTTTTTTGGCCAAGAAAGAATCACTCATTCCATACCAGATCGGTCGTCGCCCAGGTTAACAAGGACCACGCCTTCCGTTGGCCACTAGGACGTAGGTGACAAGTGTTTTACTGATGGACAACTTACCAACATCCGCACGAGAAACAACATCGTCATAGGATCCTGGAATGTTAGGACCCTAACTGCCGATGGAAAATTAGAAGAACTGGCCCACGAGCTGGACTACTAAGTAACATTTTAGGTATCCGCGGACTGCGCTGGAAAGGCCTAGGTAAAACAACGACCGACAAAGACCACATGCTTTATTTCGGCGGGAGAGATGACGGGCACAAAACCGGCGTTGGATTTTTGGTTCACAAAGACATTCTAGCCACTATCATGGGTTGCCGCCCAGTCTCCAGTAGATTCATTACCATCCATCTGAGATCAGCCCCTTTCAACATCACTATCATCCAGGCCTTTGCCCCAACACCAGACTATGATGACAGCTAAGTCGAGGAATTTTATGAAAATCTGCAGGCTGTCCTTGACCAGAAGCCGAAGAATGACATGGTCATTGTGCAAGGCCACTGGAATACCAAGGTTGGCCAAGATGCGTACCACAACTGGGAAGACATATGTGGACCCCACTGCAGCAACGAAACACATAAAAAAATCCAGACGATGGACCTGGCACTGTCCCAGCGGGAAGCATCACAACCAGATTGACTACATCATTTTTTTAGAAATACTTCAGATGAAGTGCCAACATTGGCAGAGCACGATTTTTTCCAGGAGCAGACATCGGAAGTCACCACGATCTTGTGATGATGTCTTTCGGCTCCACCTGAAGATAGTAAACATAGCAAAATGCACCAGACTGAAGTTCGATCTGGACAAACTGCAAGACCCGGAGGTGGCAGAAATATTCAAAGCCACAATTGGAGGGAAATGTACACCACTGCTCATTGTGGGAGCTGGTGAAGTAGTAGTCAACACAACGATCACCACCTTCACCTCTGCTGTGATAGATGCCGCCAGCTACTGTGAATAAAAAAAACTGACATAACTTTAAGCCTGCTGATGATAAGAAATTAAACCAAAGATATTAAATACATATGCTTGTACCCCCACCAAAGATTACAGCCAGTTGTTAGCTACTAGTCGTAAGAACTACTGGATGAAAGGGAGAAGAGGTGGTTTTGATGGAAACGGAGTGTATTGGCAATAAGAAAACAGACATAAAGCGGGAATAACGTGGAATAAAATAACAATTAGATATATATATAAACCGTGGTGGTTTCATCATTCTAAAATCTTTCAACTGTTTTTTGGGGTGGGGGTGGGGGTGGGGTGGGGGATTGTTGGGTGGGGAGAGGGTGGGTGGAGGGTGGCCTCGTGGCGCAGTGGATAAGTCGCCGGTTTCCTATGCCGAAGGTCGCGGGTTCGATTCCCGCAAGGGGCGAACGTATGTGACTTAGGTACGAGACTATTGAGGTCACCGAGGGTTTTCTCCGGGCACTCCGGTTTCCTCCCTCCCTTCAAAATAAAATTGGATGCAGTCAAATTAATCTTTAAAAATACAAAACTATTTAACTTTCAGTTTCCTAATAGCGATCTCCCTGCCTTTACACCACGTGTATGCCTTGTATACTGTTGTCCTTGTTGTGTGTCTGTAATATGTTTGTTGCACGTGAGCGTGTATGTTGGTATAGGTCGCCGCGCTTTGAGTTTGAAATCATTCGAAGTAAAGCGCGTATTAGCATCCGGTATTATTATTATTATTATTATTAAGACCTAGGCCTAATGGGGATGAAAGAAGGGGACAGGGTTGGAATGGCGGCGTTAGGGTTGCAACCGGGAATAAAGAAGTCACACTATTTGGCCAGAAAGCTCAAAAGTTTGTTGCGCTACAGTATAGAGTGACCGTCTTCTTATCGATCTGCTGGCCAGCACGGTAGAAGTTCAGGCTCCGACGGGACCCTACGTAATGGCATTGAGCGAGTAGCTCTCGGAGTGCACTTGACTGGGATAGGGCGATACACAACGCAATAAACTTGTCAAATGTTTTTTCTTCTGCTTGGAAGAGTACGAAGAGTTCGAACTGTAGTACATTTGGAGCTGTGAATGGGACTGCTGATAAAAGTTTACTTGTTAGTGAATGGAAAAGGGAGAGAGAGAGAGAGAGAGAGAGAGAGAGAGAGAGAGAGAGAGAGAGAGAGAGGGAAAGGTGTACTGGGACTGATGATAAAAGTTCAGCATCGGTTCAGGACATCTTTCAGGCGGTAAATGAAATAAGTTTGTGCTGAACTGCTGATACAAGTTAAAGTATAAATTTGTGGTGTTCTACTATTTTGGTGACTGAAAACAAATGTACAATACAATACAATACAATACAACAATACAATACAATTTTATTCATCTCAAACTGAGCAATTACAATGGCAGCATCAGCGCAATTAGCAGAATTATTATACACAAGAATTGAAAATATTATTACATACACATGAGAAGTAATCCAATCAATAACTAATAAATAAAACAAATAAATAACAAAATATACGGTTAAATACATACAATAAACTAGAGGTGAATGTCATAAAAAGTAAACTGCCCCGAAATATCACAGATAATAGTTTCTCCGCAGAAAGCTACAATACAAAATGTACATCCCAACAATGCAATACAATACCATACAATACAACACAACACAATACAGCACAACGCAATGCCACACAACTTTATTCCTCTCAAGCTGAGCAATTACAATTACAAAGGCAGCATTGGCGCAGAAATAACCAGTAAGACTAAGAATAACAATTAAAAATGACCTTACGTACACACGGAGAGTACTCCCAATCAATAAGTAAATGTGCTGTTAAATGCATAAGTAAACTATAAAATATAAACTATAAAACTATAAAACAAATATCACAGATAATAGTTTCTACCAGCAAAAATCTCCTCACTCTCTCTGGAATTATACCCACACTCACCCACTCACACAGCAGCTTATATCTATTGTCTATAGTGACACAAAATCAATAAAATCAATCGTAAAAATAAAAAAATAAAAAAATAAATAAAAATTTTTTAAAAACAAACAGTCCCTTGTATCACATCGTATAGGCGTTGAGAAGGCGGACAGCAGAGGATATAGCGATATCCAAAGAGGATATTCAAATGAGTTTGAATATCTATTAGTTTTCGAAATGGGTTGAACAAAACGACGTTTTGAAGGCAGAAGTACAAACTCATCGGCCAAAATAATATGTTCCGGTTTACTGACAATCTGTTTAGCTTTCCTTGTGATTTGCTGATTGCAGAAGGCAGATAGGTTCCTCTGCGCCTCACCGGTTGCGCCGGGACAACGATATAAAATTTAGCGTTAGTTAAGGTGAACTACTACATGGTTATTTACAAACGTTGTGCAGTTACAAAGTTTCACTCTCTGTTTACGACATAATGGAAGAAAGAACGAAAGAGTTTTGTGTGACTACTCGCAAAAGAATAGAATTAATATAATAGGACATCTACTGTTCTTGTGGCCTATGTGGTCATTGAGAAAGTTTGTGTACTATAATTATACTTGTTTAGATGTTTTATTGGGGAAACGTTCGGAGCACTTATGACTAGACCATTTTGATTCACATCTTCAGCATATCTTTTGTGGAGGGGAGGGGGCGGGGGTGAACAATAGTCTGTATTATCTTTGTCCAAGCATTTTTGTTGTGGAGCAGTTTCAGAAAATACGTGGTTCAAGAAGAACTTTGCTTCATAATTATGCTTATTCAGTTCGTCGGGTGTTTTATCTTTACACATCTCCTTTGTCTCACATCATCCAAAACCATGACACTTTCCACCATTTCTACGCAGACGACACGCAGCTGAAAAACAGTTACACTCCTCAAAACCTTCCATCCATTCTGACCAAAACTTCTGAATGCTTTGAAGACATTTCTAAATGGATGACAGTCAACAAGCTCCAACTCGATGCAAACAAAACTGAAGTTATGCTCACAGGTACCAAACACAACCTGTCTCTCTTGGCCAGACCACTCTTCCTATGCCATCTTCTGTCAAAAAACCTTGGTGTCGTTCTTGACAACACCCTCTCCGTGTCAGAATTCATCCGCAAAACCTGTCAAACATGCAACTTTCATCTCCGTAGAATAGGCCTTGTCCGCAAACATCTGACAACTGACGCTACTGTCAAACTCATTTCCTCTCTTGTTTTGTCACGCTTAGACTACTGTAACTCTCTCCTGGCTGGACTTCCTTCTTCTTCTATTTATCTGCTCCAACGTGTTCAGAACTCAGCTGCACGTCTGGTTCTCAAAAAGAAAAAAAATCTGATTATATAACTCTCCTTCTACATTCACTCCACTGGCTTCCAGTGTCTCATAGAATTATCTACAAAATCGCTATTTTTTGTTACAAGTTCGTCCATGGTTTAGCCCCTTTCTACCTCACCCAGAACAATCAATTCTATAAACCTTCTAGAAATCTTCGTTCTTCCTCTGACACCCTCCTGCTTCACATACCCCGCTACAAACTCTCCCCTGCTGGCTGTCGATCTTTCTCAGTGCTTGGCCCTTCAACTTGGAACTCTCTTACCCTCTCTCTTCGCAGCTCTCCAAACATAGCTACTTTCAAATCCAACTTGAAAACTCATCTCTTCCTTAAATCTGATCTTGCCTCCTATCATCATATACCGCCACCACCCCCACCCCCACCCCCATCACCCCTTCTTAGCTCTCCCCTCTTCCCTCCCTCGTCTCTTATTCGTTAGCAAGTGTCTGATTTTATTTTGTATGAAGCCGGATGTTTAGAATGAATGCGCGAGTACTGCGCTTTGAACTGATATTGTTCCTTGAGAAAACGAGCTATATAAATATTATTATTATTATTATTATTATTATTATTATTATTATTATTATTATTATTATTATTATTATTATTATTATTATTATTATTATCTCCTCCATTTTCAGTGCTGGTCGTTTTAGTGTCGAAACATTCTCTTGGGATACGGTTTAATGGTCCGTTTAATGTCGATATCAATTGCTGTATACAGGGAAAGAAAACTGGACATTGCGTCAATGGAAGACGAGGTCATTAAAATCTCATCAGGCGGCGTGAAATTGGTATTTTAGAACACGTTCCTTGCTGTGAGTTCATATGAATCAACGCCATACGATTGCCTGTTCCATTAAAGGTATTTTAAAATGTGTGTACTGGATTAAGATCAGCGATCATTCCTGCCTAACCCTAGTAAAAGAGGAATTGGGACGTGGGTGGAGAGAGACAGAGATAGACAAACAAACAGACAGACAGATACAAAGAGACGGTGAGACAGAGAGGAGGCGGGCATCAAAAGGGTCGCCCACCCAAGCAATCAAGCACCGGTTTATTCATCGTCACAAGCCCACAATAGTAACAGCAGCATCCCTCTTGCACCAAGAGAGTAAGCGAGCGGAGCCTAAAAATAATCTCATCATCAATAAAGTCCAAGAGACAATGTTAGCGATGAATGCATGGATCACTGGCGAGTCTTGTTAAAATGGAAACATTGTCAGAACCCTCAAAGCTAATGGACATGCAAGCCTGCGTACGTTGTCTAGAAAACACAAATAGCACAATTCAAGCACCAAGTATCATTCTTTTTACATGTTTTTCCGCAACAAGCATTATCTACAACACTTGCAGAAAAAAAATCCGTGTTCAATACTGCTTTCATCGTTAACGAACAAACAAGTAAAGCACCCCTTCCGTCACCAAACAAAGAGAATAACAGCATCTGTACAACAGTATCAGATCAAGTGGCAGATCCTCCCCTCCCTCCCCAGTGCCCCCCCCCCCTCCCTTAATTCACTTTACTGGTCTTGAGCTGGCAATTATTTAAGAACTATTAAATGATATTGACATCAGCAAAAAAGCAACAAAATAAAGCACTGACCTCAGCATAGACGTAAGATATCATAAATAAGAAATTGTATTCGTCCAAAGGATTAGCTCGTGCATTGGAAACAGTATTTCTGACCATGACAAAGCATAAAGGTTAACAAACAAAAAAAGAATAACAATCGCCCCGTACACCTTTAGTCGCACAAACAGTCCACCACACCGACTTCCTCCCTTCCTCCCCCCTCCGCAGCCCTCCACACCCCCATCCTCCACCCCATCTTCATTGCCACCATCTGCACAGACGCTATTTCCACCAAAAACAGCCAAAGACAACAAGCTGCTCGTCCATGCATCCTTAACACCGTCTTCCCAACAATACCAACAACTATTAACAACCCCAAAATATAAACCCATCTTCATCATCGCCTTCAGCAATGACGACGAATGCGCACCACCAACAGCAGAAAAGCAACATCAGCAACAAACAAAAAAAGTGCATCCGTTTTCTTCCCATCACCACCACAAAAAGAAGAACAGCAACAACAATAAAGAACAACACCAACAAAAACATCTTTACCACCACCATCAGCAACAGACACAACAACAGTTATTAAAGGTGATTACCGACAAACACCACCAAAAACGCCTCCGCTATCTTCACACCTCCACCATCGGTAAACACAACCCAAACTATCAACTCGAATGGCCGACAAGCAACACCAACAACCTGTTCGCCATCTTCACTCTGCTTCCCCGTCCCCTCCCCACTCACCCTCAACCCACCACCACCTCAGCGACAGACACAACAACAGCTATTATCAACAGCGATGACTTGCAAACGACACCAACAACCTCTCCGCCCTATGCATTGTTGTCATCGGCAGCGCCGAGACAACAACAATTATCAAACAATGATGGCTGGCAAACGACACCCTCGGCGTCACAACGACTGCCTCTCAATCCTCTCCAGACGGCACCTCAATGAGGCTGATACCGTACGAGGGCTGAACGAGAATTTTTGTAGACATTAGCTTTGCCAATGCTGCGTAATGTAGCCTACTGATAGGAGTGGTATGTCTTTGTGTGACCAAACCTTTCAATACCGATGATACAAAAGGTAAAGAGGTTGATTACGTTCGTTATTCATTTTGTAATTTCAATTTCCCATAAAACTTTGAATGCTTGAGAATGTTTTGTTTTCTTTTAGTTTTAAAGAGTTACATCTTCTAGTTATTTTGTAGTCATGAAGCTAAGCTTATTGAGCCTATATTTTGTTCAAAGTGTGCCCTGTAATTTCGAAGCCATATAATCACCATAGCAAATGAGTAGTGTATCGAGGTTGTGGCCATAGGTTGTTGTCTTTTCCTTGTTCCTGGAGCGACTGTACGAAAGGCGTAAGCAAGGGAGGGAATATGTTTTTGCATAACCCGTAGGAACAGCCCTATACTTTCCTAGCTCGCCAAGAACATTCATTTCTACAAGCCATCTAGAAATCTTCGTTTTACCTCTGACACCCTCATGCTACAAATACCCCGCTATAAACTCTCCTTTGAAGGCTGTCCATCCTTCTCAATGTTTGGCCCTTCAACTTGAAACTCTCTTTCTTCGCAGCTCTCCGAACATAGCCACTTTCAAGTCCAACTTGAAAACTCATCTCTTCCTTTAAAATGTCTGATCTCGTCTCCAATCGCCATTATCATTCCTTCTTTTCTGATTCAGACCACCACCGTCACACCTCACGCCACCAGCCCCCTCATTACTTAGCTGCTCTCCTCCTCCCCCACCTCCTATGTCCATCGCCTGTTATATTTTATTTGTAAATATTATTTTTTACGTTCGTATTATGTCTTTGCATAATTATTTTATTAGTGTCTAGTTTTTTTTTCTCCACTTTTTTCCCATGTATTTTCATGTTAACGTTAAGTATGAATGCGTGAGAACTGCGCTTTGAATTGATGTCATTAGGAAAACGCGGTATATAAATACCCTTATTATTATTATTATTATTATTATTATTATTATTATTATTATTATTATTATTATTATTATTATTATTATTATTATTATTATTATTATTATTATTATTTACGTTTATTTACGTTTAAGAATATTCTAAGGGTGGAAATTGTTGAATGAATCAAAGTTACTGATCGATTCTTTTCTCTGCAAGACACTGCCTAGACTATATTAAGTATAAATATAAAGTAAGATTTTACTTCCAGAGTTTATTGATTGGACCAATATTCTGCGGCACACACGATATGAAGTTGTACTTTCTGTGGTTCTGGAGCGCACTGGATTACACAGCTATGGGACTTTGAATTATGTAATTGAGATGACAAAAATCCGTGTGCAGATTATCTAAGAAGTGTGAGGCTATTTAATTCCTTATAATTCTGAGACAACAGTGAAAGACACGTAGCTATTATTATTATTATTATTATTATTATTATTATTATTATTATTATTATTATTATTATTATTATTATTATTATTAATTCGTCAAGGCGGTGGACAATTTAGTAGGCTACATGTTCACTGTTGGAAATGAACTGTACTGTGGACGTTTCGTACAAGAGGGACATTGAATTATTGTGACGAAAAGGCGTAGTTTGCAGTATTCTGTCATTCAGTGGCCTGGACGCCAGGCTATGCGCCCAAAGGCTGCAAGTGGGCACATCCTGTATCGGTCAGCGCCTTGAGCATTTTTTGGTCTGGAAAAGCGCTATATAAATATTCGAAAACATTGTACTTGCAGTATTATTAACCTATTTACAGCACGCCGCTCGTACAATATCGACGACATATGTTGCAATGTTTAAAGACGACCAACTGAAGGGGCCTAGGGAAATATGCTTTGGGATTGAGGGGGGGGGGAAGGGAGGAGGGGGAGCGAGAGAATGAGAGAGAAAGAGAAGAGGGACAGTAGTAGATGGACAGACAGAAGGGATTTAGGGAAATAGTGTTGAGGATTTTGAGGAAAGTTTGGAGGAGGGGAGAGGAAGGAGGTGGGGGGTGGGTGGGGGTGAATGGAATGGGTCCTCTACAGCACAACGAGATGCCAAGCACTACACCCCAAACTGATGTATTTTTATGCCGTATTTGGCAAGAGATCAAAACCGACAGGCTGTCCGCTGGGGCACCTAACTGTCCAGAACACTAGAGTCGATAGATGAATTTTGCTTGGGTGCAACAAACACAATGGCTATTCAGCAGATCTTCCGTTTTGTTGGATTCTATACATTGTTATCCTTCGCTTGAGCCTACAGTTGTAGAGGAATCGCGGGTTACAAAATCGTTAGTAGTAGTAGTAGTAGTAGTAGTAGTAGTAGTAGTAGTAGTAGTAGTAGTAGTAGTAGTAGTAGTAGTAGTCTATTGAATTGAATTTGGAGTTCCTCGCATTTAAAAAAACCAAGATTCTATTACGCTGATCTTGTTTGCTTTGAGCTGTACTGGATTCTTGTGTTTTCATGTAAAGATCTTGCTTTGTGATTTGCAGTTTTCGCGTTTTGACACGTTGTTTCAAATGCTGACTGTATGAATTTGGCATTTGCATTCTAAAGATTGGGAATTGTTATCCGGACCGTTTAATGTTTTGACATCTCTATGTATTATTGATTGAGGCCTGTGACCACCATTTTCTCTATCTCATTAGCCCGCGTCCTCTGAAGACGCGCCAAAGGCAGAAGCATTTTAATGTTTCATATTGTTATTATTTTTTATCCGCTTTCTCGGTGATGTGATTCCAAGATAGGCTATCCGATTGAATTGTGAAGGATGCATAAAAGATGTGCCGGATATCAGTTAAAAAAACTAGTCATCTGAATTTGTTAGCTGGTCGTTGTATTATGCTTAAATTCCGTGTTTTGAAATATCTCGACTCTTGATTTGGAGTACTCCTTTTTTGACGTACGTATTTATTGATTGGTGAATTTGGCCCAAGAGCAGGCGCGGCACGCACAGCTTTGCGGTGGCATCAGAACCAAATTTCCTGTATCATTAGCCCCACGACCACTGGAGGCGACATCCGACTAGAAAAAGATCTGGTTGTCAAGATATCTGAAAACCCATGCGATAGATACGTTTTATAAAGTCAATTTGCGCACTGCTACGAGAATGGCATTCTGAAATTGTGTGCGATTTAGTGCTAGTCTGCTGCAACAAATCGCCAGCTTCATTTCTCTATACACTAATGTGTCGCTCTGCTAAATGCTTTATAAGGTAGAGAAACGAGGCCAGGTTCAATGGACGTGAAAAATAACAATATTATCCTCTACCATTTGGAACTTCGTCATTTTAATATAAATATTTTGCAAGAGTCAACTTTTCGGGAGTAAACATTAGAAATTGTTTGTATGTATGTTTGTTTGTTTGTTTGTTTGTTTGCAAAATGTTCTTACAAACTGAAGAAGTTTGAATATTTCTAATTTGTGTGTATTCTCCCAATTTTCGGATAAAAGATGAAACGGTCAGGCGAGGCTGAACAATAGGTTCACAAGAAAACGTTTTTGAAGGAGGTTTAAAATAAATAAAAACATACATCAGTTGCATCGTCGTAAAAGCAATTGAGGCACACTGGGCACAATTTAAAAAAATATATGGGATGCATACTGGGCACAAATAAATAACAAACATTCAGGATCAATACGTACGACATGGTTATATCTCGGATGTCGGTTTTGGCATGTTGCCCTCACACGATCTATTAACGAGCGATCTTCTTCAAGTGTTGGTGAACCTGGTAAAACAAATCCCATTAACATTCTTGTTCCAAAGACTGCAATAAATACATTTAACGTTTGCCTAGTTATATAATTAATGTGCTGTGAAACTGAGGCTGACCCAAACATTCTTGTTCCAAAGACTGCAAAGAGTGCAATGCGCATGCATTTTAACTCTTGGATATAAAAATAAGGTACTTAAAATATGGCTGCATGCAATGAAATTTGGGGATGCTCTGCGTAACCTCCAGACATTAATTTGATAATTCAAACGTGGAGGCAAATGCAGGACGTCACTTTTTCTTTTTCGAGAAAGACGATAAGCTCTTGCCTGCGTTGGCTAAGAATCTGTTCTCCGGGCGGGATTTAATTTTTTTAAATCTTTTACGAATGAGGAAAACAGTCATGCATTCGCGCAGGCACGCACTCAAGCAGGCTTGAAGTCACACACACACCCTCACACACACCCACACACACACACACACACCCACAAACACACACACACACACACACGCACACATACACACACATACACCAAAACACACAGGATATTGAAATACACTCTTATTGAATCATAACTGCAAGCTGCATTTTCGTGTTACCGGAGTACTTGTCTCACGGCATTTGCTGTAATCACATTACTCTGTCTTCACGCGGTTGCGATAATCACACTGCACCATTCCTCTGTGATTAGCCATTTTGATGCTCCCCCTGCATTTAGAAACGTAATATACACAAATACTGGGGCACCGACACGCACACCTACGCGAACTCCCACGCGCACAAACCCACTCATATAATGTATCACATGTATACAAAGATCGAATAGAACCTCTCCCGCCTATGATACTAACTTTCTGTAGCAGACATCCACGGGGCACACGAGTTGTGGCTTCTGCTTGTGCTTCTGTCGTGATGTCACAGCCGAGCTAATTACAGCACTGCATGTACCAGAATGCACTAAGGAGATGCCCAATGAAAGAAACTGTCGTTACTGTTGTTGCCTTTGAGTTGATCTGCATGGGATTCCCAGTGCCTAATGGAAATGTTATGGGGCCGAACGGTGCCAATGTCCTATCCTACCCTATCCCGTAACTCGAAGGTCGTTGGGGCACCACAGATGATCGTTTAACCAGCGTACTCCATCTTTCTCTGTCCTCAGCAACCTTCATGGCTTTGCTCAGTGTCAAGCCAGTCCATTCTCGAATGTTGTTCTCCCACCTCTTTTTATGTCTCCCTCCTCTTCTACCTCCTTGCCTTGTAGGATGGTCTTTGCAAGGCCTGATGCTCTGGTGATGTGGCCATACCATCTGAGTTTCCGTTTCTTCACCATTGATTGTGAGCATGTCATGCATCGTGTTGTTCAATGGCTTGTGTGATGGTCTGTCGGACTTCGTTGTTGGTGAGGAAATGCCCAGAGTTTTCTGTAGTACCTCATCTCCATGCTTTGTATTCTTCGTTGTAGATCTGCTGTGAGGGTCCATGTTTCGCAAGCGTATAGGAAGATGGAGATGACATAGGAGCGCAGCAGCCTTACCTTGGAAAGTAGACTGATGGTCCTGTGTTTCCAAATTAGCTTCAAACTTTTCAGGGCAGCCAATGGCGTTGTAGCAAACATGCATAGACACGCACGCACGCACGCTCACACACACACGCATCACACACACACGCACACACACACAAAATCCCAGAATCCAGCCACTAATTAAAAATGACAAGATTTCACAACAGAGAAGAAAGTAGATAGGTATATGCAGTTGTCGTTTCCATACTGACTTTTAGGAAGAACAGTGTGTTGTGCGTTAATGGCCATTGAACCTGTGAACCTGGCTAAAGTTCAAATTGTTTAGAATGCGGGTACATTTGACTGAGGATTCCAGACTTGAGGAATTTGTGGTAATGGGTGCAATCGATGGGTTGTCTTCCATTGTTTGGAAGGTTATCGTCTTAAACGATACAGATATCAAACCCGATTTCTCGGTTTTCGTTCGGTAGCTGTAGCATTTGCTGTGTTGCAGTGTTAGACGACGGTTGTTCAGACTAAAATGCAAGGAGAAATTCATAGTGTCACTTTCGCCAGTTTGATAAGAAAAATGTTTAAAATGTGTGGTTGAATTTTTCAGAACCCTAACTAGATGCGTATCAGGTGCTACATTCC
This sequence comes from Oncomelania hupensis, assembly GCA_036898135.1. Classification (NCBI taxonomy): domain Eukaryota; kingdom Metazoa; phylum Mollusca; class Gastropoda; order Littorinimorpha; family Pomatiopsidae; genus Oncomelania; species Oncomelania hupensis. The sequence continues at coordinate 115,665,862 of CM072512.1, forward strand.
CTTTTTTTGATCTACGTGTGATCATCATTTCTCTGTTGTATTCAAGATTGACGTACAATGCGAAGTAGTCCCATGACAAAACAGTGACATAAAAATGTTATATGGTAGTTGGTACAGTGATGGAGTTCTGAATGGTACACAAAACACCGAGAGACTCGGTTCAGTAATTCTCTGTGTGTGACAGGTAACATTTCCCATACAATGGTAACTGATTGAACCATTCAAATATGAACAGGAGTTGAGAATGAATTGTATTAGTGACGCTGTGATAATGTGACAATGTGATAATCTGACAAATGTGATAGGGCAAGATTTATTTTGGTTGGTGCTCTTATGCAACAGACTCAGGATCTTGAAAATGGCAACTTTTTGTTGAATCAAGATGTAATTTTTAAAAAATAACCAACAAAAAAAACAACAACAACAACATCCGTGATTGTAAATAGTGTTTCCAGCTGTGTCTGTGATGTTAAGGCCTCCACATTTGTGCAGCAGTACAGTGCCGTATTGGATCATTTCAGTTTGTTGGTCGAGAACTGATATTAAGCGGACTGTGATAATAATAATCGAACTGTGTTGGTTCTGTTGAGACTGTCTATGGAAGATTCAACCTGGAATTAGGTGTGCTTTATGTTCGTTCACCAGACTGTGTACGTTTTGAGCAGTTCTGGCGAAACATCTCCCCTGGATAAGCCAGACTTCATCACGGTGGAGACTTCATTTGGGCGTTTCATAATTATGGACCAGTAAAAACTATAATTTGTGGTGCACATTTTATTTCCTTCGAAATTCAAAACCATGGCGTACGGCGGTGTAAATTCCAACGTGTTGGGCTACGCATTAGCGGGATTCGAAGAATCAGACCAATGTAAATCCACCACCACCACAACATCAACAACGACAGCGACAACCCACACCTCGCATCATGCCCCAATCGACGACGGAGCTGGGGAGATCGAACCCAGCTACGCTCGCATCAGACCCAGAGGAGGGAACAGGTTAAGATTGTCCACCTCCTCTAGCTTAACCCCGGTGGAACAACCCCAAACATCCCACAGCGTTTTGTCTTCCAGCTTGCCCGAGAGATCAGGGTTTCAGATGCTACAGGACAGCAGGGATGCGGCATCTAGGCGAGAAATGCGAGAAAGACTTCAAGAGCTTCCATGGCCGAGGGGAGATTTAACGGCTTTCATCGCTAGAGCTAATGTCCGCGGTTGCAGTAGCGACGACGAGATTTTTGACAATGATTTTGACCCTAGGAGAGACGAGAAAAGCGAGGAAGATGCTAGAAAAGATGAGAAAATTGAGGAGGTTGAGGTGTACGATGAGGTGTACGATGCTATAGTAGAGAAGAAGGATGACAGTGATAAAGTTGCAGGCTACACCGACACAGACAAGACAGTGCACGGGAGCAACGTAGAAATCGTGGGCGGTTTTCCTATGGAAAGATTTGTGTACGTTAAAGCGGACATCAAACCTAAATACACCGATGACACTGCAGTATATATTGAAAGACAGAGACATCACCGCGATGACGATGGTGATGGTGATGGTGATGAGGATGATAAAAACCATTGTCGTGATGACGGTGATGATGGTGGTAAGGATGCTGCCCAAATCCCTGCAGCTGCTGAAGTTCAACCTCGTGAAAGCAGGAACCCTTTTGACAAAAGTGTGAAAAAGAATCCTTTTGAGCAATACGACAACAAGAACCCGTTTGAGGAGTACGATGGCAAAACCCCGTTCGAACACTATTGTGAAGGCGTTGAAATTGAAAGTCCCTTTATAGGAGACGTTAAAGATGATAAGGAACCTATTGAAAAAGACGGTAAGGAAAAGAAGAAAGGGAGGATTTTCTTTTTGGAAGACAGTATCGAAACAAAACAGGACATTAGACCGCAGAGGACCCCTGCTGAGCAAAGGTTTGTCAGCAGACAGAATGCAGTACAGAGAGACTCCAAAGACTCGGTAGATTCCAAAGACTCATTTGACTCCAAAGGCATTTTTGACTCCGAAGAATCCTTAAACTCCAGTGACTCCAGCGATTCTGCAGTGATTGATCCATTTATTGAAATCTACAACAGAAGGAAATTTGAACAAAAATTTACTCCCGAGCAAGCGACTGGTGGTGATGAGGGCGTCAAAGATGACGTAAACCATAGTACAGTGGACAAGGTTGACATTGTTGGGGACGAAACTAAAAAAGAGGATGACGTTTCTCAGAACTCGAAGAATAAAGTTGACGTCACAGAAATTGACTTTTCAATCTGTGACGTGTTTGAGTGCGAACCGGATAAGAGTGCCGTCATTGACGGTGACACAAACAAAGTTTCCTGTGACGTCAGCAGAGAGATCGAACCGGCATTCGGTTCCAGCGGATTAGCCACACCTACGACAGGTCTGACGCGCGCTGACGTCAGCAGGCAAACGTCACAGAGTGACATGAGTAGACAAAGCTCCGTGCAAAGCAGCTTAATGGCGTTGGCGGGTTCGCCACCTATGACGTCAAATGATGACACGGCCCTCGACGAAGACATCGCGGCGTCACTAAAACAGTGTAATGGTATTAGCATCAATGATTCTTTGGACATGGACCTCGTTGATTTCGAATCTGACGACTCACCCCCTACAGTGAAATCCGTGGTGATAGTGAGGGCTGCTATTGGTGTAGAAAAGCCTGAAGCTGAGGGCGATGTGTCTAAACTTGAAACCGAAGCCGTCCTTTCTATACCAGAAGGTAAAGATCCTCGCAAGAGTGGAGGCTTCGAGGCCCAAGACAGTTTGGACATAGAACTGGAAGATCCAGAGCTGTTTTCGTACACTCCCTCCGCGTCTGCTGCAGTTTACGCCGAAGTTTCCGATGTCATGGAAAGTGTGAGCCCTGTGACCAGTACTCCTGTCCAGAAAATCTCTAGACCTGTATGTCGGGCTGCCTCCCCTTTGCCTCCTCTACCAGATGTAGATAGCACCACGGCTAATAGTGGAACTAGTGACTACGACACTGTCCCACCAACAGAACACCATTATGCGAGTCCAGTACTACGCAAGAAAGGAACTCGTGGAAGAGGTGCTGTCGCTTCATGCATAAGAAGCTTCAGCTCCGACGATTGCCATTTTTACGAAACTCCGAAATCTGATCGACGCAGGAGCGGCGAGTCAGTGATGACTTCGTCCGGAGAATATGCCACGATCGGGCCAGCTCGGGTGTGTTCAGTCTATGAGACCACCCTCTTCGTGGCTACGGACTATGGCGGTGGGACTAGAGAACTCGGTCAGCATGGCGATGCTTCCGTTCTACCCGATGGATACAACGATCCTGCACCTGTGCTGGCTGTTGCTGTGGAGTACGCCACAGTTGGGCCTAAAGTCGTCAAAGTCACTGCTTGTACTAAAGGTGATGGTACTGTGGTGGGTGCTGACAGTAGTGCTGACGATTCTCAACCTCCTCCTCTTCCACCGCAAAATGGGAAACGTTTTGACCCTATCGATAAAACAGAGTCTGCTGGATCTTCTGGCGGGCAGGCTTCTGACGCAGACACCCAGAAGTCTCTTCCGCTGCCTCCTCCTCCATCAACTCCTCTTCAAACTCCGCAATCTGAGACTTCTGTAAATACAGAGACAAATCCCAGGCGAACAAATCCTAAGACTGTAGTAACAACACAGCCATCAATGACGTCAGAAGCCACCGTGACGTCAGAAACTGTCGTCGCCTCTCACCCAGTGTCTGTAACATCACTGCCTTCGGTCACATCAGCTGCTGCAACTGGAGAAACCAAAGATGCTGCCGCATCGCCTGGACGTCAGGACATTCCAGAACCATCAGAAACGAGTGCCTCTTCCCAGCTTTTTTCCGATGCTTTGCCCCAACCGGCATCAAACTCTCCGCTGTCCTTTACTCAACAATCCTCAACTACTGAACAATCCTCAACTCTTCAAACTTCGTCGACTACCCAACATTCCTATACCCCTACCATAACTACCACCACCATTTCATCAACTTCGCCTCACCCTTCTCCGATCCTCTGTCAACCCAAGAAAGGTCTTGCGGCAGCTGGCCCTTCTTCCAGCGGCTCTCCTCGTACAGTGTCTTGGTGCTTGGACGTAGATGGACAGCGAAACGCCAAATCTGAAACGGACGCTGACGCACCAGCTGCAGACAGTTATCAATCTAAAAAGAAGAAGAAGAAGAAAGACAAGGAGAGTAAATCGAAAGGAGCAGAAACAGCAGATGGAGGTGGCTCAGAAACTTCTTCATGTTTGCCGAACGGCACCTCCTTGAACGAGGGCCAGAAACGACTGGTCAAAGTGTTGCAAGACCTGAAGAAAGCGGAAGAAGGAAATAACGGATACAGTTTTAAGGACATGGCCACTTCCGGCCTTTCCGTCATCAGCGGCGGGGTCAAGGACATGGCCAAGGTCCTCACCACGCCCTTCCAGTGCTGTCGGCGACGGGTGAGTAAATTTTGCATAAATATTTATTGCATTTTTTTTCATCTTATTTTAGTTTTAATTTTTACATTCAAACTTTTGGGATTTAGAACTTTCTCTTGTTCTGTGTTCTTGCATGTTTTATTGTTGTGATCCATGTCCCTCTCTGTGTCACTGTCCCTGTCTCTCTATGTCTCTGTCTATGTTTCTCTCTCTCTCTCTCTCTTTCTCTTTCTCTCTCTCTCTCTCTATTTCTCTCTCTCTCTCTCTCTCTCTCTCTCTCTCTCTCTCTCTCTCTCTCTAAAGTGTTAGCGTAAGGAAAATAACGTGAATTCTTTGAGTCTATGTGTATGTGTGTCTCTCTCTCTCTCTCTCTCTCTCTCTCTCTCTCTCTCTCTCTCTCTCTCTCTCTCTCTCTCTCTCTCTCTCTCTCTCTCTCTCTCTTTCTCTCTATCCCTGTCTGTCACTATATTTCTGCCTGTTTTTTTTCTCTCTCTCTCTTTCTCTGTCTGTCTGCCTCAGTCAGTCTCTATCTGCCTCTTCTTGGTTCTCGCTCTCTCTCTGTCTCTGTCTCTCTCTCTTTGCAGAAGCAAACTTCATGAATCTGCCTCATTTATTATACCTCGGTTAACTGAACATGAAGTAACTTCTCTAATATTACAAATGAAAAATAAAAAGTCTCTGGACATCTATAATTTAAATGCGTTCATTATAAAATTGTCTCTTCCATATATCATTAAACCTTTAACCTACATCTATAATCTATGCATTGAACAAAATCAGTTTCCCTCAATATTTAAAGAAGCTAAAGTAATACCTTTACCTAAAACAAGTGATACTTCAGTTCTTGACAACTTTCGACCAATTTCCATTCTGCCTGTTCTATCTAAACCTCTGGAAAGATATATTCATATTAACCTTATGAAATATTTAGAAAATAATGCTCTTTTTTTATCCTTTTCAGTCTGGCTTCAGACCTAACCACTCTTGTCAAACAGCGCTCTCCCATCTTTGTGATGTTTGGCTTAATGCTATAAACAAGCAAGACATTGTAGGGGCAGTTTTTCTTGACCTTAAAAAGGCATTTGATTTAGTTAACCATGATATCCTAATTAATAAGCTAACCTACTATTTTCAAAACTCTGCATCTGTATTATTTTTAAATCATATTTATCAAACAGGCACCAGTCAGTATATACTAATGGTTCATTTTCGTCTCCTGGAGATGTCACTTGTGGAGTTCCTCAAGGATCGATTCTTGGTCCTATTTTATTTTGTTTATTTATCAATGATATGCCCCTTTTTCTCACACAAAATGTTAACCTTGACCTATTTGCTGATGATTCATCCCTTCATACTCATAATAAAAATCTACAACAGGTAGAACTAAGTCTTCAAATAAGCATAAATGAAATTGACAACTGGTGTGACAACAATAGAATGAAATTAAATCCTAATAAAAGCAAAAGTATGCTTCTCACTACAAGACAAAAACGTCAAAATGGATCTTTTTGCCTTCATCTAAACTTAGGGTCGTACAGTATTGATCAAGTTCGTGAACATAAAGTGCTAGGCGTAATCATTGATGATGATTTTACCTGGCGGTCACACATTAACCATATCTGTAAAAAAATTTCTAAATACCCTTTCCTTCTAAATAAACTTAGACATTTTGTTACGGTTGGTGCATTGAAATCTTTTTTCTATGCCCACTGTATGTCTCATTTTAATTATGCATCAACTGTTTGGTGTAATGCAAGTGACGCGCAAATTAAACCGCTCAACAGTCTTCATAAAAGAGCAATCAAGATACTCTATAAGTCTTATAATATAAATACAGATATTCCAACTACTGAGAAATACAAAGAACTCCGAATACTCCCACTTCAAAAACAATTTGTATTTAATACAGCTATCCTTATGTTCAAAATCACACATGGAAAAACACCAGCATATCTTGATATATTTTTTACTAAGCCAGTTGTTGGGCATAGACTTTATAATTATAAACTACCCCTCCCTCGCATTGATTTATACAAAAATAGCCTATCATTTAATGGAGCTGCTGTATGGAACTCTCTTCCTCTGGAGTGTAAACATTGCACCACAATATTTTCTTTCAAAAATAACCTCTACAAACATCTGCAAAATTAATGATAAAACTGATATTTTTTATATGATTACACAGTTTTTCATGACATTGTAGTATGATAGTAATAGTAATGATGATGATAATAATAGTATTAATTAGAATTATTATTATTGTTATTATTATTGTTCTTATCATTGTTGTTATGATTATTGTTATTTGTTTTATTATTATGAGGGTGAGGGATAGGAAGGGTGGTGGTTGCCTAACATTGTTTAAAGATCATGATGAAGATGTTGGTGTGATTGTGTGTGCATGTGTGTGAGCGCATGTGTGTGTGATTTCTATGATTTCCAAGTTAATGTTAAAGGTTATTTATTATGTTAATTTGTTAAGGGACAGATTGGAAGATTAGACTTCTTATTAGTCTAAAATCTTTATCCCTAATAAAAAAGTTTCAAAGTTTCAAAAGTTTCTCTCTCACACACACTCTCTCTCTCTCTTTCTCTCTCTCTCTGTCTCTGACTCTGTCCTCCGCATGACTGTACATCGTATTTTAATGTTTTAGTGTAAGGAACACAATAATGTGAATATCTTGCATTTCATTACTTTCCAAGGCAAATTTACATGTCATTTGAATAATGACGTTTATTGCAGCATGACAACACTGGACGTTGTTGTTAAGGGGTAGCCTATGGTCTTAAAAGCGTTTCTTCGCGGATCCATAACACCACTATGATTCATAAGACAATAAAGAGCCCATTGTCTGTCTGTCTGCCTGTCTGTCTGTCTGTCAGTCTCTCTCTCTCTCTCTCTCTTTCTCTCTGTGCGTGTGCGTAGTTTTGTGTGCGTGTTTTTTCCCCCTTCTAAACGAGCTTTATTGAAGGTGAGCGGGTTGTTGTTAATTGTGGAGATGACGACGACGATGATGATGGTGATAACGGTGATGATGATGATGATGATGTGGTGATTGCGATGACGATGATTGTGATCATGATGATGATGATTGTGATGATTGTGATGATGATGATGATGATGATGTGGTGATTGCGATGACGATGATTGTGATCATGATGATGATGATTGTGATGATTGTGATGATGATGATGATGATGATGATGATGATGATGATGATGATGATGATGATGATGATGATGATGATGATGATCTTGATGATGGATGATGGCGCTGAGTAGCAGTAGTAGAAATTGTAGAAACAGTAGGGAAGGTGAGGAGGGAGGAGGAGGGAATGAGCAGCAGCAGGAATAGTAGCAATTACAGTGGCAGTGGTAGTTGCACAATTGCGCAATGTACCCTAATACTAAACATGCGTGCATGTGTGCGTGCGTGCATGTGTGTGCAGGCCTTTGTGTGGGTGCGTGTGTTTGTATGTATGTGTGTGTGTTCGCGCGCGAGTGTGTGTGTGTGTCGTGCAGTGGTATGTGCGGTAAATTGACGTTATCAGACGCGCCTGTCATGTGATCTGAACAACTGTCCCAAGCGGCTCTGGGACCGGAAATCAGAGAGACAAGGATACCCTTCATATCAATCCTAAAACGCGTTTTCCACAGTCGTTGATAGGCTTAGATGGGTGTTTTGTAGGCCTATGATTTTACCTGTCCACTTTTGTAAGACACAACATTGTCCGTACTACTACTACTACTACTACTACTACTACTACTACTACTACTACTACTACTACTACTGCTACTTATTATTATTATTATTATTATTATTATTATTATTATTATTATTAAATATTATTATTATTAAATATTATTATTATTAAATATTATTATTATTATTATTATTATTATTATTATTATTATTATTATTATTATTATTATTATTATTATTATTATCATCATCATCATCATCATCATCATTTGAATGTATTTATAAAGCGCGTTTGCAGACACCCTCATGCATACACACACACATTTACAGCTTAACATTATAATCGATTATAGGCTAACTATAGGAAGGAAGGAAGGGGAAGGAGAGGATTTGAGAGGGGGACTATGAATCCATACACCAAAGACGTAGATCATGCACAAAATAAATGTAAAGATTTAATGTTATTATAATAAAACACGATGAGACAACAACTGAAAGTTGTTAAGACATAAATGAAGTGGTATAGTGGTTGGAAATACAACATATACCTTTAAAAAAAAAGAATTTAAAAATGTATTGCAGATATGAAGATTTCATTTTATCGCAGGCAATAATTAAATTGATAATTCCTTTATTCCATGCGGCAGGGATTGCTCAGTCGTCAGAGCGCACGACTTGTGTACGTGCGTCTCGGGCGACGTGGGTTCGAATCATAACATCAGCAAACTATTTTGTGATTGCTGGATAGTAGTGGCCAGCGCTTTGAGAAGCTCTCTGAGCTTGTAAGTGCGCTATATAAGAGTAATCTCTTTATCTCTCTGTAACCTTACTATCTCTGTTTTATTGTAGGCCATTATATATTTATTTGTGATATTTCATTTTGTTGGTATATTTTTGGACAACGGCAGCAGCACAGTATTAACAGCAAGCCAACCGCGAGGAAGTGGAGTGCATGTGGATAAGTTGGGATTGCTATGGATAATTGGGGATTGCTAGGGATAATTGGGGATTGCTATGGATAATTGGGGATTGCTAGGGATAATTGGGGATTGTTAGGGGTAGCTAGAGGTAAAAGGGAATTGGTGCGGAGCAGAGAAGGACACAGAAGGGTGGGAGAGAGGGGGAGCACGTGAGTGATATGGGCTTTGCCCTTCTACTTTATGCATTTATTTTGGCACAGTGGTGACATTTGACAAATTATTATAATTTATAGATTAGCAAAATGCCCCTGGAGTTTATTGCTCTGAACTGCATGACCGCACTGATTTTCGCATTCTTCCCTGGTTTTCGTTTCATCCGACTCCCTATTCCCTCCCCACTATCCTCTCCAAACCCCCTACCTCCGTTGTTGTTGTTTGTAGATTATAGTCACACGACACTTTCGCATACAGGTGACTACTGGACCGATTTATACTGACACCAGCGGGCCAGTTGTTGGTAAAGGGGAAAATAATATGATCACACGTTGACCAATCCGGGATTCGAACCAGCGACCTTTCGGTTACTAGCAAGACGCTCTTACCAACTGAGCTACCCGGCCCCATGACCCTACCTCCCCTCATCATTGTACCATTTTGGCAAACCCCATGTTTTAAAATGATACGGTGTTGTGTAGCAAACAGCTTATTTGATCGACCATTTTGCTTTGAGTGTGTGCACTTAGCTTTATCGATGCTCTGTGTAACAATAACTGTATCTCACAGTTTATGCATATATGATATGCGTGTCTCCAAACACTCTTTTGTTGTTTGAGATATGTAGGCTATATAAATCGACGTATTGTTTGTTGTCGTTGTTGTTGTTGTTGTTGTTAAACTATTATTTAGGCTGTAGAATTGATACTGGAGCCATTTTCCACAGAGAGGGAGAAAGAGCGACAGACATACTAGACAGGCAGACAGAGGGGCACAAACAGAGACAGACACACAGACGGAGAAAGACTGATGACGACAACGATGATGATGATCATAATGTCCACTTGTATCGCGCCAGTGAAATCTGCCTGTACTTTGAGAATATGCTCGTGGAGCATGGCGAAAGGGAAACTAAAAATGATGAACTCTCCATAGAGACCGATTGGTTTGCACTGTAAAGATTTTACTACTGCTGACCAAACACTTTTAGGTTTCCAGCTGTCTGCGAAACGCCAGGATGTCTTTGGAGTGCTGCAGGATTTAAAAAAAAAAAATCTCCGAAGTAGAGTTCCATTTCCATAGTATGGCAGCAGCATTCCGAAATGACCTAGCTCCCGAACGTTTCTTGTCTAAAAGAGAAAGAGACAGACAGACAGACAGACAGGTCTCCTCAGCCATATAAATTATATTCTAAAATTATTATCCAGCCTTTCCTGACCGTATTTAGGTTGCGGGGAGGGGAGGTGGGGTGTCCGAAGGTGTGTGTATATGGGGGGTGGGGGTGGGGGAGAGGGAGGGAGGAGGAGGGTGGGTATTTGATAATGGCGCCTATCGGAACATTGGATGAGGAGGATATTAAGCCGTGTGTGCGTGGGTAATGTGGTGGCGGGGACTATTTGATATTGGCAGGCGTGGGAGATTAGGGCGGTCGCCAGAGAAGGACGGAGATGGAGAGGGCGAAGGGCTTTTGTTGATCCTCTTCGATCAAATGGATAGTTTCCATACCCCCTTGTTCGGAGGAGCCACTACGGCGGTAGCGAACGATAAACGCCACAGTTTCAACGCGGCAAAAAGAGATAGATGGAGAAAACAGGGGTGACGAGAGAGAGAGAGAGAGAGAGAGAGAGAGAGAGAGAGAGAGAGAGAGAGAGAGAGAGAGAGACAGAGACAGAGACAGAGATTAATAATTATGAGGGGTTATTTAGATTATAGGGGAATCGACAGAAAAAAGAAGTAAATATAACTGAACGGAGCGCTAGTACAGACACAAGCAAGCTTAAAAACCATCCTTTGTGATCGTGAAGATAATGGCTCGTGGTTTAGACTTTGATCATAAACTGATATACTTTAAGTTTAGGGGTGTCTTTGGAAGAAATGGAGAGCGATGACCTGGAACAAAAAACAGCCAGTAGATGTGTGCTCATGCTGTGCTCTTAACACGAGTGTTACGAAACATCACGTTATATTCCGAAAAGGCTTGTTAATTACATCATACCACTTGTTATAACTTTATTATACCGGTGGACTAAGAGAGTTGAAAAGGGAGGTGGGAAGCATGGGTTCTTCTCTGAATATAATAAAGGTTAATATTATGTGTTTTGCTTGTGCACTTACAGGTCCAGTAAATGCCATCTCATTTTTTTGTATAACATCATTAAAAAAACACAACAACATGTATTTGAATAGTTTGGCAGTTTGGCCCAAGCACGTCATCTCCTACTCAACATTTACAGTTTTCTTGTTCATTCTTGTTTCTTTGCATTGCATTTTGTAATCTTTTGAAGGACAAATAGTTGAGCATATAAATTAAATTAATGTACGCTTTGCCTATATAGTTGCTGTGTATGTATCATCGCATGTCAGCTTATATCCAAGGCGCCGTATCATGGCTTGCCTGGTTAACCTGGCAAGTGTCCAGTGGAATATCGGCTTGACTCCCAAGAGAGCGATCCGCACACCCCTAGTGTCCACCCAGTGCCCTGAACTCCCACTTCTAACCCACCTACCCCACCCCCGCCTCTCTCCGACAACTCTATTCGCTTCACTGCTTCGACCCGTACCCACCACCGTCAAAATATTGCCTCCTTCAGTTAAAATCGAATTTCGCTATCACGTGATCCAAAGGGATTCAACTCTTAGTGCCAGATGTTTGTGTTTCCAGAACTGGGGAGCGGGCAACAGAACGAGCCAAATGTCGATCTGTCGGTCCGTTGGAGACCGTTCACCGTTGGAAGCCATATCTCAGGAACCACTGAACGGATTTTGACCAAACTTCACAGGAAAATTATTTTAGTTAGTGGCCGTCTTCTGTGCCATCATATTTGCTCTACCGCAAAGGTTGCTCAATAGCTCGAAAACGGGAAATATATTTTGTTGAATTTTTGGTATATATTCTTCAAATTTAGTGGCATCCTTCAGTAGCAGTCCGTTTGTCGGTCAGTCGGTCCTTGACTTCGAATTTCCTTACCTATCCTATCCTGTCCTGTCCTATCCTATCCTATCCTATCCCATAACTCGGAGGTCGTAGGGGCACCATTCATGCAGTGTGTCTTGGGCAAGAAAGACCTGGCAAGGCCCAATCCTCTCCAGGCTGTTGGCCACAGCCGATATACACGAATACAGTGTGGCTCGCCTTGGCCCCCGAGCACGTGGCCGTTGAACCTGTGGGAGGTTCCTCCGTCCTGGCCGGTGACTTCTGTGTAGAAGACTTTCGCCCAGTGATGCCGTGCTGACATTACCCCTGTTAGTCGCCTCTTGCGACACGCCGGGAAACGTTGGGTCTATTCTAATCAGTGCTCGAACCCTTCAAATTTCATTTCTTCTTTTCATTTTTTTTTGGGGGGAGGGGGGTTGGGGGGGAGTTTGGGGGGATTCAAAACACACTTTGGGAATTATCTCAAAATTAACTGAACCGAAATTCATCATTTTTACTTTTTGGATACCTTGAACTACTGCAAAGCATGTTCGATCATTCGTATTTGTATTTTCTCAAAGGTCAAAGTCATTGAGCAATATTTTCTAAACACGTTTTGTGCTGTATCAAAAAAATTGGATGAGCAGATTAGTATTTTTTGTTGTTGCTTGCTGACAGACCATCACACAAGCCATTGGACAACATGATGACATGCTCACAGTGGTGAACAAACGAAACCTCCGATGGTATGGCCACGTCACTAGAGCATCATGCCTTGCAATAACCATCCTGAGGCAGAAGAAGAGGGAAACAGAAAAAGAGGTGGGAGGACAACATCCGAGAATGGACTGGCTTGACACTGAACGAAGCCATGAGGGTTGCTGAGAACAGAGAAAGATGGAGTAAACGATTATCTGTGGTGCCCCTACGACCTTCGATTTACGGGATAGGATAGGACAGTATAGGATAGGATAGGATAGGGGTAGACTGATAGTTCAGATCGTAGCCTATCATTCAAGGTGTTTCTGTTGCTTAGTTAGGACAAAAAACGAATCACAACACCGCCTAGAAAGTGACACCTTTGAAAATGCTTTTGAGTGGTTTTGCTATCTTGTTTTTATTTCCTTTGAGGGGTCTGACTGTTTCGAGTGAAATACTAATATCTGGGGATAGCGCCGTTCAGACTTACAACTCTGCCATGTCACATTTGGAGGTACTTAATTTTTTTAAATTATTTTTTTTTAAATTCTGCCACCACTACCACAAAATTCCAGGCGTTGGCTGTTTTCGTATATACCTAAGAACTCTAATTAGAGAAATTTTTCTACCTTGCCAGATTTGGACTTGTTCCCGCCAGCCCCATCTCCATACTCCAAACCCGCCCATGTTTAACGTTTCCCAGGAGCTCGATGATGTCATATGAGAGATACGTATGCTATCTCAGAGATTTGAAGACTGTAGTCCGCATCGTGTTCTTTGTTTTTGTTTTTTTTATGACTGCGTCTTGTTTTAGTTCAATGGCTTCTTTTTGGATTTTATTTTCAAGGATTGAAGGGGAGGCTATATGAAGAACTTAATAATAATAATAATAATAATAATAATAATAATAATAATAATAATAATAATAATAATAATGGATGCTTATGTAGACTACGCGCTTTTTTCAAATCGCCAATGAGGCTCAAAACACGGCGATCTGTACCAACATACACGCTCACATGTTTCAACCACTCTCACACACACACACACCACACACACACATCTATCACTCAAGCATGTGGTGTAAAGGCAAGGAGATCGCTATTAGAAGACGGAAATGAACTAGAATATTTATTTTAAAATTTTTTACATCGACTGCATCCAATACCATTATTGAAGGTAGGGAGGAAACCAGAAAAACTGGAGAAAACCCTGGTGGCCTTAATAGACGTCATGTTTTGCTAAGTTCACTTAATTTTTTTTTTGAATCGTTCTTAGATAGCGCTGTTCCAGCTCAAGTGCTGCTCAAGGCGCTGACCTATACAGGAATTAACTCAAGCCGACAGAGGCGCCCACTTGCAAACTTTGGGCGTCTATCCTGACGCCCAAACAAACTGAGCACAATCCTGGGCGGCCGGGGATGGGGATAAAAGGGACCTAGTGCGTGCTGCGTGTATTTGTGTAGCCGGCACTCACCCTTCCAGAACTTGAGCGTCATGATCTTTAAAGTCCATGCTATCAGGCCGCCCGTTCTCTGCCGTCTCAAAACACCGCGCTTCTCACTGTCCCAAGATATTCTCTAACTCCTTGGGACAAAAGGTCCTTTGCTGTGTTTACCCGTCGCTTTGGCATTCTCTTCCCTTTGAACTTCGTCGCGTTCAATCGCTTAGTACCTTAAAAAAAAACCTCAAAACCTATATTTTTTTTCAAAGTTATTAATTTAAATTATTTAATTATAGATTTATTGAAATGTACGTCAAGGTACACTTCGTGGAAATGAATGAATGTTGCGCTATGAGCGGACTTCATGTTTGGTTATAAAATATATTATTATTATTATTATTATTATTATTATTATTATTATTATTATTATTATTATTATTATTATTATTATTATTATTATGGAGGGCTTGCGTGCACAGATTATACCTCGGTTTGTACTTTCATCCGATGGAGGTAAAGAAGAAGAAGAAGATGATGATGATGAAGTATAAGAACATACTAACAACAACAACAACAACAACAATCAACAGCAACAACAAGAAATAGATCAAGACGCATGAGAGAGTGTAAAATGGAATAAATCAGAAATTAGAAATGGAATAAATAATGCAATAAGTTAATATTAAATTTAAAAAAATAACTTAAATATAAAAATAAAAAGTATATATATATATATATATATATATATATATATATATATATATATATATATATATATATATATATATATATATATATATATATATATATATATATATATATATATATATATATATATATATATATATTTAATTAAATGCTCAGGAATACCACAATATTTACCACTTCACTCTTTTCACTGGCATTCTGTTGAATTAATTGCTAATTTCTAGAACTTGGCACAATATTTATGTTTCTGTTGTTGCCCGACACTGATCATCATGCATGAAACTCTCTCCATGAAAGTCGATCAATAATCTCAACAACAAAAACATTTATTTCCCCTGTGAAATGTTTTGATAGACGGAGGGAGAGGATTTAAGGATTTTGTGGTGGGTACCCTCTCCCCCTCCCTCTCTCTCTCTCTCTCTCTCTCTCTCTCTCTCTCTCTCTCTCTCTCTCTAGCCGTTTTGCCTTCCTTCTCATTAAGAAATATGGTCATAAAGGGACAATGGTATGGAAGATGTATGTTAATATTTTGTGACAGTGAGTTTTACTTAGAGAGAAATTTCTGTCATAAAGATTGTATAGGGGTACTTAATTGTTCCTCACAATGACCCATAAGCATTGAGTTTTTGGCGTCTCATCCTTTGTTGCGTACACAACCAAGCTGCACCTAATCTACTGACTTTCGCAGCGGTTCTATTTTAAGACTTAACATTGCAGCTATTAATAAACACGATTGTAATGAATGTGTCGATTTATATTAAAACCGTACTTTTGACAGAGGTTACATTTGGCTTGATCTTTTCTTGTTGTTTTCTTCCAATGGGGCAACACTCAAGGTGAATTTGAGAAGGATCTGTGACTCTAAATTGCGTCATTTTGGGGGCCCATTTAAATGGAGAAGAAGAAAAAAAATCAGTCAATCAATGTTTTTTCTGCAAACAGCATGCTGTTGCAGAAACACATCCGTCTTTCCTAATCTCCAGGAACTCCTCCAAACAATCTGACATTTGTTTTCTGCAAGCGACACACACATTGACTTCTGCAGAATAAACGTTTGTAACGTGTTAAAGCTACTGCATCTCGTTTGTTCAGCTGAGAAACGTCCCTGGCTTTTGTTGAAAGCAAACCTTCGTTGGGCCAGTATACAGAATTATGAATGCGAAAAATTTAACTTGGCAATTTGTGAATGCTCCTGCATCTCGTTTGTTCAGCTAGCTAAGAGATTTGAAAGCAAACCTTCGTTGGGCCAGTATGCATAACTATAAAGAATATATCACATCCTATCCTTTCCCGTAACTCGAACATCGTTTGGGCACCACATATGATCGTTTAACCAGCGTACTTCGTCTTTCTCTGTCCTCAACAACCTTCATGGCTTCGCTCAGTGTCAAGCCAGTACATTCTCGAATGTTGTCCTCCCGACTCATTTTCTGTTTCCCTCTTCTCCTGCCTCCTTGCACCGTGCCTTGCAGGATGAGTTTTGCAAGGCCTGATGCTCTGGTGACATGGCAATACCATCGGACTTTCCGTTCCTTCACCACTGTGAGCAGGTCATCGTGCTGTCCAATGGCTTGTGTGATGATGATCTTTCGGACTCCGTTGTTGGTGTTGTGATGGGTATAACAAATACCCAGAAGTCTTCTGCAGCACCTCATCTCTATGCTTTGTAGTTTTTGTTGTAGATCTGTTGTGAGGGTCCATGTTTCGCAAGCGTATAGATAGATGGAGGTGACAAGGGAGCGCAGCAACCTTACCTTCTAATGTAGACTGGTGGTCCTGTCTTTTATCAGTACAACTTATGTTAATCTGATGAATAAAACTTGATACAACAAAATCTTTCCAAAAGGGCTTCAACCTTGTCAGGGCCCCACTTGTTTGTGCGATCCTGGGTAGAACTTCCTGGCATCAACATGGACATTAAAGTCCAAGGCCAATCCCTCAAAACGGTGGATAGCTTTAAATATTTAGGAGCCATTATATCGGACAATGGATCTTCTCTGCACTTATTTCCATTCCATAGGTTCTGGAGGTGGTGTCGAGCCTCTGTACCAGCTGTTCAAGTTCTTGGTCCTCTTCAGCTAAGCCATCAAATTTAACTCCGATTTAATGGCAAAGATTCTGCTAAACTTATGCAGGGACTAAATTGGGGCTAACCTGAAACGAAAGACGCTTTCTTCAAAATACTCCAGGAAATGGACGAATAATGTCAATATTGTTTTATGTTATATGGTGTTTATTATTGTGGTGTTAACGTAATTCTTTGAGGGCTGTGTTCCCGACCCTTTTTAAACTCAAGATGACATTCTCCACTCCTTTTGTCGTTTTGCGCTGTTTCAGCTGTCGTCGGATTAAGAACATGCAGCGCATCATTACGCTTGGAGTAGTTAACTGGTATTAAATTTTTGTTTGGTATCAACGAACAAATGTACAAAGCTTGGCCCGACAACAGATGTTGCGGCTAGTAAAATGGCATATGCCACGTGACCATTGTTTTTAAATGACACTGGTACTTTATCTAAATCAATTCAATCCACTGTTCCCGGCAACTATGCGTGTGATGCACAACGCTACGCCAAAAGTACATTATTTTTCGGAATGTTTCGTACCAAGCGAAACTTTCTGAACAACAGCAGGCCAACTGCAAGCAAGCCGACACGACAGGGTGCAGTCAGCATAGTAAGCCTGTTGTTTTGGTAATTGTCTTTATCGATCGCCTGTGGCCGAATTTAGTGGGTGTGATGATTGATTCTGAAAGGTTTTCTGGCTTAGGGGTCAGTTTGACATTTTAGGTGTGATGATTGATTCTGAAAGGTTTTCTGGCTTAGGGGTCAGTTTGACATTTTAGGTGTTGCAGCGTGTAAATTTACACAAGTGTAGTTCATGGACAGCAGTTGATGTGGTCAGTCGATGGCGATATAATATAATATAATATAATATAATATAATATAATATAATATAATATAATATAATATAATATAATATAATATAATATAATATAATATAATATAATATAATAAATATCTCCATCCGCCCTATCCCCATTTTGACGATTTGCGTACTTCAACAGAACTATAGTCTAACGTTCTTTTTATGGTTCAAGAACAGTGGCAGAACAAGCAAAACCAACACCGTACTGTAATGTATATAATTATATTAACATGGCAGTTTTGAACGCAACATAGCAACTGTCATTCTTGTGTTCTTTATAGGTTTAAAGAGCTGTGGCATCACTCTCATTCTAAACCGTAAAGGCTGGAAAACTGCTAGAACTAATAGCACATTTAACACTGTTTTTTGTTTAAAAAATATTATTTCTACATGTTAACATGGCACTATCGAACGCTCCATAACAAATCTTTGAGCAAGCTAGCCGCCAAGGCATGCACATAAACCTTGTATCCCCGGCCAAATTAGTATAAGGACAAACAACTCCTCCATCACTTTGGCGAATCCAGCAGTTACTCTCCTTGCGCAGTTAATCTCCAGGGTTTACGGCTAGCAACAAAAGGGATCAGCTTCCACTAGTTTGAATGGGGTAGCTTTGAAAGATCATTAAATATTATTAAGTATGTGGATAAAAACAGTACGGCAAATGCAATGATCTGCAGTATGCTTTCAGGAAAGATTTTTTTTATGCAGATGAACTAAAGTTTTGTACAAAGAAAGACAGAGAGAGAGAGAGAGAGAGAGAGAGACGGAGAGAGAGAGGGGGGTGGGGGGTGGGGTCTGAAAGGTTTTGGTTTGTGGCCTCGTTGCGCCGGTTTCCTATTCCGATGGTCGCGAGTTCGATTCCAGCAAGCGGCGAACTTACGTGACTTAGGTTCCAGACTATTCAGGTCATCGAGGGTTTTCGCCGGGTACTCCGATGTCCTCCCTGCCTTCAATATTAGTATTGTATGCAGTCAATCTAAAATTTCCCAAAGAAAAATGTGAGTTCCTTTCCGTCTTATTAGAGCGATCTCCATGCCTTTACACCCCATGTTTGAGTGAAAGATCTGTGCTTGTTGTGAATGTGCGTGTGTGTGTGTGAATGGGTGAAACAGGTGAACGTGTATGTTTGTACAGATCGCCGCGCTTTGAGCCTAATTGGTGATTTGGAGAAAAGAGCGTATATAGCATGCAGTATTATTATTTTGTTTTGTTAAAAACTCGAACGCCTTCAGCGAAATATATACAGAAGTCATTAAGCATCGTAACTTCTTTTTCACACTCAGCCTTTCTCTGACCCTCTTCAATTTGCATACAAACCCAATCGTAGTACCGACGACGCTACTCTGACGCTTCTCCACAATGCGTATGATCACTTAGAGACCTCTGGTTCCTTTGTCCGTATTCTATTTATAGACTTTTCTTCTTCTTTCAATACCATACAGCCACACCTCATGGCTCAGAAGCTTCTGTCTTACACTGTCCCTCCTAGACTCGTCCTGTGGATCGTTCACTTCCTCGAGTCAAGATCTCAGGTCGTCCGCTTTCAGTCTGCTGTCTCATCTCTCAAACAAACGTCCACAGGAGCTCCTCAGGGTACGGTTCTTTCTCCGGTACTTTTCACGCTCTACACAAACGACTGCAGAGGAACTGACGCCACACCGGTCATAAAGTACTCGAACGATTCTGCCCTTGAGGACCTGTCCAATTCAAATGCTGTGTATTTCTCTGCAGTTGATAGGTTCAGCTCCTGGTGCAAACAAAACTATCTGGACTTAAGTGTCAAAACTAAGGAACTGGTCATTGACTTTCGTAAAAACAACGCTCTCATTCCAGACCTTGTCATTGATGGTGTTACAGTCGAGAGAGTCACTCAATACAAATACCTGGGAACCATCATTGACGAGAAACTGAACTTCACTGCAAACACCCAGGCCATCCACAAAAAATGTCAGTCTAGAATTTACTGCCTTCAAAAACTTCGAAATCTCCAAGTCAGTAGCCGCATCCTTCAGACCTTTTACTCTTCTTTTATCGAGTCCGTTCTTACCTTTTCTTTTATCTGCTGGTATGGAAGTTTGTGTGTACAAAACAAAGGTGTGCTGGATCGAGTGGTGAAAGTCTGTGGGAGGGTTGTGGGAGTGAAACAAGAGAGTCTGCAGGTGTTGTATGAAAGGCGTGTTGTGCGGAAAGCCAGTTGCTTTGTGCTGGATAGCACTCATGTGCTTGTGCACCACTTCCAGCTCCTGCCTTCTGTAAGCCGCTACCAAACACCAAGGGTCAGAACCCTCAGAACGAAAAACAGTTTTATTCCAAAGGCTGTCTCATTACTTAATAAATGACACGTGTGTTTGTGTGCGTGTGAGTGTGTTTGTTTGCCCAAAATAATTTCATTTAACATTTGCTGTCGTTTAATGTTAGCATGCATAAGTGTAATTATATTCATATGTGACTGTGCATTTTTATCCTCATTGTCATTATGATTGTTGTTATTATTATTGTGATGTTTATTCCTTGTTGATTGTAATTGTACACCACAATGTAATGTCGTGTAAAAGATAATAAAGTTGTCTTATCTTATCTTATCTTATCTTATCTGTAGACCGAGCAAACGTTAGAGGAACTAAACCATCAATTAGCACCCTAGCACTCCAAAGAGATCGAGGAACAACCAAAGAGGGCAGAATCCAGATTCCAGAACACTTTGATTTGTTTTTAAAGTAAACTGTAAGTGGAACTAGACTCTTGTAGCCGTGTTCATCTTGGAACTTCTCTGAGATAGAGGACCAGTGGTAGGGCGAGTTACAACATTCTCCCAAGCCCCAAGGCCATAATGTCCGGTTCTGTGTCCATTTCTTTAGCCAACTTTTCAATTTGGGTCACAGGTCATTTGTTTTATACTGGATCCAAGAATGTGTGTGTGTGTGTGTGTGTACCTATTATTCTCGCATGTGGTCATGTTGTATATGGGTGCTGTTGTTGTCGTTGTTGTTGTTGTGGTGGTGGTGGTGGTAGTGTTAATTTCTCTTATTGTGTTTTATTATTTTGACTATTTTGTGGACTGGTGCCACGATTCCGTACGTCAGTCTGACGTTGGACCAGTGTTATGATTGTGTCTGTTTTCCCATATCCCCGTTGGGGTGCCGGGCTTCTTTGTATAAATAGTGTCCCCACTTTGTGAAAATTTAGTGCTTGAAATTACTACCGTTTTTGTCATTCTCATCTATTCTTTCTTTTCTAATCTGTTCTATCGATCTACTATCTTCTTCGCTAGACCAGTCACATACCTTTTGTCTTGAAAACTCTCCCAAAAACTCCTCGTCTGTGTATGAGGACTGTCGGGTCAGCTTGGGGATGTTGGACGGTTTCTGCCAAATGGTCACTAAGGCTTTCTATGACATTATTATTTAGCAATTTTAGGCATTTTATATGTATGTGTTTTGTTAATTTTTTATAATGATGTTTATATTGTATTTTGGTTTTTTAAACGGGAGTTCGATAAGTCCTCTTCTTGGGATGCCTTTATTGTAAAGAGCCCGGCTTGTCGAGTGCTTTCAGTGTTACCATATTAGAGTTGCTTCAGCAGATTTTTTAATACGAATCGGGAACGAGTCCCCTTTCAGCCAAGTTGTGATCATGATTCGGCACTTTGCAATCCGCTAGACCCTATAAACAATGACTAACTAACTAACTAACTAACTGTTTTCCCATTTAATACAAATTATGAATGATATAATTGTGGCGTTACTGCAATGCACCTTAAGCTATTTCAGGACGTTCTTGCTGTCTCATGTATATTGTGTGTACAACTTTCCCCTTAGCTGGCTATGCGCCTCACCCCACTCCCCCATCTCCACATCCACTCCCCAACAGCACCACAACCCACCCCCACCTACACCTCCACCCACCCCCAGGCTAAGTAGGAACCTAGAGTAATGTGTGTTGCTTTGAGGTGGTGTGTATTGTAAACGGACACAATGCCAAGATGGCCATTTGGAATAAATTTATTGATGGTCACTTATAATACAGTGCTGATATATATATATATGCTATCAAAGCATTCTCTCAGCGCTTTTTTCCTCATTGTTTTTATGTTGGGGTTTATGTTGGGGTTTGTAACCCATAGGAATCTTATGTGGGGGTTTATGTTGGGGTTTGTAACCCATAGGAATCTTATGTTGGGGTTTATGTTGTTGTTTGTAACCCATAGGGATCTCCTCAGGACTCTCCTCAGGAATCTCCTCAGGAATCTGAAACACACACACACACACACGCGCGCACACAAACACAGACACACTTGTATAAATGCATGTACATGTAAGTCAGTCTTCAATTAAAACATTTTTCTGTTGTTTTTTTATGCCACCGATAAATGGACATTTAATGTCTACATTGGCGATATAGCAGCCGGGAATGAACCGTCCCAGGAAAGATGCGTGAAGGACATAAATCAACACTGAACCACCAGAGCAATCATACCTGCTAATATGGACAAATGAATATGACCCCTTTTATCTTGCCTACCAAGACACTCGAACCTGGGTCATCAGTGTGTCAGGGGACGTATAAAGTTTGGTGTACGCCTGACATGCAATCGCAAACCTCCACATCAGCTGTTTGAGATGGTGTTTGCATACAAACAAAACCTTTTAAACAATTTTTTTTCCTAGACGTATCTGGACATACTTTAAAACAATGAGAGGAGGAGGGGGAATAAGGACGAACCAAAGGTCGGTCTGTCCCTCCGTCGGTCCATTGAAAGCCAAATCTCAACAACCACTAAACTGATTCTCGCATTTGAGCCAAACTTCATAGGAACATTAGCTAGGTTAGTGGCCTGCCTCCGGCGCCATCATATTTGCTCTATTGCCAAGGTCAAGGTCAGTGCAGACATTTTATTGCTAAATACGTTTGGCTCAATATCTCAACAACAACAAAAATTAGGGAAAGCGATTTTGTGGAGTTTTAGGTTTACAGGTACTTCAAAATCATGGTTCCATCCTTTAGTTGCTGTTCGGTTTTCGGTACGTCGGCGAGTCGATCGGTCAGTCGCTCTGAGTTTAACTTTTTGTTGTTGTTGTTGTTGTTGTTGTGGTTGTTGTTGTTGTTGTTCAAAACACACCTTTTGACTTATCTCAAGAATAATGGAACCGAAATTCATCATTGTTACTTTGTGGATTCTTTCATCTACTGATAAGCATGTGGGGTGTCGGATAGCGCAGCGGTTGGAGCACTCGCTACTGTGTCGCAAGTTAAGCATCGTCCAGTGCGGTTAGCACTTGGATGGGGTGACCGCAAAACGTGAAGCGACAAATAACAACGCCCCCAGTTGACTCAACTGTGACTGAGTACCTACTCTCTTAAGGGTGGGGAAGGTAAAGCAGCGAGGGAGAGAGATGGGCATCACCCTCATTACGCTGGCCCAAGATAAGTGTGATCTCCAACATCACGCTCCCTATACGGCCACAAGGCTATGGGACCACCTTTACCTTTTACCTTTACTGATAAGCATGTTACATCATGCGCATGGGTACTTTCTCAAAGGTCAATGTCATTGAACTTCACCATTTTCTAAACGTGTGTTGCACTGCATCTAAAAATGAACTGGTCCAATGTGGATTTTTCTTTTTCTTGCAGATAGTGGCCTATAATTTCCTGTTTTCCTTTGTCTTTTTTCATGATAAAGCAGAGTCACAATACAGCAAACAAAATTAACACCTGTTCAACAAAAACAAAAAATTCGGCTACGCGCGCGGTTTCTGTTTGGAAATACATTTGATTGTCTTTCCATATCTTTATTACGATTTTTTTTTAAAGAGCACTTTTCAATTACAAAGCCAATGGTCAACGTCGTGCTGTAGCATTGTGTTTGATCGGTCGAGAGAGGGACAGCCAGGCGTCTGGCTTGTTTTGATGTCCTGGGGTGGAATTCATGGCCAGTTAAATTATAGGCGATGGTTAACGTTACCAACATTGGTTTTGTAACCAACAATGGTATCGTTAACCATCGTTTAGCAGATCGCTATTCATGAGCGAGTGTCCACGCATTGTTACTTAACCAAGGCTATTTTTGGGCTGTGCGGGAATATCCGTAAGGGGGCATAATTCAAGCAGCTGTTTTCCTTCTTTCATCAACAAAATAGGCCTATAACCCATCGGAATCGTGCAGCCGCACGATTAAAGTCTGGCAATGGTGGCGTGATTAGCAAGCCTACCGACAGCATGCTGGATATCATAGTGAGCAAGGAGAGCGAGCTTTTTGTTGGGGTGAAAGGAGAGAAATCACTTTTGATCACTTTGTAGTTTGTAATGTTAGGCCTACATTTTGTTTTTAGACTGAGGTGTCAATTTCTGCCGTTTCTGGGTAGTTTGGAACTTGAAATGTTGTCTTTATTTCGTAGGGTTGCATTACCCTACGAGTATAAACTATACAGATACACAATAAGCCTACACATCACCAGTCAAAATCCAACAACAATATTTTAATAATAATAATATTAACCCGTTTTATTAATATGACAGATTAATAAAGGTGCCAGAGGCATAAAAACAAAGAGTGAGACACACATGTAAAAGTGGTGACAAAACGCCTTGCCGATCACACAGTTTCAGTCTGTCTACCGCGTTCGTTAACGTGATGATATCATGCCGACGAAAACGAAATTTTGATACCAGTTCCACATCATCAAATTTGTCAAGTGGATTACTTCTGTCGCGAAATACTCTCTCTCTCCTCGGAGCTCGTCTCTGTCGAAGTTTTTTAACCAGTGTTCCATTGGTTATCGGGTGGTGCCCCCTCCGTTAAAATAACCATGGTTAGCAACCGTCGTTAACTCTGCTAAGGCCTCATGAATTTAAAATTTCCAGCTTAACCAACGTCGTTAATTTTACCAACATTGGTTAAGCCTTAACCAACGGTCATGAATACCACCCCTGAGTAACAGGGCAGGCACGAAGAGCGTTCCATTCTTGTCTGTTTTGTCATAGGCTTGGACGGTGTGTCTGGCTGTGTGTCTGTGCATGGTTTTATACAATCTTGTCTGTTTTGTGATAGGCTTGGACTGTGTGTGTGTCTGTGCATGGTTTTATACATTCTTGTCTGTTTTGTCATAGGCTTGGACTGTGTGTGTGTGGGTTTGTATGTGTGTGTGTGTGTGCATGCTTTATACATTCTTGTCTGTTTTGTCATAGGTTTGGGCTGTGTGTGTGTCGGTGCATGGTTTTATACATTCATGTCTGTTTTGTCATAGGCTTGGACTGTGTGTGTGTGTGTGTCGGTGTGTCTTTGCATGGTTTTATACAAAGTCCAAACTTATTCTGTGTGAAGATCACAGATAGATCTTTTATATGTGTCCCGTTTTTTTGGTGATCGTGAAGATCAAGGTCATTTTAAACCTTATGAAAACCGTCAGAATGTGTCAATTTTGCATCAACATTTGGTTACTGGATCATACCTGACCCCTAGAGGTCATGTGAAGATCAAGGTCATCCCAATGTCAATTGTCACTGTAGTTTTTCATATTACAATACATCTGCTGTATTTGATCATAAATGAATGTTCGTGCGAAACCGGAGGTTCGAGTCATTGCAAGTTTAAAGTCAATACTACTTTGTGTTTTAATGCAAACCTTTCGTTTCAGTTTGATCAAATGGATCCATATTGGGCTATCATTTTAATGTAAACTACCTTGAATAAGTTATATAAGGGGCATGTGAGTCATATGGGATTTGCCCGTCTAGTTAAGTTTAGCGGTGTTATAATGGCTACGTCATTGTCCAGCACTTGTTTTTTATGGAACAGGATTTAAAGGAACAAACTCGCCCTAGTGTTAGGATGACAGTTAATTCCCTACGGAAAATAAACGTTCATTAATAGCTCAAAATATGTAAAAGTTACCTACCTTATCTGTAAAGTCGTTAATGCCCATGGAGTAGGAGGTTTTATGTTCTACGAACTTCCTGTTGTGACGTTCAATGATTCTGACGTTCCTTAAGAAGATCTTACGACATTTGATCTCTTCCGCCGCATTGTGGTATTTTCTTTCTGATAACACACACACACACACACACACACACACACACACACACACACACACACACACACACACACACACACACACGCACACGCACACACAACATCACAAAATATGATGATACAAGGCAGAAAATATCGGGAAAATACATCTAATATGAATGAATGAATGAAAAGTTATTCAGCTCATAAACATACAGAAGTCTTCCGTAACACCTCGTGTCTATGCTTTGTATTCTTCGTTGTAGGTCTGCTGTGAAGGTCCAAGTTTTGCAAGAGTATATGAATATGGAGATGACAAGGGTGCGCAGCAACCTTACCTTGGAGTGTAGACTATCTTTCTAAATGGGCTTCAATCTTGTCAGAGCAGCAGTTGTGTGTTTTATCCTGGAGAGGACTTCCTGTCGGGAGCCATTGTCTGATACAATTACTCGTAAATATTTGACGCCGTGCACCGTGTTGGGGGACTGGCCTTGGACTTTGATGCCCGTGTTGGTGCCGTTGATGTTGTTGGTCATCATTTTGGTCTTCTCTGCACTTATTTCCATTGGAAAGGTTCTGGAGGTGGTGTCAAGCCTCTGTACCAGCTGTTGAAGTTCTTGTTCCTACCCAGCCAATCCATCAGTGTCATCCTCAAAACGGAGGTTGGAGATTGCTCTACCTCCTATGCTGACTGTGCCTTCATGATCTGTAAGGGCATCTGACATAACGCGCTCCAAAAAGATGTGGAAGAGTGCTGTAGATAGTAAGCATCCTTGACGCACGCCGATTGTTGTTCTGAACCAGTTCCCGATGGCGCTGTTGTGAGGAGGACTGCATTGGTAGCATACAATACATTTTTATTACCCTCAAAAGGAATTACCTTTTAAATTCATACACCTTAATACAGTAATCCGCTTCCATCCATATCACACTCAACGTAAACGTTATTCTCTCTATCTCTCTCTACTCCTTGGGGTCATGAGCAATCTTGCCACTATAGATTGTTCTAACCTATAAAGGGAAAAGTGAAAGCCCCAGTTGAAAACCTGTCTTTCCTTTATAGGCATAACCAATTCACTGCGGCAACAGTACCCCCGTTGGAGTGCTGGGGGTATCAGTATAAATAGTATCCCCACTTTCTGGAAATTTAGTGCTTTAAATTCCCACTGTCGCTGTCTTCCTCATTTGCTCTTTCCCATTCCTGCTCTGTCCTATCACTCTGCTATACTATCTTCTTCTTCGCTAGATCAATGACCTACCTTTTTTCTTGAAAACTCTTCCTGGACAAGACTCCTTGTTTGTGTATGGGGTCTGTTGGATCAGCTTGGGAGTATTGGACGCTTTCTGCCGGGTGGTCACTAGGGCTTCCTATGATGTTATTATTTAGCGTTATAGGCATTTTCTATGTATGTGTTTTGTTGATAATTTATAATGATGTTTGTATTCTATTTTGTTTTTGTAACCGGGGGTTCGAGTAGTTGGGGTAAAGCCTCGGCCGTCCCCTGCGTGTAAAGAAACTGGCCGGTGGAGGGCATTCAGTTTTCCCACTAGGGTTGTTTCAGCAGATCTTTTATGCGGATCGGGGGTGGTCCGGTCCTGATTTGGCTCGGAAGAGTCCGCTGGACCTAAAGCAACAATCAATCAATCAATCAATCTCTCTCTCTCTCTCTCTCTCTCTCTCTCTCTCTCTCTCTCTCTCTCTCTCTCTCTTTCTTTCTTTCTTTCTTTCTTTCTCTCTCTCCTACCCACACCAACATACCCACATACACACACACGCACACAAACACACGCACACAAACACACATATCACAGCTGAACGAGCCAAGCAGTGGCACGCCTTGTTATCAAAGGGTATCCGAGACGGGATACTACGCGATATTATAACAAGGGAAGCAATTCCGTCTTGCAGTCTCCAAAAAGACGAATCCCTTTCGAAATGCGAACGGTTGCCTCCCTATCCGCCACATTGATAGGTAGGCCTATATACATCAACTTTATGGGTTAAGCCGTTTTTGAGATATACAGCAAAAGGTGTTTACAACAGTTTGACTCTAGCGACATTGACCTTTGCTGTAGAGCAACTAAGATGGCACGGGAGGAGAGGGGGGGGGTGGGAGAGGAAGGAGGGCTGACCACTAGCCTTGGTAATGCTCCAAAGAAGTTTGGTCAAGGCCCTTATTCCTGAGATATGGCGCGGATAGTTGGTTTACCTTGGAGGCACAGGTAAAGTCTAAGTATATACCAAACTGGAACAAAATCCCTCCAGTAGTTTGGGAGAAAATAGGATTAGAAAAAAAACATACAACAAATTATGACGTCACTATGATGATTTCATCCGATATGCACGTCTTATTTTATTCATTTATTTTTTTGTTTTGTTTTGTTATAATAATTTGATTTTTGATGTCTTCTTGTATGTTTCACTATTTTCTAACTACATACGAAGTTTCAAAGAAATTCGTCCATTAGTTTTAAAGAAAAGTACGCAGATATCCCCTCCGGACGGATGCCAATCGGACGCCGGATGGACGGACAAAGCCAGAAACAATAGTTCACAGAGCTTTACAGCTCGGCAACTAATAAATAGTGCAAGACGGCAAGCATTCAAAAACTGTTCCACCGAACATGGAAAGTGCATACACAAACACTATATTAATTCAAACATTATTATTGACTGGTTGTGTGTGTGGCTGTGCTTGGGCATGTAGAAACGACGTTACTCTGACACACACATGAAACTCTACATGGTTTCTTTTGACTTTTTCTGACGACCCCGTTATTTTGACGTCAAAATAGTGCTCCGTAGAGTTACAGTTGTTCTAGGATTAGGGTTAGGTTAAGGGTTAGGGTTTGGGTTAGGGTTTAGGGTTAGGGTTTGGGATAGCTTCAAAAATTGGAAAATGTCAAAATAATGTCAAAGAAATGGAAAGTGTGTCAAAATAATCCCTGTTTTTTTCACTACAGTTATCACAACGTCCTTTCTACAAAAATGTGTGTGTGTGTGTGTGTGTGTGTGTGTGTGTGTGCGTGGGTGTATGTGTGCGTGTGGGTGTGCGTGTGTGTGTGTGTGTGTGTGTTATTCGTATGTTGCACACAGTTGGAGTTGACCCCATACATTTGCGAAACTTTACATCATGCTCGAGTTCCTTTTGCAGGTACAGATATATGGAATTCCCTTTGTAAAATATTTATTTGCGATTTATTTCGGTGTTTTTAAAGCCATTTTTAAAAATCAATTTAAGCTAAATAATTCTAATTTAGAAGCATATTTTCTCAATAATAACTTGTTTACAAACAATGTAAGATTTCACTAAATAATATATTTTCTCTATAAATAACTTATTATATACCTAAACAATACATTGTTTACGTAAACCAGTCTATATATAAATAAAGCATTGTTGCTAAATAAAAAAAAAATATTTACCTATATAATGGTTTCTTTAGCAGATTGTTTTAAATAATGTATCATTTAGAAATGTTTGTATGTAATGATTTGTTTACCCATATAATTTATTATTTAGCAGATTTTGCTAAATAAAGTATCATTTAGAAGATGTTGCTAAATAAATAATGCATTGTATATGTAAACAAATCATTACTTAGAAACATTTGATAAATAATACATTATTTAACAGAACAGGTAAATAATTCCATATTTAGCAACAATGCCTTATTCACCTATATCATTACCCATATCACCTATAAAAGATGCAAGATGGCGCCGATACAGCATGGCGACACGGTGTTGCGGTGGGCGATTGTGTGTGTGTTCGTGGTGTTTGTACTGCTTGAACGGACTGCTAGTGTGTTTGTATATAGCCGAGAACATCTACTTCATATCAAAACAACATCAAACTGTGAGTACAGGCCAGCATTTCTGTTCAGTTCGAACGATTTCATTGTGGCTGAACCTAACCTTGAAAAATGGTCTACTCGCAACACCGACCACAGGCGCTCGACTCGAAAACGCGGTCGACGCGGGGGTGTCCTTGTCCGATTCCGTCGACGCGCCCACCGCCCTCCCCTGCCTGCCATCGTGTTGTCTAATGTTCGATCCCTTAATAACAAGACAGACGAACTGTTTCAATTATTAAGATTTACACGTGAATTTAGGGATGCTTCGGTGTTGTGCCTAACAGAAACGTGGTTGAAACCCGACAAACCAGACATCGTGGTTACCCCCCCCCCCCCCCCCCCCCCCTAGTTTTACTCTTGTGAGAGCGGATAGGGATGCTGAGGCGACGGCGAAGAACGACGGGGGTGGTGTTTGCTTCATGGTGAACGACAGGTGGTGCTCTGACGTGTCTGTGGTCTCTCAATCTTGCTCCCCAGTACTGGAGCAACTGACGATCAACTGCAGGCCCTACTACTCGCCACGGGAGTTTTCATCCATAGTGCTCGTTGCCGTGTACATTCCATCAGGGGTCAACACTACTGCCGCTGTCGCTGAGCTTACCGAGCAAGTACAGGCGGCTGAAAATAAATTTCCTAATAGTACTGTTGTTGTTCTTGGTGATTTTAATCATGCAAACTTATGTAAGACTTTGCCCAGATTTTACCAGCAAGTTGATTGCCCCACACGTGGTAACAATTCAATTCAATTCAATTCAATTCAATTCAATTCAAGATTTATTCGCCAAGTGACATACATACAGTTATAGTATACATGACACAAAGAATGCTTTAGATCAGCGGCAGGCATGCACAAGATACATAACAAACGAATAAAGCATAGATCTAGTGCGACCTATGTAACCACCATTATACTAGACAGCGGACCCACGCCTGACTAGAACACTCATGTAGAACATAGAAATACAGACATCAACAAACACAACCGAATTACAGATAACAAAAACAGGTGCATGATTTTTAATGTACATCATCAGACACATCAAATATACAGATGACTAAAATAGATTCGCACGCATGAAGCACCCTCCCGCAATTCATGACTAATATGACTATACAAGTGCACGCAATAAGGAGCAGCCTAAATAATCCTTATAATTGATTTAAGTGTCTGATAGACCACGGGAAGAAGCCATTCAGTGAGCGTGTGGTTTTGCTGGGGAGGGAACGGAATCTACGGCCTGAGGGGAGCATCTGGAAGAGCACGTGGGCGGGGTGGGACTCATCATGGATAATATGTTTGGCTCTGCGTGTGACACGTTGCGCATGTAAAGCCTCGATGGACGGGAGGGCCCCACCAACGCATCTTGAAGCCTGGCGCACAACACGGTCTAAACGCTCCTTATCTTGGATGTTTGCGTTGGAATACCAAACAATGAAAGAAAAGGTCAAAATGCTTTCTACAGTGGCGCGGTAAAAATTGGCCATGATAGCTTGGCTGACCCGAAACTTCCTAAGCTGGCGGAGAAAGAATAGTCTCTGATGGGCCTTCTTGACTGCGCCAGTGATGTGCTTTTCCCATCCTAAATCTGAGGAAATGGTTGTGCCAAGAAACCTGAAACTGTCTACTTGTTCTACTACTTCCCCGTTGATGGACAGGGGTTGCATGTTGTTTCTGTTTTGACGGAAATCTACCACTAGTTCTTTTGTTTTGGAGACGTTTAATTCCAGATTGTTGTCTATGCACCAAGCCACTAGCTCCTCCACTGCTTGCCTGTATGCTCCCTCGTCATTGTTAGAGATCAGACCTTCTACCGTGGTGTCATCTGAGAACTTTAATATGACTACCTTATCATGGTGCGACACGCAGTCGTTCGTAAATAGGGTGAACAAAAGGGGAGATAATACGCATCCCTGTGGTGCACCTGTACTCAGGGTCAGTGGGTCGGAGAGCTTGTTGCCTACTCTTACTGATTGGGGGCGGTTAAGGAGAAAATCTAGTAGCCACCTACACAAGGCCTGTTCTACTCCCATGCTCTCTAGCTTGCTATACAGCTTGTGAGGAATGATCGTATTGAATGCCGAGGAATAATCCACAAAGAGAATCCTAGCATAACTTTTGGGAGTGTCAAGATGTTGCAGAATGTAATGCAATCCCAGAGCCACTGCATCTTCTGCGTTTCTATTCTTCCGGTACGCAAACTGATGTGGGTCCATCCGGCTCTCTGTAGCCCGCTGAAGGTGGCGGAGCACCAGGTGCTCAAACACCTTCATGATCACAGATGTTAAGGCCACGGGTCTGTAGTCGTTTAGCCCACTGATAGTTTTCTTTTTAGGAATCGGGACTATGGTGGAGGTCTTAAAGCACCTAGGCACTGAGCACTGTTGGAGGGAAGCGTTAAAGATGTCAGTGAATACTGGGGCAAGCTGATTAGCGCATGATTTGAGGGCTGCTGGGGTTACACCATCAGGCCCAGGGGCCTTCCTAACAATCTGCTTCTTAAACAGCGCTCTAACTTCGTCTTCCTGTATTGTGAAAGGGGCCGCGAGATTATGATCAGGAGGGGGCAGGGGAGAGCTCAGAGTTACGTTGAGCGTATCAAATCGCGCGTAGAAGTGGTTTAACTTATCAGGGAGCATGGGGTCGGGGTCAGGCGAGGTGAAATTCTTATCTTTGTACTGCGTGGCCTGCTGCATGCCTTGCCAAACCTCTCGGGGGTTGTTGGAAGCAAACTGCTCCTCCAATTTGCGACCGTACTCTGCTTTAGCTTTATGAATTGACCTTTTCAGACCATACTTGGCTGCTTTGAAACGTGTTTTGTCCCCACTCCTAAACTCGGCTTCCTTTATTTTAAGCTTGTCTCTAACTTCCCTTGTGAACCAGGGTTTGTCTTTCAGTGCCACAGTGCTTGTTTTAGTTGGCACACAAACATTCGAACAAAAGTTAATGTATGACGTAACCGTGTCCGTATATTCGTCAAGAGACGGGCATGCGTCTTTGAAAACGTCCCAGTCAGTAGACTCAAGACAATTCTGAAGCATATCAGTAGCTTCAGGGGTCCATTTTCTGCTTACCCTCACTACTGGATTAGTACGTTTAAGTTCTTGTTTGTATGTTGGAATCAGCAGAATTGACTTATGGTCAGATTCGCCAAAATTGGGTCTAGCGACAGCATGGTAAGCATTAGGAAACACAGTATAACAATGATCTAGTGTTTTCTCTTCTCGGGTAGGAATGTTGACATGCTGATGGTACCTAGGTAGACATTTCTTCAAGTTTACATGGTTAAAGTCACCAGTGATGATGATGGCACTGTTAGGAAAAACAGATTCTGCACTGTTGACGATATCGTAGATCTGTGGCAGAACCACTGATGGGCAGGCCTCTGGAATGACGTACATGCAGATTACAACCACAGAGGAAAACTCACGAGGGGAATAGTATGGCCTACAGTTCACGACAAGACTCTCAAGTTCGGTGGTGCATGACGAGGAGACCACGTGGCTGTCCGCACACCATCTGTTATTCACCATGATGCTGATGCCACCGCCGCGTACTTTCGCAGACAATTCCGGGCTTCTATCTGCCCTGAACGTAACGAAGCCGGGAGGGTTGATCACGCGGTCAGGCGTGACGGGCTGTAGCCATGTTTCCGTAAGGCAAACGAGAGATGATTCTTGGTACTCACGTTTGCTTGTCATCGACATTTGAAACTCGTCGATTTTGTTGTTGATGGATCGTACATTGGCGAGCAAGATGGCAGGGAGGGGAGGGCGATGGCAGCGACGCCGAAATTTGACTAGCGCACCGCCGCGTCTCCCTCTTTTGCGAGTCGAACAGCGTGTTGTAGTAGTTCGTCTGCTGCAGCTATCGCAATGATGGGATGGCGCAAACCGGTCGGGAGCAGCGAAGAGAAGATCCGATTTAAAATCCGTAGGAGCGACATTTGCAATGTTTGATGTTTGTATGCTGAGAAGAAAGTCTCTGTCATACTTCAGGACACACTCACACGACGTCACAATGAGTAGAAACACAAATAACAATGAAAACATTCGCCAGCTGATCGTGTCGCCCTGTGTCGGCGCCATCTTTTCTCTTTGCTGCACATATGTCATTCTTTGCATATCCTCGACCAGTGCTATTCTACCATCAGGCAGGCTTACCGTGCCACGCCCCGTGCCCCTCTTGGTGAATCAGACCATGCTATGATTCTTTTGACACCCACGTACATACAGAGACTGAAGGCCGTCAGGCCAGTGACTAAAACCGTCAAAACGTGGTCAAATGATGCAATCGAGACCTTGCAAGGATGCATGGATTGTACAGACTGGAACGTTTCTAAAGATGCATGTTTTAATCTTGACGAATACACTGATACTGTAACATCATACATTAGCTTCTGTGAGGATGTGTGTTCCAACCAAGACTGTACGAACGTACGGCAATGATAAACCTTGGTTCAGCAGGGCAGTTAAGACTAAGCTAGAGGCAAAAAATGAGGCGTACAGGGCTGGGGATGACTCCAAGTATATGCAAGCTAAGTCAGAGGTGCGCCGAGAGATTCGCAGAGCGAAGGCGCAGTATAGGCAGAAAATTGAGGATCAGTTTGCCTCGAGCAATACACGCGATGTTTGGCAAGGCTTACAGCGCGTCACTCAGTATAAGCAGAAAAGTGTTGTTTCAGGTGATGTTGAGCCTGATCTACCTGACCAGTTGAACAGGTTCTACTGTAGGTTTGACGAGAAAAATCCAAACCCAGGCTACCGTCCCCCTTTGCCTGATGACCCTTCGCTTCTAACCCCGCCTTTCACCATCCAGGAAACTGAGGTGAGGCGATTGTTCAGGAAGCAAAACACGAGGAAGGCGTCAGGACCGGATAAGGTGTCCACTTCTACCCTTCGGACATGTGCTGATCAGCTGGCCCCAGTGTTTACTGATATTTTTAACACGTCTCTGCAGCAGCATGCTGTCCCTCAGTGCTTTAAATCATTCGTCATTGTCCCCGTCCCCAAGAAGTCAAAGGTCACCCAGCTCAATGACTACCGGCCTGTAGCGCTCACTTCTGTGGTCATGAAAGTCTTTGAGCGACTCGTCCTCACCTACTTAAAGGCATGCACGGTTCACCTTCGGGACCCACTCCAGTTCGCCTATCAAGCAAACAGGTCAGTTGAGGACGCTGTCGCTCTGGGTCTCCACCACATCCTCCAACATCTGGAGAACTCGCGTACATACGCTAGAGTATTGTTTATTGATTTTAGTTCTGCTTTTAATACAATCATCCCTCATAAACTGTTTGATAAACTGGCGCTGTTGAACGTCCATCTCTCCATTTGTCATTGGGTCCTTGATTTTCTGTTGGACCGACCACAGGTCGTGAGAGTCAATAAAGCCACATCATGCTCTCGAGTCCTAAATACTGGGGCTCCGCAAGGTTGTGTTTTGTCACCGCTTTTATTTACCCTTTTCACAAACGATTGTGGGTCGTCAGATCCGTCGGTGCTAGTGGTCAAGTTCTCTGATGACACTACAATCGAGGGTCTCATTTCGGGTGAAGATGAAAGTGCATATCGCGAGGAGGTCGGGCGGCTGGTTGGCTGGTGCTCCGATAACAACCTTGAGCTCAATGTATCTAAAACAAAAGAAATGGTCATCGACTTTCGCAGGAATAAAAGCACAATCTCACCTCTTATGATTAACAGTGAATGCGTAGAACAGGTTGATTCATTTAAATTTCTTGGAACGGTCATTTCCAGCAACCTGTCTTGGGACAATAACAGCATGTCCATTATCAAGAAGTGTCAGCAGCGCCTCCACTTCTTGAGACAGCTCAAGAGGCTCGGACTTAACCAGACAATACTCACGCTTTTCTATCGCGCCGTGATTGAGAGTATCCTGTGCTTCAGTATCACAGTCTGGTTTGGAGGCGCCACTTCGGGCGAGAAGTTTCAACTCGAAAGAATCGTGAAACGTGCGGCAAAAATCATAGGTTGCGATTTATTATCCCTCGCGTCCTCATACAGCACGCGTTTGGCAAGAAGGGCCAGCAACATTACTGGCGACCCATCCCATCCAGCCAACCATCTGTTCGAGCTCCTCCCGTCAGGTAAACGCTTCAGAGCACTAAAAGTTAGAACTAGCCGGTTTAGACGCAGCTTCTTCCCCGAGGCTGCCCTCTCGGCACCAGTGTCCTCTGTTATCCACATAGCATGAGGTGTTATACTTAAACGCCAATTTATTAGTTGCGATAATGTGTTAGTGGTGCAATTTTGTTTCCTTAATGTATTTTATCTCATTACGTTTTAATTTAGATACCCATGCGGGTATGCGTGAGTATGCGTGTGCGTGTGGAGGTTGCGAGTGGGCGTGCGCTTGTGCTTTACTCCTTAGAATATCTTTCTCTATTAGAGTATTTTAATGTTTTAATGTCCAGTGGAAGGTTGTTTGTTGTTGCAGAGGGACTGAATGTTTTACCGCATCACCAAAACGAAATCCTATGTATTTTGAATTCATTGGGTAATAAAGTTGACTTGATACTTGATGATTTATTTACCTAAACAATATATTGTTTATGTAATAATAACTTATTTCCGGGGCACAAAAAAAATTATTGAGAGAAATCTTACATTGTTTGTAAACAAATGTTTATTTAGAAAGTATGCTTCTAAATAAAGAATACTTAGATGAAAGTGGTGAAATAAATATTTTACAAAGGGAATTCCATACAGATACACTTTTGCGATTACTGGGTTCACTCATTCACTTTCTCCGGCATTGTGTCTGTGTCCGTCTCTCTGTCCGCGCATGTTCTCAGAATTGGGTGGACAGATTTATATTTTGTTTTTAATTGTTGGTTGCCGACACACACCACTTTGTTTTAGAACAGCTCGCAGTCACAAAGCAAATTATGAATAGCGCGCTGAAGTGTGGTTTGACAGGGGCTCACTTTGGTACTAGTAGTTTTACTCACCGGACTTGCTTGTAAATGGAAGCTAAACTACAATTTACAAGGCTAGTTATTAACCTGTCCACTTGTGGATAAAACACGCCTATTTTCTAACAAGTACAAAGAACATTCTCATCATGCATGCTAGGATTTACATATAGGCAATAATTGAATACATCCAGTTGTTTCAACAACAACAACAAATTAATAAACAAATTAAATAAAAATAACATTTTGTAAAAACGCAACAACAAAATTTTTTTTTTAAAGTATTAAAAACAATTCAAGTACGATCGTATGCTAGGTCTTCAATATAAGAATAGAAGCGACATGTATCTATAAACGATTTTAAAGTAGTCTGTCTGATTTCATGCTAGGGATCAGCGGTATTTGAATATAAGCGATGATTGTGGTTTAGAATGGCGTTGGGATGTTTAGAGTGCCCAACAGTTAATAATGGACATTTATATAGCGCTATTACTTGTCTTTTTATAGACAAGCGCATAGCGCTTTACATGAAAGGAAAGAAACAAACATGAAACAACTTACAATATTGCATTAGAAATTATACAATGAGAAAAAATAAAATAAAATAAAATAAAACCAAACACTCAAAATCAAACAAAATACATAAAGTTAACTTTCTGCAAACAAGTCATCACAATCACAGCAAATCCACAAGCATAGCCAAAAGCAGAACAAATATGAGCTGCGGCTAGGGTCTATAGAATGAAGGATTTAGTCAGGATAGTAGAGTTTGAAGAGGTGAGATTTTAGAGCTTTCTTGAATGAGGGTGTGGTCTGCTTGTGTCTGATGTTGGCTGGAAGAGTGTTCCATTGTCTGGGTGCACAATAGGTGAATGCCCGTTCTCCGTACATTTTGGTGTTGGTTTTTTTGAATGCAGAGTGTGCGAGAGTCTGAAGAAGAGCGAAGAGTGCGAGAAGGGACATAGACTGACAGCAGATCTGGCAGATATGAAGGGCAGGTTCCAGAGAAGAAATTGTGGCACAGTACGGACAGTTTGTATTTAATGCGGGCCTCTATGGGTAGCCAATGAAGTTATGTTGTGTTATTAAGCTTCAATTTGTCAACCTAACCAACTAACCAATTAACCAACCAACCGACGGACATTAACCCCCTTCTGTCACTACCCAAAGCTGATTTATTGGATGTCACGGACCGGTTTTATAATATTTCGGTCCGATGACTTTTTGTATTGTAGTCTATTCCTGTGTGAAGACATAAATTGAAATATTTCTTATTGATAACTAAATTCTGATTGGTTGAGCTAGTCATGTGACGGCTAGCCAATGTACATTCAAAGATAGTGATTCTCTTCCTGTTTGTACCACGGAGTGGTTGTGTTTGAACTTCTGGCAACTGTGTCTGCAGGTATATATTGCTTATCATTGAAATATTGTATTATAGACATAATAGTAGTTAACAATGATTATATTCTACTTGTTGTGGAATAAAATTAATAATAAAGAATTTTTGATATTAGTATGAAGGATGGAATAGGGAGGTGATGGAGATGGTGGATCGTTGTATATTTTTGATTAACGAATTGAAGTTGGATTAGTATTTGATTTGAAGTTGAAGCCTCAACTTGCAATGTATAGCATTATATTTGTTTTGTGAATGAAATTAATCGGTGTCAAGATGTAATAATAAGTTGTTATAATTAGTTTTGCAATTTGCGTATGTGTGAACTGTGTTCGACACATATGAGATTTGAATTATATTGCTGGTCTGGTCCCGTCACAGAGAAGAGAAAGGTATATGTGGTAATACAGAGAAAGTCTATGTATCAAGAAATTTAGTTTGGTAAACCCGTCTGTTCACAGAAGTTCCGGCTGGGGCCTCGAGCGGAAGAATAAAGAAGAAAGAAAGAAGAGAAGCAGACAAAGACTGAAGAGGAAGAAGAAGAAGAAGAAGAAGAAGAAGCTTCAAGAAGAAGAGAAAGAAGAAGAAGACGAAGCTTCAAGAAGAAGAGGGAGAAGAAGAAGAGGAAGAAGAAGAAGAAGAAGAAGAAGAAGAAGAAGAAGAAGAAGAAGAAGAAGAAGAAGAAGAAGAAGAAGAAGAAGAAGCTTCAAGAAGAAGAAGAAGCTTCAAGAAGAAGAAGAGGAAGAAGAAGAAGACGACGAAGCTTCAAGAAGGAGAAGAAGAAGAAGAAGAAGAAGAAGAAGAAGAAGAAGAAGAAGAAGAAGAAGAAGAAGACGGGAAGCGGTGATAGCAACAAGAGCAACCGCAACAACAGCAGTTGCCACAACAGCAACCACAGCAGCAGCAACAGCGGCAGCAACCGCCACAGCAACACCAGCAACCGCAACGACAGCAGCTGCCACATCAGCAGCAGTACCAACAGCAGCAGCAACAGCGGCGGCCGAGGAAGATCGAGGGTGGTGAAGGGGACGGTGAAGAGAGGAGAAAGCCTAGGACAGATAGAGATAAGGACAAGGAGAAATCGAGAGGAACGAAGGAAAAACACATAGACAGAGGCAGAAGATTAAAAGACAAAAAAAAAAGACACAACGAATCCTAACCTCCGTGAGACTCTTGTGGGTAACTCTCTCTGTCGACGGTGACTGGAACTTTATATGTGTGTTTTGTGAATGGTGTATAATTCACGGATTATCTCCACGAAGTACGTGAGTACAAAAACTACTTGTATGTTTTTCCGATTATTGATTGACTTGATTGTACTTATGTAAATTTGTGTTGGTTTATTTTCTAGTAATAGAAGGGGGTGTGACAACAAAAGAATTCTTGAGAGTTAGAAAGTGTGAGACGGGAGGACACGCAGATTATTCACGCATGCAGACACGCAGTTTTCTTGATATAACCCCTTTCGTTACATGTATGATGCTCCAGCATACACACACACACACACACTAACATACACACAAAAACACACACACATACACATACGCATGCACAAGTAAGCGGAGAATAAGGGTATTGCTGACCGAACTCCCGTTTGAACAGCTTCCATGTGTAATCGTAAGGCCGATAATTCACCTTGAGATTCAACACTTCCTCCGCGAAGCTTACCGCTGTAACACCGGTCTTCTTTGCTTGTGATAAGGAAGCGACGGTGACGAGAAAGCAGCCAAGCACGACTTTAAACATCTTGAACTGTAAACACAGAAATCATCACAAAATTACAATCTATCTATCTATCTATCTATCTATCTATCTATCTATCTATCTATCTATCTATCTATCTATCTATCTATCTATCTATCTATCTATCTATCTATCTATCTATCTATCTATCTATCTATCTATCTATCTATCTATCTATCTATATGTTTGTCTGTCTGTCTGTCCGTCCATCTATCCATCCATCCAACCATCCAGCCATTTATCCATCCATCTCTCTCTTCCTCTCTGTCTGTTTATGATAATAAAACCAACAACAACACCTGGGTAGTAAGCGTTAAAATTTTCAGTTTATTACACTAAAACCTTCATCAGTAAGACCCAAGGACTGTACAAAACAAAACAGTCTAAGCATATATATATATATATATATATATATATATATATATATATATATATATATATATATATATATATATATATATATATATATATATATATATATATATATATATATATATATATATATATATATATATATATGTATATATACATGTAGTCAAGAAAGTGAATCGAGTTCATTAAAAAGAATAGTGCACCATTTAGAAATGTATATCAATTATAAAGAATAATTATATTTAACCTCTCTGTCTGTTTGTCTGTATTTCCTCTCTCTCTCTCTCTCTCTCTCTCTCTCTCTCTCTCTCTCTCTATCTAACATGCTGATTGGAACTGCTCAGTTACAAGAAAAATATTTTTAAAATAAAATACCGTATATACTGTTAACTAAAGAGACATATGGCAGCTTAGTTTCTTTTGGGTTGTCGTTAACATCGTGGACTAAATGGTAATCAATTTGCCGTTAAACTAGCTAATGTTTGTACAACTCGACCACCTCAGGTTAATCATAGCATGAGTCTCACCGACTATAAATTAATTTCAATAATAGAATATAAGTTCTGTAAGAATTTAAACCGTAACAGACTGTCTTGCTCCAGACATTTGACAAAAATGTAACAAAGTGTTATACATAAACACTTCTGAAATATTATTGTGTACTTTCAACAGTGTTATAATTATGGTTCTATCTATTATAGTATTAGGGTAGAAACTCAGCATAATTTATATAATAATGAATAATTTATAATTATGTATAATATTTAATAATAATAATAAACTTATGTATAGTTATTATATGCCAGTGTTATTAAATAATATACATCAGTACATTTACTAATACTGTATAATAATATTTAGTCCTCATTGAAATGAGTAATGTTAGCAATGCAAATTGAAATATGAGACGATGGATGCTATGGTACTATGCTGGAAGTCAATAATATTTCATTATGTAGATGTGTTCATTATAATGCTAATGTAAATGTATTGGTTTGCTTTTTAATGTAATTTGCTATAACTTTAAAATAATATCTTATTTTATAATGTAACTTAGTCTAAGGCATGCATTATATTTTATAATGTATTTATTTAAATGGAATGGGGTGAGGAAATGTACATTATATATTTAGAAGACTTCATGAACGAGAGAATTAGATTTAGGTTGACATAAGTACATTGTCACGGCACCCCAGCGGGTTCCGTGACGTCAGCACATGAAGCGAGTGAAAGGAATAAAAACTCAAACAAAATAACCTAACACAAAGTGCCAGAATACAATCTCACTCTTTTATTCAACAATTGACATACACGCACAGGACAAATGGGAAACTAACCACCCTCCACCCCTATCAAGACCCCCGTCCCAAAATTAACTAACAATTACCTCCCTTTGTTTAACCCCAACAGAACTAAACAGCAACAGTTTCTTTACAAAATGTGTACAACAAAATCACAATCAGTAAATCAATTCAAAATATAAATTTTCAACTAAGAAATGATGGTGCTATGAATATTTAATCTTCGAACTATTGTCCGGGTGAAACTGTAGAACTGAAGCACTGTTCAAATGTTTTGTCAAGTAGCTCAGAGAGAGCTAAACAGTCTCTTTCACAACATAAAGGATGATTTTCTACAACTAAATGAAATATGTTTTTAGGTGTGGCGCTGTGCAAGTCTGTGTGTGCGTGAATGTGGTGTGTGAAATTCCTGTAATAAGGTAATGCCCCGATACGGA
The DNA here is from genome assembly GCA_036898135.1 of Oncomelania hupensis. NCBI lineage: Eukaryota > Metazoa > Mollusca > Gastropoda > Littorinimorpha > Pomatiopsidae > Oncomelania > Oncomelania hupensis. The sequence continues at coordinate 115,707,874 of CM072512.1, forward strand.
GGCAAAACAAGCAGCAGTGGCAGAGTCTACCACCACACTCCCCCTGCTGTAGAGGCAAGGTCACAACACAGAACCCAGACTGCGCAAGTTGTCGGTGCGGCGGAATGCAGCTATACTGACTAGGGATTAGTCAGCGCAATACAGATGATAACAGGTACAACATCAACGACATCAGAACATCAGAACATCAGGTACAACACCATCATCATCAGAACATCAGCAACGTCAACAGCCCAAACCTGTAAGCAGATACACAGTCTTAACAGTCTGCCTACAAAACATAAACACTATATAATATAACACGCCGTCCTCCGTCCGCCATCTTGACCTGTTTATGCCACAATGACAACAATACAAGATGCTATGCATACATTTCAATAATATAATACAACCCTTGATGCTTAATAATTCATATCTTCTATAACACAGTCATTATATAAATATACATAATTATTGCAACCATACTTCATCACACAGTCTTGATTCATTCCATTTCCCTCCATCTTCATTATTTTTCCCAACTGTTATAACACATCTCGATTATCTCCCTTCATCCATACTGTCTTGACGTACTATACTGTAAACATGCTTTCTTCATAATCATCATTTCCTTCATGCCTCTCTAGTATATTACAATTACCCCTCTCTCCATACATACACCCTCTCTCTCTCACTCTCCCTCTTTAGCATGCATTCCCCATCGTCGCCGTTAACCCACTTTTACAACAACAGCAGCAACGACATTTCTCTATCATATACATAATACGAAAATCATATGAAAATCATATAAAATCAATAAAATCACTATGCATCAAAAATACATCCCTTTCCCCCACATTCAACACCATACGCGTACGCAGTCTCGGAGTTTGCTCTGTGGGTTCGGGCATTAAATAGAATAGACCCAACGTTTCCCGGCGTGTCGTAAGAGGCGACTAACAGGGGTGATGTTAGCACGGCATCACTGGGCGAAAGTCTTCTACACAGAAGTCACCGGCCAGGGCGGAGGAACCTCACGTTACTACAGGTTCAACGACCATGTGCTCAGGGCCAAGGCGAGCCACACTGTATTCGTGGATTTCGGCTGTGGCCAACAGCCTGGAGAGGATTGGGCACCGCCAGGTCTTTTTTGCCCAAGACACACTACATGATGACACAATCCACTAATTCCATACCGGATCGGTCGTCGCCCGGGTCGTCACACGGCACAAGGACCGCGCCTTCCGTTGGCCACCAGGACGGAGGTGTTAAGTATGCTACTGATGGACAATTTAGCAAGATCCGCACGAGAAACAACATCGTCATAGGAACCTGGAATGTCAGGACCCTAACTGCGGAAGGAAAATTAGAAGAACTGGCCCACGAGTTGGACCACTATCGATGGAATGTTCTAGGTATCAGCGAACTGCGCTGGAAAGGCCTAGGTGAAACAACGACCGACAAAGGCCACAAGCTCTATTTCAGCGGTAGGGATGACAGGCACGAACACGGCGTTGGATTCTTGGTCCACAAGAACATTCTAGCCACTGTCATGGGTTGCCGCCCAGTCTCCAGTAGACTCATTACCATCCGCCTGAGAGCAGCCCCTTTCAACATCACCATCATCCAGGCCTACGCCCCAACATCAGACTATGACGACAGCGAAGTGGAGGATTTTTATGAAAATCTACAGGCGGTCCTTGACCAAGTGCCGAAGAAGGACATAGTCATAGTGCAAGGCGACTGGAATGCCAAGGTTGGCCAAGATGCGCACCACAACTGGGGAGACACATGTGGACCCCACTGCAACAACGAGACAAATGACAGGGGTCTGAGACTCTTGGAGTTTGCCAGATACAACAATCTGGTACTGGCAAACACGCTTGGTCTCCACAAAAACTCCAGACGATGGACATGGCACAGTCCTGGCGGGGAGCATCACAACCAAATAGACTACATCATGGTCAAGAAACGCTTCAGATCAAGCATCAACATTGGCAGGACACGTACTTTTCCAGGAGCAGACATCGGAAGTGACCACGATCTCGTGATGATGTCTTTCCGGCTCCACTTGAAGAGAGTAAATACAGCAAAGTGCACTAGACTGAAGTTCGACCTGGACAAACTGCAAGACCCGGAGGTGGCAGAACTATTTCAGGCCACAATTGGAGGGAAATTTGCACCACTGCTCATTTTGGGGGCTGGTGAAGTAGATGTCAACACCATGACCACCACCTTCAACTCAGCTGTGACAGATGCCGCCACTGAGATCCTTGGCAAGCACCGACCAAAGAAGAAGCTGTGGATCACACCTGAACTTTTGGATCTGTGTGATAAACGAAGAGAGATGAAAAAGAAAAAGAACACCTCACAGGGAGCTGATGTCTACCGAAAAATCAACAATGACATCCGAAAAGGCATGCTCACAGCAAAGGAGAACTGGATAGAAGATCAATGCCAGGAAATAGAGAACAGTCTGAACAAGAACAACAGCAAGAAGGCCTACCAGACTGTGAAGCGGCTGACAAGTGTCAAACAGCCCAAAGTCTCCACTATCCAAAGCAAGTCTGGCATATGCCTTACAGAAGAACAAGAAGTCTTGGACAGATGGACAGAATACTGCTCTGACCTTTACAACCATACACCAAATGGAGACCCATCAGTTCTAGCATGTCCCGAGAACAGAGAAGAAGAAGAAATCCTCCCAATTCTCCGGGAAGAAGTTGAGGCAGCAGTGCAAGCGCTAAAGAAAGGGAAGTCAGCGGGAGTGGACAACATACCCGCGGAACTGCTACAAGCAGGAGGAGAAGCGATGATTGATGCCCTCACCATTATCTGTAACAAGATCTGGCAGAGTGGGGAGTGGCCTATACCATGGACCCAGTCGCTTGTCATCACTCTTCCCAAAAAAGGTAACCTTCAGGAGTGTGAAAATTACCGGACCATCAGCCTCATCAGCCATCCCAGCAAGGTCCTCCTGAAAATAATACTCAACAGGTTGAAACCCCAAGCTGAACAAATCATAGCTGAAGAACAAGCAGGATTCAGGGCAGGGCGAAGTACCACTGAGCAGATTTTCAACCTCAGAATAATCTGTGAAAAATACCTACAGCACCAACAACATCTATATCATGTGTTCATAGACTTCAAGAAGGCGTTTGACCGAGTCTGGCATGCAGCTCTATGGGCAACAATGAAAGTGTACAACATCAGCCCTAAAATTATTGAAGTCATCAAAAGCCTGTATGACAAGGCTACCAGTGCAGTCCTCCACAACAGAGCCATCGGGAATTGGTTCAGAACAACAATCGGTGTGCGTCAAGGATGCCTACTCTCTCCAACACTCTTCAACATCTTCCTAGAGCGCATCATGTCGGATGCTCTTGCAGACCATGAAGGCACAGTCAGCATAGGGGGTAGAGCAATCTCCAATCTTCGTTTTGCAGATGACATTGATGGATTGGCTGGAGAGGAACAAGAACTTGAACAGCTGGTACAGAGGCTTGACACCACCTCCAAAGCCTATGGAATGGAAATAAGTGCAGAGAAGACCAAAATGATGACCAACAACACCAATGGCATCAATACAGACATCAAAGTCCAAGGCCAATCCCTCGACACAGTGCATAGCTTCAAATATTTAGGAGCCATTGTATCAGACAATGGGTCCCGACAGGAAGTCCTCTCCAGGATCGCACAAACAACTGCTGCCCTGACAAGGTTGAAGCCCATTTGGAAAGACAGGACCATCAGTCTACATTCCAAAGTAAGACTGCTGCGCTCCCTTGTCATCTCCATCTTCCTATATGCTTGCGAAGCATGGACCCTCACAGCAGATCTCCAACGAAGAATACAAAGCATGGAGATGAGGTGCTACAGAAGACTTCTGGGCAATTCCTATACCCAACACATCACCAACGACGAAGTCCGACAGACCATCACACAAGCCATTGGACAACACGATGACCTGCTAACAGTGGTGAAGAAACGGAAACTTCGGTGGTATGGCCACGTCACCAGATCATCAGGCCTTGCAAAGACTATTCTGCAAGGCACAGTGCAAGGAGGTAGAAGAAGAGGGAGACCGAAAAAGAGGTGGGAGGACAACATTCGAGAATGGACTGGTTTGACACTGAGCGAAGCCATCAGGGCTGCTGAGGACAGAGAAAGATGGAGTATGCTGGTTAAACGATCATCTGTGGTGCCCCTACGACCTTCGGGTTACGGGACAGGATAGGATAGGATAGTCTCGGAGTGCGCCACTAAGAAATTGGATTACAGGGTTTACTCACCTTATAGGCCCCGGCTTGTGATACACCTTCTCCCAACACAATACAACACAGCACAACACTCTGGTTAGTCTTTGAGAGTCACTTTGTGTCTGGCTATTGCTGGTTATTCTCACTTCAAAAATAACACTGATAAATGAGGATGAGGACACCTCAATTCTGTCACAGAAACTGAGTCTCGGTGGGTGTTCAATGGAGAACCACACACACCTTAGGAAAAAAAAACCTACATTCACTTATAAATGGCAGTTATATTCCTCCTCTTTCCAATTCTAAGCATCCCTACCCTGATGAGGGCGTAAGACCTTGGGTGGCTTGTATCAACAATATCACACCCTTCCACACAGAAACCTATTCTACTATGACACACTGTCACAGGGTCGCTGCCTGGCTAGAATTGACCTCTTCGCAAAAGCACTTCAAATCACTCTGCCCTACCAAATGCACCCGGCCACAAGCAAACAGTCGAGCTCTCCTCAGTATACTATCCTATCCTATCCTGTCCCATAACCCGAAGGTCGTAGGGGCACCACAGATGATCGCTTAACCAGCATACTCCATCTTTCTCTGTCCTCAGCAGCCCTCATGGCTTCGCTCAGTGTCAAACCAGTCCATTCTCGAATGTTGTCCTCCCACCTCTTTTTCGGTCTCCCCCTTCTTCTACCTCCTTGCACTGTGCCTTGCAGAATGGTCTTTGCAAGGCCTGATGATCTGGTGACGTGGCCATACCATCGGAGTTTCCGTTTCTTCACCACTGTGAGCAGGTCATCGTGTTGTCCAATGGCTTGTGTGATGGTCTGTCGGACTTCAACGTTGGTGATGTGTTGGGTATAGGAAATGCACAGAAGTCTTCTGTAGCACCTCATCTCCATGCTTTGTATTCTTCGTTGGAGATCTGCTGTGAGGGTCCATGCTTCGCAAGCATATAGGAAGATGGAGATGACCAGAGATCGCAGCAGTCTTACTTTGGAATGTAGACTGATGGTTCTGTCTTTCCAAATGGGCTTCAACCTTGTCAGGGCAGCAGTTGTTTGTGCGATCCTGGAGAGGACTTCCTGTCGAGACCCATTGTCTGACACAATGGCTCCTAAATATTTGAAGCTGTGCACTGTGTTGAGGGATTGGCCTTGTACTTTGATGTCCGTGTTGATGCCATTGGTGTTGTTGGTCATCATTTTGGTCTTCTCTGCACTTATTTCCATTCCATAAGCTCTGGAGGTGGTGTCAAGCCTCTGTACAAGCTGTTCAAGTTCTTGTTCCTCTCCAGCCAATCCATCAATATCATCCGCAAAACGAAGATTGGAGATTGCTCTGCCCCCTATGCTGACTGTGCCTTCGTGATCTGCAAGAGCATCTGACATGATGCGCTCTAGGAAGATGTTGAAGAGTGTTGGAGAGAGTAGGCATCCTTGACGCACACCGATTGTTGTTCTGAACCAGTTCCCGATGACGCTGTTATGGAGGACTGCACTGGTAGCCTTGTCATACAGGCTTTTGATGACTTCTATGATTTTAGGGCTGATGTTGTACACTTTCATGGTTGCCCATAGAGCTGCATGCCAGACTCGGTCAAATGCCTTCTTGAAGTCTATGAACACATGATATAGATGTTGTTGGTGCTGTAGGTATTTCTCACAGATTATTCTGAGGTTGAAAATCTGTTCAGTGGTACTTCGCCCTGCCATGAATCCTGCTTGTTCTTCAGCTATGATTTGTTCAGCTTGTGGTTTCAACCTGTTGAGTATTATTTTCAGGAGGACCTTGCTGGGATGGCTGATGAGGCTGATGGTGCGGTAATTTTCACACTCCTGAAGGTTACCTTTTTTAGGAAGAGTGATGACAAGCGACTGGGTCCATGGTGTAGGCCATTCCCCACTCTGCCAGATCTTGTTACAGATAGTGGTGAGAGCATCAGTCATCGCTTCTCCTCCTGCTTGTAGCAGTTCCGCTGGTATGTTGTCCACTCCCGCTGACTTCCCTTTCTTCAGCGATTGCACTGCTGCCTCAACTTCTTCCCGGAGAATTGGGAGGATTTCTTCTTCTTCTCTGCTCTCGGGACATGCTAGAACTGATGGGTCTCCATTTGGTGTATGGTTGTAAAGGTCAGAGCAGTACTCTGTCCATCTGTCCAAGACTTCTTGTTCTTCTGTAAGGCAAATGCCAGACTTGCTTTGGATAGTGGAGACTTTGGGCTGTTTAACACTTGTCAGCCGCTTCACAGTCTGGTAGGCCTTCTTGCTGTTGTTCTTGTTCAGATTGTTCTCTATTTCCTGGCATTGATCTTCTATCCAGTTCTCCTTTGCTGTGCGCATGCCTTTTCGGATGTCATTGTTGATTTTTCGGTAGACATCAGCTCCCTGTGAGGTGTTCTTTTTCTTTTTTAACTCTCTTCGTTTATCACACAGATCCAAAAGTTCAGGTGTGATCCACGGCTTCTTCTTTGGTCGGTGCTTGCCAAGGATCTCAGTGGCGGCATCTGTTACAGCTGAGTTGAAGGTATTGGTCATGGTGTTGACATCTACTTCGCCTGCCCCCAAAATAAGCAGTGGTGCAAATTTCCCTCCAATTGTGGCCTGAAATATTTTTGCCACCTCCGGGTCTTGCAGTTTGTCCAGGTCGAACTTCAGCCTAGTGCACTTTGCTGTATTTACTCTCTTCAAATGGAGCCGGAAAGACATCATCACGAGATCGTGGTCACTTCCAATGTCTGCTCCTGGAAAAGTGCGTGTCCTGCCAATGTTGATGCTTGATCTGAAGCGTTTCTTGACCATGATGTAGTCGATCTGGTTGTGGTGTTCCCCGCCGGGACTGTGCCATGTCCATCGTCTGGATTTTTTGTGGAGACCAAGCGTGTTTGCCAGTACCAGATTGTTGTATCTGGCAAACTCCAATAGCCTCAGACCCCTGTCATTTGTCTCGTTGTTGCAGTGGGGTCCGCATGTGTCTCCCCAGTTGCGGTGCGCATCTTGGCCAACCTTGGCATTCCAGTCGCCTTGCACTATGACTATGTCCTTCTTCGGCACTTGGTCAAGGACCGCCTGTATATTTTCATAAAAATCCTCCACTTCGCTGTCTTCATAGTCTGATGTTGGGGCATAGGCCTGGATGATGGTAATGTTGAAAGGGGTTGCTCTCAGACGGATGGTAATGAGTCTACTGGAGACTGGGCGGCAACCCATGACAGTGGCTAGAATGTTCTTGTGGACCAAGAATCCAACGCCGTGTTCGTGCCTGTCATCTCTACCGCTGAAATAGAGCTTGTGGCCTTTGTCAGTCGTTGTTTCACCTAGGCCTTTCCAGCGCAGTTCGCTGATACCTAGAACGTTCCATCGATAGTGGTCCAGCTCGTGGGCCAGTTCTTCTAATTTTCCTTCCGCAGTTAGGGTCCTGACGTTCCAGGTTCCTATGACGATGTTGTTTCTCGTGCGGATCTTGCTATATTGTCCATCAGTAGCATACTTAACACCTCCGTCCTGGTGGCCAACGGAAGGCGCGGTCCTTGTGCCGGGTGACGGCCCGGGCGACGACCGATCCGGTATGGAATTAGTGGGTTGTGTCATCATGTAGTGTGTCTTGGGCAAAAAAGACCTGGCAGGGCCCAATCCTCTCCAGGCTGTTGGCCACAGCCGAAATCCACGAATACAGTGTGGCTCGCCTTGGCCCTGAGCAAGGGGTCGTTGAACCTGTATGAGGTTCCTCCTGTGACTTGTTAGACAAGACTTGTGGGTTATATTGTAAAAAACAAATTATTTAGCATATAAAACTGGAATTTGTGTTGTATGTTGGACATTGACGTCATTAGGAATGGCAGAAAAGGAGAGTTTCTATTATAGGTATAGTTGAATAAAGGAAATAATAAAAATATATGAGGATTTAAGTGTTAATGTTTTGTTTTTAAGGTGAGTTTTGAGTGGGGGGAGAGGTTTTGGGGAAGAGGTGAGGGGGGATTATGTAAATATTAGATTATAGTTAGTTGTAAAATATTGGGTTTGATTTAGTTTTTAGTGGATGATTCTTTTGTATATTTTTTGGTATTTTTATTTTAGGACCTTTTTGTGTATGAATTTGTGACATATAACAAAGTTTTTTTTAATCTAATGTCTTATTTATCTGAGTAAAGAAGTTTGAAATACTTTGCTCTTTTGTTAAGCAAAAACATTTTTTTTTTTTAATTTAAAAAAAATGGTTCAATTTAATACAGTTAACATGTTTTGCAAAAAAATTTCATTTTTTACCATAATTGAGAACTTTTTTATAGCCATTGGATCAGCATTTCAGCTCTTTTTGCATTTTAGGTGATGCCTGCTTAAATATTTTGTTTTAATGCTTTAACATTAGTCCTGATATGTTTGTAAACAAATAAAACAAAAACTCCAACTTAATGTATTTGACAAAATTTTATTTTGAATTGTGTAAGCATTGGTATCACCAGATAACTCTTTGTCATCACAAAACTCTTTTTTGATGCTACGAGCAACTAAAAACCTCTTTTTAACTCATTGAAGTCGCAGTTTTTACTATTTTTTAAAATCACACCAAATATACTAGACAACATAGAAACATAAATGAATTGCAAATGAAAGTTTAAAGTATGTATTTTTTATTTCACTTACCACCAATCTGCTATAATCCTCCAGAAAAAAGATATTTTGCACCAAAAACACATCACTTTGGGAAAAAAAAATTTTTAAGAAGCACAATACCTATATGTTGCACCCATTTTTGTTATGAAAATATTTGATTCTCTTGGTTTTTATGATGTAAAAACACTGTAGAAATGAATTTTACACAAAAGTAATCATGAAAGCACAATCTGAAGAGGCATTTGTCACATAATTATTAATATTGTAAAACAAAATTTTCCGAACAAAACTGGAGCCTTAGAGAAAAATAAAATAAAATAAAAATAACATCTTTGTCAAAAATATGGTCAAAGGTAAGCAATCTACTCTAAAAGGACCCCTTTCAAGTATGTGTATTGTTTACTTCCCTTGTTACTCATTTTCTGTTATACAAAAAAATCTAAACACAGACGTAATACGTAATACGGCAAGTGTTTTACGGTCGAATTTCAAATTTTGTTTTGCTTTGACATGGAAATAGTGCATTCTATTATCTGTACACACAGTTTTAGCGAGGATTCTAAAACCCATCTTTTCGCTTGCCACTTCAGCTATTAGGACGCGGACGTCTCCTTTTGCATAAAAACCGAAGCTACAGGCTTTCCGTAATATTTATTGGTTAAAATTAATTATTTCTGATAAATTTTCGCTTAGAAATAGCCCGTAATGTCATACTGCTGTTCTGTGGGCACACTTATGGATAACTCTATTCGTCTTCACGGATGACAACTCTTGGCATGTGTTGTTGCTACGATCTTGTTTTGGTTCAGTCCGTGCGATGGCAGAAAACTATTCGTCCATGAAAGTTGTGCATAATTTCATGCTATCACAGTATTAACGCATTGCGCCGTTCCATACTATCTGCAGCCCTTTGTTTCTAGTACTACACCATTAATCTTAAGAAAGCACCTTCAATTAACTCTTTCAAAAACCAGTTCCATGAGCTGTCTAAGTACAAAAAAAGTGTTCTTTTACGTTGATGAACGGTAATGCGTTCAGGAAATTGCATGCACTATCAGACCCATGTAAATCATATGAAAGATGGGACATTCAGAAAGGCCCGAGGGCCTGTTTTGTCCTCAACATACTACTACTACTACTACTACTACTACTACTACTACTACTACTACTACTACTACTACTACTATTAAAACCAGCAATCTGAGTCACAATAGCATTTTCAGGGCCACGTGCTGTACCTCCGTCGGTAGATGGTCGGTGACATAGCAATGGCCTTGGCTCTGGCGTTGGCCTTGAACCCCAGCAGCCATCATAGTACAGGCGCCCACTTGAAAAATTTGAGATAATAGAGGTGGCGGCGGGCCGTGCTTCCTTTTTCACAATCATTGTTAGTTTGAATGCCATGTTATGCATATATGTGTGTATATATAGGTGTATGTGTGTATATATATATATATATATATATATGTGTGTGTGTGTGCGTGTGTGTGTATGTGTGTATATATTTGTATATATGTATGTGTATGTATGTATATGTATGTGTATATGTATGTACATATATGTAAATACGTGAGAGAGTATGTGTGATAGTGTGTGTGTGGGGGGGAGGGTGCTTGGGTGTGTGTGTGTGTGTGTGGGTGTGTGTGTGTGTGTGTGTGTGTGTGATATAGCGTCATTGTTGATGGATCTTAATCACTGTAGATATCATCATCATCATTATTAATTTTATTTTCGGTTTAGTGTTGTTACGGTTTTTATTGCTTGAGATTTTATATGCAGATAGACACTACATTAAGAATTTCCTTGCATGTGTTTGTGGGGACAATAAAGATTCAGTATTCTGCATAAAATTGTCTATAAGTTAAATTTAAATTCACTGATAACTAAATTTTCTACATAATATGTTCTCTCTCCCTCCCTCCCTCTCTCTCTCTCTCTCTCTCTCTCTCTCTCTCTCTCTCTCTCTCTCTCTCTCTCTCTCTCTCTCTCTCTCTCTCTCTCTCTAGTCAAATAGTAATTTGATGTTAATTATTGCATTTATTATATTGTGTACTCGAATAGAAAAGTAAAGTGTTACAATTATAAGTATTATACGAATACGATAACTTTATTATCTCCATGAAAAATTACAATGTGGTGTAGATAATGTAAACAGTCACACAGAACCATAACATCAACCACCAACTGAACGGGAAATCTCAAATTAAATTTACAAGATTTAAATATACCTTTAGACAACATAGCATTCAAATCATTATCTGCTTAAATAGAAGACACATAAACACAATACTTCCACACGCAAGCACGCGCGCGCGAACGCACACACACACACACACACATATTTATATATACATACGCACACACTCCCTCTCTCCCTCTCTATTTCTCTCTTGAGTTAAATTTGTTTCGTTCCTATCTTTATGAACGTACGCAATTTGTACATAGTCATGGAATAAATTCCTCTGTAGGCCATATAATGCATGGGGTTCCTCAAGGATCGGGTCTAGGTCCTATTTTATTTTGTATTTATATTAATTATTTACCGTTACATCTCTCAGATAATTCTGTTGAATGCCATATGTTAGCTGATGACACGACATTGCACAATCAGGGGAGGAACATATGTGAAATTCAGCAATCTCTACAAGGTGCTCTTAACAATGTTGCTGACTGGTGCAGGTTAAATCATATGTAACTGAATTCAGCTAACTCAAAAGCAATGTTAATAACAACTAGACAATTGCAACAGCGGGCTCCGCTTTCTCTTGATTTAGTCGTGAATGGAAATAATATTAAACAGGTTGAAAGTCATAAACTTTTAGGCGTCCTCGTAGACAACAAACTCAGTTGGCATTCATATATTGAAAATCTTTGTGAAACTCTCTCAACAAAATTACTTATATTGTCTAAGCTTCAATCTATCATAACTGCACATGCTAAAAAGCTTTTTTATAATGCTTATATCAAACCTCACATTGATTATGCATCAACAATATGGGACGGCTGCAGTAATGCCTTGTTTAAAAAAATTAATTCTATTCACCACAGAGCTGCAAAATTACTTATCTCCAACACTTCCATCAAAACTGATTCAAAATTAAAACTAGCTTGTATGCTTCCCCTTAACAAACACCTTACTTATAATAAAGCCGTTTTAATTTACAAAATACTAAACAATAGAGCTCCTGATTATTTAAAAGTACTTTTTAGCAAACCTTCATCTCGTTATTCAATTTTTAGACATAATTTAACCTTGCCACAGCCACGCTTAGACATATTTAAAACATCTCTGTCATATTCTGGTCCAAGTAAGTGGAATTCTCTCCCACAAAAGATCAAGGAAAGTAATTCATTATCATTGTTTAAAATTAGACTCCACACATTTCTATTTTCTTTTGCTCCTAATATTTAAGATGATTGTATACATTTTGTTCTTTCCTAACTTGCGACAGTTTAATTTGTTCATCTGTGAATTAGCTTGTGTATGTGTGTGGTTGTGGTGGAGGGGGTGGGGATAGTGGGAGTAAAAAATGGGTATTTGAGGGAGGTGGGTGGAGGGAGTATGTGTATTTTGGTACATTAAATTTCTTAGTAATTTTTTTTTTAAATTCTTACTCTTGTTGAGGTTTGTGTTAGTTTGCAATCAATTCAATTTTATGTTAATTATTTTGATTGTTCTGAATTTGTTTTCTTTTTTCTTTTACAATTTTATTAAGGACTAGCTGTAAGACAGGTCCATAGGACCTAATGCTATTATCCTATTAAAGGTTTCGACTTCGACTTCGACTTCTCTCGCCATGGAAAACTCACATTGTTTTAAGAATCGTTGATATATTAATTAGTAATAAAATGAATTTTCAGGGTAAAAAACAATTTGGCGACAATTTTAAAAGAGGTCAGTGTCCAATACGAAATGTTCTTTTGATATTCTCACCATATTGTTTATACGCGAAGTCACCTTCTTTCATCGTTGGCAGTTCCTGATTATTTTTAGCCTTTAAAAAAATATTTTAAATTCATTAATTTTTACAAATTATTTTTTTAACAAGTGTGTTTATTATTTTGTCTATTTTAAGCAGACATTTTTAAGTTTCTTTTCTTTTCCTCTCTTTTCTTTTCTTGTCTTTATAATTTTGTTTATAGTCACATTTTTAAAAATTCGGTTAGCAGTTCTTGATTTTGTTTAATGTGTTTACTTTTTTAAAGTGTCAACTTTTTAATTTTTTAAAAATTAAGATTTTTATAGTCACATAAGTATAATTGTTATTGGTTCTTAATTTTATTTATATTTTTTTGGTTTATTTAAATGTATACAGTTTATAATTTATTTTATTTTATTAGATATTTTTATTGCTTTTGTATTTACAATTTTTCTTTTTATGTATTATATTTTTTTGTATCACATTTTTTTATTGTTGCAATTCTTGAATGTTTAATATTCTTTTGTATTTTAACTTTATATTTAATTTTATTTTAATGTAATTTCAATTAATGTATTTTATTTTATTATTTTATTTTTGTTTAAAGTTTCTTTCATTTTCCCCTTTCTTTGTTTTTATTAATTTTTTGTATGGTCACATTTTTTTTTAGAATTGTTAGCAGTTCTGGATTTTGTTTATTATTTTTGTATTTCATTTTCATTTATTTTTGTATTATTTCTTTTGTGTTTTATTTTATTTTTATTGCATTTTGTATTTTATTTCATTTTATTTTATAATTTTATTTTTGATTTCTTTAAAGTTTTATCTTTTATTTTTTCTGCTTTATTAATTATGTTTTTAGTTATGTAGATTTTATAGGCGTGACAGATCCAAATGTAAGCTTATGTGGTAATACTCACCAGATTTGGAAGAATTGCAGTTGTTGTAGAACAATGGATTTAAAAGGAAAGATTGCGTGGTCTTAGATATATATATATGTAAGTGACCTGATTACAGACGAGTAACCCAGCTACCTCTTTCACATCCACAGTTACCACTGTCACCCTAACAGCACTGCTCGCTCTCTGTATTGGCGCAGAATAGTTTGGCTTATACAGTTCAACGTTTACGCCGGGCGCCCAGTTCGCGAAACGAAAGAGCGCTGTTTTTCTTTTTTAAAATAATTTCCTGTGTATAGAGCAGTGAGCGCGTGGGTGTGGGTCTTGTGGATGTGTACTTGACTTGAATTGATAATGTACATGTATATTGATTAATTTGAAAATCTGCGTAAGTTGTTTTGACGGTGTGTGTGCGTGTGTGCGTGGCTAGGTAGAAACGCCTTTATTCTGACATACACTTGAACTTCTACGTACTTTCTTTTGACGGACCCCGTTATTTTGACGTCAAAATAGTGTTCCGTTAGGGTTAGGGCTGTGTTTGGCTTAGGGTTAGGTTAAGGGTTTGGGTTAGGGTTAGGGTTAGAGTTTGGGTTAGGGTTAGCTTCAAAAAATGGACATATTGGTAAAAATGTCAATGTAGAATCAGAATCAGAATCTTTATTGTCCCCATGAAAACACAAGGAAATGTGTGTGCGGCGTACACTTCATCAACACCACGGCACAAAAGCAATAAAACACAAAAGACTTCAGGGATTAAAACAATACACCCCAAAGAACAGAAAAGCAGGTGTACACAACATGATGTAGCTTATGAAATAATAAAAGTCATGCATCCTACTTTCTAACCCCTAACACAAAACACCCACCTACACACACACACACACCCATACAGGAGTTGACCCCGTTAAGCGGTCTTTAACAATTTTCCATCATTACGCTGCCGGTATATATCTGGCTACCGAACAGCTCTATGAACTCCAAATTATTCCAAATTATGGAATTTGCTTCGTTTTTGCATTCTAAGAGCTGTGGTATATAAATTATTTCTCTAAAGCAACAAACATGGAAGTGTGATTTCTTACCATCATTGTGCAGCCATTGTGTGTGACCTCTTTGGCACTAACATTATGTGGTCATTGTGTGTAAGCTCATCTGTATCAACATTATGTGGTCATTGTGTGTAAGCTCATCCGTATCAACATTATGTGGTCATTGTGTGTGTAAACTCATGTGTACCATCATTATATGATCATTTTGTGTATGCTCATGTGTACTAACTTTATGCGGTCATTGTGTACCATCATTAAGTAGTCATGGTGTGTAAACTCTTATGTACCATCATTATGTAGTCATTGTTGGTAAGCTCATCTGTACCATTATTGTGTAGTTAATTTGTGTAAACTCTTATGCATTATTACCAGGCGGTCTGCAGGTGTACCATCATACTTATAAAGATGTTACATTCTAAAATCACATAATTTGTAAACTGATTTCAAATACATTGAATTGAAATCTTCAAAAAGACTTTATTGTAAATCTTTAGTGGATTTTAGTTAACTAGCAGTAGAACATGTTAAAGACATTTGTATTATGATGCTGAGAATATGAATAAACTTTTCTTGACTCACTATGAAAACTGCTTTGAAGTTTGATGCAGAATGTGCTTTAAAAAAAACTTATGTAATCGTAACTGAGCTGAGCAACAGAATGAGAAAAAGATAGAGAAAAAGAAAACACAAATCGGTCAAATGGCTTCAGTATAAATGTATTCAAACTGTAATACATATTTTAATGTTCAAACAACAGGTAGCGTGCAGTACTATGGACAAGACATAAACATGTGTGGTTTGCAGACAATGGCAATGGGTGAGCTGGCATCTTAAAGATAGAAAATCACACTGGTTTTGCTTGCTTGATTGATTGATTAATTGTTGCTTTAGGTCCAGCGGACTCTTCCGAGCCAAATCAGGACCGGACAACCCCTGATCCGCATAAAAGATCTGCTGAAACAACCCTAGTGAGAAAACTGAATGCCCTCCACCGGCCAGTCACTTTACAATAAAGACATCCCACGCAGGGGACGGCTGAGGCTTTACCCCAACTACTCGAACCCCCGGTTACAAAAACAAAATAGAATACAAACATCATTATAAATTATCAACAAAACACATACATATAAAATGCCTACAGTGCTAAATAATAACATCATAGGAAGCCCCAGTGACCACCCGGCAGAAAGCGTCCAATACTCCCAAGCTGATCCAACAGACCTCATACACAAACAAGGAGTCTTGTCCAGGAAGAGTTTTCAAGAAAAAAGGTAGGTCATTGATCTAGCGCAGAAGAAGATAGTATAGCAGAGTGATAGGACAGAATGATTGATTGATAGTTGCTTTAGGTCCAGCGGACTCTTCCGAGCCAAATCAGGACCGGACAACCCCCGATCCGCATAAAAGATCTGCTGAAACAACCCTAGTGGGAAAATTGAATGCCCTCCACCGGCCAGTCACATTACAATAAAGACAGTCCCCTATACGCTACTGTGTCCGGGGACGGTAATCTACCCACTGAACTGAACTGAACGCTGAGGCTATACTCTTAATTTATCGAACCCCCGTTTACAAAATTGGAATAAAAATATGATAAAATATTAAAACAAAACACATACATATAAAATGCCTACATTGCTAAATAATATCATAGAAAGCCCTAGTGTCCATTTGGCAGAGAGCGTCCAATATCCCCAAGCTGACCCAATACACAAACGAGGAGTTTTGGGAGAGTTTTCAAGAAAAAAGGTAGATGACTGGTCCAGCGAAGAAGATAGTAGAGCTATAGAACAGAGTATGAATACGAAAACAACAAAGAAGAAAGACTGCTACAGTGGGAATTTAAACTACAGCACTAAATTTTCAGAAAGTGAGGATGCTATTCATACAGAAACCCCCGGCCACTCCACGGTGGTATTACCTCCAACACACACAAAAATAAAAAAATAATCAGTCAACTAACAAGAAAATGTAACAAAAAAAAGTGGTTTTTTTAATTTAAAAAAGCACATATTTAACAACAAAAAACAAAAACAAAAAAGTGGGGAAAAAAACTACAACAACACTAATTAAAAAACATAAAAATCAATAAATTGCACATTTTGCAGACATCTTTACATACGCACTGAACGCACATTCATCACTCAGACATGCAAAGTCACTATTAGAAGATGGAAAGGGAATCTAATTTTAATTTTGAAATGTTTAGATTGACTGCATCCAATATTTTTATTGAAGGGAGCGAGGAAACCAGAGTACCCAGAGAAAACCAACAGTTACCTGAAAAGCCTCGTACCTAAAAGTCGCACAAGTTCATCCCTTGATATTTGATATTCGAGCTTCGACATTTTTATTTACACTGCCCAAGCACGAACATCGACATAAGAGATTCGGCTATTAATTTGCATAACTTCGTGTAACATAAAATTAGTATGGGTGCTTGGGCTGTGTCAATAACGAATGGTGGTTTAATTGAATGAATGATTACAAGTACATCAATGTCTTATCAATTTCCTGAAAACCTGTAGCAGACTACTTAGTAAACAGGGCAACATACAAACCATTATTTCAAAGTGCTGCAGTCACACAGAGCTGTGCACGGTATCTACTATGATTGCTAAAGGATGCTCTAAAATAAAATAGAAAGATCATTCAAACACTGAACCATTTCACTATAAGTATTTAGGGCACTGTTCGGGATGCATATTTGCAGACAATAGGACAGAGCTGCTCAAAGTGCTGGCCGATACAGGATCTAGCCAAAGCGGCCCAAGGCGCCAACCTGCAACCTCTGGGCGCATAGTCTGATGCTCAACCTGCAACCTCTGGACATATAGTCTGACTCTCAAACGACTGAGCACAATCCTGGGCGATGAGGTATTGGACCTAGTTGAGTGCAAAGTGTATTTAGGTAGCTGGCACTCGCCCAGCTAGAACATGAGCGTCAAGATCTTTAAAGTCCGTGCAATGGAATGCATGCATGCATGGAAACTTGATCTCAGTTTATACTCTCATCTGAAATACTAAAAGAAATGTTATCCTTTCCAATTGCCCACCGCATGCTTACCTAAACTAAACACTTCAAAATATAATCGATTTTTTTCACGCGCACCCAACTGTCTTAATTATGTTCATGGCATTGTACATGTGCCCTTGACCCATCCAGCTCACACGAAATCTCTATTACCAATCATATTTGGCACTCACCCTAAGACAAGCATACATTTAATTTTGATCTTTAACGATTCTTACATCTCATGAAAACTGACAGTGGACGCATCAAAATATTGATTACACCTCATCAATAAAGATCATGCATAGTCCATTTCGCCATTTCCATTTGTTTGGTTACTGCTCCCTCTAAACATGACTCAGCACACTATTCAGTTTCAACAAGTTAGATTGTCAGAATTTTTTAGCAACAATTTATTCACGGACTAGAGAAAGCAGTACCAGCACAATTTGTGTCCCCAACGATTCATGCTTTCAGTCACATACTGTCCTGTACAACGAGACGGAAATACTGTAGAATTACAGAAGGAAAGAACACTGAACGTTTACATTACATTACATAATTGTTGCTTTAGGTCCAGCAGACTCTTCTGAGCCAAATCAGGACAGGACAACCCCCAATCCGCATAAAAAAAGATCTGCTGAAACAACCCTAGTGGGAAAACTGAATGCCCCCCCCCCCCCCACCCCCCCCCCCCCCCCCCCCCCCCCCCCCCCCCCCCCCCCCCCCCCGTCCCACCAGCCAGTCACTTTACAATAAAGACATCCCACGCAGGGGGACGGCTGAGGCTTCACCCCAACTTATCGAACCCCCCGTTTACAAAAAACAAAATAAGAATACAAACATCATATAAATTATCAACAATAAACATACATATAACATGCCTACATTGCTAAATAATAACATCATAGGGAAGCCCTAGTGACCACCTGGCAGAAAGCGTCCAATATTACCAAGCTGATCCAACAGACCTCATACACAATTCAATTGATTGATTGATTGATTGTTGCTTTAGGTCCAGCGGACTCCTCCGAGCCAAATCAGGATCGGACAACCCCCGATCCGCATAAAAGATCTGCTGAAACAACCCTAATGGGAAAATTGAATGCCCTCCACCGGCCAGTCACTTTACAATAAAGACATCCCACGCAGGGGACGGCTGAGGCTTTACCCCAACTACTCGAACCCCCGGTTACAAAAACAAAATAGAATACAAACATCATTATAAATTATCAACAAAACATATACATATAAAATGCCTATATTGCTAAATACTAACATCATAGGAAGCCCTAGTGACCACCCGGCAGAAAGCGTCCAACACTCCCAAGCTGATCCAACAGACCTCATACACAAACAAGGAGTCTTGTCCAGGAAGAGTTTTCAAGAAAAAAGGTAGGTCATTGATCTAGCGAAGAAGAAGATAGTATAGCAGAGTGATAGGACAGAGCAGTAAAGGGAAAGAGTAAATGAGGAAGGCAGCGACAGTGGGAATTTAAAGCACTAAATTTCCAGAAAGTGGGGATACTATTTATACTGAAACCCCCGGCACCCCAAACAAGGAGTCTTGTCCCGGAAGAGTATTCAAGAAAAAAGGTAGGAGACTGATCTAGCGAAGAAGACGATAGTATAGCAGATTGATAGAACAGAGCATTACATTACATTACATTACATTACATTACATGATTATTGTTTTAGGTCCAGCGGACTCTTCCGAGCCAAATCAGGACCGGACAACCCCTACCAATACCATGTAATGTGGACAAAAATGTTGGTCATTAGACAGAGACACTTGAATCCCAGCAAAGGTACAGAAAAACTATCATTATCAATAATGTTGTGCAACTGATTTTTCTGTACCTTTGCTGGGATCCAAGTGTCTCTGTCTAATGACCAACATTTTTGTCCACGTTACATGGTATTGGTATTGCTTACTACCCAAAAATCCTATTTGAATCAATTATAAAAAATATTCACATTATAATATTTATTAAAAAAACAACAAGAAAAAAATGCATGCGCACAAGCACACACATCACTTACGTGCAAGCACACCAATCACCCAGTTACATGCATATGAGAGCTAGTAGGCCTATGTCTCCACCAATCACCCAGTTACATGCATCAGAGCTTGTGGGCCTATGTCTCCACCAATCACCCAGTTACATGCATCAGAGCTAGTGGGCCTATGTCTCCAGCAATCACCCAGTTATATGCATAGCAGAGCTAGTGGGCTTATGTCTCCACAACCTCCCCGGCTGGTCATGATAAAAGTAAATAAAAACGAATACTTTTCCATGTACAAACTGTTTTTTCCTTGCCACTAGTTATATTCTAACATTCTTTATACTTCTCAATAGCTAAGGTAAAAATAATGAGTATGAATCAGGACTGTAGAAATATCTACAGTTGGCAGGTAGAGGTGGTGGAGACGCAGGCCTACTAACTCTGCTACACAGTGTGATTGAACACCACATAAATGAGGAATGTACATGTCCATGGTATTCTCTCTCACATCTCTTCACTCCAAAGCCAATAAAGTTTCTGAATTTTCCTTTCTTGCCAAGGTCGACAAACAAGTCGAAGGAAAGTGAAAGTGTTTGCTCGAACATTTCAACTTGCAAACACAATTTAGGCTGCTTGACCGTTTCTACCGGCACAGTTCTGCAGTTCAAAATATAGTTCTCAGTTTCACAAACCTAAAAAATAGTAGGGATCTTTCACACATACCACTTGATGCTACATGGGTCATTTTTGGTGCCATTCATATACAGGCAATTGCCTTGATCACAGAATTTTCAGTAATTGGTTTCAAACGACGTTCTACATTACATTACAAATTGTTCCACAAAACCACGCTGTCATCAAAGGTTGTCTACACAGTGCATACACGCAGCCATTTAGTGCATGAAGTCTTTACCAGTGAAAAGGTTTAGTGTACTTAAAACATGAGGAATCACAACATCACACTATTTTTGGAGAGCTGCATTGGTGCAGTAGTGGACCATCAGTCTCAAAAGTCCAGAGTTTGGCATCTAGAAGTTTCTGAAGCAGTGCAGGTGTGACTGAAAAGAATCGAGTCCCTCATACACAGAGTTTGTACACAGTGTTTTTATCTAGCTGCGTTAGCTGTTGCTGTGGCCCGATTTCTTACAAAATCTTTGATGTTTTTCCAAGTTATGTGCCTGAGAACAGGTTCTTTTTGAAGGCATTCTTCTATAACAGCTTTACCAGGTAAGGTGTGGAGGTGAATGTAGCGACCCAACTGTCGATAACAAGCTGCTACTTCCTCTTTACTCCATGGACGCCTGGCTGGATGCTCTGCAGAAAAACCCAAATGTTACTTCAGGGGCGTCGCACACGGTGGGGGGGAGGGCAGGGGGGGCACCTGCCCCCCCAATAATTTGGCCCAAAAAAAAAAAAAGAAAGAGAGAGAGAGAGAGAAAGAAAAAAAGAAGAAGAAGAAGAAGATTTCAATCGATAGAGGAAGGCAGGAAGAATCAATAATTAAAAAAATCACCATATTTTTAAACCGTAGTGTAAAGGGCTAACGTACGAAATAATATTACAATAATCTATTAGCATGTGCCTGTGTTTCACAACAAAATATTTCGTGGCGCCGGGCAGCAGAGCTGGCTTTCGCTGTTTGAAAGAAGTGTCATTTCATCACGCAAAGAGCAAAATTAACAAAACAATGGAATCGTCTGTTTTCCAGGTTTGTTGATATCAATTATTTACTTTAGTCTGTAAAATGAGTAAGGCAAGGGTGAATGTGCAAGTGTCAATAAATAGTTGAGGTGCGCGATATTTTTTAATTTAGATTTAGTTTGTTGATAGGCCTACACGTGCACGTGCTTTGATCGCAAAAGGGGAAAAAAAGGACCCGTTCGCTTTTCTGGGGACAGATAACGTGGGCTTGACTGCTTTGATTATTACACCACCACCCCCACACCCCACATCCCATTATAGGTTTCACTTGGTTTGTTTTGTTTGTTTTGTTTGTTTATGTGTCCGCGAATAGATCTCCGATGTTTGTGGACTGAACTAGCTGAGATTTTGTTCATGGACTAGTAAGATCATCTGTGATCACAAAGACAAAAGGCACTCAGACAGACAGTATTTTGCTTTAGAGAAACTGCGAGTAATATACGCCCTAGTAAAACAAATTGATCAATTGACTGATTTTCTGAAACTGGTAGTGGAAGTGTTTGGTCATTATATGTATGCAATATGCAAAACGAGTTGTGATTTATAGAGAAGACACAATTTTAACCTAGATGATCTTGCGGCAGGTAATTAATGTTCGTGTTTCCTGGTTTTAATCATTATCGCATATCGCTAATCATGTATTTGTAGTTTCTGGAAATGAATCTTGTATTTTCAGTAAAGAAGAACATAAATAATTAAATGTTTTTACTCTCAGTCTTTCAGTTGGATGAAGGTACGAGGATATATTACAGGGTGCGTCCCGCTTGTCAGCCCCTCCCCCCCCCACCTCCCCGTCGACAGGGTTGCCCCCCCCCCCCCCCCCAATATTTTGGACCGTGCGACGCCCCTGTACTTGTTTACTATATAAAGCCCAACTGTGGTAATATTTTACAACCAACCGTAATTAGTAAATTGTGTGGGGTGGGAGGAAGAAAATAGGGAGGATGTGTGGGGGTGAAAGAGGGTGTCCACTAGGGATAAATCCATAGCTTCAAGAGTTTTTAAGATATAATGTGGAGATATTTCGAAGCACAATCAACAGGTTTTCTACTTTCTAGGTGCAGCCAATGAAACTGTCGGATAATTAATTATATTTACTAGTTTATATGTGAATATCAATATAACATTTTCCAAGTATTTAGCAGTCAGGTGAAACTTTTTATTTACTGCAACAATGTGACAATGTTACGGATATAAAATTAAATGCTTTACTGTCATAAGCAAGCAGAATTCTAAAAAAAAAAAAATTGTGGTCGGTGGTGTATTCCCGTCCTGTACTCAATCAATACATGCTTGATACGGTCTAACAACCCCTGTTTTTAACTGACAGTACGAGTTCATTACAGCCACCTTAATAAACTGCACGGTCTCTTTGTTAATAAAGAGAGAGACAGAGAGAGAGAGAGAGAGAGAGAGAGAGAGAGAGAGAGAGAGAGACAAATAGAGAGAGACACACACAGAGAGAGAGAGAGAGAGAGAGAGAGAGAGGGGGGGGGGGGGGAAGGGAAAGGCAAAAAAAACCCGAAAATCAACTTTATTAAATGTCCGATACATTATGGCGAAGTTAGTAGATAATTTTGGAGAAAATAAAAATAAATATAACATAGTGTCAACCACAAACACTATCCTTTGTACCCAGGCTTCCGTAATTTGTTAATTTCTAACCTTCAAGCTGAATTATATTTTTCAATTTTGTATTTTATTTTTAGATATCTGTTAAATGCAGAATTTTCCATCGTTAAGTCAGCTAAAGATCACATCCGGTACATTCACCAACATGATCTCGGCATGTGTATGCTGTTTTTGTACAGTAGTTAACTGTCACTATGTGGCAGTGTTAGCTTAATGCAGTTGCCAACACTATGCGGAGATTGTGGTCAGTGACCTTAATCAGTTTCAAGTTCATGCAAGTATGGACACTTATGTACAAAGTAACACTATCATAATAATATAAATAAATGTAAAAGTCAGAAATATTAACTAATAAAGAACTTTCTGGATTCAAATTTTAAATATACTTACTTTCTGATTGCTTTCCAGGCGAATTGTAAACCTCAGAATTTCCAGAACATTCTAAAAAAGAAAAAAATCCATAAGTACTCAATGACTGTCAAATTAATGACTGACAAATGTGGCAGTGTTAGCTTAACACAGTTTCTTACAAACACTATATGGACATTGTGGTCAGTAACCATAAACTACTATTGTTTATTTATTTATTTACATATTTACATCTGACAATGTTGTTCATACAAAATGGCATGCCTCTTCCTTTAGTCGTCGGTTGGTGAATGGACCCTGAATTTCACCAACACTATGTGAATGGTTGTGTATTCTGTTTTTGTTCAGTTGTTTACTTTCACTGTACCACTACTAGTAGTACAGGAGCAAAATGAGCATGTGATTTTCCTACACATTTCATTGTCATACTCATAGCAATGAAATATATTTTTAAACTGTGGAAGTATATCTAACTGGTGTTTAAAGTTATTTATGCTTGGTGCATTATTAAGTGAAATAGCTAGATTAGTCCAGTTAGTAACAACTCTGCTAGAAAACAAAAACTTCATATTTTAGTATTGGAATGCTGAATAAATACTTTTCCTTCCAACATTCATGTAAAGAAAAAACAAACATCAGAACTGATAATTAATTTGAATTAACCAACGTGATTCTGAATCAACAATGGAAGGAAACAAAGTAGAATTAGATCTAGAACAGTGCTGTCAGTAGAAGAGGGATGGAGACGCAGCATGCCATGAAAGTGGCACTAGCTTCAATGGACTCTCCACAGAAAAAGGGAAGAAAAAATGTTGAATTTTCACTGACACTAGCATCCATGGTTTTCTCATAATAATGGCACAAATACATAAGCACTCAAAGTAAATAACTAACAAACGAAAAATCAACTAAAGCACAGCAACTTACCAGCGGCTCTTTTCAATTCAAGATGGCGACTTGTGCACACTTGTTTTCAAAAACTAGTTCCCTCTCTCTCCTTAGTGTGTGATTTCACGTCTACTTTTTACAGCACAAATGCTGCCGTGATACACACACGTGTGTTAAGGGTCGTGTGTGACCATCAATGAATTTCCCGCGTTATGCTGCCTAAACCAATCACAGCTCGGATTATAATTTATGCATATTTTAGAGGTTAGGGAGTTCAAAAATCGCAATTGTGCATTATGCGGTCGGCAGCATAAAGAGCGAGGCAGCATAACGTGAGTGTGTAACCATACGATTGGCAGCCTAACGGAGTCAACACAAACGCACCCACACCCACACACACACACACACACACACCTACCCGCACGCACACACACATACACAAACGCACACACACCAGAAGTTAAAAGTTACCGGTACAGTATTTAATGCAGACTGTCACTGGCCTGTGGCAGGACCAGTAATGACGTCACTTCTAACCTAGTTACAGTGTTCTAAACACACAACGGGAGTTGTGCTAAGTCTGTGTTTATTTCAGTTCAGTGCAGATCAACTGCAATTCCTGGATATTATTTTTATGCGTACACAACAGGACCCAAGAAACAACGACCTGAATTTCCAAGCAGTATACATGTTTTTGATATTATGAACCAAACTGCCATGCAAGGAGAAACTGGGTCAGTACAGGGTTTTCTGATGATTAACTTTGCACAGACTAAGTATGGTTATGCATATAAATCTCTTAAAAACTAGACAACTAAAATCTATTGCTCTAAAAGCAAATTACATAGAATCACGCTGGATCCAGCTGATAATAAAAGAGTCAAGCTACAAAGAGGTAAGTAATAAATGCTTCAACCTACAAATTTTCCTCCACATGCAGGTTTATTATAGCTAAAATAAACAAAACAAAACAAAACAATACTTTTACAACCACTTCTACAGGCATACACTCATGCACACACACGAATACACACCACCACTACTGTTAATAACAATAATCACAGTCTGATTATGACATATAAAATGATATTGCATCCAATCTAACAATCATTATCACAGTTCTTGATGGTTAAGAGTCAGTCCAAGATGATGATGATGATGGTGATGGTATGTAAATACATGTTCACATTGACAGCAGTGATGGGAATGACAACAATAGGAAAAGGTAATCATAGCACATTGCACAGGCTGTTTTTAATTATTTGCAAAGAACCAATTTATGTACTAATACTGTTGAGATAGCCAATAATGGTAATTACTACTACTGTTGTTGTAACGTATGTAGTTTCATGAAAGTCATCACAACAACGTTTCTACACGGTTGGGTGTGTGTGTGTGTGCGGGTGTGTGTGTGTGTGTAGGTGTGTGTGTGTGTGTGTGCGTGTGTAAGAGAGAGATAGATTTGTGTGGTTGAGAATGTTATGGCTGATTTCGATTTTTGTTGTTTTTGCAGACACCCGAAAATACTTTGATATTTATTGGGGAATAAAATTGACTCAAATGGGGGTCTGTTCGACTATTTGTTGGATTGAATTTCTTGTAACTTGACAAAAGGAAATAATAACTCTATTCAGTCCATGGTTATCCGCTCCATGTTTATCCAGTGTTCGGAAATGCTAACCTTTTCTACAACATAATATGTCAACGCCGGAAGGGCGTCCCTTGTGAAAGCTTTTTGGGAGAGGATCCGAGTCCATTCAGCCTCTTCCCATCGAACCTGCCGAATTATATGCAAAATTGGCAACCATGCATGTGTAGCTACTTATCTTGCTTCATTTTATCAAGGAACATCTTCTTTTTCTTTAAACTTTGAACGAAGATTTAGAGCGATGTCTCTGTTTGCAGATTTCCTATACAACTACTTCCGCACAGTATTTATTGAATGTTTAGAAAGTGACTGCTGTCGAGTTGAAACAAGGGAGACAAAAATGTGTGTGTAGAAAATAGTGATACAGGTGTCTTGATTAATGATCTAATCTGGACTGGAGTCTATTAATAGCATCTTGAATATAATCTTTATTAGATGTTATCCTGCTGAGAAAGAGGGACTGACCGGATGCTACACTGTTGTTGTTGTTGTTGTTTGTTTGTTTGTTTTTTAAATCAGTAGTTGATTCAGCCTCGATGCTTGAATCTTAATAAGTGTAACTCAGATTCGTTTATCCACGCAACCTGTTCACTCAGCAACAAGGCAGGAGTCGTCGTATGAAATTTCCCAACTTTATTCAGCATACATCAACAACTGCATACAAGATCACTTTTCACTTTTTCCACTCTCCACTTTTAAACAGTACGGTACTTATATAGTCTCTCTATACTCTAGAGAAAATTCGAACATTCCAGCGTGACGCAATTACAGCCAATCAGAATAAAATTCGTCACCGGAACTATGCACTGTCTTACGTCATATAACTTTATTTAGGTTAGAAGAATCTCGTAGCTACAGTGATTCTAGAAAATTCTCAATTAATATCGACCAACGAAATTATCAACATTATACAAAGCTTCTTCTAACAAAAAGGCAAAATCAAATCAAAGGTAAATACACTCTGTTATTGCATGCTGTGCAAAACAAAACAATCGGATCTATCGTGCGCATCTCAAACGTAACACCGGACTCGTCTCTTTAGGCGAGAGACACTTATATCATTAATTTGTTCTACACTACTGTAAACATAGGTTGTAGAACTGTAGTTTGGGCAATTAATTCTCTTTCTTTAAAAAGTTGGATTCTTTTCAATTTCCATTTCCAACCAAGCCAAGTTGTAGATACATTTTTTCGCATGAAGATGTGTTTTTTTTTCCCCTGAGGACTTCATTGAAGACACAGCGAAGTAACCATCTGTATGTATCTTTCCTATCATTCATCCATTCCACGAAGGATAAGTTGTTAGAAGGAATCATGATAATAACAATATTAAAAGAAGAAGAAGAAGAAGAAGAAGAAGAAGAAGAAGAAGAAGAAGAAGAAGAAGAAGAAGAAGAAGAAGAAGAAGAAGAAGAAGAAAGGTTTAACGTCTAGACCATTGGCGATGTGGCAGACGGGGAAAACCATCCCATGGAACAAGGGGTAGAGACCTAAATCAACACTGAACCACCAGAGCAATCATACTGCTAAAATGGACAGTAAAAAAAATGTCCACTTTTTATTTCGCCAAGCCTGGGATTCGAACCTGGGTCATCAATGTGCCAGGCGAACGCTCTACCACTTGAGCCACGGCAATGGGGCTAGGCAAAAGGCCGAGAAGCGATAAAGAAGAAGAAGAAGAATTTCCTAGTAAGAAACAGTTCAAAGCGCTCCCTCAAGCATCCATATTACTCATTAAACATTAGTACAACACATATATGCTGTCAACAGACTTCATTGCGGGTTTCTTCAGGCCTTTATCACTTGTGTTTTGCACAAACCTTTGGTCTCCCCTATTCATTTGATGTTGGACTCAAACTATACACCACTTCAGCAGAGTGACCCGGCGTGTGTCTGATGAATGACCTTCAAAGGTCGAAACAGCTGTGTTACGACTGAGACGCGCCCGATAGACCCGATCATTGTTGTTTTGCAAAGCATACCTTTGATTTTATTTTGCGTTGTTGCTAGAAGAAGCTTTGTATAATGTTGATAATTTTCGTTAGTCGATATTATTGAGAATTTTCTGGAATTGTTTGTTTATTATCGATCGAAGCATCTAGACTTTACGGGTAAAAGCTCGTCGAATCTTATGGATTCGTAAACCTTTTGTGACGCAAGACAGTGCCTATTTCCGGTGACGAGTTTTATTTTTGATTGTGTGTTATTGCGTCATGCTGGGATGTTCGAACGTTTTCTCGATTGCAGAGAGGCTATATAAGCAATGTACTGTCTGCTTGTATGGATATATATCGTCCCCTATACGCTTATGTGTCCGGGGACGTTAATCTATTAAACTAACTAACTTGTATGGATGATTTTGTGAGGAGGATGGTCATAGTGATTTTCGGAAAGCGATCTTGTATGCAGTTGTTGATGTTCGCTGAATAAAGTTGGACAACTTTAAACGACGACTCCTGCCTTGTTGCTGAGTGAACAGGCAGCGTCGATAAACGATTTCGAGTTACACTTAATGACTTATCAAGATGCAAGCATCGGGGCTGAATCAACTACTGAAGAAAACCCACGTGTAACAAGCTGTCACGCACTTTGCTCTCGAGCAACAGTGGTCCTGCTATTTACAGAGTGGAGGAAATAATTCCAGGAAGACTTTCCACATTACCCTCAAAATGTAAGGCAGTGTGTCCACTTAGACTAACATTCTTCATTGGGGAACCCCGAGTTATTAATTCCTTCCTTTTCTACATGGTTAAACAATGTTTGGAAACTCGAACCGCTCTCTTGTAACGTTTAATGAATAGGGCTGGACGGTTTTACCGGTACGTAACTGTATTCAGGTTCAAAAACGCGACGGTACGTTATACCGGCGCGGGTGTCCAAGGTCCGGTTTACTGGGAAATCTCGACGACACATAACGCGACAGTATGCGACATCTTGTCCGCTCAGAGAGCGAGTCTAAAGCCCAAACACGTGGATAGGCAGTTGTTCTTGAAGAAGAACTTATAAGAACAGCAGCTTATCCACGTGTTTGAGCAATGGTACCAGTCGCCAATCCTTCTGAACTCTTAAAGTTCTTTAAAGACCTTTCCCGTTGAATGTTTTTGTTTTATTTTGATTTTGTGGTTTAAAGTTTGCTGATGTTCTAAACAGTGATTTATCATTATTTGTTTTGAAGGCGTTCAAGCAATAATAAAGCTTCAGTTTCTATGGAAATGTGGTTCTTTGAAGCTGTTTTGAAGTGTATGACAATCTTTTTTTTTTGCGTCGGTCACTACTGTCAGTGCCATATCCCATTTGATTGTAACACTTAAAATCGCGGAATACCGGTACGAAATACCGATACGACCTAAAAAATACCGCGGTAATACCGGTACGACTTTGACCCACGGTACTCAACTCTATTAATGAACATTACCTGGGTTTGTGGAAAGTTTAAGACAGTTCAGATAGTGGCCAAATAGTTTCATGTTTTCATTTTGTGTCTAACCTATGATAAAACTTCTACATCGAACAAGTACAGCTTATCAAAGATTAACACTTTTGATAATGCTCGTTTTCAGCTGTCTGTGTGTGTGAGAGTGTGAAAATACATTTAGTGCTATTGAAGTCACACTATGGCTGCAGGGTTGTTGGTCTTTGCAGACCCTTTCATTAGTTGAAATCAACGGATGAATCAGAGATCTTTCTCCTCATTCACCCGAGCAGCTTCACTTTAACCTGGTCAAGCAGGTCAGGTGGTAACAGGTTTGGTCCTTTCAGTGAACTGCTGACACGTCGTCATCTACCTGCAGGTTTTGCTGCGTCGGTGACCTGTACAGTACATGCACACCTTAATGGGTCGGTGACCATTCAACGCAATCTACTACAGTAGTAATAACGCCGTGACTTCAGTTAAATAAGTTCTTCGTATAGAGCGCAAGTATCAGTTAAAAGAGCTACTCAAGGTGCAGTCTAACAATCATCATCTAACTCTTAACTGCTTAATCTTTTGCCAACTTATTGCATCAAACGCACTGCTGCATGACACTTAAAGGTGAGCTACCCTGATCGATCTGACTGTATATAGCTGTATATTTCAACCGCTACCTGCCAGTTGACCAAACCGTCAGCTTCTTTAACATGCCATTTTGGCTGCACTGGGTACGTGTGCAAGGTGGAGGTCGGGGGTAGGGTGAGGGTTTGTGGAGAGTAAACTACCGATGAAAGAGTTACTACTACTACTACTACTACTACGACGACGACGACGACTACTACTACTACTACTACTACTACTAATAAGAAGAAGAAGAAGAAGAAGAAGAAGAAGAAGAAGAAGAAGAAGAAGAAGAAGAAGATACGAGCCTTATTCGACTCAAAGCGCGGCGATCGGTAACCAGCTTACACGCTCACAGGTTACACTCTTACATTCACGACAAACACACATCCATCGCTCAAACCTGTGGTGTAAAGGCAAATCGCTATTAGAAAACAGAAAGGCAAATGGAATTTTATTTTTGAAATGTTAGGCACACTGCATCCGATGTCATATTTGAAGCGAGTCCACTCTTGTAAGAACATAACCGTCGGGTGATTATCAACACGAGAACCAGACAGTTACTCGGGCGCCCCCTGGACCATTGGACTACGCCCCCACACACCCGTCCCCAGCCAACCACCCACCCTCCCTCACTCCTCCCACTTTCCTCGCTAAAACAACTGTCAACTAAATGAAAGGTTACCAAGAAAGATGGCAAGAGGTTCAAATGTATTTCCAGACTCTGTCACACATAGCTGAAAACGAGCATTCGTGTGCTTGTTCAGTCTTACTCAGCTTAATTCCAAGGAAAGCAAATGAAAACATCAAACGATGGGCCACTTGTGGAACTGTCTGCGAGCTAAACATGTATCCCAAAATCTGTTTTATCCCGTTTTTGAGATGCCATGCAAAAACGTAATTAAAAAATGGTAAAGCCCAATGACTTTGACCTTGGAGGAAATATTAATATGACTGATGTAATATAAAAGGCTGAGCAGTAGTTAAAAGTGTCTCTGCATATTAAAGGTGTCTGCATAGTTTATAGTTAAAAGTGTCCGCAAAGTTAAAAGTGTCTGCATAGTTAAAAGTGTCTGCATAGTTAAAAGTGTCTGCATAGTTAAAAGTGTCTCAGCATAGTTAAAAGTGTGTCTGCATAGTTAAAAGTGTGTCTGCATAGTTAAACGTGTCTCTGCATAGTTAAAAGTGTCTGCATAGTTAAAAGTGTCTGCATAGTTAAAAGTGTCTCCATAGTTAAAAGTGTCTCCATAGTTAAAAGAAGTGTATTCTTAGTTAAAAATGTCTGTCTGCATAGTTAAAAGAAGTGTCTGCATAGTTAAAAGTGTCTGCATAGTTAAAAGAAGTGTCTGCATAGTTAAAAGTGTCTACCTAGTTAAAAGCGTCTGCATAGTTAAAAGTGTCTGCATAGTTAAAAGTCTCTACCTAGTTAAAAGCGTCTGCATAATTAAAAGTGACTGCATAGTTAAAAGCGTCTGCATAGTTAAAAGCGTCTGCATAGTTAAAAGTGTCTGCATAGTTAAAAGCGTCTGCATAGTTAAAAGTGTCTGCATAGTTAAAAGTGTCTCTGCATAGTTAAAAGTGTCTCTGCATAGTTAAAAGGGTCTGCATAGTTAAAAGTGTCTGCATAGTCTGCATAGTTAAAAGTGTCTGCATAGTTAAAAGTGCCTGCATAGTTAAAAGAAGTGTCTGCATAGTTAAAAGTGTCTGCCTAGTTAAAAGAAGTGTCTGCATAGTTAAAAGTGTCTACCTAGTTAAAAGCGTCTGCATAGTTAAAAGTGTCTGCATAGTTAAAGGTGTCTGCATAGTTAAAAGCGTCTGCATAGTTAAAAGTGTCTGCATAGTTAAAAGTGTCAGCATAGTTAAAAGTGTCTCAGCATAGTTAAAAGTGTGTCTGCGTAGTTAAAAGTGTGTCTGCATAGTTAAAAGTGTCTCTGCATAGTTAAAAGTGTCTGCATAGTTAAAATTGTCTGCATAGTTAAAAGTGTCTCCATAGTAAAAGAAGTGTATGCATAGTTAAAAGAAGTGTATGCATAGTTAAAAGAAGTTTCTGCATAGTTAAAAGTGTCTGCATAGTTAAAAGAAGTGTCTGCATAGTTAAAAGTGTCTACCTAGTTAAAAGCGTCTGCATAGTTAAAAGTGTCTGCATAGTTAAAAGTGTCTACCTAGTTAAAAGCGTCTGCATAGTTAAAAGTGTCTGCATAGTTAAAAGCGTCTGCATAGTTAAAAGCGTCTGCATAGTTAAAAGTGTCTGCATAGTTCAAAGTGTCTGCATAGTTAAAAGTGTCTACCTAGTTAAAAGCGTCTGTATATTTAAAAGCGTCTGCATAGTTAATAGTGTCTGCATAGTTAAAAGTGACTGCATAGTTATCAGTTTCTACATAGTTATCAGTACCCCTTGGGGTCATGTGCAATCTTGCCACTGTAGATTGTTCTAACCTATAAAGGGAAAAGTGAAAGCCCCAGTTGAAAACCTGTCTTGACTTTGTAGGCATGACCAATTCACTGCGGCAACAGTACCCCCGTTGGGGTGCCGGGGGTTTCAGTATAAATAGTATTCCCACTTTATGGAAATTTAGTGCTTTAAATTCCCACTGTCGCTGTCTTCCTCATTTACTCTTTCCCATTCCTGCTGTGTCCTATCACTCTGCTATACTATCTTCTTCTTCGCTAGATCAATGACCTACCTTTTTTCTTGAAAACTCTTCCTGGTTTGATTGATTTATTGTTGCTTTAGGTCCAGCGGACTCGTCCGAGCCAAATCAGGACCGGACAACCCCCGATCCGCATAAAAGATCTGCTGAAACAACCCCAGTGGGAAAATTGAATGCCCTCCACCGGCCAGTCACTTTACAATAAAGACAACCCACGCGGGGGACGGCTGAGGGTTGACCCCAACTACGCGAACACCCCGGTTACAAAAACAAAACAAAATACAAACATCATTATAAATCATCAACCAAACACATACATACAAAATGCCTATAGTGCTAAATAGTACATTCACAGGAAGCCCCAGCGACCACCCGGCAGAAAGCGTCCAACACTCCCAAGCCGATCC
The DNA here is from genome assembly GCA_036898135.1 of Oncomelania hupensis. Classification (NCBI taxonomy): domain Eukaryota; kingdom Metazoa; phylum Mollusca; class Gastropoda; order Littorinimorpha; family Pomatiopsidae; genus Oncomelania; species Oncomelania hupensis. Next base: position 115,740,942 of record CM072512.1, read on the forward strand.
AACAGACCTCATATACAAACAAGGAGTCCCGTCCAGGAAGAGTTTTCAAGAAAAAAGGTAGGTCAGCGATCTAGCGAAGAAGAAGATAGTATAGCAGAGTGAAGGACAGAGCAAGAATAGGAAAGAGTAAATGAGGAAGACAGCGACAGTGGGAATTCAAAGCACTAAACCTCCACAAAGTGGGGACACCATTTATACTGAAAACCCCCGGCACTCCAACGGGGGTACTGTTGCCGCAGTGAAGCGTCTTGCCTATAAAGGAAAGACAGGTTTTCAACTGTGGCTTTCACTGTTCCCTTTATAGGTTTGAACAATCTACAGTGGCAAGATTGCTCATGACCCCAAGGGGTGAACTCTTCCTGGACAAGACTCCTTGTTTGTGTATGAGGTCTGTTGGATCAGCTTGGGAGTGTTGGACGCTTTCTGCCGGGTGGTCACTAGGGCTTCCTATGATGTTATTATTTAGCAATATAGGCATTTTATATGTATATGTTTTGTTGATAATTTATAATGATGTTTGTATTCTATTTTGTTTTTGTAACCGGGGGTTCGAGTAGTTGGGGTAAAGCCTCAGCCGTCCCCTGCGTGGGATGTCTTTATTGTAAAGTGACTGGCCGGTGGATGGCACTCAATTTTCCCACTAGGGTTGTTTCAGCAGATCTTTTATGCGGATCGGGGGTTGTCCGGTCCTGATTTGGCTCGGAAGAGTCCGCTGGACCTAAAGCAACAGTCAATCAATCAATCAAACATAGTTATCAGTGCATAGTTATCAGTGTCTACATAGTTATCAGTGTCTACATAGTTATCAGTGTCTACATAGTTATCAGTGTCTACATAGTTATCAGTTATCAGTGTCTACATAGTTATCAGTGTCTACATAGTTATCAGTGTCTACATAGTTATCAGTGCATAGTTATCAGTGTCTGCATAGTTATCAGTGTCTACATAGTTATCAGTGTCTACATAGTTATCAGTGTCTACATAGTTATCAGTGCATAGTTATCAGTGTCTGCATAGTTATCAGTGTCTACATAGTTGTCAGTGTCTACATAGTTATCAGTGCATAGTTATCAGTGTCTACATAGTTATCAGTGTCTGCATAGTTATCAGTGTCTGCATAGTTAAAAGAAACAAAATTATCCAAACATGTTAACTTGTTTCTGAAAGAGTTCCCCCACCCCCTCCATACCAACCCCACCCCACACCCCCTAAAAACAATCCATTTAAATATATTTGTAGACAGTCACACTCATAGCCCCCAAATACTTATTTTCCAAAGTGTTAATGTTGTTGGCGGCGTTGTGACTGGTAACAAAATAAAAGGAAAACATACAATGATAGACCACAATCGAAATTACCTGCAGCTTCCCCCACCCCCCACCCCGTCCTTCCGCTTCCACCCCCCCACCCCCTTCCCCCAAAAGTTTAAAATCGACTAAGCCAGTTTTTATACAGTGCAAACCGTGTTTAGAAAATGGTGGAGCACAGTGACCTTGACAGTGACCTTGACTTTTGAGAAAGTACAAATAGGCATGATGTAAAAGGCTTTAGTAGTAGTTAAATATTCGCAGAGTAAAAAATACGAATTTGGGGTCAGTTATTCTTGCGAAAAAAAGGTGTGTTTTAAACGAATAAAAGTTCTAAAAATTTGGGATTTGGCGGGTCCACCGATTGACCGACACCCGGACTGCTATTGAAGGATGGCCCAAGATTTGAAGTATCTGGTTACCCAAGCTTAAATATCGAGGAAAACGTGTTTAGCAGCACAATGACTCCAGTGACCTTGACCTTTGCGGTAGAGGACATAACGATGGCGCGGGATCCAGGCCACTTACCTAGGTAATGTTTCTTTGAAGTTTAGTGAAAGTCCGTTCCGTGGTCCTTGAACTATGGCTTCCAACGGACCGACCGACCTACAGACCGAAATTTGGCTCGTTCTGATTCCTCCCTATCCTCAAAGTATTTTGAGATACGTCTTTGTTAATTTTACATTGACTTAGTGTCCCCTAGAACAGCGTCAAACCTTCACTTATGCATCAGTCCAGGTTTTAAACAGGCTTACGTTTTCATCTTAACCCGACCAAATATGTTAGGATACACAACAAGATGGCAAGCCACATAAAATGTTTGTTTTTTTTTCTTTCTAGACATCCACATCCATTTACAAATCGAGTAGAGTTGTGATTTGTTTTATTCACACACAAACGCACAGACATTCAGACACCCTGACACACGTGTATACAAAGACTCACGTAGACCCACACTACACGTAGACCCACACTACACGTAGTAGGCATACACACAGAAACATACATTCACAGACACATACACACGCAAACACTCACACACATACGCACACACACAACAACAACAACAACAACAACAACATCAACAGCGAAGCCACTCCCTTCAAAAAATTAAAATAATAATAGCTGTTATATTCTTTTAAAAAAAATTAATTTAACAACACACTCGCATTTGAAAAAAAAAATCCCCACCCCTCTCCCTCGCCCCCACTCATAATAATAACTGAAAGCAATCACACATACACACACAAACACACCCACACACACGCACACACACACGTAAATAAACAACAAACAATCAATAAAACGAAAACAACACATACACATTTATTTAAAATAGAAATATTAATTGCACCCTGGATCAATCGAAAACAGGGCTAAGATTCTATTTATCTATTTATTGTATTATTTGTTTATATATTCAATTGTTTTTATATAGCGCTTTTCAAGCTCAAAAGCTGCTCAAGGCGCTGGTCGATACAGGATCTAACTCAAGCCGCCCGAGGCGCCCTCTTGCAGCCTTCGGGGGCATAGTGTGAACCCCCAGGCGACTGAGCATATGCATGGTGGGAAAGAAATTATGGATCTAGTTTTTGCGGTGTGTATTTGTGGAGCCGACACTCACCCGTCTGGGACATGAGCGTCAGGATCTGTAAAGTCTGTGCGATGGAATGCGTGGGTGCACCAACTAGACCTTGGTTTATACTCTCCTCCGTAGGAGTACTTCGTCTGTAGACTGAACAAGCTATTAACCCTGGCCTATCCTATCCTATCCCGTAACTCGAAAGTCGTTGGGACACCACAGATGATCGTTTAACCAGCGTACTCCACCTTTCTCTGTCCTCAGCAACCCTCTTGGCTGCGCTCAGTGTCAAGCCAGTCCATTCTCGAATGTTGTCCTCCGCTCCGTCTCCCTCTTCTTCTGCCTCTTTGCACCGTGCCTCGCAGGATGAGTTTTGCAAGGCCTGATGCTCTGGTGAGCAGAAGTCTTCTGGTAAAACAAACTATATATTTCGCTGAGTGCACGGTCGGAGATTTTTCATTGCGCTTTGCGTAAAGAATTGGCACCAGCGACTTTGTCCTTTGAGGTAGAGAAAATGCGATGCCACCGGAAGCTGGCCAGTAACCTAGGTAATGTTCTTATGAATATTGGTCGCAATCCCTTTTGTGGTTTTTGAAATGTGGCGTCGAACGGACAGACAGAGCCGATAAAATAGGCATTTTCAAAAGTGTTAGTTTTCTTGGCGGTGTTGTGGTAAAGGGTAAAGGTGAAGGTAGTCCCATACCCTTGTGGCCGTAGGGGAGCGTGATGTTGGAGATCACACTTATCTTGGGCCAGCGTAATGAGGGTGATGCCCATCTCTCTCCCTCGCTGCTTTACCTTCCCCACCCTTAAGAGAGTAGGTACTCAGTCACAGTTGAGTCAACTGGGGGCGTTGTTATTTGTCGCTTCACGTTTTGCGGTCACCCATCCAAGTGCTAACCCCACTGGACGGTGCTTAACTTG
>CM072512.1:115747254-115749754 GCA_036898135.1 Oncomelania hupensis
ATGATTGGTGTGTTTGCCAGAGTGAGATATAGAGAGAGAGATTCAGATTCAGACATTTTAATCACAATAAGGATGGGAATATTGGAATAATTCTGAATCTTTCAATCTATCTTTGCGTCATTCACTCTCACATTCATACTAATATACATTTAATATACCATTCTATTTTCCACTGAGATTCAAGCCTTCATCCTATCCTATCCCATCCTCTCCTATCCTATCCTATCCTATCCTATCCTATCCTATCCTATCCTATCCTATCCTATTCTATCCTATCCGATCTTTTCCCGTAACTCAAAAGTCGTTTGGTCAACACAGATGATCGTGTAACCAGCGTATTCCATCTTTCTCTGTCATCAGCAACCTTCATAGCTTGACTCAGTGTCAAGCCAGTCCATTCTCGAATATTGTCATCTTTTTATGTCTCCATCTTCTTCTCCCTCTTTTTCTGCCTCCTTGCACCGTGCCTTGCAGGATGGTCATACGATCGGAGTTTCCGTTTCTTCACCACTGTTAGCATGTCATCGTTTTGTCAAATGGCTTGTATGATGGTCTGTCGGACTTCGTCGTTGGTGATGTGCTGGGTATAGGAAATGCCCAGAAGTCTTCTGTAGCACATCAACTTCATGCTTTGTATTCTTCGTTGTAGGTCTGCTGTAAGGGTCCATGTTTCGCAAGCGTATAGGAAGATGGAGATGACAAGGAAGCGCAGCAGCCTTACCTTGGAATGTCTTTCCAAATGGGCTTCAACCTTGTCAGGGCAGCAGTTGCTTGTGCTCTCCTGGAGAGGACTTCCTGTCGGGACCCATTGTCTGATACAATGGCTCCTAAATATTTGAAACTATGCACCATGTTTAGGGATTGGCCAGGACTTTGATGTCCGTGTTGATGCCATTGGTGTTGTTGTTCATCATTTTGATATTCTCTGCCCTTATTTCCATTCCATAGGCTCTGTACCAGCTGTTGAAGTTCTAATTCCCCTCCAGCTAATCCGTCAAGGTCATTCGCAAAACTGAGGTTGGAGATTTATGTACCCCCTATGCTGCGCTCCAGAAAGACGTTGAAGAGTGTTAGAGAGAGTAGACATCATTGATGCAAGCCGATTGTTGTTTTGAACCAGTTCCCGATGCCTCTGTTGTGGAGGCTCTGCACTGAATCCTGCTTGTTCTTCTGCTATAATTTGTTCAGCTTGGGATTTCAACCTCTTGAGTATTAGGGAGGCGCGGTGGCCGATTGGTTAGAGCGTTGGCTTGCGGATCTGAAGGTCCCGAGTTCGAGTCCAGGCCGGGGCATTTGTTTTGTGTCCTTGGGAAAGACACTTTACTCCCATTTTCTACTTCTTCGGATGAGAGTATAAACCGAGGTCTAGTCTGTGTCGCATGCATTCCATCATAACGGACTTTAAAGATCCTGACGCTCATGTCCTAGACGGGTGAGTGCCGGTGACAAGAACACACCCAGCATGTACCTTGGGTAAAGCGCTTCACTTGGGGCTGCTGTACTTTCGGAAATGAAAGTGACCGAATTTTACCTCAGTGATAATAAAGTTGTCAAAAATAAATAAATAATTTTCTGTGCTGGGATGGCTGATGAGGCTGACGTTGCGGTAGTTTTCACATTCCTTAAGGTTACCCTTTTTGGAAAAAGTGGTGACAAACGGCTGAGTCCATGGTATAGGTCACTTCCCAATTTGCCAGATCTTTTTACAGATAATGGTGAGGATAATGCAGGATAATGAAATTAATCTGATTTTGTAGCAGTCTGTAACGCATTTCCCGTTGAATGTATGCTTAGTATCTATGGTGGAGGTTGGTTTTACTGTTTTGCTCCCTTCATAAAAAGACTGGAATGACTACCACAAGTGAAGTTGAACGGAAGAAGAAAAGGTGTTCATCCACAATGTACAATATTGTACATTTACTTTGTAGTAGGCCAGAGAGACAGACTAGACAGACATCATGTAAAAAAAAAAACAGACATCGTGAACAGACAGGCATCGTTACCAAACAGAGATCTTGAACAGAAAGATATCGCCAACAGAAAGACATAGTGTTTTGTCTATGGTGAATTTTTGTTCCAGCTACATACTGAATTTGTAAATACTTACGTGCTGCCCGCCATTGTAGTTGCACCATGTGAGTCAAAGTCGTATTGTATTGTATTGTATTGTATTGTATTGTATTGTATTGTATTGTATTGTATTGTATTGTATTGTATTGTATTGTATTGTAGAGTGGAAGATTGGGTAAAGAGGGGAAGAGAGAGTGGGTGTCTGTTTTTTTAGTGGTGCCTTTAAAAAATAAATAAATATCTGTAAAATTCAGATAGAGCAGGACTTAGTAATAATGGACATTTTAGAATTGAACAGTGCCGAGCATCCTATTATCATAATAAGATCAAGCAGCTAGTTGTTTTTTCATCATATGAGCATAGCAGCAGCGTATTCGGCCATACAACCACACGCACACACACACACACGCACACACACAAACGGATGGAT
>CM072512.1:115752254-115844754 GCA_036898135.1 Oncomelania hupensis
GAGAGAGAGAGAGAGAGAGAGAGAGAGAGAGAGAGAGAGAGAGAGAGAGAGAGAGAGAGAGAGAGAGAGAGAGAGAGAGAGAGAGAGAGAGAGAGAGAGAGAGAGAGAGGAGAGAGAGAGAGAGAGAGAGAGAGAGAGAGAGAGAGAGAGAGAGATCTTTAAAATTTAAAAAAAAAAAAAAAAAAAAAAACACTTGTTTTTATAGAATCAATAGAGGAAGCAAAATTGCTTCATGGAGATTTTTACGTCATACGGTATCAAGGGGAGAGAAAAAGAACCCGAGATTGCCTTAGAGGTGCGAGTCGCACCGCTGTGCATATTGCTATCAAGATGTTGGAATAGAAAAAAAAAAGAGCAGAAGAAAAAAACCAACAATTCCCAACGTTGTTTATTTTTTCAAACTCTTTCGGCAAAACTATAGCATGAGAGAGCGGCGTTCTGAACGTTGTAGGTTTTGGAGACTGCTGTAGAAAATCTTGTGATTTTTTTTAAAGCGCAGCATAAAAATAAATAAATAAATACATAAACGAATAAAACGCTAGACTAGTTGTTCTGGTTTACCTTGGTTATTACGGGACTTATGGGTAATAAATGAGTTACATACTGAAGCTAGCTGTTTATTAGTATGGTAGATGGTGGGGCACGACCGGTGTGTCAGTCATGGTTTACCTGACTTTGTGTAAGCAGATCTTGTCCAATTATCTCACACCCTCCAACCACGTGCTTAATCATCAGCATCCAGTGTAAGGGCTTTTTCAGAGCCTGTGGTCCTTTGTGGCCACACAGTGAAGATATGTTACCTGTGTGAGGAAAGAGAGAGAGAGAGAGAGAGAGAGAGAGAGAGAGAGAGAGAGAGAGAGAGAGAGAGAGAGAGAGAGAGAGAGAGAGAGAGAGAGAGAGAGAGAGAGAGAGAGAGATAAATAGAAATCATTGCAATAGTTTTTTTTCCATTCCCAGTCAGCAGCTTTCGGGTCACAGGAACAAATCGAGATTTCGTTAGGGGAAAGAAAAAAGCAACGATAAAATTAAAATTACGTCATCGGAGTTTACACTTGTGGTCACACTGTGAGAGTGGGAGGGACAGTGAGGAAGAGAGAGAGAGAGGGAGAGAGAGAGAGAGAGAGGTAGGAAGTGAAGAAGATTCCATCGCATGTTTTTTTTTAAAGATCCTGACGCTCATTCCCTATAAAAAAATACACCAATCACGCACTAGGTCCCTTTCCCCCCATCTCCAGTCGACAGGATTTTGCTCAGTCATCTGGGCGTCAGATTATGCACCCAAAAGTTGCAAATGGGCACCTCGAGCGGCTTGAGTTAGATCCTGTATCGGCCAGCGCCTTGAGCAGCACTTGAGATGAAAAAGCGCTATGTAAATAAATAAATAAATAAAAATAATTGAGGAAGGAGGACTGTTTGTTATCCTCTCACAGTCGGCAGTTCTTAAACTTAAAATCCCAAAAACCAGAAAGTACGAGAAGTGACGAAGTAATGAATTGTTTGTGTTCATTTTCGCAGTTGTAATGCGTGGCCCGATGAAGTGCATCGAACAAGGCGCCTGTGGTTAGTCAAGGGCATGTATCACGGTCTAGTCGTTTACTTGCGCGGTTGTTACCCCTTTTTCTTTGAGTGGGTGTTTAATTAGAAGTTTCAGCGTAATAAGAAGTTTCAGCTTAATTAGTGTGCTACATGCTGTTTCCCGTGTTGACTTACTTCGATGTGCGCAAACGGACTAGGATTGGAAGAGTTCCGTGCTGTTAAATGTGTGCGTGTGTTTGTGTGTGTTTGAGAGACACATCTGATGTTTTTTTTTTGGTTGTTTTTTTTTAGCCATTATTAAAAGAAATATCTGAGGATTGATTTCTTTTTCATTTATTTACTGTTGTATATAATGGTGTTATTGTTTTTCTATATTTTTTAAATTTTTATGTTTTTAATGTAAGAGTTTTTCTTTTTCAAGGGACATTGTATGTTTATAGCTGTGTTTTTCGTCAGTTGTGTTTTTGGCGCGCTTCGAGCAAGATCTTCGTGGATTAAATCATTTACAAGTTTTCTTCATCACCATAATCATCAACATCATCATCATCATCATCATCATCATCATCATCATCATCGTGACCATCATCGTCATCATCAGCTTGGAACATCGAAAACTTAATTGTTTAAAATGGCACATTGTTACGTATAGTTTGGTTGACACTGGTTAATTCATACGGTATAGAAACAATTTGTATAAGGAAACCACTACGCTGAGTAGAAGAATGTATTGATTTCATATCAAATAATGTTATTGTTAGCTCAGATAGAGAGGTTTCTTGCTGGTGATAAACGGGCAATTGGTCTAGGATTTATCTGACGGTTGTCATCATCATCATCATCATCATCATCATCATCATCATCATCATCATCATCATCATCATCATCATCATCATCATCATCATCATTATCATCATCATCTTCTTCATCTTCTTCATCGTCGTCGTCATCATCATCATCTTCAGCGGCAGCAGCAACAACAACAACAGCGGCAACAGCGATGTCATCATTATCATCATTATTATCATCATCGCCATTGCTACCATCACCACTCTTTTCCGTCTTTCAATACCATTCTTTCTTCTTCTCATCTTCTTGCCTTTCTCCTTCCCCTTCTTGTTTTCATTATCATCATCATTACCATCATTATCATCATCATCATCATCATCGTCATCCTTCTCGTTCTCCTCTTCCTCGTTTTAGTTCTTCCTTCTCTTCCTTCTCATCATCGCCATCGTCATATTACAACAAACCACAAGTGCCACCACCACATTCCTCCATCGTCACAGCCGTCCTTCAACCTTCTTCTCTTTCACTTCGTCATTGTGGTCATCAAAGGGACCATTGTTTTGGCCAGCCTGACATTACAATATGGGCTGGTCACCCTCTCTTCTAGCCAAGCCTGAGCCCTGAGAACAGTACTAATCGATGGAGATTTACTTCGGCTTTTCAGCCTCGTCAGTCACTGAATGGCAGGTGGAGAAAGGCATATCATAGACTAGATTACCAGAGGATGATACAGGCTCAACATCGGACAACAAACCGACTCATCGTACTTCGCCCTTTCAGGCTGGACGCTCCGTAATGGATTCTGACCAGTGGTTATTAAGCAGCCGTTTTAAACTCTGTCCAATGTATACTAAATAAATCTTCAATAATTAACAATCCTTCCATTCTAAGAATAAGAAACAAGGTGCAGTGACATAATATTGTTTTGTTGACGTCTTTTTCCCTCAAAATAAGTTTTGTAATCATCATCATCAGCAGCAGCATCAACATCATCGTCATCATCATCATCATCCTCATCATCAGCATCATCATCAGCATCAGCATCAGCAAGTAGGCAGTGCTTTGGTCACTTTGACAAGACAATGTGATTGTGCTGGTCATACTTCTTCGTGGTAACTATTTAATACGGATTTGTTGCTTTGACTTCAGACTTGGTGAGGAAAGCGATAATTAGATTGATACAGGATTGTATAGAAGGCTGACAGCGATATCATGATTGTTGGCTCCATTGACTGTGATGTGTACGTATATCCTTTATGTTTTAGAACTACAGTGATTGGTTTTGTGTATAATCCGGTATACTAATTTATTCGAAGGTTATTCTAAAGTAGAACTCAATAAGGTGACGTTTGTCGTTAAAGATGGGATAGTATTGTGATTGACTGTTGTAATGGTGCTTTTCCATGCCGTTTAAAGAGCCAAGATATGACGGATGTGTTTTTTTCTTTTAAATTTGTTTATATGTTTGTGACGGTGAGGAGGGTACATTACATTGTCGTCACATTAAAAGATGACATATTGAGTGATACATCCTCAAACCGACCGGCAAGCTTTGAAGTTTAGGCGTCTACGTCTCTTCCTTGCTGTGTAAACAAAAGTCTACTATGCACGCGTTCGTAGCGGTGCTATTTTTAGAGTCAACCTTGATGCTATTAATATGCACATACACAAATGAACGTATCGATGTAGATCAAAACCGTACTTTTAACAGAAGTTATGTTTTTCTGAAATGTGTAATCTTTGGGGTTCATCAACAGAAACATAACGACAGCAAAATTCTCAATGCAGCCTCGCAGGGTACGTAACTATACTGTCCACGGAGCTAGTATCATTGCGATCAATCTTTTATTTTCTTTCGCATTTCAGATTGAAGCCTGATCACGACAACGAGTTTGTTTTAGGAGGGGGGGGGGGGGGGGGGGAAAGAACCCACAATACTGGAGTTGTTTGATAATCGAGCGTTGATGGGTGAGGGTAAGACTGGCGGGTGAGAGCAGGCTCTGTTTAAAACGGGAAGCTTTGTTTCAGCGATCGGGTATTAACGTGGATTTTACAATACAATTTTTGTGTGTTTGGAAGCGAATGAGTGTTGTAAACCTGAAAAAGGGTGAATGATTTGCAGGTAGGACTAGCTATGTGATCTTTGTCGTTGCTTTATTTCCTCTCCTTCGGATTTCCACAAATCTCAGTGAAAGTCTGTGTTTTTATTTTGATTACATTCAGAGGAGGTGTGTGTGTGTGGGGGGGGGGGGGGAGGAAGCGTGTGTGTGTGTGTGTGTGTGTGAAGGAGGGTGGAGAAAGGGGTACAGTTTTCAGTCATACTCGATCTCTGTGCATTTAAAGTTAAATTTCAGTGCGAGTTATCGGTGACTTTGTTCATTGGACTTCAGCAATAAGATCATTGCAGTGTAACTATATGTATTTGATCGAGGCATTGCTAAAAACAATGATACATTACATAAAACGATGACAGTAATATAAATGTATTATGTATATATTTGTATATAAATCCTGTGTGAATTGACAGCTTGCGGGTATGGCCTCGCACAGTTATAGCATTAGCAATGCTTGTTTGACCATGCCTAATACATTTCTGACATTCACCATAATATTATTGATATTTCACTGATAAAGCTGAGCAACTTGATTTCACTGTACTTAGACTATGGATCTACCTACCCACCTGTTGTGACAATCATAAAGTTCTGACTTTATTTTATTATGTTTGTGCATAATAAGTGCTCTACGTGGATTCATAGGTTGTTGTTGTTGTTTTTTTTCCCCCCGAAGATGATGTGAAAAGAGGTGATAATTCAATGATGCGGTATTAGCGTTGGTTTGCTGCGCTCGTCATTCGCTGTGAAAATTATATGCGAGAGAACTCTTCGCAAAGGAGTATGATGACACACAAGAAGCGAGTACGATTTGCTTCCCCTGCATGGAGATTGCTTGAGGTTAGTACGCATGCAGAGCCATTATCATGTTTGTATTACTTGGTAGAAGTACTATTTTTCTGAACGGTTGCATTTAGGTAGATTGATAGTGTAATTTGCCGTCGTCTTAGGTAGATCATTCTGTAGTTCTCGGTAGACATAATATATAGCCTACTTATATAAATTACATCCATTAGTGGTGTTTCACCCCTCCCCTATACGCTTAATGTGTCCGGGGACGTAAAATTACTCCAAAAAAAAAATAAAAAAATAAAAAAAAATTACATCCATGAAATAGATTATTTTCTTTTTCTATCTGCCGGTAACTATAATAATTATTATAAATGCAATCAATAAAAAAAGACCAAAGAGTATAAGTGTGCCGATAATAACAATGGTACAAAACATGAAATACAAAACATGTAACTAGAACCTATCTATCTATCTATCTATCTATCTATCTATCTATCTATCTATCTATCTATCTATCTATCTATCTATCTATCTATCTATCTATCTATCTATCTATCTATCTATCTATCTATCTATCTATCTATCTATCTATCTATCTATCTATCTATCTATCTATACATCTATCTATCTATCTATCTATCTATCTATCTATCTATCTATCTATCTATCTATCTATCTATCTATCTATCTATCTATCTATCTATCTATCTATCTATCTATCTATCTATCTATCTATCTATCTATCTATCTATCTATCTATCTATCTATCTATCTATCTATCTATCTATCTATTTGTCTGTCTGTCTGTCTGTTTATCTTGTATGTCTGAATGTCAGACTGTATGTATATATCTGGGTATTGGTCTTTGACTCTTTGTATAAAGCTGTTTGTCACAAAAATTCCCGGACCGGTGTCAAGCAGTCAACTTCATGCACTTGGCATGTGACTTGTCAATAATAACAACAGCAATGACTGATGCACTGACTTTTAAACTATTGTCTCTGACACAGCACGACTGGATCACGACGTCCTTTCCAGCTTTTCAATAACAGGGCCGTACCTGGGAAAAGTCGAGGGGGGGGTGGGGAGGGGAGGGGTTACAGATTCAGCGAAGGCGCGAAGCGCCGAGCCTTCTAGGGGGGTCCGGGGGCATGCACCCCCCCCACCTCGGAATTTTTTTTTTTCAAGGATGCAAAATGGTGCAATCTGGTGCAATCTGAACCTTGAAAAAGCCATTTGTGATGGTCTGGGACTTTTAGCTTTTTGAACATTAGAGGTTTTTTCACTGATCTTTCTCGGAAATAAGTGCATTGAAGGAGAGCAGCTCTTTTGGGTACCTGGTCGATTCAACGGAAATCCATTCCAACGATGTTTTTGGACGATTCAGCGATGGTCGTTTCAACGGATATTCGTTACAACGAATTGTCATAATTATCAACTTAGCATCTGAATTAATATTTATAAAAAGTCGTTTTTTGGAGATTAGGGCAGTTTCAAGGTGAAGGTGTTGGAAGAGCTAGGCTTGCGGCCAGAACAAGAAAATATGGCTGCATTTACTAATTTAGGCTTAAGGGTTGTGTTACTTGGTCGATTTAACGGGAAAACGCTTTGGACGTTTCAAACGGATCCCTTGAAATGGCGTTGAATTGTCTATAAAATAACTCTTTGTACCTTGGACCAAAAGTGACTAAAAACTGCAATGTTTTAAAAACAATTTTAAAAAATTTGAAACTCTTTGCATTTAAAAAAATCATTTTTTTTACAGTTTGGAGGGGGGTTCCGGAACCCAGGTACCCCCCCCCCCCCTCCCCTCCTGGGTCCGGCCCTGGATAATACACATGCTTGTTCATTATTATTATTATTATTATTATTATTATTATTATTATTATTATTATTATTATTATTATTATTATTATTATTATTATTATTATTATTCTGTGCCTACTATTCTACACCTAATTTAAGAACAAGACTCAACCATGCATAGTGTATTTTGTGACTTAACAATGCACAAGAGCGTCTGACGTTTTCAGTCTATGTAACTTACATGCAAACTTAGGTCGAGGCGTCCTTACGTGCTCTGAGGAAATAATGTGCACATGACGCGATCGCTTCATATTTGAGACACAGGGCGATCTAAGTTACATTACATGATTATTGCTTTAGGTCCAGCGGACTCTTCCGAGCCAAATCAGGACCGGACAACCCCTGATCCGCATAAAAAATCTGCTGAAACAACCCTAGTGGTAAAACTGAAAGCTCTCCATCAGCCAGTCACTTTACAATAAAGACATCCCACGCAGGGGACGCTGAGGCTGTACTTTAATTTATCGAACCCCCGTTTACAAAAACAAAATAGAATACAAAAATCATTATAAATTATCAACAAAACACATACATATAAAATGCCTACATTGCTAAATAATAACATCATAGGAAGCCCTAGTGACCACCTGGCAGAAAGCGTCCAATATTCCCAAGCTGATCCAACAGACCTCATACCCAAATAAGGAGTCTTGTCCCGGAAGAGTTTTCAAGAAAAAAGGTAGATGACTTATCTAGCGAAGAAGAAGATAGTATAGCAGATTGATAAAACAGAGCAGGAATGAGAAAGAGCAAATGAGAAAGACAGCGACAGTGGGATTTTAAAGCACTAAATTTCCAGAAAGTGGGGATACTATTTATACTGAAACCCCCGGCACCCCAACGGGGTGGCGATCTAAGTATGTACATAATCCATGTATTGTATTGCAATATGTGCAATATGTGCTCTTTATATGTATTGTATCGGTGTGTTGTTCCCCCTCCAAAGCCAGCCCTGCGAGTATGCCTTTTTGTGTGGAGATATTAAAATCACATTACAAGCCCCACTTTCATTGAATTCATTCATCTATTACATCTATTCATACACGTACAATTAAAGGGCTCAATTGAGTGAATAGTTTCATTGACGTGTGTACGTTTATGTGAGACGATTGTTATGCATTGTAAGAAATTAATAGAAATCAAAATTATTATTATTATTATATTATTATATATGATATGGTGTTATATTGTATTTCACTATATTATTGCACTATATTATTATATTGTATTATATTATATTATATTATATTATATTATATTATATTATATTATATATATTGTATTATATACCTATATCTCATTGGCACATCATGCCTACAAACATAATTGTAAAACGGTCTTTTTGAGTAGTAGAATATAGTATATTATATCTCTTATATGTTCAGAAAAAATAACATAATTGAGCTCATAGCTCGCTGACGCAATCTCGCTATGATAGATAGTGGTTTTGATTATATAATAATTACTGACAACATGCACACTGTATAATGTTACACTCCAAGTCCACATGCACACAGTCCAATTTTGCACACAAAAGACTAATTGACATAATACTTTAGAAGGAGGAAGTATGCACTGCAATAGTTACGGATAAACACGAACAAGACTTACATTTTTTACGGTTCTAAGGACATGGCTAATAATGATCAAGATTGTCAAGTAAAGATACCAAAGACGTACATGGAATCCTCGTGTCGTTTGTTGCTAATATGTTGCTACCGCGTGCCACACGAAAATCAGTCAGCAGCAGTAACAGACTGCTTTTTAAACAAATTCCTTTTAAAGGAATAGAGATGTGCTGTATTGTATGGTATTATTAAAGAAGTTTCTTAAGCATCTGAAGAGTCTATGTCCAGGCATTATTTACTCACGTAAGCATCGACGATATGACCCTTACTCAGTTGCTATTCTGGTGTTTTACTAGTCGAAAGTCAGCCAATAGCAGTTATTGGTATTATTTTAGTATGCATCAAGTTTGCATGAGAGCTTCTGACGTATTAGGCACACTGCTCTACATAGTAGGGTTATTAGTGCTTTATTGATAAATAATGATTGTTTGTAGGTAACTAGTACTTCTTCGTCTTCTGCATTCGACCCCAGTGTAGGTAGGCCTATCACGACTCTCTTCTATTATTAGTTTATTGATGGAGTTATTTTCGTAAAGCGAAATCTATGACAAGGCTGCCTTTATTCTTAGTTTTCTGTTTTCAATATTGGTCAATTGTCTTGTGGGGGGTTTCGTCGAGCAGGACAAATTAATAATAACGTTGACTGAAAAAAAATGCCGTCGATGATGTTAAGTGTTGAGATATTCTTCGAAATTGTTTTTGGTTTTCATCGTGCTCCAGATGTTTGTTATTTATGAAGTGCATGTTATATGTGCCAGCGGCTGTCATGCGCATGCTAATGTGCGTGCGTTAGTTAGTTTGTATTTGGGAGGATGTGTTGTGCTTGCGGACGCTAGTGCATGCGTGCGTTCCTATGTGCAGAGAACATCATTTATAACTTGTTACATAAACACCATCTTTTTTTATTTATTTTTTTTTTAATTTTTTAAGAAAACGCGTTATGTCGTATGTACTTTTGAAATCTTCAAGGCTGGCACTTTCCTGTTCCGGAACCTCGTTGTTGCGTCCTCTTGTAGGTCTTCTGGTCCATTTTTCATTTGTACATTTTTAGCTGTCAACTTTCAGTCCTTAACTCCCACGGTACTATTATAGATGTAGTATTAGCATGCACTGACAGCAAATTACAAAAAAAAAAAAAAAGCCAATGGATCAATTTTTATCAAGACCACGAGCGACTTTCGGGCTTAGTGACGAAGGAGTGGACATTCCGGTTTTTGTTTGTTTGTTTGTGGGGTTTTTTTTCCCCCATGTTGCATTTTCAATTGCACTCGGCAGTCTCCGCAAACGTGAACTTTGCTTGGAGTACACGTGGACCGTGTGTGGATCTAAAGAAAAGGGTACGCGGTTAGACTGTAGTTTGGGTATACAATTGAACCCACAAAAGGTGTCTCTGACGTGTTAAGAACCCATGTTTAAAAAAAATTAAAATACACACAAGGGAGGTAATAATTGTCTGGTGAGGGAAGGGAGATAATATATGTATGGACCCATGAAGGAGGTCATTGATGTTTGAGAGGAAGAAGGAAGGTAATAATTGTTCGGGAAATAAAAGGGATGTAGTGCCTGTTTAGAAAATGGGGGGAGGGGGAGGAGGGGTAATAACCGATTCGGGATCATTATTTGGGGATAGATGAAAGAGAATTACCTTGTGGGGGAAAGACGGAAAGTAGGCTAATAAGTGTTTGGGAATAAAAAGGGAGGTAAGAATTATTTGGGAGATAGCAGGAAGGTAATAATTGTATCGGAAATAGAAGGGTTGTAATAATACCTGTTTGGGCCTAAAACAAATGGAGTTAATAAGTGTTTCTGGATAGATTGGAAGTTGTACCCCGGGAATTGTTTGGGGAACGAAGAGAAGTAACAATTGTTTTGGGACTACGATGGAAGATAATACATGTGTGGGGATAGAAGGGAGGTAATAACTGTATCGGATTTGCTTCTGTTGGCGTCAAGGGCATAAGATAAACACGCAGTTCGCTAAACCAATCTCGTCTTCTTTCAAGGTTCCAAAAATATGTATGTAAGAGGTCTACTGCCTGTCTAGCGAATTCACATGGACAAAGCAAGCACGGTTCTTCTCTTTATTCGTTTACTTCTCCTCCTAATCCTCAATCCCTTCTCCTCCTTCTCCTCCTTGTCATCATTATCATCATCATCATCATCATCATCACGATCATCATGCTCATCGTGGTCATCATCCTTATCATCGCCGTCATCATCCCTCCTCCTCCTCCTCCTTATCTTCATCATCATCATTACCATCATCATCATCATCATCATCATCATCATCATCATCATCATCATCATCATCATCATCATCATCATCGTAATCATCATCATTATCAACATCATCATCATTATTATTATCTTCTTCTTCACCATCATCATCACCATAATCATCATCATCATCATCATTATCTGAAATTTGTAAGCAGTGATTAACTATCACCATCATCATCATCATCATCTTCTTCTTCTTCTTCTTCTTCTTTTTCTTCTTTTTCTTCTTCTTCTTCTTCTTCTTCTTCTTCTTCTTCTTCTTCTTCTTCTTTTCTTCTTCTTCTTCTTCTTCTTCTTCTTCTTCTTCTTCTTCTTCTTCTTCTTCTTCTTCTTCTTCACAGCGGCATCGCAGACACAATCGCATGGCTACTTCTCTATTCCTCCTTTACCTTCTCCTCTTCCTTCTTTACGTCCTTTACCTCCCCTTCCTCCATCTTCGTATTCGTTTTCTGATTCTTCGTCTTCAGGGTTGGAAAGCCAATCTCAAACCTTTAGTGCACTGCATTCACAGTGACAACGGTAACCCAGCTTTCCTGCGATACTGTGGCTCCTCCGTTATCATTGTTATTTCGCTTCGGTTAAGTTACTATTAGATCGACTACATCATGGTCAAGAAACGCTTCAGATCAAGCATCAACATTGGCAGGACACGCACTTTTCCAGGAGCAGACATTGGAAGTGACCACGATCTCGTGATGATGTCTTTCCGGCTCCATTTGAAGAGAGTAAATACAGCAAAGTGCACTAGGCTGAAGTTCGACCTGGACAAACTGCAAAACCCGGAGGTGGCAAAAATATTTCAGGCCACAATTGGAGGGAAATTTGCACCACTGCTTATTTTGGGGGCAGGCGAAGTAGATGTCAACACCATGACCAATACCTTCAACTCAGCTGTAACAGATGCCGCCACGGAGATCCTTGGCAAGCACCGACCAAAGAAGAAGCCGTGGATCACACCTGAACTTTTGGATCTGTGTGATAAACGAAGAGAGTTAAAAAAGAAAAAGAACACCTCACAGGGAGCTGATGTCTACCGAAAAATCAACAATGACATCCGAAAAGGCATGCGCACAGCAAAGGAGAACTGGATAGAAGATCAATGCCAGGAAATAGAGAACAATCTGAACAAGAACAACAGCAAGAAGGCCTACCAGATCGTGAAGCGGCTGACAAGTGTTAAACAGCCCAAAGTCTCCACTATCCAAAGCAAGTCTGGCATTTGCCTTACAGAAGAACAAGAAGTCTTGGACAGATGGACAGAGTACTGCTCTGACCTTTACAACCATACACCAAATGGAGACCCATCAGTTCTAGCATGTCCCGAGAGCAGAGAAGAAGAAATCCTCCCAATTCTCCGGGAAGAAGTTGAGGCAGCAGTGCAATCGCTGAAGAAAGGGAAGTCAGCGGGAGTGGACAACATACCAGCGGAACTGCTACAAGCAGGAGGAGAAGCGATGACTGATGCTCTCACCATTATCTGTAACAAGATCTGGCAGAGTGGGGAATGGCCTACACCATGGACCCAGTCGCTTGTCATCACTCTTCCCAAAAAAGGTAACCTTCAGGAGTGAAAATTACCGCACCATCAGCCTCATCAGCCATCCCAGCAAGGTCCTCCTGAAAATAATACTCAACAGGTTGAAACCACAAGCTGAACAAATCATAGCTGAAGAACAAGCAGGATTCATGGCAGGGCGAAGTACCACTGAACAGATTTTCAACCTCAGAATAATCTGTGAGAAATACCTACAGCACCAACAACATCTATATCATGTGTTCATAGACTTCAAGAAGGCATTTGACCGAGTCTGGCATGCAGCTCTATGGGCAACCATGAAAGTGTACAACATCAGCCCTAAAATTATAGAAGTCATCAAAAGCCTGTATGACAAGGCTACCAGTGCAGTCCTCCATAACAGCGTCATCGGGAACTGGTTCAGAACAACAATCGGTGTGCGTCAAGGATGCCTACTCTCTCCAACACTCTTCAACATCTTCCTAGAGCGCATCATGTCAGATGCTCTTGCAGATCACGAAGGCACAGTCAGCATAGGGGGCAGAGCAATCTCCAATCTTCGTTTTGCGGATGATATTGATGGATTGGCTGGAGAGGAACAAGAACTTGAACAGCTTGTACAGAGGCTTGACACACCACCTCCAGAGCTTATGGAATGGAAATAAGTGCAGAGAAGACCAAAATGATGACCAACAACACCAATGGCATCAACACGGACATCAAAGTACAAGGCCAATCCCTCAACACAGTGCACAGCTTCAAATATTTAGGAGCCATTGTGTCAGACAATGGGTCTCGACAGGAAGTCCTCTCCAGGATCGCACAAACAACTGCTGCCCTGACAAGGTTGAAGCCCATTTGGAAAGACAGAACCATCAGTCTACATTCCAAAGTAAGACTGCTGCGCTCTCTGGTCATCTCCATCTTCCTATATGCTTGCGAAGCATGGACCCTCACAGCAGATCTCCAACGAAGAATACAAAGCATGGAGATGAGGTGCTACAGAAGACTTCTGTGCATTTCCTATACCCAACACATCACCAACGTTGAAGTCCGACAGACCATCACACAAGCCATTGGACAACACGATGACCTGCTCACAGTGGTGAAGAAACGGAAACTCCGATGGTATGGCCACGTCACCAGATCATCAGGCCTTGCAAAGACCATTCTGCAAGGCACAGTGCAAGGAGGTAGAAGAAGGGGGAGACCGAAAAAGAGGTGGGAGGACAACATTCGAGAATGGACTGGTTTGACACTGAGCGAAGCCATGAGGGCTTCTGAGGACAGAGAAAGATGGAGTATGCTGGTTAAACGATCATCTGTGGTGCCCCTACGACCTTCGGGTTATGGGACAGGATAGGATAGGATAGGATAAGTTACTATTCTCATGAAAGTTTTGGGGCGCCACGGAAGTGCAGAACTAATATATTATATATTATGTATGCGTGTGCCTCTGCATTAAGTTATTATGGTGGAGAAAAGATTGTGCGTGTCAAGCAAGTGCGATCACTGCTGTCATATATATCTGGACTGTGCATCGCCGGCGCTTTGTTATCAAGATCATGAAATACATTTCAGGTGGTGCATTGGTGCTGCTATATTATTTTGTGTATGTGGGAACTATCTGCAGTCATCTTGGATGAACCTGGATGTATTGTATGGAAATTTGAAATTTTATTTTACAAAATAGCATCAGGTACGTCTGAATTATGTTATCCTGAATGTGATGATTGAAGTAACCCGAGCTTCTGTTCAATGTAGTCAGGTTGGATTGGTGCATGATTGTGCGTGCGTGGAGTGAGAGAGAGAGACACACACACCACACACACACGCGCGCGACACGCACACACAAACGAACATATATATATATATATATACACACACACTTATCTAATGCCAGTGTAAGTGCATCTACTGTCTAAAGAACAATGCAATCCCACTCTTATACCTACATCCAAATGCCTGTTGCTCTTTGTTAAACTGTACCTGCCTTACCTGGTATCTTATCACAGGTTAAATCAGGTTTGTTAGTTAGTCATTGTTCATAGGGTCCATCGGACTGCAAACAGCCGAATCAGGACCACAACTTGGTTCAAAGAAGGCTCACCCCTGACTCGTATAAAAGATCCGCTGAAACAACCCTAATATTAACACTGAAGGCACTCCACCAGCGGTCACTTTACAATAAAGGCATCACATGCAGGGAACGCTGAGGCTGTACTCTAATTTATCGAACCCTCGTTTACAAAAACAAAATAGATTATAAACATCAGTATAAAATGGTAACAAAACTCCTACATATAAAATGCCTACATTGCTAAATAATAATACCATAGAAAACCCTAATGAGCATTTGGCAGAAAGCTTCCAATATCTCCAAGCTGATCTAACACAAATGAGGAGAAAGGGGAGAGTTTTCTAGAATAAAGGTAGGTGACTGGACTAGCGAGAAAGACAGTAGGTTGATAAAAATAGGAAGGAGAAAGAACAAATAAGAATGACAGAAACAGTGGTAATTTAAAGCACGACATTTCAACAAAGTGGGAATACTATTAATACAGAAAACCCCGGCACCCCAACGCGGGGTATCAAATCAGTCAAATCAAGTAAATACAAGCTATTATTGCACGCTTTGCAATGCAAATTGTTAGGATCTATCGTTCTCCTTTGCATCTTAACAACAACAAATGCATCTAACCATAAAACCATCTGGGTCCTCAAAAAGACACCAAACGTATTGCATACTAACCATGTGCACGGGCGTCTCATATTTTATGATTATGAAGTATTGTTGCGTGTAATATTCCAAAACGTTTTGCAAATGTGAGCAGCAACCACAATGCGCCATTTAGAAGAAAAAAAAACAACAACTATACAACTCTTAGATCCTCCAACGCCCAGTTTCTGTTCCGCTGAGTCGTACATCGTACACCAACCATTTTTAACGCAGAAAAACAACTCCCAACGAAAGTACTTTCAACAACATTTTTGCATCACTGGATGAGGAATAAATAAGCCCATTTCACAGCAGAATAAATGTGCATTTACTGTTTATCAGACAAACATTTAAATGTTTAAAAATATCTAGCGTCTCTGGCTTGTGTGTTATTTTTTTGTTAAAACGTATACATTTTTTATACTACCCACAGTTTCGAGCACGCTCTGCACATTGCGTAAGGTTATATATAGAACGGTGAAAAGTCAGTGGGAACGCACTTAAACAAAAAGGGGGTGACGAGTGAATTGAGGCACCTTAAGAGAGAAACAGAAGTTTACGGTAGCGATAACTCACATTCCGTGAAACTCAAGCCTAAGTTATAGAGTCAATATTGTCAAAACAGACAGAAAGAGAGAGAGACTACCGAAAACCGAGCAAACAATGAGATTTGAAAGGAAGGAAAGGGCACAGAGAGAGAGAGAGAGAGAGAGAGAGAGAGAGAGAGAGAGAGAGAGAGAGAGAGAGACAGACAGACAGACAGACAGACAGACAGACAGACAGACAGAGCAGTGTGACTGAAGTTAAAGTTGAAAAAAATACATCTGATAAAGGTTTTACGCATAGTCTAAATCTATCAGCCTTTTATTTAACTTCATAAACATTAACAATAACAATAACTATAAAATTAATAATTCAAAACCTGTTAAAAAATCGATTTATTAAGCTATTCGCCGTTTCTCTCTCTATCTTTCTCTCTCTTTCACACACACACACACATACACACACAGTCACATTCACATTCACACTCTTAACAACCCACCTGATCTTGAAGTAGATTAAATAATTAAAAACGTGTGTTTTAAACAACATAGAAAAGATAAGCAGAGGTCGATACAAAAAACTGGCGCGTTGAAATCATCATGTTTAAACATCTTTAAATTTGGTTTGTAACAATCTCTTTACGTGTACAAAATAATTCCGAAGTTCCAAAGGAATAAAATCCACACAAAATTCAAGAAGGCACAGATACGGAAGTAGTAGGTTCTTCTCTGTTCTTCCAATGTTGTCTACGTAAAGAACGTTAAAGAGGTTTCGGGGACGAAACAATAATAGCTGTGAGAGAGTTTACAACCCTTTACTTAGCTTTAGTCTTCACAAAGCTTGACAAGATGATTGCAGTAGCCACTGTTTATGGTATTATTTGAAGGTGTTATATGCCAAGGCTTCAAGATGCATCTTTTTTTTATAGTGCACCTCTCAACCATGTCCGATTTGTGTAATGTGTAAAAACAATGTGTGTTGTGTGTGCGTGCATGTGTTTTGTGTGTGATTTCTAAAGAAAATACTGTTTTCAATAATTTTTGTGCCCAAATAGTGGAGAATCAGGACGAGCCAATGTAGGACTGTCGGTCGCCATATCTTAAGAACCACTCAACGGATTTTGACCACACTCACTAGGAACCTTACTTAGGTTAGGGGCCTGTCTCCGCACCCCCCAATTCCCACCCTCCCCCCTCCCCCTCCCCGTGTCATCCTATCTGCTATACCGCCAAGGCCAAGGTTGTTGGAGTCATTTTGTTGCTAAACCCGCTTTTCTCAATATCTCAAGAACGTCTGAAGCGATTTTGTTCATTTTTGTATGCCGTTACCTCAAATCCTTTAGTAACAGTCCCGTTGTTGGTCAGTCAGTCTGTCCGTCTCTCCGAATGTCGCTTTTGTAATGTGTTCAAACCAACTCTATTACCTTATCTCAAGAATAAATGAACTGAAGTTTAGAGATGTATACAATGAAGAGATAATATTTCTGTACGTGTCCGTGCAAAGAGGTTAACAAACTATGTTTAAAACTTCCTGTTGCAAAAGATCCTTTAATACTTACGACGACAAGCTAATTACAGTTGACATGCGTTGGGGGCGTTACAGATGACAGTGAAACCGATGACGGCGTGCATAGAATGGGCGCTTTTAGTGTTCTGCGAAAACGTCGGTGCGGAGTGGTGTAGCTTTGTATTAGTGATGGATGGGTCACGTCTTCATGTGTCTCTATTGTGTATGTGTCACTGCCAATATTTGTCGCTGTCTCGGTGTGTTGCGGTCAACACTTGCCACTCTCGCTGTTACCAACCGCGTTGTGCAGCTGTCGTTGACATGTATGGTACTTTGCCAGCGCCTTGAGCAGCTCTTGAGCTGAAAATGCGCTATATAAGAAATAGTAAACACAATGTTAAATACATACTAGCGGTGATTGAACTGTATCTTACATTTCATCCCATTAGGCCAAATTCATGTTTGGACAATTTACTTTGACAAAGCTCGCAGATTATGCAGATTTGGGTGCGGGGAGGCAGAGAGGGAGGGAGACGGAAAGAGAGGTGGGAGGACAACATTCGAGAGTGGACTGGCTTGACACTGAGCGAGGCCGTGAGGGTTGCTGGGGACGGAGAGGGATGGAGTACGCTGGT
The DNA here is from genome assembly GCA_036898135.1 of Oncomelania hupensis. Classification (NCBI taxonomy): domain Eukaryota; kingdom Metazoa; phylum Mollusca; class Gastropoda; order Littorinimorpha; family Pomatiopsidae; genus Oncomelania; species Oncomelania hupensis. The sequence goes on from CM072512.1 coordinate 115,770,176, forward strand.
TAAACGATCACCTGGGGTGCCCCAACGACCTTCGAGTTACGGGATAGGATAGGATAGGGTGCATAGCCATTTTTCCTAGGATGGTTATCGCAGTCTGCCATGTCGCCAAAGTGATGATGGTGGACGATAAACTTCTTCTTCTTCTTTGGTGGGTGCAGCCAACTTTACTTTTTTTTTTGTTGAGCAAACTTGCTGCAGTGTCTGTTCATTACTTGATTCAGTAATCCAAGCAGAAGGCTGGAAACCGTTGTTCAGTTAAAAATGGGCTCCTGTAGAAAATAGTGTAAAGGGGATTTTATAAAAAATAACAACAACAAAACCTTGATGTTATGTTTGACACAAGCGGGTCTGAGGGAAGGGAGTGGGGGAGGAGGGAGAGCGAAAGGCTGGGTGACGGGTTGGAGTTGGGAAGGGGAGGGGTGGGTTGGAGGGGGCAGCTCTTTAGTAACCTAAAGATGTAAGTGGGTTCCTGTAAACTGATTTTGTAAAATGATGACATTGCTTGGCATTATTAAGGGCAAACAGGACGGAGGGGGAAGGGGTTGGTGGTATTCTGGTGCTTTGGGGTAAGAGTTAAGTGTGGCGGGAGGCAACAGAACCTGTCAGCCTGAGGAAAAGAACTTAACCATGGCCTGTGTGAGGTCCTGTTGGCCCAGCTCAAGGCAACACAATTGGCCATTGTCGATACAAGGAAGTGGTCATTGTGTCAGGAAGACGGGTTTACTGCACAAGGAGTTAGACGTGAATGTAATAGAAAAAGATCGTGATCTGCGAAATTATTGTTTAGGGTACGCTTAGTATTGTCACACAAGTTTTGGTTCCATGAACCGGTACCAAGAACGTTTATGTGATAAGACTCCGATGAAGTTGAAGTGTCATAGTAAGATCATTTCATATGAAATTAAGTAGCGCAAGGCATATAGCTGGTCCTGATTTGGCTCGGAAGAGTCCGCTGGACCTAAAGCAATAACCATGTAATGTAATGTAAGGTGTATAGCTTTTTTTTTCATTTTTTTTAATTATTAAAAAGAGTCTTGTTAACAGATTTATTGCAGAAGAGCAGAAAATTCAATGCGCTAGTAGAAAATGTATGATCCGCGAAGCAATTGTTGACGGTGTGCTTTGTCATAAGTTAAGGAGGTTAGGTAAGTTGATATTAAAGTGGACAGACTTTCTTGACTTGAGGTTTATTTTTAAGCTTACATCCTGATGTTATTAGTGCAAAGATGACTGAATGAATATTGAATTTTAACGACGACATGGAAGAGGGGATAAAGAACTAAATCAATACTGAACCACCAGAGCAGACGAGATAAATGGAAAGGGTGTGATCCGCGAAGCAGTTCTTTATGGTACGCAGGTATTATCAGAAGTTCAGTTCTCATTCTCATTCTCCGTCTTCTTATTTACAAGCAGATATCCCTATTACATTTAGCTGCTGTTAATTTAATAGTTACTAATTAATAACTCGGTCATCAACTGTACATGCTACTATTATGTGTGTGTGTGCGTGCGATTGTGCCTGCGAACGTTTGTGTGTGTGTATGTGTGTACGTGCGCGCGTGCGTGCGTGCGTGCGTATGTGTTTATGTGTGAATGTGTATGCCAACGATGGATTGGGACAGTATTAGAGATGGGATCCGTAAAAGTCTAAAAAAAAAGGTAAAGGTAGTCCCATAGCCTTGTGGCCGTAGGGGAGCGTGATGTTGGAGATCACACTTATCTTGGGCCAGCGTAATGAGGGTGATGCCCAACTCTCTCCCTCGCTGCTTTACCTTCCCCACCCTCAAGAGAGTAGGTACTCAATCACAGTTGAGTCAACTGGGGGCGTTGTTGTCTGTCGCTTCACACCTTAGCGGTCACCCATCCAAGTGCTAACCGCACCGGACGGTGCTTCACTTTCGACACAGTAGCGAGTGCTCCAACCACTGCACTATCCGACACCCCCGTAAAAGTCTATTTGTCATTAAAAGAGATATGTAAGTATGGATCAAAGATTATATGTTTAAACATTGGATCGTGCACGTAAAAAAAAGACAGATCGCGGCGTGATCACGGAAAACTAGTGGACTAGATTAAGCATTTTGTGAAAAGCAATGTATTGATTATATACACGAAAGAGATAGCGTGATCCTGGAAAACAGTGTATGTTGAAGGGACTTCATGTATACAGTTGTTAATCAGTTTCAGTGGTTACAGCGAAACCGACTGCGATAGACTATTTGAAGATTCGGCCGTCGTGTATATTAAAGCAAAGAGATTAAAATACTGTGACACAGTAGTTCAAGATGCGATCGTCATGCAAACTAAGCGAGGAGATTTAAAATGCCGCCAGAAATAAATAGCAATTAACTAAAAAAACGAATAGGGGGAGGGAAGAGGGACAACCCAGTTCGCCATGATCACACAGAGAATGTATCGTGAGAACCAAATTTGAAGATTCGATCGCAGTTTGAAATCAAACAGAAAAGGAAACACTGGAAACAGAAGCGAGAACAAATTGGTGGATTTTTCTTGGCGCAGACGCAGTATACTCAATATCCTGAAGAAGAAGAAGAAGAAGAAGAAGAAGAAGAAGAAGAAGAAGAAGAAGAAGAAGAAGAAGAAGAAGAAGAAGAAGAAGAAGAAGAAGAGCGATGGGTGGTGTGACCGTTCAGTAGTTGGGAGGGATCTCGGGAGGTGGGGGGATGAGGTGGTAGGGAAAGGGGATTTGAAATTTAGACCGAACTGGCAGGAAATTGCGTGTACAGAAGCAAAACATTTTATGTAATCACAAGGACATGTCTGAAGTTTCAATTTCTCTTTTTTGACATCATGCAGAGAAGTAGTTGTTGTATCAAATTTTATTCATCAGATTAACATAAGTTGTACTGATTAGAGAGAAGTAGAAAGAAGAGGAGATGTAGTAAGAAAACAGCAGGGACAGGGGTAAAAATCCTAAGTACACCTTCCTCTCTCCTCTTCCCCTCCCCCACCCCCACCCCCACCCCCACTTAAAGTGTGTACAGCGTCAAAACATTGTATATAGTCATGCTGAGAATCCAATTGTGAGGACGTGTCCGAAGACTCGATCACTTCTTTGAAATCCTGCATGCAGAAAGGCACAGAGAAACCTTATTTCAGGTTTAAAAAACTGATTCGTGATACACGGCTCCGTTATTTTGACATCAAAACCGTATTCCGTTAGGGTTGGGGCTGTATTAGGCTTAGGGTTAGGTTAAGGGGTTTGGGTTAGGGTTAGCTTGAAAAAATAGACAATAAAAATGGTCAAAACCATTGAAAGTCATCATAACGCCATTTTTACACTCGTGTGTGTGTGTGTGTGTGTGTGTGTGTGTGTGTGTGTGTGTGTGTGTGTGTGTGTGTGTGTGTGTGTGTGTGCGCGCGCGCGGTGGGGTTTTTTGTGTGTTTTATTTTGGCTGCCATGTTTGTCTTTCTCCTATTTCAGAGACATCGCGTCATACCATCCACGTGCTCAGCTGCTATGTTCTGTTCATCCGAGTGAAAGAATCATGCAAGCAGAAAGTCTATTACCGGATTGTGAATTTTTCATCTCCAGTAGGAAATGACGCGAGAAAAGATAAACACACACGGTTAGTTAGAAGAAAAAAAATGTTATAAAGGTAGCGTTATTAGAGGGGGAAAAAACCGTACGAACGGTATCTCTGTGTCTCTGTCTCTCTCTGTCTCTCTCTCTCTCTCTCTCTCTCTCTCTCTCTCTCTCTCTGTCTGGCTTTATCTGTCTCTCTCTCTTTCTGTCTCTCTCTTTCTGTCTCTCTCTCTCTCTCTCTCTCTCTCTCTCTCTCTCTCTCTCTCGATTTTTGAACTAACCTACCCCAACTTCTTCTTAGACATCCTTCTAGCTTTCATCAGGCCAGCAATGTCCAACTTACTGCATGTGTGCTGCTAAAACTAATCTCCGCGTTTTAAAAGTTAGATCCTTAAGCTTTCCAACGGGAAGTTTACTTGCACATTTTTCGGTATAAAAAGTTAACTTTTCGCTGAAGACTTAATTAGGTGAGCTAAAGTGCGACATGGATTTTGTGTATCTTATCAAACCTCTTCAGTTCTGCGTTCTCGTTGTTTTGAACAAGTAGTGTTCCTTGCCACTTGGACTGGAATTTCAGCCATCTCTACCAATATAAAAAGGTCAGTTTTTTTCAGAATTAACAATAAAAACTTTTTATTAGCATCTCGTAATTCAAACAAGCCCTTTTGCTCACCACCTCGTTTACAATGGAAGACTTAAAAGGCCCCATTCCAAGGTTTTATTTACTTTTGCAACAACGGGATTACCCTATAATCCACATTGTTATTTCATTAAACAAAGCAAAGGTGGGCTTTCGTTGCTCAACCCAACCGCTACAGTTTGAATTTTCCTTTGTCATTTCTGACAGGGAGTGATTTCCCTTGTTTTAACGGTACATCAGTACCATAGCTGCGTGACCTTGGACCCTATTTCTGAGAACCCCGCGGCTTGAAGTGTGCGTCTTTGGTGAACCTAAAACGGAAATCCTTATTAGCAGAATGTTTTTTTTTTTTAAACGGATTCTGTCTCTTACTGGCGTTTGGTAGATACTATTTTTAGCTCAAGAATGTTGGCTGACCGTTGCTATTAATAGAGACACAAACTACGGAAGGGTGTGTCGTGTAGCTCATTTGATAGTGAGCTGCTTTTCTATAAGCAGAAAGTTGCGGGTTCGAACCCCGTGTGGGTCCAACTTACTTGACTGAGGTGCTAGACTTTTAAGGACACCGAGAGTTTTATTCGGGACCTCCGGTTTCCTTCCTTCCTCCCTCCCTCCCATCAATAATGGTACTAACTGCAGTCAATCAGAAATTTCAAAACTAAAAATGGATTTCTATTCCGTCTTCTGTAATGGCGATCTCTTCAGATCGCCGCCCTTTCAATTCCATTGAAGAAAAAGCGCATGATGGCCTCTTTATTATTATGAGTTTTAGTAGTAGTAGTAGTAGTAGTAGTAGTAGTAGTAGTAGTAGTAGTAGTAGTAGTAGTAGTCGTATTAGTAGTAGTAGTAGTAGTAGTAGTAGTAGTAGTAGTAGTAGTAGTAGTAGTTGTTGTTGTTGTTGTTGTTGTTGTTGTTGTTGTTGTTGTTGTTGTTTATTCATTTAAACAATAATTATACTTTCGAAAGAGTTTTTGTGGTTGTCAACTTATTTTTTCAGCAACACTCACTGTGAATGTTAGAAAGATGTATCGTGGGAAGGTGGGGCGGGGGTGGCAAAGTGGGTCCATTTCAAGAAATCCGCCTCTTCCTATCCTGTGAAATCCAGCGCTCTCATTAGTCGCCCGGAGCTTAAAGGGAGATTTTGCACTTTTATCTTGACCTCCATAATCGTCGTCCATAGGCTCGGTAATTGGATTGCTCGAATGGCCACGACGTCCTGCGGTGTAAACTGACCACAATATGACGATGCCACCTGTCTGGGCCCGTATTCAGAAAGACCCGCTTGCAGACCCTTCGATAGGTTGTTTATCTCAAGGTATAGACCTTGCGGCACTGCCTTTTCTGAATACGGACCCAGGACATCACTAATACTACCTATAGCAGACTAGGTATATCTGTATTGAAGGTACATTGTACCTTATAAGTATACTGATGTATCAGAAGTCTGGATGAACAGCCTATGTAGACCTAGTCGTATTAGAATCTATCCTTAAGACAGTTAGGAGTACTTTGTCAGTTGTGCTCTCGCCAAGAGTGCTGGAGACTATTAGCATTCCAGCCTCGATGATGACAAGCTTATTCACTTCCTACCGTCTCCCCCACCCTCCCCTCCCCTCCCCTTCCTCAGCGGCACGTTAATGAATTCGGTCATTATGTCCAAGGTACAGGGGCCGGGGGCAAGCTATTAAAACTTCAATAATCACGAGAAAAGACCACCCTGCAAGGCACGGTTCAAGGAGGCAAAAGAAGAGGGAGACATAAAAAGAGGTGGGAAGACAACATTCGAGAATAGAACGGCTTGACACTGAGGGAAGCCATGAGGACTGCTGAGGACAGAGAAAGATGGAGTACGCTGGTTAAACGATCATCTGTGGTGCCCCAACGACTTTTGAGTTACGGGATAGGATATGAATCATGAGAAGCAAATAGATTACTAAACTTGTTTTTTTTTATAAATTCTGATAAAAGGGTTGAGATGGAGGTCCAATTGAAGTCCAATAAAATAAACCTTTGCCAGCTGATAGACTGAAAGAAACAAAATCTATTTTGGACAAAAAGCAAAACAAATCAATACAAAATGTATTGTTTTATCTTGATTTTGTCCAAATTATGAGTCTTTAAGTTTATTTATACCTGCATTTTTCTTTCATTATTGTACTATTTGAATGTTAGCAGTTTTCTGTTTGTATTTCAATAAAGAAATGCACAAAACCTCGCATAAAGACCAATATGTGTGGTTCAGCGATTCTTGATCAAGATGGAACTTCAGCTGCACAGCGACGCCAATTTCAATAAGCTTCCTGTGCAGCATCAGTTCGATCTTGATTTCGTCAAGCGCTTTTCCCATCACTATGAGCTAGTAAGAGCATCATTTAAAAAAATTAATTTAAAAAGAACCACTTTGAACGCGCCCCCGCGGAGAAATCTTTTAACATTTACAAAGCGTGTTGCCCCATTCGAAAAACATCAGCTTACAACAGAGAGAAAAAAATTCTTTCCAAAGCATAGCTATCTTTTAAATGAATAAATTCCGTAGTTTTTGTGCCTATTAAAAGCAACGGGTAGCCAACATTCTTGAGCTAAAAATAGCATCTACCAAAGCCGATAAGAGACAGAACCCATACAAAATAATTGCTCGGTAAGGGGGGTGTTCGTGCTAGGTGGATAAAATAAACCCTACCCTACTCCAGACCTTTAAGTCACACTGTTGAAGCCGCGTGTTTCATTCAGAATTGAGGTACCGTTAAAACAGGGAAATCACTCCCTGTCAGGACCGAAATGGAAAATTGTAACTGTAGTGGTTGGTTTGGATAACGAAAGCCCAATTTGTCGTTGTTTAGTGTAATAACAATGCGAATTTTAGGGTAAACCCGTTTCCGTTAAAAGCAAACAAAGCCGTCGAATTGGGGCTTTTTAGGGTTATTGACAGGCCTGTTGGTCGTTATGCTATTCAACGTCTGTACAAAGCATCATCGGACTCGAACGTCAAGTAAGGGAAAAAAAAGACAAGAGAATGTCTAAAACTCTGCATACAAACCCACCAGGAATTGACCAACTGGGATGGACGCTGAGTTAGTGAACATCCCACCTGGTTAGGAATCAAACTAATGAGTTATTAGACACCGCCTCTGTAGTATAGATTAGAATGTGCAAGTTGTTGGGCTGTCTGCTGTGCGCCTACTGTTTTTGTTGGTGTTTAGGATTTCCAGTCGTGAATGGGTTTTGCTGATGTTTTCGGCATTCCAAAACAAACTTGTGGACATTGTTTACAACACGACGGCCAAGGAGATTGAAAAAGAAGAAGAAGAAGAATGAGAAGAAGAGAATGAGGAGAGGAGAAGAAGAAGAAGAAGAAGAAGTGAAGAGATTGAGGGAGAGGGGTGGGAAAAATACTGTATGAGCGGTCTCTCTCTCTGAGAAAACAACAGTCGAGAAATATCAGTGTGTCACTATAATTCCCTGCACCGTTCTCCACTTCAGTTATATTTGTCTAGTGCTACAATAGAGGGGAAAGTTACCAAGCGTAGCAATTGTATCAGACAATAGGTCCCGACATTAAGTCCTCTCCAGGATAGCACAAACAATTGCTGCCCTGACAAGGTTGAAGCCCTTTTGGAAAGACAGGACCATCACTCTACACTCCAAGGTAAGGTTGCTGCGCTCCCTTTTCATCTCTATCTTTCTATATTCTTGCGAAACATGGACCCTCGTAGCATGCCTATAATGAAGAATGCAAAGTATGGAGATGAGGTGCTACAGAAGACTTCTAGGCATTTCCTATACCCAGCACGTCACCAACGACGAAGTCCGACAGACCATCACACAAGCCATTGGACAACAGACGACATATTAACAGTGGTAAAGAAACGGAAACTCCCCAGAACATCAAACCATCCTGTAAAGCACGGTGCAAGGAAGCAGAAGAGGGAGACCGAAAAAGAGATGGGAGGACAACATTCGAGAATGGACTGGCTTGACTGGCTGAGCGAAGCCATGAGGGTTGCTAAGGACAGAGAGTACGCTGATTAAACGATCATCTGTGGTTGCCCCAACTACTTTCGAGTTACGGAATAAGCTAGGATATGATAGGATAGGATATGATAGGATAGGATAGGATACGATAGGATACTAAGTAAGCCTATACTTAAACACTGAACAACGGTAGTCTACTGTTACAAAAAACGTCGAAATATCCGACTGACTGAGCGAAGATTAAAGCGACCGTAGTCCAGTTCTTGGTCTAAGAACGTGGAACAAATTGCCCTGTCTTTTCGCAACCTACACTTTCTCTCTCAAAACTTATCTTCTTCCGCCTCGGTGGTCCATCTAGTTTGACCACCCACTCCGACTGACTATTTATTTTGAGTTGCTTCTTCTCTTCCTTGGTATTGTGTGGTCCTTACGTGTCAAGGATAATAAAGTGTGTGTTTGTATGTGTGTGTGCGTGTGTGTCGCGAAAATGTTGGTATGCGCTTAGAGTAGGCTATTTTTGTCTAGATTTTGCGGGATACAAATTAATGTTCGTATTATTTTTATTTACACTAGGTCTCGGTAAATATAGAACTACGATTACAACCTTCTGGAGAATAGGCGACGACTGGCCACATTATTCTGACACCAGCTAACCAGTTGATGGCAAGGGGGAAATAATATGGTCACACGTTGGCCAATCGGGGATTCGAGCCAAAAACCTTTCGGTTACTGGTAAGCAGCTTTACCCACTCAGCTACCCGGCCCCACAACCAATGGTGTATCAGTGTGGTGCCTTGCATGTGGTCGCCGCGAAACCCGGCCTTGGACCGACAGGCATTTTTATTCAACTTTGATAAAGCTCAATCCGAATCCCACACACAACAAATAACATTGTCCCAACACAAGACGAGGAAGAGTTGTGTAATATCTCCAACCGACCCCTAACAACCGTTGCGGACAAGAGATTAAGCGGAAGACTTAAGGAACGTTTTGTGGGGGTATGGATGGATGTAATCATGCAGTATGTATTACCTACAATGACGGCATTGATTGCGGTCAATCTAACATTTCTTTAAATTTAAAAACAAAAAAAAAACTTCTGTAACTGCGATCTCTTCAGATCGCCGCTCTTTGAGGTCGTTTGAAGAAACAAGCACGTGTTAGCATCATGTATTATTATTTATTATGTAGTGTCAAATACATGGACAAAATTCCAAGGACATTTATTAGTTAGCATGTAATGGGTAATGCTATAGTAAATTATTAGTATCACAACAGTGCTTTCAACGCATGTTTGTTATTTTTTTTTAAAGAAGTTTTTTTCCCCATAATATTTTGAAGAAAGTTTCTTTTATCCCATCATCCTGCCACAACACGCCCTGACACATTTACCAGCTTAGAAAGATGATCAAGGGCTAACCTTTCATCAGAATAAAACCCAAGCCGTCAGAGACGCAACTAGCAGTCAGAGACGCAACTAGCAATCAGCGACACTGCACCGTCTCAAATGCATTCTCTATTTCGTTTGTGCGCTTTCAAACTTCGGCGGTGTTTCCACGTGTGCTAAAATTGACAATTTCTGTTGATCTTCCCGTTGAACAAATTGTTTTAGGACAGTCTTCGTTGCGCACCTTTGAAACCCACTGCGACTTTCCATTACCATGTGTGCTGAACTTGACAATTTATTTTGATCTCGCTGTTGAACAAATTGTTTCATCACGGTCTTCGTTGTGCGCCTTTGAGCTACGGTGATTACCAACTGTGTGTGCTAAACTCGCCAGTTTATTTTGATCTTGCTGTGGGGGGCAGAGGGCTCAAAGAATGCCGGCGATTATTAATTTGTCAGTCTCTCCATGTTGGTGGCTTTGGAGGGTTCCGTTAGGGCCTTACTCCACGTATACGCGTGATTTCTTCAGTAAAATGTTTGTGCATCTAGATGTTATCGTGGGCAGATCGACCTTCGCACTCTGTGAATGTATTTGTCCATAGCATTACAATCCTCTGAAAAAAAAAAACAGGTTTTTATTAACATTTGTGGTGTAAATAACTAGGTGATTTATCGATTCCTTCATCATTTAAGATTATTGAGTCTAATGTTGAAGACACATACTCGTAGTAAATTTGCTGTAGATTTCTATATATCGTGCTTTGAAATTGTTGAGGTTGTGAACGTTAAATCTACATGTACGGCTTTAGATTCTGGATGGAGATAAAATCTGAAATGGTTACGTAAATGCCTGTGCGCTCATTAAATTTGAAAAACCAGCATGATTGTGTGCTCATTAAAATAAATAAAAAAATTAAAAAAGAGATTTGGACTCGCTGAAAGCGTTGAAACTCTAACGTTATTTACGGCAGAAATCCGCATTTTTATTGGAAAAGGGCTTTCCAGATCGCTTGGGTGGACCCCCTTCCGTGCGAATGTAGATTTGTGTTGCATATAAGATTATTTTTCTGGGGAGAAAAGCTTGGAACAGTGTGAAAAGGGTTAATGCATTTACGTGATAAAAATGAATCAGAACCGTTTGCATGGAAATCTTCAGGGTATCGGGAAAAAAAAAACGATCAGTCGAAAATCTTTGGGAGAAAGACCCCTAGGTGTGTTAACTATAAACTGGCGTGGAGCTTCGGGGCTTCGGAGTTTGTAAGGAATAGACGTGGACATTTTAGTCTTAAAGTTTGTCTGAGCTATCGATCGATCAAAACAGTGGAGAAGAAAATAAAAACTTCTGAAATGTCTTATTCACGCTTTCAGATGATTAATCTATATAAATATATCTAGTCTACAGACCTTTGTATGTCCTGTGTTTAAATTTGAATCTAAACTTCCTGTCCGAGCATTCAAAAGGTCGTCTGCTAAAGCGGTTAATGGCTTATCTCCCCTAGAACGCAGCCGCGCGTGACCAACAAATTCCAGGACAGTTGTGAATTAATCAAGTGATAGCTCTGTAGTGCCTGTGGTATCGGGTGATGCTTAATGACTGTATCCAAGGACCCTTTGCTTTGCTAGGTTCGCGCCGATTTGCCAGTCTCACGCTCAAGGTAGGGGTGAGGATTGGGGAGGAAGTGGCTCAATGTCTGTTTAAGGTGCTTACACGCTTTCCGGAAAACTTTCACCGCAACCGTGTCATTTATTAAACTTTTCTAAAATTGTGCTATTGTGTGTAAAACTTTGACAACATTGAGTTCAGTCTCCCTTTAAAACTTTATTTTTAAAAAAAATGTCCCACCCTTCTGAGAATCAACATCATGTAGGGTAGAGATTATTCTCTGCGGTCTATCTTCTCGGTGCATGAATATAGTTCAAGGCTTTTTTTTTTTTTTGACGAAACATTTAGCAGTGTTTTTAACATGTCTGTGTATTTAAATGTTCCAGCACTGTGTGAATATCTACATTGTTTTCCAAAACGCTTCGGAAATTTGTTGGATCGACTTGTCAGATTGCCCGCTTAACGTTTAAAACAGTTTGTGATATAGGTTTAAACCAGTTGCTGTGTACGGGTGAGTTTTGTAATAATCGTTGAACTTCATCATACTTTATTATAGGAATCTGCATCTGCATATTGGAAGTGAGTATTTTGGAGATCTTCAATCTGTGCAAGGACGAATCGCTCAGAATATTCAATGAAGGAACGAACACCTAGGGAGAGATATCAAGGCCTCGTTATGTCAAAGGTTCTATTGCATATATCCTAGACAATTCTGTGTCCGTGTATTGAAGAGTGGAAACTTCACTATAACTTGCTATAGAAATGTGAATCGCTCTGGGAGCTTGTATCAGGATGGGTGTGTTTTACCGCCGCCTCCTCTCCATCCCCCACTCCTCCCTCCCAACACCTTCCATCTGTGTTCAAGTTTGTGATTGAAGAATTGTGAAGGGGCTTATGATTTCGTGTAAAAATGCATTCACAAAATGTGGAACTAAAAGATTTATTTATTTTAAATTAGGGTAACACATAATCAAAACTGTGTATGTACATCCACATGGTATTGGAGACGCTCGTCGAAATCTAAGAGACTGACCTCATTAGTGTGTTAGGTAATAGTCATATGACGCTGTTGAAAGTACCGTAGTATTTCCTAATAACAGTTTATGTGTGAAACTTGAATCATAACTTACTATAGAAATCTACATCGTATTGGAAGCAAGGAGTGTATGGAGATTATAATCTCTGGGGTCGAACCAGGCACACAGTGTTTGAACGAAGGAACGCCTGCGAAGAGGGCTCAAGATCTTGCTATGTAAAATTTCTTATTGCTGATCTTACGAGACCTGAGACAGGTTATATAGGCGTATATATAGGTATACATAATAAAACTTCATCGTATGTTGACAGACGGTAGAGCTTAAATACACCGTAAGGAAATAAAGTTGTAACTCTACTGTTTATTACGATTTATGCTTTGTGAATTCAGAAGATAAAACCATACCCGTATTTTAATTGTGCTTTGTTTGTGGAAATAGACCTACAATGCTATTTAAGTTTGTGCAGGTATTACTGTTTATCAACGTAAGGTTTGCATCTGGATGTTAACTTATTTATAAGTGGATGTACATGGAAAAAATACTGTGACATTTTTACGTCTGGGCAATATAGCGATTCACATTTTGTGCATGGAACATTGAGACCACCCCTAAGGCATTGTGCATTAAAACGTGTTCTTTTTATATACATTAACGTAAATCATTCTTCAAGGGAATGCATTTAATTACTGATTAGTTGTCAAATTCCTATTTCAAAGGACTTTAAATGTTGAAGGTTTTTTATGCAGAATTCCACTCCGCAACCTGTTCGCATTTGGCTCGAATAAAAAAAAGAGCACTCAGCCAACTTGTATTATTGTTTTTCAATACTGGAGGAGCTACAATAAAATGCACTCTGTAGGCTTTTCCTCTGCTCTCGGTAACCTTATTGCATCCCACTGCCTTAAAATGTGCACTGAATGTGGTAGCAACTGATTGTTGACTCAGACCGCGATTGTGTTTACTCCGCTACCAGCTAATATAGAACTTGCTGCATGCTCTGTTACGATGCACGTGCTGCACTCGATAACCGTAGAGTGAATAACTTTTATTGTATACCGCACCACATTACGCATACAGAACTTGTCGACGAATGCTGTAAATGTTAAAATAACGTAAGATGTGGGTTTGATTGAAATTCAGTATTAACTGCAAAGCTAATATAGAACTGCAGCTGCTCCTCTTCAGTGCACGAGTTTGCACCTTTACAGAGTATCAGGACCTTAAGCGACTACACAGCACCGCATATCACATCAATGGGGTTTAAAAGCATTTAGCCATTAAGATAAGCCATTTGTGTTGAACTTAATGACTTATTGTGTTCCCGCAGATTGGTTTTGGGATATAAAACTCCAAATATGTGGGAAAAGTTATATTTTTGTATGTGGCATCTTAAAAACATTTGTCCTTGGAAGATTACGTCAGGTAAGAAGTATATCTCTGACTATTTCTGTCACTCTTGTTACGATCTCTTGAGAATGCTGGTTCCCCATTCACGTTAGTCTAAAGGCTACCATGTGGACAGTTATTGGGCGCATGTTTGTATGGACAAGTATGGTTTTTGATGTAGGTCAGTTTAACTTTCTATATTTACATCAAAGCAAAACACACTCCGTGCATCTCAAAACACTTGTGCCTCTTCTTTTCTGACTAAAGCCATATTAGGGACATCGAACCTGCATCTCAATAGTTGCATGGATGTATAAGTAATTTAGACCATTCTCGTATTGATTCCATTCCATCGATCATAGACTTCTCATTAGTGTACGGCGTTAATTTAAAAAAAAAAGCCTTCACTCAATGATTGGGACGTGTACTTCTTAACTATCGCCAGTATCTGTGATATAGGCCAAAGATAGGCCAGGTTTATGGGTTCCATCGATCGCGAGTTGGGTAATGTTTGTGCAGTTTGTATATGCAGAGTCACGCCTACAGCTGTGCTGTGCATTCCGACATTCCTGTTTGCAGGTTACTGAATAACTTCCGTGCTCAAACCACAGTTCGTTCTGAATGATAGGATAATTTTCGGGCCCGACCAAGGATCGACTTAATTTGACTATCTCTGGTTAAATTGAATGCCGATGATGATATTTTCTAATAAAAGCGAGGGTAATTTCAAGCAGCTTTTGACCGAGGATGGACTTATATTGAATATAACCGATCATCGAATTCAACTGGTCTTTTGTTCAACAGACACTATGACACAAACAAACAAATAAAGTCTCCGAGGAGAAGTTGAGGCAGCAGTGCAGTCACTGAAGAAGGGGAAGTCAGCGGGAGTGGACAACATACCCGCAGAATTTAAGCAGGAGGAGAAGCGACGATTGACGATTAACAAGATATGGTAGAGTGGAGAGTGGCCCACACCATGGATCCAGTCGCTTGTCATCACTCTTCCCAAAAAGAGTAACCAGAAGTGTGAAAATTACCGCCCCATCAGCCTCATCAGCCACCCCAGCAAGGTCCTCCTGAAAATAATATTCAGCAGATTGAAACCTCAAGCTGAACAAATCATAGCTGAAGAACAAGCAGGATTCATGGCAGGGCGAAGTACCACTGAGCAGAATAATCTGCTAGAAATATCTACAGCATCAACATCTATATCATGTGTTTATAGACTTCTAGAAAGCGTTTGACCGAGTCTGGCATGCAGCTCAGTGGGCAACTATGAGAGTGTACAACATCAACCCGAACATTACTGAAGTCATCAAAAGTCTGTATGACAAGGCTACCAGTGCAGTCCTCCACAACAGCGCCATCGTGAACTGGTTCAGAACAAAAATCGGCGTGCGGCAAGGATGCCTACTCTCTCCAACACTCTTCAACATCTTCATGGAGCGCATCATGTCAAGTGCCCTTGCAGATCTCGAAAGGCACAGTCAGCATAGGGTATAGAGCAATCTCCAACCTCCGTTTTGCGGATGACATTGATGGATTGGCTGGAGGAGAACAAAGCTTGATACCACCTCCAGGACATTTGGAATGGAAATATGTGCAGAGAATACCAAAATGACGACCAACAACACCAACGGCATCAACACAGACATCAAATTAAGGCGAATCCCTCAACACGGTGCATAGCTTCACATTTTTAGGAGCCATTGTATCAGACAATGGGTCCCGACAGGAAGTCCTTTCCAGGATCGCACAAACAACTGCTGCCCTGACAAGGTTCAAACCCATTTGGAAAGACGAGACCATCAGTCTACATTCCAAGGTAAGGCTGCTGCGCTCACTTGTCATCTCCAGTGTTTTAGATCACGTACATTTGGAGGTATTATACCTCTTAGCGTCCAAAATCACGTAAAAGAGTGCCAGAGAGGGGGTCTGATTACGTAATAGTTTTTTCTTGAAAGAGATCTGAAAACGTAAAGAATTTTATCAGCGGAGGTACGGTCATGGAGGCTATCGCAACTTGCGCAAGGTACTTACGTAGGTTCCGCATTTTTTAACGTTGTTTTCTGTTCTGAGATTCGACGATCACTTGCAGGAATTGCAACGTTCAAGTGCCTATACGCTTCCGTAGCAGAGATGGGAGGACAACATTCGAGAACGGACTGGCTTGACACTGAGTGAACATTGAGGACTGCTGAAGAAAGAAAAAGATGGAGTACGCTGGTTAAACGATCATCTGTGGTACCCCAACGATCTTCGAGTTACGGGATAGGATAGGATATGATACGAAACGCAAAAAGTAACAGGTTGTGTTTACATTCTTTTCAACCCCTAGGAGGTCAAAAGGTTCCACTATTTTTATGGCCTTTGAAACACAGAGCCACGGTAACAGTTGTCTTTTTTACATCGGGCACCTCACTTGAAGTGTGTTTTTTGTTGTTGTTTTGTTTGGGTTTGTTCTTTTGATTTCTGCGATTTTTGTTTGTGCATTGCTTTTCAATACGGATGGATTGTGACAGTACATGGCTATGCTGAAAGTGTGTAGATTGTGATTGTAGATGTGCGTACCTCTAGGGATTAAACAAACTCGGGTCGGATCCTTCGTACTGAAATGTATTCCAATGTGTACGTCACTTAGACCATCCTCGAAGCATTCAGTGCGCATTAGAAGTATAGATTTGACGCAAGAATGTGCGACTTCTGCGAATATGTACCTTTGTTATATGAATTGTGCAGATTCTTCCTGCTTGTTCGCATGCTTGTTCATGGTTTATGTCTACAGGCGGACCTAAAACCAATCCATGTTGAGCACTTCACAGGCAGTGTATTGTTGTATAATCTTTCTGCACTCGCACTGTCAATGTCAACGAATTTTCTAAAAGGTGTTCTAGTTCTATGCTATATTATATGATGCCTTTGGGTAGGTTGGGCGCATGCTCGATCTTCATTATATATTTCTACGGTTAAAGCTAATCCGCGTATGGCACTTCATGTCGAGTGTTTCTTTGTGTGACCTGCACTTGCGATTCCAATGAATGTACAATTCTTTTCAGTATATACTATCATGGATCTTCCAATTTGCAGTCTTGTCAGATCCTCTTAAAATCCGATGCTTTTGCGATGGTGTTAAGTTGACATAGTATAAAGAACTTATTTTTGGTCATGTAATAATGTGATTTTTTGTTTATGTTTTAACCCGTAGTCTTCGGTTCATTGTGTTAGTCTACCCGTGGAACAACTATCCATTATGTAGATGAGTGAGGTATTTAAGTTTAACTCCGACAATTTGAAATTGTTTACTTCTAACACAGAGCGCATGGATTATTCTCGTCGATGGTAAATCCACTCTTTTCAATCTTTTGAAAGGATCTAAGAATCTTTATAGCGGTGAACTATAAAATCTGACTGTTACTGTTAGTAGAATGATCTTCTCACAACGAAGTGTGTAGTATTGGAGATTTTAAGTTGTAATAAGTCAAAAGTTAATGTTTTTCTATGGTATCAGTTTGTTGGTTGGCTTAAATCGTTAGCACGAAGGAGCAGAACAGTACTTAAATTTTCACGTGTGCTTTAACGTTATAATGCCAGGAATTATTTCTTTTTCTGTGTTGTGAGACTGTCAGGGTTTAAATCGTTTGTACTATCGTACTGAATCGTCATACAATTGTAAAGTAGAGCGCCAGAATTGAATCTTTTGCCTAGCGGTAGACTGAAACTTGACCGTTAGCACTATAGAAGAGGCGAATAGTAATGAAATTTTTTAATATTATAGGGCCAAAATTATATTATTTTTGCTAGTTGGGGATTGTTAATACTAGACCATTGAAGACGTTGCTAGTGTTGAATTCTCACCAATCACCTAAAGTACAAGTGTCAGATTTCCAATTCCCACTTCAGTGAAAACGTCAACAATAGGTGCGATAGAAGTCAACGTGACTGGATTGCCCCAGCTTTGTGCGTTTGTCAAACTCTAATCTTGACATGAAGTGTGCGTTACTGTTATGATGGCAGTAAGTTCTGCCTAATTAATACACGAAAAGACAAACAGGTTTGTGTACAATATAGATAATAGTTGTTTCTTCTACAGAAGTGGGATTGGAGTTCAATTAGATCAGTCGGCGTGGAGAAAACTATGCGCTTTACAAGCTATTCTATCATTCTTTCATCTTGGATATAATCCGTGGACCGGCCTTGACATGTTTTATAATACAAGCCCTGTTCGTGAAATGTTTTGAATGCATACATGTCAAGCTCTTGGAGCTTCTGACCATAATTTTCGCCCCGAGAGACCATAATTTTCTATCGAAAACCATAAGAAATGCGTAAAACGGTAAACACGCACATACAAATAATTTTAAAAACAAAACAATAATAATAATAATTTTAGCAAACACATGCAAATTCACCTGCATTTTTTAAAATAACAAACACTGTACCATACAAACAAGCAACTTAATAAGATTAAAAAAACACACACACACACAAAAACAAAAAAAACTTTCATACTGTGCTTTATCGTTTACTTACTGTGCTTTATCTATTGCAGAAAATAAAAAACACCCCTCTCTCCCTCCCCCCCCCCCTCAAAATAACACCAAACAAACAAACAAACAAAAACCAATCCAAATTACTTAATAGAAAAAAGAAATACACTGCATTGCACACAATTATGTCACTGGTGATCTTTGTTATAGTCATCAGTGCATTACTTCCCCTTCTCCAGCATTCTGACACTGGAGCTGAATGAACGGAAACCTTTCCTCCAAGACGAAAACAGTGTATAGAAATGCTATGGGCATGCGCAAGGCCCGTACTTCCTCCGAGATCACAATCGCGAGCAAGCGTGACTCAGAATTGTTCTCTAGGCTGTTTTTCGGTTTAAAATAAAATAAAAATTTCGGATTAAAAAAAAAAGGGTCGGGGAAAAGAAAAAATACGTAAGATTTTCATCTTACGCCGTAAGGTGAAAAAAAAAGTTGAAAATACGTAAGAATTACGGAAAAAACGTAAGACTTGACATGTATGTGAATGGTTTGGTGCGATACATCCTTAAATGTATTTTGTTTGTGTTTTGTGATAGTAGGCCTATTGACGGAGTTTAGGCTTACCTTACTGTCCAGCATTTTAAGGGGGGGGGGGGGGTGGGGGGGGGGAGAGGGGGATCGGGAGAGGGGGCGGGGAGGAAGGATAGAGGGAAGATACATCGATGATGAAAACGGATTTTTTTCTCTCTTTGAAGGTGGGAATGAAGTTGTTGAAGTCAAGGGAAACTTTAAAACGTTCTAGTAGAGTGTTTATATAACCGTGCCTTATCAGTGTCTTGCCTTCACCTGTTTGTCATCGCCCTCTTTGAGGTAAGAAGGTTAGGTCCTCTTGATTCCAGTTTATCATTGTTTTCTTCTCTCTAGTCATGTTTCACATTTTTCTTCAGTAAACACGATTTCCATGAATTGTGACCTATATTTAAAATATTCAAAATTTTTTTTCAGTGTATTTAATCACGCACATGCATTACAAAGTATTTAAAAACTTTAAAAAAAATAAATTATTTTGTTTTGTCTACAGAAATTTAAGTAAAATTCAACACTCACATTGGAACAAAAATGTTCTTTCTAACTGGCTTTTAGTTTAAGTTCTTTCTAGTTATATTGTATGTGGCGTTTTTTTTCATGTCACTGATAGTTTAGTTGCTGTTTTATTAAATCCATCAGTTAGGTGTACTTGATTTTAGCTGCTTTTGAAACCTACTGTCAACCCATGAAAATAAAATCTGTCGACACGTACTCTGATTCCAGAAACATTTGTCAGTGTATATTTATCAGCCTGACATTCGGCGTGACAAACTAGCACGTTGTTTATAAGTTTGACTGCTAGGAATGCCTGTGGGAGGATTAAGATGGTTATCTCCAACCTGACGACATATCGGTATGTCTTAAATCTCTCTCCTCCAATCGTTTCAAAACACACTTTTTGACTCACGCCTGCTGTTTCCTTGGATCGAGAAGAACCGTTGTGCGTGCGTGCGTGTGTGTTGAAGGTAAATCGGTGATAGGCACGGAGAGGATAAAGAGAGTGGTTTGAGGGAGAGAGAGAGAGCGAGAGAGAGAGAGAGAGAGTGAAAGAAAGAGAGAGAATGAATGAATGAATAATGACACTTCTTCCCTGTTCAGACTCTAACTCGTGGATTAAAATTGAAGTTTAACGTCTGCACCTACCGTTGGCAATACGGCAAAGGCCATCCCAAAGAAAGAGGGGATAGAGACCTAAATCAACACTGAACCATCACAGCAATCATACCGCTAAGATAGACAGTGAAAAATAGCCACTTTTGTCTTGCTCACCACCACGGGATATGGATTCGAACCCGAGTCATGGGCGTGCGAAGCTCGCATGAATCCGAGTTTGCGTTACGAATGGCCATTAAAAGAAGAGAAGTCCATGACGCATACAGAGTTTTTTGCAGTAGGAGGCGATGAAGCTGCAAAAGACCCATATTGTGCTGATTTGAGTATCGGAGACCTCTAGAGCTTGTTCATAGTCAGACTGAGAATGCTGGATATAACAGTCTGGAGTGCGGTGAAAGTACAAAGAGACTTTTTTTTTCTTTTCTTATCTTTTTGTTGTTGTTTGGGTTTAATAGTGCTCACAAAACTAGTCGTCACAGTGTAAGAGGTACACCAGAGGCGGTGTGTGACAACTGTTCACGTCATTAGTACAATGGAGAACCCGCACCTGTCATGGTGAAGATGTTCTTTCAGTATGTACTTTGTTAGCTCCGGCGAGTTAGCGTGCGGAGGGGAGGGCTAGGGAAATTAAACGGAAACAAAGAAACCAGGAGACAAAGACAGCATCCCCTGGTTACAAAAAGGAAAGAAAAACAATGTATGACCTTGGAAAGTGGTATATATTGTAGTAGGAGAGAGAGGGTGTGTGGCTGGTGATTGAAGGAGGGAGGGAGAGAGAATGCCTGTGTGTGTATGTGTGTTCGTGCGTGTCAGGGAGAGAGAGAGAGAGAGAGAGAGAGAGAGAGAGAGGAGGCAAGTAATGTTATGTTTGGCTGAAAAAGGGTTTATACGGATTGATCGGCTGGATACTTTTTCTAGGCACTCATTTGTTTGTGATTGCGTCCTGTATTAGTAGTAGTAGTTTTGTTAGTAGTAGTAATAGTCGTAGTAGTATTTGGGTTTATGTTATTTATTTATTGAATCGTTCTTATATAGCGCTTTTCTATGTGAAGAGCTGCTCAAGGCGCTGGCCGATACAGGATCTAACTCAAGCCGCCCGAGTGTGCTCGTTAGAAAGGTGAAATAAATAAACACAATAATAAATGAGTAAAGGATGAGACGAATAAAGCCCTCTATCTTTCAAGAAGGCATATCTATTAAGTTGTCCTGAACTGAGATTTGTATCTTTTCTACTACACCAAACTTTCCTCTTCGAAAGCATTCCTAAAGTATTTATTCAACGACGTATTTCAGTTGTATCATAGTGAAGGAAACGTTGAACGCCTACAACACCTACAAAGATTTATTACACTTCTTAACATTTGTCCTTGCTCTTATCACCCTAAAATCTGTAAACCGGAATAACCTCTATCCTGATCGACCTTTCTTTCAAATGCCGTTAATGTTTCATTTCAACAGCTTTACATTCCACATTTGGGCACTATCACAGATCAGGATTGGTGTCCTCCGTTGAAGATCGTTGGATCGATCGTAAAAGATCGTTAGATTGACAGTTCCACCCTCAGACCTGCAGAGAACAGGGACACGATCTCACGAGCTTCACGGCAACCGCAGTTGTCGTCCTTGAAAAATTATGTTTCCTGTGTTGAAATGTCCGTGAATCGAAGTGTGGGTGTGTGTGGGTGTGTGTGCATGTGTGTATGTGTGTGATTGGTAAATATATAATTTTATTCATCATGGAAGCTTGCCTTGAAAACTGAAAGTGATAAAGCCATGTTTTGACATCATAATTTGTGTTCGTGTTTTCCCCTCTCACTTCCGGTTCTTGCGTGTTTCTTTTTTTTTACTTTGATTATTATTTGGGTTTTGGTCACTTTTGATGTTGCAATTCCTCCTTTTCCTACCCCCACCCCACATACATTTATGTACATACTTACACACGCGCTCGCTCGCACGAACATACGCACACACACACACACACACACACACACACACACACACACACACGCACACACTCACACATTCCTTTCAAGAATCAAGACACTGTATTACCCGATGAATTCAAAACACGTAGGATTTTGTTTTGGGGGTGTCTTCAGTATTCGTGTTATCTTCTATGAAGAGATTTGTGGGAACCATCCCTCAAGAATCCCTGTACGTAGTGCAGTGTTTCGCGTTGTTACTTTTGCTGTGTATTTCCTTACAAAAGACTTGACGGAAGATTCAACACAAACAAACACGAACTAATGTTAAGTCATTGGACTGTTTGTGGGTAGCTTTGTAGGGGTTGGTGGCGTCACGTTGTGAGCCAGCTTGCCTCAAGTCTGCTTTGTGAGTGAATTGACTGGGGTTTGATTGTGACTTGAACAAACTGTAGCGTGTCAATAGAGCAGCATACTGGATTTCGATCTCCATCGCCAGCGCCTTTTACAGCTATTTAAAACTTGATACTGACTATACGCGAGTGCAGTGTTTGTTTCATTACAATGAATTCATTACATATAAAGCGTTTTAATAGCTCCACTTACACAAACACTCCATCACGAGCGCGGTATGCACACACACACACACACATGCGTGTACGAGGTTAAAATGGGGTAATTTCACCTACTTCGCGGCCCTTAGGGTCAAGTTTCTTCAAAAAAGCACCCTTTTCGCAAAAAGTTTGACCTAATTCCTCGCCTCTAAGAGACGAAGTAGGTCAAGTTTCTTCAAAAAAGCACCCTTTTCGCAAAAAGTTTGACCTAATTCCTCGCCTCTAAGAGACGAAGTAGGTCAAGTTTGTTCAAAAACACAGCTAGGATAAGGAACTTTCCTCGACGATTAGGGTAAGGCACCCGACTCGACGATTAGGGTAAGGCACCCCTTCAAGAAAAGGGTTAGGGTCAGGGCTAGTTGCAGCGCTGCAACTAGAACCCTTTTCTTGAACGGGTGCCTTACCCTAATCGTCGATGCGGGTGCCTTACCCTAATCGTCGAGGAAAGTTCCTTATCCTACCCGTCTGGAAGATGCACTACAACTACACTTGGTCAAGTGTACTTGTAGTGCATGTGCACTACAACTACACTTGACCTGGTGTAGTTGTAGTGCACATGCACTACAACTACACTTGGCCAAGTGTACTTTAAGTGCACATGCACTACAACTACACTTCGTGAAGTGTAGTTGTAGTGCACATGCACTTAAAGTACACTGCCAGCAGTGTAGTTGTAGTGCACATACACTACAACTACACTGCCATGTACTTAGAACAAATGAGGAACGCCAGACAAACGGTGAACGACAAAATTACCTCATTTTGTACTATAAATGGCAAATTCCGTTCCTCATTCGTGACGTTTTACAACTACACAAACACACACGCACACACACATACACAAACACACACGCACACACACAGTCACCCAGTAGCGGGATAGGACCCTTGTACCCAATTTAGCAGTACATTTACACCTTCACTATCACCACCGCGCACATTCTTTGCAAACAGACCAGATAACTCGTAGGGCCTATTCAGGCATTTCTTTTACAAATCGTTAAATGTGGCAAATGGGATTCAATATCTGTACTTAAAACCATCAAATTTAGCAGAAAGAAGAAATGTAATTATTGTCTTCAGATTTATGCGAAAAGTGTCCGCATAATCTGCCTTCTCAATGCCCCCTTCCCTCCCCCCCCCTCCTTCCCTCCTTCTCCCGCTACTCTGCAAGAACATTCCACCAGACCGATGCACTGCGTCCGAAAGACCTTTGGCCCTTCAATTGCAAATAAGGATTTAGGAGTTCGGTCATGGTCGTCGTCTTCGACTGTAATGAAGAAATTCCAACAGTCTAATTAAACGGAGGCGTTAAGTAGGAGTATCCTGTAATACATCATAGTTCGTGATAAAAGGAAATATAGCTGATGTAGCGGATTTCCACCTGCTTCCAATTTAAGCCCCGTGCTTACCCTGGAGCCGGAAGCCTAACGAATCAATATTGTATGGGACGCTTTGTATATAAATCACATACCAGTGGGCGTTCAGCCCTTAACTGATCACAAGGTACTATCACTGTGGCCGCTGACTGTGTTGAGCTACTTTAAATGAGTTGGATGTATTATTATAAACTTGAGTACAGGAAAAATATTATACTGCTTTGCTTGGTGGAACTTTATTTTATAGTGCGCATAGAAGATCCGATCGTCGCAAATCATGAAACTTGCAAACTTGCAGTCTACATGGACATATACCGATAGGAGAACATTTTGAGTCATCTTTCATTTCCTTTTAGGCTGGATCGGTCGTTGCGCTGTTCGCCATCATTGTTTACAAGTTATGGTCAGTCTTTTGCGTCAAACAAACAGCGAGAGTAGAGCCAACGAAACTATAGAGTTTTACATTGGTTTTGTTATACTTAACATGTTCTATTTTCCCTAAAGCAGTAAGTTTGGTGCTGGATAAGAAAAAATTATTTAGATCTGTAATTTGAGTTGGTGAATTGCAAGGCCCGTTGTTCTCGGAGTGGTTACCCCATAGCATGACTGTAAGTTTGCTCTGGAACGCAAGTCCGAATTTCATGGTTATTATTAATATACTTTAAACTTCAACAAGGAATTTGGAGTTTTTGTCAGGTAGTTTGTCAAGGTTATGACAGCTCTTTGCAACAGAAAATCTGTACAACGAGCGTGGAGTTGTACGCCTTACAAGTCTACATCATCATTTAAAAGGCCTACAAAGGTTCCTACTAATCTTTTGGAATTTTAATATGTTAAAGGGTCCCACAGTCATAGGTAGAATCATTAAACACTGCCAAAGCATAGCTAGTTAGATTGATTGATTGATTGATTGTTGCTTTAGGTCCAGCGGACTCTTCCGAGCCAAATCAGGACCGGAGCTAGTTAGATTGAACGCGATACAAACCATCTTGATCTTCTTTAGTGGCATCCCTCCTCCCCCCTTTTTCTCTACAATTTCCATTTTATACTTCGAGATGCGCAATAGTATTGAACACCTCACATTTTCTCAAGTACTTGATACCGTCCCTCTAGAAGTATGTTATACCATCATCTACTTTAATATCACTGTCAAAGACGTCGCATTCGTTGTCCAAATCAATAGAACCTAACTAACTGCACATAGTATTTCCAAAAAGTTTTCAAGTTGCGTGCATATTATTTACACTTTGACCTGCTGCATCGAAAGTATCCGGAATTGTACTACGTCAGTCTTTATTGCGCCTCGATGAAAGGTGCTGTTACTTGCTTTTATGAACTGACGTTATACTCTATTCTGACTGTAATGTGTCAGCGTGACTGTCAATGATTGTTGTACACAGCCAAATAATTTTCCAATGCTGTTTGTTGGGACACTAAAGATTCTGATTCCTGTTGGATCAGCCTCAGGTTTCTTAGCAAAGATGCAGTGCGTGTGTTTTGCACGGGTGCAGGTAGATTAACAGAGGAAGGTATTTAAACCCACTAAGAGTATAAGAGCCATGGAAGTTTTGTTACTGGCAGATCTGTAAGCGTCAGTATATGCTTCCTCTCATTACCTGTTTGGAGGCTTCCTCATACTGAACCTCTCGCCTCACACCCCCACAGTACCCGCCACAACTTCCTTCTACATATCCAGATGATTCTTAAATCTGCTTCTTTATTTTCTTCTTCTATAGAAAAGCAGTTTGAAGCGATTGTTCTTTGTCAGATCGATGGTATGGCCACGTCATAAGACCATCCTGCAAGGCACAGTGCAAGTAGGTAGAAGAAGAAGGAGACCTAAAAGGAGGTGGGAGGACAACATTCGAGAATGGACTGGCTTGACACTGAGCGAAGCCATGAGGGTTGTTGAGGACAGAGAAAGATGGAGTACGCTGGTTAAACGATCATCGGTGCTACCCCAACTACCTTTGAGTTACGGGATAGGATTGGATAGGATAGGTTCTTTTTCCTAATGAAAATGTCTTTGTTTTGCTCC
This sequence comes from Oncomelania hupensis, assembly GCA_036898135.1. NCBI lineage: Eukaryota > Metazoa > Mollusca > Gastropoda > Littorinimorpha > Pomatiopsidae > Oncomelania > Oncomelania hupensis. Next base: position 115,795,895 of record CM072512.1, read on the forward strand.
AATGCACTTTTTTTGCTTCTGCAGCTGTTTTTGTTGTTGTTGTTGTTGTTGTTGTTGTCTCAAAGCTTTAACGCACTACACAGCAACACAGTGTGTTGCGTAAAGAAATTTGCAAGCTAACAGAGAACACATGCACACAGTAACCAACAGTTTCTCACTCTAAACAAACTCTTGTCATGGAAGTCTCGAAATCTCTCAATTCCTCGCAGATCAGCGCCACCAGACGTGATCTCTCACTTTTGCAGTCTTCGCGAAACAGATGGAAATGTCCGCAATTTATCGCAGTTGAATTCAGATGGTCAGAGGCTGTCTGAGCCTCACTGCCAAAAGAATCAGGAAAGCAAGCGTTACCCACAGATACTCTGTTACCATGCCCATGATCGCAGTTTGTGTTGAATCTATGCCAGTTTAATCATTGCTAGCTCTCGTCCACGTGTTTGGGGACGAGAGTTTACCGCACAGTGTGCATGATGGCAGCTTTTCAAGTTCAAACAGGGTTTCGGAAAATGAAAAAGGGAAGGTGTGAAGATAAAAGATTTATGCAGGGAGGGGGCGGGGGAGTAAGTAGGGGCTAAAACATTTACTTGATCGTCTGATAGTGGGTTATAAAGTTGAATTATTTTAGAATTGTGAGATGATGCTGCAGCTGTTTTTGTTCTGTTGTTTCGAAAATTCAGCACCCCGTTTTCATTCTCTTTATTTTTCATGTCATTTTTTGAACTGTATAATTTGTTCGAATTTTCTTCCGTTCTTTGACGAGCAGAATGAAATATCTCAGACTGCCTTGCTTTGAAAAAGAGGTTTTTCATGATGTTCAGAGCTCTCGAACCCAGTTTATAGAAATCAGACTTAGCTGCCCTTCAAGAGTCCATGCAAAGCATTGAAACATCATATTTCTTAACAAGAAAATGGGCACGACAGTGCTTTTACTAAATATATTCAGGCTTTCTTGTTGCCTTGTTTGGTTATGAGATGAGATCTTTGGTTACTGCGTTACGGAAATATTGTTCCACCTTCTCAAATGACCGGGAGCAACGATGGTTTGTTTCATGTTACCGTGGCTGATGCTCAGGTAGATGGCTACCTGCGGGCGGGGGTGTGTGACCGGTCAGCTGGTACCTTCGTGTTTTCTTTCCAACGTCGAGGCTTACTGAGTGGTCAGTATAACTATGATAAGCCATCGTGGGTTGTTTGTTTTTTTTCCCCTCCTTCTCTCAATCTTCCTATTCCCTTTTTCTTTTTCATCACAATGATGCATGGACTGGAGAATAAAAATCATCTACCTCCTCCTAGCCTCCTCCTCCGTTTTCGTCATCGTCCTTCTCTTCTTCGTCATCATTCTCCTTATAATCAGCATCACCATAACCAAACCATTGTGAAAGAATTTACTGGAACGGCGCAAAATCCGGTTATTTGTTTAGTACCAACTTGGCGGCACATGATTGGACTAAAATGGTGGCAGATTTGTAGCTTAGTCTGAATTAGATCACAACCGACTTAACTGTGTGCCAAACGTCTTCTCTCCTTGGCCGGACATCTTTAGTTAAATATGGAGGTGGGTCATACCCAGACGTAGGGGCCGGGTAGCTCAGTTGGTAAGAGCGTCTTGCTAGTAACCGAAAGGTCGCTGGTTCGAATCCCGGATTGGTCAACGTGTGATCATATTATTTTCCCCTTTACCAACAACTGGCCCGCTGGTGTCAGTATAAATCGGTCCAGTAGTCACCTATATGCGAAAGTGTCGTGTGACTATAATCTACAAACAACAACAACAACAACAACAACCCAGACGTATGCCAAATCTTGCGTCTTCCTTCTATTTACTATAGTGCTAGCCTAGAAGGGTTAATTTAAGCGGGCACTTTGGGGACTGTTTGGTCAGCAAACAGCAGGGTCTTGGCCAGCGCTGGGACCAGGGAATGCCATACTCAAACTTCGGGTCTTTAGGACGATTAAGCACCGTGTATTAAACATGAGCGAATATTAAAGTGCAACCTCGACCCTAATCGACGTTTTATTTTTAAAACCGTTCTTTCAATGTTTTGCGAAGGAATCCCTTTTAACCATTTAAGTCAACATTCTTCAAACCCTAGTTTTGGACTCGCATGGAATATTTGTATGGACATTTTTTGGTTAAGTGATTTTCGAAGCCTTCGATTACCCGTGCTTATTAAAATCTTGTTGCGCAATCATAACGTTTTTCTTTCCAATAGCGGAAGCATTTTACTGTTTATATGAATATAAAGACTGCATAAGGGATGATGGAATTTGCATTCGTATTGTCAATAATGTGGTGACCTAAAATGGCCCAGGTTTATACTGCATAATAATACTGTATTGTTAAATCTGGGTCTGTGATGGGGAAGATGAAGGGAGGAAGAGGGGGAGAAGGAAGAGGAGGAGTAGGCAAAAGAAGAGGACGAAGCTAATCTCTTTTAAGTGAGGATTCTGGGACAGTACGAGATAGGTTAGTAGGTGATGGCACCCGGTAGTGAATTCTTTTCAGATCGTTGTAAGATCAACACATTCCATGAAAGTCGCTGCCTGTCAAACGAGAGAAAGACGGTGTTCAACGATTGAGGAGAAAAGGAAGAGAGAGCAAACTGCGCAGAGAAGGAGGAGTAAGAAGAAGATGATGATAGTGGTGATGAAAGTTGTTGTATTATAAGTAATCTGTGCAAGAGATTTATTTCTGGTTAATATCAAGGTCCGCGATCTTTTTTCTCTGTGTCTGCCTACTAAACTCAATAGCTGCTTCACTTATAATGATGTTCTCAACTTAAACATGCAGGCTTTGCACATAAGTTTAAATCAGTAAGAGACACCATAATAATTTAGTATGTTATGGAACGTAGTAAATAATTTGCAACACTGCAGCTTTAATGCAATATTAATTATGTTTTCTTTGCCGCAGTCATGACACAATAATAATAAGCTAATTGATTTTTTACCTGCACCATAGTACGCAGTTTTAGCCCATTAGGTCCAGAATGAACACTTTACTTTCCTATCCTATCCTATCCTGTCCCGTAACCCGAAGGTCGTAGGGGCACCACAGATGATCGTTTAACCAACATACTCCATCTTTCTCTGTCCTCAGCAGCCCTGATGGTTTCGCTCAGTGTCAAACCAGTCCATTCACGAATGTTGTCCTCCCACCTCTTTTTCGGTCTCCCTCTTCTTCTACCTCCTTGCACTGTGCCTTGCAGAATAGTCTTTGAAAGGCCTGATGATCTGGTGACGTGGCCATACCATCGGAGTTTCCGTTTCTTCACCACTGTTAGCAGGTCATCGTGTTGTCCAATGGCTTGTGTGATGGTCTGTCGGACTTCGTCGTTGGTGATGTGTTGGGTATAGGAAATGCCCAGAAGTCTTCTGTAGCACCTCATCTCCATGCTTTGTATTGTTCGTTGGAGATCTGCTCTGAGGGTCCATGCTTCGCAAGCATATAGGAAGATGGAGATGACAAGGGAGCGAAGCAGTCTTACTTTGGAATGTAGACTGATGGTCCTGTCTTTCCAAATGGGCTTCAACCTTGTCAGGGCAGCAGTTGTTTACTTTACTTTACATTATAAATATTGGTGTTTTGACCCTATTATTGCAGTTCCCTTCTACATAAGTAGTTCCACGTGGAGGTATTATATTAATGGAGATCTAACCCCTTCCAAGACCAGTTAAGTCCTTGAGAAGGGGACTGAGCTTTGATAGGTATATTAGAAGTACCTCAGAGGTGGGTGGTATTGTCACCCTGTCACGCTCAAAGGACGTAACGAGTGGTTTTTTTAAATTCGTTTCTGTTGTTTTTTTTATTGTGGGAACTGTGCCGAGTCCGTGGCCAGGGTCTTTACCTGAGAGTTTGTAGATAAAAGGGACGAGGGAGTTCCAATGTTGATGTCACGCCAACTATGGGAAAATGGAAGAGATGTGTGAGGCACTGGCAATTAAAACCCACGAGTATTCTCCGTCTTTGCTGATCGAAGCGTCAATGAATGAATGCGTTGTTCTTATTTATCAGTTCAAAGAGCTCCTCAAAACGCCTACCCAAAGCAAAATCTAATTCCAGTTGCCCGAGGCGCCAACTTGCTGTTTGTTGCGCGTACCGTTTCACGTCCTAGGCAACTGAACTACCTTGAACTACCTGAATGTAACATGTGCGTATAATTATGTGTGAGTTTACCACCTGCCCTTTTTTTTGACAGGATGACCCGATTCTTTAAAGTGCAGCTGTGGCGACAAAAGGGACGTGCACCATTGTATAAAGTCATAACAGAAAGTGATCGTGAATTGAACCCCAAGTCTAATGCACAGCAGACGAATAGTCTACTTATGGGATTACGCCACTATGCTAACAAATATACTACCCAGCAAAACAACAACAACAATAACAACAACAACGACAACAACAACAACAACAACAACAACCCTGCAAATTTGACATTATGCATGCCATCCTATATGCACGTTTCCCACACTTTGCTCCTTACTCCTCCTCGGCCCAGACGCGAATGAATAAATGGAATACATTAGGTCATATTAACATTATATGAGTTTCTGTGTGTACCTAAGTATTATATTCGCTTCTTCATTCTTCTCCTTTCTTCTGCTCCTTCTCTTTCATGTATGTACGCTAACAGTCTGTATTCCCCATTCATGCCTGCTTTTTTTTGGTCTTTTCATTGCAGTCTTTATACGTCCGCATACGAATACGTATCAGTACCCTGACCACATAGCACAGGCAATGTAAGGTTTTACCCTTCGCCTTGTAACCTATTTTGGGGGGCAGAGAGGGTAACGGGAGGGGAGGGGGGGTGAATTTACAGGCTCTTCGCATTGACAGCACCGTCCGCTCGTTCAGGCAGATTGTTCGCTACACCTGGGCACCATGCTGACTATCTGTGACTGTTGGACAATACAATACAACACAATACACAACTTTATTGGTCTCAAATGGAGCAATTTCAATGGCGCAGCACATAAGTATTTACAATTGGAACATGTACACGCAAAATAGTAACAATATAATTGTAAAAGTAGAAGTCAACCATTAACGTTAGATCACCCCTACATGACGCAACCACACTCAGCACACTGCATCATATCACCAATAGCAATTGCACTGAGATTAATATTAAAACGCGATACACAAAAAGAAATAAAAATAAATAATATCATACACTCTCTCACTATCTACATCCCCTTCTCACTCCCCAACCCCCAACATCCACACGCAAACGCACACGCACGCATGCATAACAGTCACCATCTCGGGAATAGCCGCGAGCTTCCACTGAAAGGAAGGGGACAAATAAATCTGAGCCATGCTAACAATAATAAATGCTGCATTAACTCTACTAGTAAAGAGCACTCTCCAAACTCTTTGCATTAGAGGTTTGGCATTGAGGGGGCACTTGAAAATCATCTTATCCTATCTCATCCTATCCTATCCCGTAACTCGACGGTCGTTGGGGCACCACAGATGATTGTTTAACCAGCGTACTCCATCTTTCTCTGTCCTCAGCAACCCTCATGGCAATGGCACTGAATAGAATAGACCCAACGTTTTTCGGCGTGCCCTAAAAGGCGACTACCGGGGGTGATGTCAGCACGGCATCACTGGGCGAAAGTCTTCTACACAGAAGTTACCGGCCAGGATGGAGGAACCTCACGTTAATACAGGTTCAACGACTACGTGCTCGTGGCAAAGGCGAGCCACACTGTGCTCGTGGATTTCGGCTGTGGCAACAACAGCGTGGAGAGGATTGGGCCCTGCCAGGTCTTTCTTGCCCCAGACACACTATATGATGAAAATCATCAGCTCATATAAAAAATTGCCTTGCACCATGACAAAGCTGTCTTTGAGCCGTTCGGCTTCTTATTAATACCGGCCAGTAATAGATAACATTTGTTGTTATTGTTATTGTAGTCCTATGTTTAGGATCAGATAATACTTGTCACAGGAATCTAAATTGTGCATTGACTCTGTAAACAAGGGGGCGCGTTGGCGTGGTGGTTTGGGCACCTAGTTTTAGGAAACGTTACCCTTTTCTTCATCTATAAAACAGTGACTGCTTAAATCAAGGTATACTTAACTGTAATATAAAGCTTTAAAACAAAATCTTTTTTTTAAGTCTTTGCAGGTAAAACGAGCAAGGGTGACGATTAAACTCAAATGCAAAAAGTGCTTTCACAATGTGCTTCTGTAGACCGCAAATCCGTCGAGTCAAACATCGTCATCTATTGGAATCTCGTTGTCAAGTCTGTACCGTGTGGTGTCATTCGATATATTTGCATGACTGTGTTGCTGTAAGGTTTTGGTTTCGTGTTGTTTCAGTGGAGCCAGGCTATTGGTTTCGAGTTGTTTCAGTGGAGCCAGACTATTAGTTTCGTGTTGTTTCAGTGGAGCCAGACTATTGGTTTCGTGTTGTTTTAGTAGAGCCACACTATTGGTTTCGTGTTGTTTCAGTAGAGCCAGACTATCGGTAGACCATGCCCTCATTTCTTGTGGGATTAATGTCAGGGTCGCGGGAAATTCAGATTTATTGATTAAAACCCAAGGGTCAGGTTTCTGTGCCTGGAACAGTTCAGGTCAGTTTCGTTACGGTATACACAGCCTCCGCGAACTTAGGAAGAGAGGGGGAAAAAAAACAGTGTTCGATTTCACAACGAAAATTGCCTACTAAATTCGACTTGATTCTCTTGAAAGCCTATTCCAATTTTGTTAAAACGAGAACGGCAGTTTTAAAGTCTGGGTGATCGTTATCCTTTAAGCTATAAACCTTACCGCCGAACGATCCGCCCTTGTTCTGAAACTAAAAAGAAAACTTTAAAGAGACCCCAATTCGAAGGCTTCGTTTACTTTTGGCAGACAACGGCTTTGCCCTAAGCTTAGCGTTGTTATTACATTAAGCAATGGTAAAGTGAGCTTGCGTTGCCCAAACCAGCCACTATTGTTTGAATTTTCCATTTCTGTTCTGACAGGGATTGATTTCCCCCTGTGTCACGGTACACCAATACCACAGCCCTGTGACCTTTGACCCTATTTCTGATTGAACCACGCGTCACCGAGAGTGCGCCTTTTTGGTGTCCGGTGAAGGGTAGGGTCTAAACCTTAATAAAAAAAAAACTTACCGAGACACTTTTTCTTATGGGTTCTGTCTCTTACCGGCTTTGGTAGATGCTAATTTTAGCGCAAGACCGACGGCCAGCGGTTGCTATTAATAGGCACAACACCTATACGGAATTTATTGCTTTAAAAGATGACTATACTTTCGAAAGAGTGTTTGTTTGTTGTAAGCTTATTTTTTTAGTGAGGCAACACTCATTGTGAATGTTAAAAGGACCTGTCGAGGGGGCATGGTCAATTTGCGTCCCTTAAAATCCAAAGTTTAATATTTTAATAAAAGGGGGTTGACCCGACGTGTGTCAATTTTAATAGAGCGGTTTACTGTGACACTTTTTGATTCCTTATTGTTTTGCAAGTCACTGATTATCTCCTATTGTACAGGTGTCAAACTCAAGGCCCGCGGGCCACATCAGGCCCGGCGTACAATTATATCGGGCCCGAGAGAGAATTTTAGGCAAAAATATTTTTCAATAGCCCTGCGATATAAAGTGCAATTCAGTGCAATTCAAATTCCCTAATTAGCAGCCTTGCCGAAAGACAGGCTACCTCAGAGTGTTCTCGCTTCGATCAGAATAAGTAAAAATAAAAGTTGTGTGATTGGGTGTTCGTTGTTACAATAACCTAGCAACGTTCAGTTATTGAATGTTGCTTATTGACTGTTTTTATTTATTTTATTTAATCGTTCTTATATAGCGCTTTACCAGCTCAAGAGCTGCTCAAGGCGCTGGCCGATACAGGATCTAACTCAAGCCGCCCGAGACGCCCACCCGCAGCCTTTGGGCGCATAGTCTGACGCCCGTACAACTGAGCACAATCCTGGGCAGCCAGGGATGGGGGAGAAGGACCTAAGTGCATGCTGGGTGTGTTCTTGTCACCGGCACCCACCCATCTAGGACATGAGCGTCAGGATCTTTAAAGTCCGTTATGATGGAATGTATGCGACACAGACTAGACCTCGGTTTATACTCTCATCCGAAGGAATAGGAAACGGGAGTAAAGTGTCTTTCCCAAAGACACAACACAATGCCCCGGCCTGGGCTCGAACCCGGGACCTTCAGATCCACAAGCCAAAGCTCTACCATTAGGCCACCGTGCCTGTTTATCCTGTTCGTCCCTCCACCTTATGTGTGATTTGAGTTTTGGCCCGCTGAGCGATCGAGTTTGACACCACTCTCCTATTGTTTGCATGGTCACTGATGAAACAAAAATGGTTTACAATTTGATATACTGTTTGACCATACCTCAAGCAGATATTTTATACCTACAAACGTTATAATTTCGCGAGTACCTGTTTTCCTTTTGAAGTCAGGCCTTGATTCCCTGTTGGAAGACAATGTCTTACTAAGCAACGGCTACGAGGGAACGGTATACTGCTTTGGAATTTTCAATTAGTATAGAGAACAACAGTACTGCATAATGTCTCTGTGTATCGTAACAGCTCTAGACAAGAGACGAGCACGGATGTTTATGCATATCTGTGTATATGGATCTGAATCCCTGGTATACAGGACCATAGTGTTGCAGATAATGTAGATGCAAACTGAACCTATATAATCGTGAAAAGGCCAACAATGCTGTATGTACAATCGGTAGTATCATCATGAATGCAAATCAGTTAGAACGAATTAACATTGAAGTTTAACATCCACACCCGCCATTGGCGATATGGCAGATATAACCATCCCAGTGCAAATAGAGTGTGTGTGGGGGTGGGGGTGGATAAAGACCTAAGTCAACACTGAATCACCAAAGCAATCATCCTGTTTAGGTAGATGGTGAAAATGCCCACTTTCATCTTACCCACCAAAGGGATTCGAACCTGACTCCTCAGAGTTCCAGGTGAACGCTCTACCATTTATTTATTTATTTATTTTATTTTATTGTTCTTATATAGCGCCTTTCCAGCTTAAGAGCTGCTCAAGGCGCTGGTTGATACAGGATCTAACTCAAGCCGCCCGAGGCGCCAACTTGCAGCCTTCTAAGCGCATCGTAATAACGCTCCAGAAATCTGAGCACAATCCTGGGCAGCCAGGGATGGGGGGAGAAGGACCTAGGTGCATGCTGGTTGTGTTCTTGTCACCGGCACTCACCCGTCTAGGACATGAGCGTCGGGATCTTTACAGTCCGTTTTGATGGAATGTATGCGACACAGACTAGACCTCGGTTTATACTCTCATCCGATTCGATTAAGTTCTAGCTGTACTTTCTCAGGGAAGGCAAGCTCTTCGATCTTGGAAAATCAGAGCGATACAGTATCGACATAGACATATCACAGAATTATTCCAATAGCCACCTGCTCGCACTGATAACCACAATGCGAATGTTTGACCAGCCGCTTGCAGATAATGATAACTTAACAGTTGCTGAATATTTGAAATCGCTGGTAGTTTTATGTGTATCACAGGGCCGGGCTCTAACCAATGTTCCGCAATAGCAAAAACAAAGTGGATCATCGAAAGCACAGCGGTAGTAGTAGTAGCGGACAGCCCAGGTATCATAGCGCTGTTGCAAAACTAGTGCAGATAGAGTTATCCGTCCCTGCCTTCACCTATGCCAAGGACACCCGCTAGTTCCGGTTGAGTATTAAGCATGGCCGCACGTAGACGGAAGACTTGTGGCGGAGAAAAACAGTATTGCGTTTGCTGCCCTAATTTCGCAGGAAAAGTAATTGAAGGGCGCATTGTCAAGTTACACACATTACCAGCTAACAAAACACTGAAACGACTGTGGGAACAACGTTTGCGACTGATTCGGAAAGATTACAACAATGTAAAATAAGATTCAAGATTCAAGATTCTTTATTGTCCAAACACAAGGCATGGATATTTGTTTAGCAGTGCAATAAGGAAGGAGATAACAACATCAAAATTATTACAAACATGGACATACAATATTGATACATTTGATATACTATCAAAAACAACTTCCATACCAAAATACAAATCTATAAACACTAACACACATGCATAAACAGATAACCAGCCACATACCCATGCGTACACATTTAACACACAGATAATTATTCCACAGTATATGTATACACAACTACAACACTCACCCATTCTTCCATGCCTTAGATCCATCCCAGATCATAATAATAATAATAATAATAATAATAATCATTATAATAATAAGAGTAATAATACAAAACAATCATCATAATATTAATAATAATCGTAATCATTAGAGTAATTAATAATTATAAAAATAATAATAATAACAATGCAACTACAACTAATAATAATAATAATAATAATAATAATAATAATAATAATAATACAACAGCAGCACCAACAGACAACTAATAATTAATATATGATAATAATGATAATAATAATGACAATACTACTACAACTAATAATAATAACAACTGAAAGACTGAAAATAATAAGACATAATTGCAGTTGCTTCACTGAATTAAAAACAAAAATTATTCTACTGTATAATAATGTTATCTTCTAGATAAACTGCAAAATTAAAATTTCTCAATTAAAAAATTAAAGCAAAGAAAAAGAAAGAGACTTCGAATTTCTCGTGAATGTAGGTCACTGACAAACGAATTAGGCCTACTGAACAAACAAATCAGCAATCAATGTTTAGGCAAGCAGCCATCCTGAGTAAAATTTGAACGATTGTACAAGAGAAATATAATTTATATAACCCTCCATCTTTCTTGCTTCAACCGGAACTAGCCGAACCCAAGGGCCGCAACCGATCCGCCACTTTCGCTTTCATTATGAAACAGCGCTATAGGTAGAAGGGTGGGATCACACTGCGTCAATGGCGAAATGAAAATAACAGTCCTATAACTGGGAATACACTGCTTCGCGGATGTATCCACTGGGTAACTGCTTCCTGAATACCACCCCAGTACAGGTCACAGGCGACTTCATGGTTCATCATTATGTCGCAAATTCACATTGTTACGTTGAAACGAACGAAAGTGTGTCTAAAGCGCGCACGATAGATCTAATCGTTTCGATTTGCAAAGTATTCAATAATGGAGTTTATTTACCTTTGATTTGAGTTTGCATTGTTGTTAGGAGAGGCTTTGTATAACGTTGATAATTTGCGAAGTTTCTGGATCTGCGTGTTTACTCCTGATAGAAATTTCCGGATGGATATCGAAGGTCGTGAATGTTCCCGGAAGTAGAGAAAATGTGTAATGACGTAAGCCAGTGATGACGATCTTTAGTTCGATTGGTGGCAGTACGTCATTTCAGAATCAGAATCAGAATCAGAATCAGAATCTTTATTGTCCCCATGAAAACACAAGGAAATGTGTGTGCGGCGTACACTTCATCAAAACAACGGCACAAAAGCAATAAAACACAAAAGACTTCAGGGATTAAAACAATACACCCCAAAGAACAGAAAAGCAGTTGTACACAACATGAATGTAGCTTATGAAATAATAAAAGTCATGCATCCTACTTTCTAACCCCTAACACAAAACACCCACCTACACACACACCCACACACACCAGAAGTTAAAAAGTTACCGGTACAGTATTTAATGCAGACTGTCACTGGCCTGTGGCCGGACCAGTAATGACGTCACTTCTAACCTAGTTACAGTGTTCTAAACACACAACGGGAGTTGTGCTAAGTCTGTGTTTATTTCAGTTCAGTGCAGATCAACTGCAATTCCTGGATATTATTTTTATACGTACACAGCAGGACCCAAGAAACAAAGACCTGAATTTCCAAGCAGTATACATGTTTTTGATATTATGAACCAGACTGCCATGCAAGGAGAAACTGGGTCAGTACAGGGTTCTGATGATTAACTTTGCACAGACTAAGTATGGTTATGCATATGAATCTCTTAAAAACTAGACGACTAAAATCTATTGCTCTAAAGTAAATTACATAGAATCACGCTGGATCCAGCTGATAATAAAAGAGTCAAGCTACAAAGAGGTAAGTAATAAATGCTTCAACCTACAAATTTTCCTCCACATGCAGGTTTATTATAGCTAAAATAAACAAAACAAAACAAAACAATACTTGTACAACCACTCCTACAGGCATACACTCATGCACACACATGAATACACCCCACCACTACTGTTAATAACAATAATCACAGTCGGATTATGACATATAAAATGATATTGCATCCAATCTAACAATCATTATCACAGTTCTTGATGATTAAGAGTCAGTCCAAGACGATGATGATGATGGTGATGGTATGTAAATACATGTTCACATTGACAGCAGTGATGGGAATGACAACAACAGGAAAAGGTAATCATAGCACATTGCACGGGCTGTTTTTAATTATTTGCAAAGAACCAATTTATGTACTAATACTGTTGAGATAGCCAATAATGGTAATTACTACTAGTGTTGTTGTTGTTGTTGTTGTTGTTGATGATGATGATGATGATGATGATGATGATGATGATGATGATGAGGATGAAGATGAGACTGCCAAGGATGAAAGGCCATTTGTTCTTAACAATGTCCTAATAAACATAGCAGTGAAATAAACAACAGACAAGTTTCAATTTCAATTTCAATTTGAATCAGAAAATAGCAGCATCTGGAACATAAATTTGTGTACATATAACTGCTGCAAATTCATATTATTTTTGACAGTGACAGAATTTTGTTTTTGATTGATATAAAGTACAAATGGTAATCTGATGAATAAAATTGATAAGCAACAAGATTGATATAAATAATGATGACAATGGGGATGGTGATAATGATGATGTTGATAACGAGGATGATGGTCCTGGCAAAGGTGATTCAGGTACTCCTTTTGTATCCAAGCTAATTTTTCTACCTGGTGATTGATAATGATAGTACACAGTTAATCCATTCACTGCCATCCATCCTGGGTAACAACCATCCACTATTCTGAGCCTCGTCGTCCTCTATTGTTGAAAGTGCGGATTGCTGTTGGAAGGAAAGAGTCTCTAAAGCGACATGTTCTACACCGCATGGACAGCATACGCCCTGATCCGCGTTTTGAAATGCAGGCAGAGACAGCATCATGCAGTGGATGACTTGAATCCTGCTTGATTTTCTCTAGCTTCTTCACTGCAGTCTGGTCGAACAATGTTGCTAGCTGCCTTGTGTCCTTCCCCATCAGCGTTGACGCCACAGCAGTGATTCTATCCAGTCTGTCCGTGTCGGCTTTCTTGGCAGAGCTGTAGTAGCACAGCTGGTTGTAAAGCACAACACTCTCAATGACAGACTGGTAGAATAGATACAGGATTGTGCTGTTGACCCTGAACTGCTTCAGTTTCCTGAGGAAGAACAGCCGCTGATTCGCCTTCTTATAGCAGGCGTCAATGTTGTCTGTCCATGCCAGTGTGTCATCAATGGTTGTCCCGAGGTACTTGTACTTTGATACTCTGCGGACCTCTTCACCCTTGATAACAAGCGGTTCGATGCTATTGGACTGTCGACGGAAGTCAACCACCATCTCTTCCGTCTTTGTAATGTTGAGTTCCAGGTAGTTGCGGTCACACCAAGCCACCAGCTCATCAACTGCTGCTCTGTATGAAGCTTCATCACTGCTGATCAGACCAGTGAGTGATGTATCATCAGCAAACTTCACCTGGATGTTGCTTAGGTCAAAGGACTGGCAGTCGGCGGTGTATGTGGTGAACAGGATCGGTGATAATACACAACCTTGTGGAGCACCGGTGTTGGTCACCAGAACTGACGACAGAGTGCCTCCAACCCGAACCTGCTGTCGACGCCCAGTCATAAAGCTGTAAATCCATGAAACCAGCATCGGACTGACTGACATGGCCAACAGCTTCTCAATGAGTAGGTGGGGCTGAATAGTGTTGAAGGCACTCGAGAAGTCGAGGAATAGGATTCTGGCATAGGATTTCTACCATGTACCATATTGTTCCAGAAAAGAGAGAGGTTATTTAATCGTGTGCCGAGTCGCTGTTGGGATAGTAAAGTTGTTGATAGTGATTTGGAAAGTTGCTGTGAAAGTTGTTGAGTTGAATTGAGAATTGTATGCAGTTGTTGATGTGAGCTGAATAAAAGTGGAAAACTTCATACGTCGACTTTGTGACTTGTATGCTGTTTGGACGGGCTGTGTGAATAAACGAATCTGAGTTACACCCTATCAGGAATTCAAGCATCGGGGCTGAATCAGATACTGATAGAAAACACCAACATCGAACTTGAGTGTAACATTTTGGGGGTCAAGCCGCGATTCACGCCATAGCCAAGGGTTCAACTGCTACAACAAGCGAGTCAACGTTACGAGAAGCAGTCATCGAGGGTAGCCGCCAACGAGTTGCGTCGAGAGGGGCCAACATACTGGGACTACATCCGATAGGTTCGGGTTGACTGCAAGGGCGTGTAGTCGCTGAAGAGTTGCTTCGTGAGCGAACAACAGATCGGGACTACGTAGCTGCCGTAAGACTACGTCGAGGGACAGTCTCGGAGCTACATCGCCAGTGTTACAGAGAGCGTCGAGCGGACGTCGCGTCTACTTCAGCACAGGAGCGTATACATCAACACCAGCGTGGTGCAGCGTCGCATACGACGAGGACAGCGGGGCCTGCGTCAGCGAAGGCGACTAGTGACAAGCATCAGCGCTACTGCAGAAAGCGTGCTGTTCTAGAACAGTCTAGAAAGGTACAGCACAGTCAAGAACTTTCCAGAAAAAAAGAACTCTACAGTCAAGAACTTTCTAGAAAAAGAACTTTCTTGAAAAGAACTTTCCAGAAGCATCAAGATGGCTGACTTCTGGCAGAAAGGGGTTGAACTGAATCTAAAAGGCAAGCAGCTGACGGAGTACGTAAAATCCCAGGAGAGAATACAAGAACGAGAATTAGAAGAGCAGCGTCGCCGCGAAGAAAGAGAATTGGAAGAGAAGCGTCTAGAAAAAGAAATAGAACTAGAACAGAAGCGTCTAGAAGTAGAAGAGCAGCGTCGCCGTGAAGAAAGAGAATTTGAACTGAAGCGTCTGGAAATGAACAGCAGCGGCAAGAAAGAGAAGATGAGCGCAGGCGTGAGGAAAGAGAAGCTGATCGGCAGTTCCAACTAGAGTTGGCGCGCATCCAGCAACAACAGCATGCGCCACAAGTTATCAGTGACAACACGGCTCCAAAATTGCCAGCCTTCGTCGACGGGAAGGACCAGATTGACAGTTATCTGGCGAGATTCGAAAGGTTCGCTGAAAGCTCTAACTGGCAACCTCAAGACTGGGCAATTCGACTGAGTGCACTTCTGACGGGGCAAGCTCTCGAAGTTTACACCAGACTGTCGAACGATGACGCCAAAAACTACGACGTCTTGAAAGAGGCCCTGTTGCAGTGCTACAACTTTACAGAGAAGGGCTACCGTAAACGCTTCCGTGAATGCCGGCCTAAGTCAGACGAGACGCCAAAGCAGTTTGTGGAGCGCCTGTCGTCATATCTACACAAGTGGGTGGAGTTATCAGGCGAAATGAAGTCTTACGACAGTCTCCATGACCTGATCGTGAAGGAACAATTTCTCAATGCCTGTCACAAGGACCTAGCGACCCACTTAGAAGAACAAAAGCTGCAGACGCTTAAAGATGTGACTGAGGCTGCTGAAAGATATCTTATCGCTCATGGGAAGACCCTGGGGCCACCCAGCGCGACGAAACATTTTCAGAAGACTGGAAACCATGTGAACCAGATCCAGGGAAGCCAGACGAGCCAGAGACAGACAGACTCCACGCCTCCTCCCAGAGAAGGGCATTCAAGAGGCTGTTTCACTTGCAACGCTACAGACCACAGAGCAGCTAACTGCCCTCAAAACAAAAGTAGCGGACAGCGGAGCAGTACGGACAACGCAGCGGCGGGCAACCGGCAGAGGCGGTTCTCCAATCAACGGCAAACCAGTAGATCTGACCATCAAGTGTGCGGCGGGAGCGTCATTCTTCCGAGTGAGACCGAGCGCACAGCTACCCCTGCGGACGTGCAAGAGTGCATGACTGATGGCCAACTCCTCCTTGCCAACGGGAAATCCATCCCCGTCGTCGCCAGCGCAGCTGTGACCGTACAGAACATGCCTGTTTCCAAGGGACGCGTCGGAAATCATGAAGTGACTGTTTTAAGAGACTCTGGCTGCAGTGGGGTCATCGTCAGAGAAGACCTAATCGCTAAAGAACAGTTCACTGGCGATTCTAAATGGACACTTATGGCCGACAGCAAATGTTTGAAAGCGCCAGTTGCGAAGATCCATGTCAACACCCCTTTCTACATAGGCGAAGTAGAAGCGGTTTGCCTGAAAAAGCCGCTATACGATTTGATGATCGGGAACATCGACGGCGCGAGACGACCCGACGACCCCGATCTAGAGTGGAGTCCTGCCTCAACCCAACGCGTCGAAGTTGTGGAGGAGGATCCATTGCCATTTCCCGATGGAGACATTACAGAGCTGCTACGGGACAATGTGGTTACTCCGGCTCAGCCCTGCCGACCAGAGATCGTCGGTGCTGTTACTACCAGGGCCCAGGCCAAGAGAGACAAGACGTCTACGCCACTGAAGGTCGCCGACCACTCTAAAGCTGCCATCGTGGACAGAGATAAGCTGATTCAGCTCCAGGAAGATGATAGTACTTTAAACAAGTACAGGAACCGCCAAGACCACGTGACCAAGGGCAGTGGCACGGTCTATTTTGAGGTGAAGGCCAAAATCCTGTACAGAATCTTCCAGCACCCGAGGGTCAACGGAGGTAAACCACTACGTCAAGTACTGGTACCATTACCCCTAAGGCGCCAGGTGATGGAAGTAGCGCATGACTCAATCATGGGAGGTCACTTAGGCATCAAGAAGACGTCAGACAGAATCCAGGCGGTGTTCTACTGGCCAGGACTTCATGCGGACGTCAGCCGTTTCTGTCGATCATGTGACATTTGCCAGAAGACCATACCTCGAGGAAGGGTCCCTAAAGTGCCAATGCAGAGAATGCCTTTGATCGACCGACCTTTCAAGAGGGTGGCCTTAGACTTAATCGGCGAAATAAGACCTCCGAGTGAAGAAGGTCATCGGTGGGTACTGACTTTAGTGGACTATGCGACTCGGTACCCAGAAGCAGTGCCACTGAAGAAGATTGACACTGAAACTGTAGCAGAGGCACTGGTGGACATGTTCAGTAGACTTGGAGTGCCTGAAGAAATTCTGACAGACCTCGGGACGCAGTTCGTCTCTGACTGCATGAAGGAGGTCAACAGACTGCTGAGCATCCGGCATTTGACTACGACACCCTACCATCCAATGTGCAACGGGCTCGTCGAAAAGTTCAATGCTACGCTGAAGTCCACCCTGAAGAAACTGTACAGCGAGCAGCCCAGACAATGGCATCGCTACATCAACGCCCTACTTTTCGCCTACAGAGAAGTACCGCAGGAGTCCACCGGCTTTTCTCCGTTCGAGCTGCTGTACGGAAGAACCATCCGAGGGCCGATGCACATCCTAAAAGAACTGTGGACGAAAGAAGTAGATACCCCAGAGGTGAAGAACAGCTACCAGTACGTGTTTGAGCTACGAGAGAAGCTGGAGCAGACTCTCGAGATAGCCAGAGAAAACCTGAAGAAGTCCCAAGACTGTGGAAAGCACTACTATGACCGTAGGGCTGTGAACAGGAAGTTTAAACCTGGCAACAAAGTGCTGGTGCTGCTACCTACTGATCATAATAAGTTGCTGATGCAGTGGAAAGGCCCGTACGAAGTGGAGACCGTGGTGGGTATCAACGACTACAAGGTGAAGGTCGGCCAGCATTCCAAGATATACCACGCCAACCTCCTTAAGCTGTACGTAGAAAGGCCATCAGAGACTGTGCACGCAGCCACAGCAGCTGTGACCGACGACAGCTTTGACAGCGAAGAACTGTTGGAACTGGGAGACTTCCACAGCAAAGAAGGCATTGATGATATTAAGCTAGGACCAAGCTTGACGGAAGGTCAAAAGATGGAGCTCAAGGACCTTATGGGCGAGTTTCCCCATAACTTCAATGATGTCCCAGGCTCTACGACTTTGGTCGAACATGAAGTCCACACCCAGACCTGGAAGGAGCATCTGCAGACCTTGAGGGAGCTGTTCCACCGTCCCGCAGAAGCCAACCTGACCGTAAGACCCAGCGAATGCATCCTGGGAGCTGACAACGTCGACTGCGTCGGACATCCGATGGAAGAAGGACACAACAGAGGACGCACTGATTCCAGGGAAGCCCACGTGATCATCGTCTTTGACCCTGGGCCGATGACGACTGCAACTGACGAGGGCGTCGTTTCCTTGCGAATGAAAGAACATTGACTGTGTGGATGAACTAAAAATATTGGTAATGACAGACTTGAAAATGAAAAAGGTTGACTGGGTAAATGATATGTGAACATTGACAGTATCCAGAAAGATTTGCAGATGAGAAACATTGACTCTGTGTGAATGAATTGTGAACATTGACAGAATCCAGAAAGACTTGCAGATGAGAAACTTTGACTCTGTGTGAATGAACTGTGAACACTGACAGTACTCAGGCAGACTGAAATAAGTCTTAATTCTGTACTTTGTTTGTGCATTACGTTTCAACGTTGTTGAAAGAAATTAAGTAAATTTCTTCTTGAGTGGGGGGTTATGTTACGTTGAAACGAACGAAAGTGTGTCTAAAGCGCGCACGATAGATCTAATCGTTTCGATTTGCAAAGTATTCAATAATGGAGTTTATTTACCTTTGATTTGAGTTTGCATTGTTGTTAGGAGAGGCTTTGTATAACGTTGATAATTTGCGAAGTTTCTGGATCTGCGTGTTTACTCCTGATAGAAATTTCCGGATGGATATCGAAGGTCGTGAATGTTCCCGGAAGTAGAGAAAATGTGTAATGACGTAAGCCAGTGATGACGATCTTTAGTTCGATTGGTGGCAGTACGTCATTTCTACCATGTACCATATTGTTCCAGAAAAGAGAGAGGTTATTTAATCGTGTGCCGAGTCGCTGTTGGGATAGTAAAGTTGTTGATAGTGATTTGGAAAGTTGCTGTGAAAGTTGTTGAGTTGAATTGAGAATTGTATGCAGTTGTTGATGTGAGCTGAATAAAAGTGGAAAACTTCATACGTCGACTTTGTGACTTGTATGCTGTTTGGACGGGCTGTGTGAATAAACGAATCTGAGTTACACCCTATCAGGAATTCAAGCATCGGGGCTGAATCAGATACTGATAGAAAACACCAACATCGAACTTGAGTGTAACACACATGCAAAACTGAAGACTAGGAATATCAACATTGAGGTTTAACGTCTACACCCACCATCGGCGATATGGCAGACGGGAATAACCATCCCAGGAAAAGAGGGGTAGGGACCTACATCAACACTGAACCACCAGAACAATCATACTGCTAAAATGGACAGTGAAAAATGGCCACTTTTTATTTCGCCCACCACGGGACTCGAACTTGGGTCATCGGGGTGCCAGGCGAACGCTCTACCACTTGAGCTACGGCTGTGGGACATGCAAAACTAATTTCCACAATTTTTTTTATTTTGTAGCCCCATTCTTCGTCATATGCATGATGTTTACATGCATCCAGTCTAGGCCCGCAGGCGACCAGCACAAACACCACCTGATACAATGGTCAGCCGTTTGATTGTTTGTTTTAATGTCTTTTTCACCGAAATGATAAGACAAAAACATAAACAAAGGAAAACAAAACAAAAAATAAAAATAAATAAATAAAAAGAAAATAAATAGAAAATAAATCGGAAAAAAAATTATAATTATGATCAAACAACATCGATTCTCATAGATACTGACTGACTGAGAACCAATAAAGATCTTCGCTAAACTAATCCATTCACCAAAATATTGCCCAAAGATGTAACAATATTAGGCAGACTATTACGCAGTTGATTGCATTCAAATAAAACATGGTCAGCCGTAACTTAACAGCGGTAGATGGGTGACGTATGCACGGACAGCAACCCCTTTTCCTGTCCAGTACTGACTCCTGTCCAATTATTGGACACATGTAAACACTGAACAGCCAATGTAATTTTATAAGTATGTGGATAGAAATAGTTCACACAAAAATACATATCATTGTCCACCGCTGCATGCAGTGGGTCAACCGCAAAGATGCCTATTTCGTTTTTATTTAATTTAATTTAAGAAAGCAAGATGGCAACATATATGCTTATTTCAATCATCGCGGAAAATGTATTTAAAAATATATTAATTGCGAAATACTTACAGAATAATCTATGAATAAAATAAAAAAAAGTAATGATAAATATAACTATTTAACCTAATTATTCGAGGATAAGCTGTTCTGATGAAACCTCTGTTAAAACTTAAATTTGAGCTCTACGGATCGTTTTCAATAATCAGTATATTTTATAAATATTTCGTTTGCGTTTAAGGGAAGATTACATTTTCGTTTTTACGCGGTTTGAGAATAACCGTTTGAGCGTCCGAGTCGTTTCGCCTAAGACGGAGACTGATCCCGCCCTTCCTATTTGTGCTACAAATAGTTGTGTGTTATCTACCGCTGCGTTGTCGAGGATCCACTTTCCTTTAGCCATCGCGAATGCATTCTACTTAGTTAATGCCACTAGGGTGTGTATATAAAATTATTTCGGGGTAACACAGATGTGTAGTATTGTGTGTAGCCTTTGCTGGACTTTCGAAATGGCTCGTTCGTGGTTTGATGAGTGAGTGCACAAAAGCACAGTCAGCATAGGGGGT
Source organism: Oncomelania hupensis (assembly GCA_036898135.1). Lineage (NCBI taxonomy): Eukaryota > Metazoa > Mollusca > Gastropoda > Littorinimorpha > Pomatiopsidae > Oncomelania > Oncomelania hupensis. The sequence continues at coordinate 115,816,719 of CM072512.1, forward strand.
AGAGCAATCTCCAATCTCCGTTTTGCGGATGATATTGATGGATTGGCTGGAGAGGAACAAGAACTTGAACAGCTGGTACAAAGGCTTGACATCACCTCCAGAGCCTATGGAATAGAAATATGTGCAAAGAAGACCAAAATGATGGCAACAACCCCAATGGCATTAACACTGACATCAAAGTCCAAGGCCAATCCCCCAACACAGTGCATAGCTTCAAATACTTAGGAGCCCTTGTATCAGACAATGGGTCCCGACAAGAAATCCTCTCCAGGATCGCACAAACAACTGCTGCTCTGACAAGGTTGAAGCCCATTTGGAAAGACAAGACCATCAGTCTACATTCCAAGGTAAGGCTGCTGCGCTCCCTTGTCATCTCTATCTTCCTATACGCTTGCGAAACATGGACCCTCACAGCAAATCTACAACGAAGATTAGAGAGCATTGACCAGGTGCTACAGAAGATTTCTAGGCATTTCCTATACCCAGCACATCACCAACAACGAAGTCCTACAGACCATCACACAAGCTATTGAACAACACGATGACATGCTCACAGTGGTGAAGAAACGGAAACTCCGATGCTATGGCCACGTCACCAGAGCATCAGGCCTCCCAAAACCATCCTGCAAGGCACGGTGAATGGAGGCAGAAGAAGAGGGAGACAGAAATAGAGGTGGAAGGGCAACATTCGAGAATGGACTGGTTTGACACTGAGCGAAGCCATGAGGGTTGCTGAGGACAGAGAAAGATGGAGTACTCTGGTCAAACGAGCATCTGTGGTGCCCCAACGACCTTTGAGTTAAGGGATAGGATAGGATAGGATAGGAGTGCGTGCCAGAATGAAATTGAGTATGTTAGCATTCTAATAAATTTAGTTTAATTTTAAAAATTCCATTAAGATGTATCGTATATAATTAGCTTTTCACATGTTTGACCCGCAGCTTTTTAATAAAGCGACCCACTGGGACTGAAAATTTTAATAGATTCTATCTTATAGTTTATATGACCTTAGGCTGAGTACATCAACTTATGTGCGTACTTCAGTACTATGCAAAGGTTTAAGTTCTAATATCTCATTGTGAAATGTAAACTTTTTTATTTGGACGGTTTTCAGTTATAATTTTGAGCATTGAGACGCTGGATATTCAGTATTTTGTATCAAGATGTAACTTTTTCAGTTGTATCGGTCAGTGCAAATGTATATTTTGCTATAATATTATGCATGTATTTTGTTACAACTGTACTGAAGAAAAAAAAAGATACATTTAATTAATATAGCGATATTATATTAGCTTACCTAGACAGCTGATGAAGTGAAAGTTCTCCGAAATATTTGTTATTTAAAAAAAGCGCTTTTGCATAGCTCCCGTGCGAACAACAGGGGGAAAAATGTTATCTTCCTTTTTCTCTACACATTAATATCATACTATATTTGCTACATCAACGAGCTCCGCTTTGCGGTTGACCCACTGCATGCAGGGTGGACATTGAGACGTGTTTTTGTGTTAACTATTTCTGTACACATACTTATAAAATTACATTGGCTGACCAGTGCTTACTGGTGCCCAATAATTGGACAGGGGTCAGTAGTGGACAGGAAAAGGGGTTGCTGTCCGTGCATACGTCACCCATCTATCGCTGTTAAGTTACGGCTGACCATTGTATCAGGTGGTGTTTGTGCTGGTCGCCTGCGGGGCCTAGACTGGATGGATGTAAACATCATGCATATGACGAAGAATGGGGCTATTTATTTTTTTTAATGGAATTTAGTTTTGCAAGTGAATTTGTGACTTAACGATGAACTATGAAGTCGCCCGTGACCTGTACTAGGGTGGTATTCAGGAAGTAATTACCCAGTGGAAAAATCCGCGAAGCAGTGGGTAATTCCGTGCCCTACTGTACGGCTTTGTGGATTTATCTACTGGGCAAATGCTTCCTGAATACCATTTCTGGTCAGTCAGCAGCTGGACCGTGGGTTTTCAAAAGAATGATGGTCATAAATAATAGGTGTTCCAAAGACTGATGGAAATATTAACATTTGTTCGTAGCGAATGTTGAAATTATTAAAAACTGGCGGAAATAATTTGTGTATAAGTCGTGAAAGTGAGGTGTTCGCCTGCAGATTAGAGTGGACAGTACACCGTCGGTCAATAAGGGGCCGGAATAATGTTGGAAATGAAAACATTGTTTATAGCTAGATCTAGATATGAAATAGAATACAGTAGTTAAACGTAATTTATGTTGATGATGCAATGTGCAATTGAATACACAATGAACAAGACGTGGACTTTGGTGTTGTCGCCTGCGGAATGTAAATGAATAGACCGGACTATAAGTGTATAGACCGGAATATAAGTGAATAGATCGGAATATAAGTGAATAGACCGGAATATAAGTGAATAGACCGGAATATAAGTGAATAGACCGGAATATAAGTGAATAGACCGGAATATAAGTGAATAGACAGGAATATAAGTAAATAGACCGGAATATAAGTAAATAGACCGGAATATAAGTAAATAGACCGGAATATAAGTAAATAGACCGGAATATAAGTGAATAGACCGGAATATAAGTGAATAGACCGGAATATAAGTAAATAGACCGGAACTATGTGACCAACAATTACATATGCCTTGCGTATTAGTGTAGGAATGAAAGTGAACATCACAGGTTTATATAAGCTGCACAGACGATATAATGTGCAATGGATTGTACAAGTAGAAAGTGAATTAAGTGAAAGTGAACTAATTGTATTCATATAGAGCGTTCCCACTTGCTCAAGGCGAGAGGCCGAAATCATCTAAATGAAGCCGCCTAAAGCGTCAGCGTGCTAAAACCATTGAGGTAAAAAGGCGTAGTTAGGACATAATTGACAAACACGTGGACATAGTAATGAATCACTTGTTCATGAAAAGTGTGTCAGTAGGCAAATAATGTGCAGTCGCCTACGGCTAAGATGGACAGTGGGTGGTCAAAAGGTGGACATCATAATTCGTGCAATAACAGAAAATGAAGTACATAGAACAGTGTCAGCATGTTTGACCTAGCTTGATACGAACGAATGTACATCGTCTTGATACAGCAAGGCAGTATAGTGTATTGGTGTCGTTGCTTGCGGAATTGCATGGACAGTAGATGCCACACACATATGGATATCTTCAGCATTTATAGAATTGTGGAATCCAGTGGACGGACCAAAAAAATGTTGGCCAAGAATGATTGACAAAGTTAATATAGTTGTATGTAGAAAAGTACACTTTTACATTTAGAATCGCTGCCCGGAATGCTATTTCCAACATTCATTGCTTAAATTGTTTTGCCGCCGCTTTCGTTTACTGAGTCACCGCCTCCACTTCCCACCTCCCACCCTCCACCCCGCTTTCCCATTTACAAAATAATCCGTGGATGAATATTAGGATATGTTTTCGGTATTGTTTTGTTTTTCTACTTGAACACTATAAAAAAATTAAAAAACCATTACAAGTGATCCACATTCAACTGGACAAAATTCAAACAAAACAGCAGCAACAACAACAGTTGTCTATTTACAAATTTAATCAAGTTTTTCTGTTATTGTATTGTAGTACTATAAATGCACTTACAGTGTCCACACCGGTGCATTGTGAATCAAAACAATCTTTACTAAGCAGTTACCCAGGTCACTCCCAGACCCTCTCTGCTAAACGGACGGCTTTGTCTCTGTTCTCTTTGAAGTTTATCTCCCATTGTTTGCAGAAGATTTCAACGCTCCTTTGTTTTATGAACGCCTTGAATCTGGTGCAACCAGAGCAGAAGAGACTGCAGAGAATGAATGAAAGCTTTGGCATTACCCCGAGCTTAGCCATTTTAAATTAATCCATAATGTAATATTTACCAGCATCCCTAGGATGAAAAGCTAGCTTGCACGGCCCCGGGTTTAGTCTAAGACTACTTTGTTGTCTCCGTCTGAGTATCGCTGTATATGAGTATCATGTTGTAGTATAGTAGTGAAAGGCTGTTTCTATGAGTTCTCAAATATATCCCGAGGTACAAGAATATAATTATGTATTAGGTGCAGTTCATGAAAAAGACGGAGAGAGAGAGGGGGGGGGGGGGGGAATTTAGCACTCAAGGTCGGATGCATTTAATTCATTCTTTATCGTACTAGCGGAATTACTTTTCCCATTGTAGTCCCAAAAGGGAACAGTGTAATTTTATTACTGGTTTCCCCACCTTCGCTCTTCAAAACCCGGTCAGTGTCACTTGAGAAAAGGTGTAAATGCTTGTGAGAGCCATTTATTTTTCCAATGCCGTTTACTGTGCTAGGCCTTTGTTGTTGATGCTGTTTTGTCATTGCTGTTTTGGTTATTGTTGTTTGTGGTTGGTTTTGGTGTTGTTCGTCGTTTACTTTGACAAACAAAAATCTGGACTTTGAATAGTCAAAACTCGGTCATCATTTTCAAGGTATCGCGTCAATAAAACAAGCAATTTGAATCTAGCAAGAATTTGATTTTGTGTAAGGCAGATGAATGGAAGTTATTTTCTTTTGTGTTGATAGATAGTTTGCGGCACGTGGTAATTCTTTGCCATTTGCAGACTGGGATTGCGGTCTTTCCTATTTCCTACGAAAAAGTGGAATCTCATTTGAGTCCCAGTTGACACTTTCTCATTTGCTGGGACAGGATGACATCGACAATAACCTATTCAAATATTTTTATTATTATATTACTATATTATATTAATATTTTTATTATATATAATACCTAACTTCAAATATTTAGGAGCCATTGTATCAGACAGTGGGTCCCGACAGGAAGTCCTCTCAAGGATCGCACAAACAACTGCTGCCCTGGCAAGGTTGAAGCACATTTGGAAAGACACAACCATCAGCCTACATTCCAAGGTAAGACTGCTGCGCTCTCTTGTCACCTCCATCTTCCTATACGCTTGCGAAACATGGACCCTCGCAGCAGATCTACAACAAAGAATACAAAGCATGGAGATGAGGTGCTAGAGAAGACTTCTAGGCATTTCCTATACCCAGCACATTACCGACGAAGTCCGACAGACCATCATACAAGCCATTGTACAACACGATGACCTGCTTACAGTGGTGAAAAAAACGGAAACTCCAATGGTATGGCCACGTCACCAGATCATCAGGTCTTGCAAAGACCATCCTGCAAGGCACAGTGCAAGGAGGTAGAAGAAGAGGGAGACCGAAAAAGAGGTGGGAGGACAACATTCGTGAATGGACTGGTTTGACACTGAGCGAAACCATCAGGGTTGCTGAGGACAGAGAAATATGGAGTACGTTGGTTAAACGATCATCTGTGGTGCCCCTACGACCCCCCAGTTACGGGATAGGATAGAGATTGCGATTTCTCTTGGATATTAGGCACTAGAGTTTCTTCTTCTTCTTCTTCTCCTTCTTCTTCTTCTTCTTCTTCCTCCTCTTCCTCTACTAATTCTTCTTCTTCTTCTTCTGAATGCGGTCTTCCACATTCAACGTTTTATCCCAGCCTAAAAGGAGGAAGGAACGATGTTATGGTACTACAGTTTTGAAGAATTAATTTGAAGTTGCCGTCCACCACATTCAAGGAACCCAACACGAAAAGGAAAAGTGTTCTCTTGTTTTGTGCTTTGGGGGTGTTCTGATTGTTGTTTTATGGGTTGTTGTGGTCGGTAAGTCGGCATCGTTCTCATTGGTCTTGTTTCACTTCCGTAATTGTATTGCTTGGAGGATTTTTCACTATAGTTTTTGAACACCTGTAGCTCTCTTTTTCCATTTTCTTTATTTATTTGTCTCTATTTAAAAAAAAATTCTTTCTTTCTTTTTTTTCTGTCTTTCTGTTTGTTTTTTTCTTTCTTTCTTTCTTTTTCTTACTTTGGTCTTTTTACGTTCTTACTTTCTTTCTTTCTTTCTATCTTTGTTTATTTTCTTTTATTTTTCTTTTTTTTTTCTTTTTTTTGTATTTGTTTTATTTCGGTCTTTCTTGTTTTTTTTTCATCTACATCGATGTTGAATAAATAAATAAATAAATAAATAAATGTCAGCGTGAAAGAGTAAATAATTTTTTTAATATTTAAATTGTAATAAAGAGGGATACTTGAGATCAGAAGAGACAACTTTTAATGTCAGTTGTTGTAGTGCGTCAGGCTTTCTCGTATGGAAGTTCAACGCAGAATGCTAGTGCAGTTCTGGCCTTGTCATACAGGTTTTTGATGACTTCAATAATGTTAGGGCTTATGTTGTACTGTACTTGTTTTACTTCGTTTCCCATTTCCAGAGCTGAGAGGGAAAGACAAATGCGCGTCCTTGAGAGCGATGTTGTTACAATGCCGGAATATTTATTATCTAGTGCAACTGTGTTTTCACTCTACAGTACTATTAATGCTTAACTTTACTTTCGGGCAAGGTGGTTTTGCAGTGCTGCACTCAAAGAGTGCATGAAGGTTAACCTGTAGACTAATTGAAGTTTACCTTATCAGTATAGGGTTGAAATACGATAGGTCTAGTACGGTATCATGTCGCAATGTGCTTGTTGTTGTTGTTGTTGCTGTTGTTATTGTTGATGTTTGTTGTGGTGGTGGGGGCGGCGATGGTGATGGCGGTGGAAATAGTAATTATACAGAATGCTATCATGCGCTTTTTCTTTAATCGAGCTGTTTGTTATTTTTGGCGTGGAGTGGGTGTTGCTGTTGTTGGTGGTGGAGATGGTTAGGTTCCGCTTCATTCGCCCAATGTTTGGACAGATTGCGCTTGCAATCTTTATCAATGTTATTATAAATCATAATGCGTTCTATTGTTCACACATAGCATACAACATACATAGCGCAGATAACCGTTTACTCAATGTAATTATACAATTTACCTCTACATTGTGTACATAAACTTATTTTTGCTAACGTAAACGTTTTTATTATTAATATTTTACCCTGTGTGTCATTAACAACCCATCAAAGACGATAGACTAGGCTTTGACTCCGGCTATGCAAGAGCGTTTTCGTGAAATTAATAAATGGTTTTGATCCAGTAATATATGAGAGGTGATCTTCTCTGGGGCCAGCTTAATAAAGGCGGTGTTTATTTCCTCTTCCAGCCAGTTTTACCTTTCTCGGTTCGAAAGAGATGTTTGTATGTAGATTATAGTCACACGACACTTTCGCATATAGGGGACTACTGGACCGATTTATACTGACACCAGCGGGCCAGTTGTTGGTAAAGGGGAAAATAATATGATCACACGTTGACCAATCCGGGATTCGAACCAGCGACCTTTCGGTTACTAGCAAGAGAACCAGGTTCTGTCCTTCTTAAATATTATAGACCTGGATGTTTGAATATTTAAATTTTTTGTGTCCTTACGGAAGAACCTGTTTAGTTCAACCAAATCAATTTATTTTTTTTAAATCAGTAAGTATCGTTGACAAGACAAAGTCGTTAACTGTACAATTTAACACATCGGTTGTGTGACAGCGTTTACACCACCATGGATAATAGCTTAAAAAACTCTCCTCAAAGATGGAGCGGAGCGCATATATTATGGGCATTCTCGAGCGCTGTGAGGGGAACTGAACGGAGAAGAACATATCTTGATCAGTCTTTTACGACTTTTGTCTTTGCGTCAGCTGCTGAACTAAAGTACCTTTTCAGTGTTCAGTTTAAGCAAAGGTGGAAAGTACGACGAATTATTTGAGAGTGGTGTAAGACATCAACTTGTGATAAGCTTTGGAACTCCACTTTTCAATCCACCCACTGCGGCCTTCGTGATATCATAGTTTTTGTCATTCTTTTCTCTTCCAGCCCGTTTCTGACTATATACTTTAGTTTAAGCAAAGTTCGAAAATATTATTAGAACTATGAGGAAAATGGTGTTATTAGTATTTGAGTAACTTCAGCAAGTGTGAACAAGGTACGGTCATGTACTGAACGTTTTAAGACATCAGCAGTGTCGAATTCAAAGAACGTGACTAAAAATAATGGGTTGCCCGCGACCTCTAGCTAGGCCAACTCAATCTAGTCATGATTTAGTAGTTTAAATACACAATTTTAACATTGGTAGCGGTTGTGGGTGCTGTGAATTCACTATGACATACACATTTTTGAGTGGTACTTTAGAGAATTCACTATAAAATATATATTTGCGTGGTACATCACCTATATTTAGTTTGCGAGACAGGTTTAACGATGTATTAGAACGTAGCAGCGCTTGCTGATTTTCTTGAATTGAGTAAAATATATTTTTGAAGTTGTCACGAAATTTTAATATGTAGGCCTAATTGCGCAGTTCATTACTTAAAGCTTGCCAGACGATCTTTTGGTATGGGTTCTTCATTAGTTATAAAAAGATTGTGACACATTGTTAACATAATAACTGTCAGTCTGAATATTATATTTGCGAAGTTTTTTTTGTTCGGTTTTATGAGTGGTTTTATTTAATTGGCAAACAATATTCGATTTATAGTTGTTGATATTCTGAACTCGAAGAAATAGGAATTTCTACTGTACGGGTATAGTTATAGTTTAAATTTTACGAGGCATCTATTTTTCGTTTGGCGGTTAGTAACTTTTTCTTTTTTTCTCGCTAGACAACTTTAACGTTAAATTAACTGTAACTGCTAGACCGAATTCATTAACTGTAATATTTGCATTAATGCATTGGTTACGTTAAGTCGACGAGACACGTTTTAAACAGTGTAGAAGATGAATTTGTTAACCCGAATTTGCTCTGTCAGTGGTTGAAACTGGTATAGTGAATTTAATTTACAAGGTATGAACATAACTTGTATTGTATTTCTTACTTAATTACGACAGGCTGGGTCTCATATTTGCATATGTTACAGTAAATAAGTCAGATCAGTAAATAAGTCTATTTACTAAAATTTTAGTAAATAAGCTTATTTCCTGTTTCGATCAGGGAATAAGCTTATTTACTAAAATGACCAGTAAATAGACTTATTTACTGAAATTTTCTGCAGATTTTAGATCTATTTACTGACGACTGCTTTATGCATACGAATACATTTAATTAATGATATGTACACGCAGCAAACACATAAATTATTATTCAGATCGTTCACACAAATACTGACGCACCAAATGTTGTTTTCTTGATATTTTTATTACACCACTGATATCATTTGTTGATTATGAGAACATGTTTATTAAACACATAATTAAAAACAACAGAATTTCTCTCTCTCTCTCTCTCTCTCTCTCTCTCTCTCTCTCTCTCTCTCTCTCTCTCTCTCTCTCTCTCTTGTTATTATGGCATTGTGGCTATTATTAAATTAAAAACTCACTGAACAAACGCATAATTAAAAACAATAAACTCTCTCTCTCTCTCTCTCTCTCTCTCTCTCTCTCTCTCTCTCTCTCTCTCTCTCTCTCTCTCTCTTTCTTTCTTTATATCTCTCTTGTTGAATATAGCATTATGGCTATTATTACATTAAAAATATGCTTAATAAGCGCATAATTAAAACAATAAAATCTCTCTCTCTCTCTCTCTCTCTCTCTCTCTCTCCCTCTCTCTCTCATTTGTTTTTGCAATTCAAGGTGATGTGGCAGCGGCAGTTGCATTGTACTTGTGCAGTGAAGCATGCACATCTTTTGGTCTGGCATTTGTTTTTTGCTTTGCAGTCACACTTTAGAAATCCCTGACCGCGACTCAACGATTCCCCTGAAACTGCCTGTCTGAGTGAAACTATTTTGTCCAAACAAATGTCTTTGGCAGTCAAAAGCCGTTGCGGGCAAATGTCAAACTGATTTCTGGAATACTTGCCTTGAAGACGTCCCGTTTCCACACCTATCGTGTAGAGATCAGTGTCGTAATCCCTCTCAATGATTATGCCCATGATGTTTCTAGGATCACTTCTTCCTCTGTCAAAGGGAGGAATAATCACATTGTCACCGATATCACCAGGAACATTGCAAACTCGTGCTCGTTTAGCCATTCTTTCAGCTTGCGCAGTCTGGCAGATTCTGGCAGATTCTGGCACATTCTCTTTGGTGGGATATTTTCCAAGCAAGATTGTCCAGTTCTTGAGTAGCAACACGATTCAACGATTCAACGATTCAACGAAGTTTATTGGCCAAATTGACATAAAACATGCACATGGAATATGTTGCGATGTGGCAGTAACATTCATAAAACATACATGCAAACACACATTTACCAGCTAATAAAATACTGATCAAGCGTGCACACATACACACGCAGACAACAAATAGTAAAAATAAACAAGTAGGTGCCAGTGGATTATGACGTGACGTCAGTTACCGCATTATAAATTTGACATTATAAGAAATTTAAAGCGAGAGCAGCCTCTGGAAAAAAAGAATATCTAAAGCGGTTTGTTCTGGTTTTGAGGGCTCTGAAGCGCCTGCCGGACGGGAGGAGCTCGAACAGATGGCCGGCTGGGTGTGAGGGGTCAGCTGTGATGTTTCTAGCTCTACGGACCAAGCGCGTGTTGTAGATCGAGGCGACAGATGGAAGTTCGCACCCGATAACTCTGGACGCGTGTTTTACGATGCGCTCAAGTTGCACTTTCTCCTCATCAGTGGCACCACCAAACCAGGTAGTGATGCCAAAGCAGAGGATGCTTTCGATCACTGCGCGATAGAACTGCGTCAGGACTTTTGCAGGCAACCTGAACTTCTTGAGTTGTCTCAAGAAGTGCAGGCGCTGTTGGCACTTTTTGATGATGGGGGTGGTGTTGTTTCCCCATGACAAGTCGTTCGAAATGACTGTGCCTAAAATTTGAACTCTTCGACTTGTTTCAACACTTTCATCGTTGATCACAAGTGGTGAAAGTGGATCTTTAATTCTCCGAAAATCGACAATCATTTCTTTTGTTTTTGAAACGTTGAGCTCGAGGTTGTTCTCTGAGCACCAGTCAACCAACCGTTCGACCTCATCCCGACAGGCGGTCTCGTCGTCTTTGCTAATCAGGCCCTCAATGGTGGTGTCATCAGAAAATTTAATGACATGAACGGATGGAACATGTGACACACAATCATTTGTGAACAATGTAAAGAGAAGAGGGGAAAGGACACAACCCTGAGGTGCTCCAGTGTTCAAAACCCTGGAGTCAGACAACATCTTGCCCACCCTGACGACCTGGGGGCGATCCAGCAAAAAGTCTAAAAGCCAATGGCACACAGAAGGATGGACATTTAAGGTTAAAAGTTTATCAAACAGCTTGTGGGGTATGATGGTATTAAAAGCGGAACTAAAATCCACAAAGAGCAGTCTAGCGTACGTACGTGTCCAGATCAGGAAGTGGCGTCGGAGTGGCCTCTTGTTGGCCAGGGTCAGGACGTGCCCGATGCAATGTGAGCGCGCCTGATGACGTCGAAAGTTTCCTCCAATGTGACGTAGTACTTTGGCGTGTCTTCGGGTCTTCTCTTCTTAATCAGTTTCTCTGTGTGACCACACTGTATGATTTCATATCTGAAAGTATGAGACATATCATCATCAACAACAACAACCACAACAAAATCATCAACAACAACAAAATCATCATCAACAACAACAACATCAACAACAACAATATCATCATCATCATCAGCAGCAGCAGCAGCAGCATCATTATCATCATTTCAACCACGTCATCTTGTAAAGGAAACTAAGAAAGAAAACAAACAAGCTAAGAAAGAAACAGCTTACTTCTTGGAATAGTAGAATTGTTGTGAAGATTTCTTTCCAGTCTGTTTCATGTCGTCAATAATCTTGTTATATTCTACTGAGTTAAAAACATCTCTCGTTGGCTTCTCTGCATGCTTCTTTTTCAAATCACTTAAAAACCGATCTGCCACATTCTCCGTTTCTGTCGCCATTTCCAGCAGCTTTACAGCTTTTTAGTAACTGTAACTTGGAATAACAACAGTGTATCTCAGCCATGATGGCTTGAGAGCTCTTTCAACTTGAAAATGAGATACGAGGTTTTCATTCTACACCGACGATATGCCAACAGTTTCAGGCGAATAGCGTTCATACCAATACATGCCAACATGATTCAGGTGATTACCATTCATACCAAAGCATGTCCCTTGGGTTCAGTAAAGAACTATAATCAGACCCGTTTGTTTCTCTCTCCAGAAAATAAGTTCAGTAAATAAGTATAATCAGACCCGTTTTTTCCAGTAAATAAGTCTATTTACTGGTCATTTTAGTAAATAAGCTTATTCCCTGATCGAAACAGGAAATAAGCTTATTTACTAAAATTTTAGTAAATAGACTTATTTACTGATCTGACTTATTTACTGTAACACATACAAGTTATAATTTGCACTTAACTTTCTGTCGGCGAAGTATTAAAAAAGGTCCAAAAAGGCGTGAAAACAGTAAAGTCTCATAATAATGTTGTTTATTTGAACTATTAACATAGAATTCAAAGTGAGAACCAAGCTGAGGTCTACGACGATATAAATGCATTTGGGGTTGGCCTATATAAATTTGTTGAAATCGGCCTACTGATTTCAACTTTCTCGTGTCACATTGTTTTTACTTCTTACTTATGTTTTTCCTTGTGCTTTTCTAGAAACTTCCTGATACAGCATCGGCAAATGAAAAAATAATGATGCTTGTGCCTGGATGTCCGAGGAATAGTCGGTTGTGAAGGGCACTAGGTGAAAACCAATTATTCCGACAATGGACTTACGTTAATGTAGACATGGAGCGATATCTGTTGATAAAACATCTACACTGCAGAACCTTGCTGGCATGACGCGAGAACTCTAGAGAAACAGAATGTACGTTCTAGCTAACAGACAATGGTTTCATAGAATGAATAATCATGACTGATGAGAGATAAGAACTGAATGAACTTTGTCATGCCTTCATTATTAACCTGCGCACAAGGTTTCTTTTCTTCGTTGTCGTGGCCTGTGTGCGTACCGAAGGCGGGAAAATGGACATTCAGGATGTGTGCAGTGCACCAATCTACATCAGCGTGCAGCTCAAGGCGATAGTAGGAGGAATTTTTGTGTGCTGGTGTTGTTGACATTTGGTATTGCGGCTGTAGCAGAGCTTTGTAAGCCTTGCGATAGTGCAGATTCCCAGGCTATTCAGATTGGAGCCAAAGGCTGTGGAAGAACTTTTGTGGTTGTTCAAGTGTAAATGGACTCTAGTGTAGGCTACTAGGAAGACAACGTTGGATTAAGACTATCGAAACACAGAAATCTTGGCTTATAAAACAATGGCGAAAAAATGATAACGGAAGAAAAAAGTGATTTTCGTTGTTAAACGGGGGTGAGAGTTTCTTGACAACTTTTTGTGTTCATCAGCAACTACCTCAAACATGAAATATTGTGAAATATTTTATACTTGTGATAAACTGAAACACAAACTATTCGTGTGTGCGGTGTATCTTTAATCTGTATAAATGCATCACCCGATTGACTAAAAATGCAAACGATTCTGGCTTTTCATTTTCGGTTTTAGACTGTGTGTTGTGTAATAAGACAGACGTCGTTTCTTCCTGAATCGCACGTAAATGTATATTTTAATGCGGTAAACATTTGCTTCAACAACGAATGTGTGGAATGCATGTTACGCATTTTTGTTCTAATAGTATTTTATTATTTGTGAGTTACGCATTTAAAACATAATTCAAAACTGTTTTTTACCCAATATTTAAGGCCTGCGTCAAAAGATTTTACTGTTCTCAGCGCAGCAATCAATGTTTTTCAAGATAATAGCCTAACGAAAGTTACAGAGCTGACGGACTTTACTGCTCTCTTGGAATTCTAATCTGATGTCATGCTGTATGATTCATGCTGAAAACATCTGCATATAAAGAAGGCAGTCTTAACAAATACTATTGATCTACAGTTTGTGTGGAAAACAACCAGAATGATGTAAAATTTTCTTTGCTTTAGGAAATAATATTCTTAATTGTATTTTGTGTGCATGTAGTATAAGCTTACATTTACTTTAATTTGCTATAGTCAAGGGGGTAGACTGAACGCAGTTGTGGATTCATGGTGTTACAATGTTCTCTGTGAACTAAACTTGAGACCGTAGCGCATATAGTTTTATTCTGTGCCTGTGAGAATACGTTGGCCCTGTATTTCGAATGCAACAGTTTCTTGGATTTGGATTCAGCTTATACCTCGGGATCGGAGTTTGGATTGAGGTGCCCTGTTGGTCTGGATTAGCTTGTTTCCAAGATTCAGCTGCGTTTGTGCGGATTTGTTTCAGGTTTTAGCTGTTTCTTGGAGATTTGGATTCGGTGGTCGCGGTGTGCTTTTGGAGGTAGCTGTTCCGTGTTTTCTGGATTGTATCCGTTGTGCTTGAGGATTTGGATCTTTGCTGTGATTCTGGATTTAGCTGATTGGTGGATGCTTTGGATGGATATCTCTGAGGAAGGATACTTCAATCGTCGTCAGTGGATTTAATACATTTCGATTTCTACCATGGACTGCGGTCTATGTGCATGCGGTTCTTCTCGAAAAGTAAGTTTTGTGGTTCATTTTCGTTTTGTTTTCTTTGGTTAACTGTTTTAATATTTGGTTTTGTATTTGATTTGTTGTTGGTTTATTTCATTCCCCACAGCCTTGTTGTCTTTTGATGTCCATGAAAACGGACATTACAACAATTGAACTGATTGGGTTACCTGTTTGAGTGTGATAGATGGTATTGTGTGTGTGCGTTCGGGTGTGTGTGTGGGTGCGTGTATGTGTGTATGTGTGTGTGTAAAACACGTGAGCATGTAAACAAAAATACAGATCGTCGCGCTTTGAGTCTGATGATTTGGAGAAAAAAATGCGTATTTATAGCATCCATTTATTATTATTATTATTATTATTATTATTATTATTATTATTATTATTATTATTATTATTATTATTATTATTATTATTATTATTATTATTAAAAAATGTTTTAAAATAAATATTGAGTTTTGTGTATGTCCATGCTAAATGAAATTGTGTGTGGATGTCGTATTGGTTGGTAGTTTGTTCATTTCGTTTTGTTTCTTCTTCTGACGGGCAATGTTTTTTGTTCAGCGTTTTTGGTCTGTTTTGCTTAGCTACATTTGCGATGTAGTTTCATCTTCTTGTTATAAGTGTATTTTCATCTTCTAGTTTGGGAGCCGTCCTCTTATGTTTAAAATTGTCCCCAAGCCTTACTACAAAGGTTAGGATATTGTGTGTGACATCTGTACACCAGTTGGTCTCCTCATACACACACATTGTTTTTACGATAGTTGTTGTATTGTGTTTTCAGGTGTTGTTGGTTTTCGTTTCTACAAGTTCTTCCCCAGCGATCAAAATTTATCAGATATTATACATCATGATACTCTCTCTCTCTCTCTCTCTCTCTCTCTCTCTCTCTCTCTCTCTCTCTTCTCTCTCTCTCTCTCTCTCTCTCTCTCTCTCTCTCTCTCTCTCTCTCTCTCTCTCTCTCTCTCTCTCTCTCTCTATCTGTGCGTGTGTTCGTTCATGCTTCCCTTCCTTTTAGCATTTCATTTCGTACGATAATTGGATTGTCTGTGATATAAACATGTCCATTCTTGATCGTTTATATGTCCAGCGTGATGGTGTTCAGTGTTGAAATTATGTCTGTTCAATTTGCTAGACTGAAGTCTTATAAAGTGTTTTGTGTGTGAGAGAGATCTATGACAATTGTAATGACGATATTTGCCTGTGGCAAGGACTACTACTACTCTTTTAGTAGACCTTGGCCTGTGGTGTTGATGTATATTTGTGACTACCAATATCAGTTTCAATATTGTATGCAAGGTCTGTTGTCATTTGGCCGAATAAACGGTGTATTCCGCATTGTGTGTTCTCTCCTTCGTTCTTTGAAAATGCCTAGTCGCCTTTCGTATCTGCTGGCCAGGACGACCTTGACTTTTTCCCTTTTATCTTCACGCCCACGGGGACTAATCGGTCACTGTTAATTACCAGTGTGATAGTGACTTACTCATAGTCATTCATGCCTAATCTAGTCCTGTCCATGTGCGCTGCTTGCAGTCACACCTGTTATGATTGATCACCATAATTTACTAGCTGACCGAGAAGAGGTATGACTGTATTCACAACTTTCCGGCACCTCTCATAAAAACTCGTGGGTATCGCCATTATAAATTAAAACGAGGTTATATGAAACCAAGTTCCTGTATGGCTTGTTTTGCTTTTATCAAAGCTTGATGCGTGACTTTTAAATATGGCAAATTGCCGAAAACGACGATTGTTAGAGCCAGAAAACGAGTGGGATAAGTATAAAAACGGTGGAGGAAGTACATGCTCAGTGAAAGAATGCAAAAAACAATCGTAGAGGCCTGTATTTGTGGCGACTTCGGAGGTGCGTCGATCATCGACAGAAAGTGAAACAACATAGCTTCGCCGTCGCAACCTTCACAAAACACGAAGTAACTGACTATTTTAGGCGAGCGTTGTGGCCAAGTGGGCTAAGGCGGGACTAACTTGCCTTGTCCACAAGCTGTGCGCCTGACAGGTGTGGGTTCGAGCCAGCATCTGGGCGTTATGTTTTTCCGAATATTTTTCAAAAATTCACAAATAATGTTAGGTAGGTAGGGTTTAGGCGCGCCACTGGCGATAGAAAGGGATAATAAACTGCAGCAAAAAAAAAACAAAAAAAAAATGTGAGGGTACGATACAGGTGGCCAGTGACATAATTATGTTATTATTCTTGAATATTTGGAAATAACTCACTAAAACATGCGTAGAAAAAAAACCGGAAGTATTTTTCATAGAGGGGATTCCCGTTGGTGCATAGGATAGCAGAAAAGTGTGAATAGCAAGTAGATGATAATTGTGTTGGGTAAGCTGCTGCAGCGAACAGATATAAATATATCATGACGTCATACAGTACTGTATGCTAAGATTTTGTTTTCAGCTGTGTTTGTAAAAAGATGGGAGGCACAGAAAAAGTGTTTGTGTGTGTGGGTGTGTGTTTGTGTGGCTGTGTGTGTGTCTCTCTCTCTATATATGTGTGTGTGTGTGTGTGTGTGCGCGCGCGTGTGTGTGATGTGCAGTAATGTTATATTGCACTTAACTGGATAATGAAACAGAAGATTGTGTGTTTGTGGTTTGATTTAAACAAATGTTTTATTCCAAGAAAGCGAATAATGTCCTATCATATCCTATACCGTTACTCGAAGGTCATTGGGGCACCACAGATAATGGTTTAACGAGCGTACCCCATCTAAATATTTGAAGCTATGCACTGTGTTGAGGGATTGACCTTGGACTTTGATGTACATGTTGATGCCATTGGTCTTGTTGGTCATCATTTTTCTTCTATGCACTTATTGGGGTGTCGGATAGTGCAGTGGTTGGAGCACTCGCTACTGTGTCGAAAGTGAAGCACCGTCCGGTGCGGTTAGCACTTGGATGGGTGACCGCTAAGGCGTGAAGCGACAAATAACAACGCCCCCAGTTGACTCAACTGTGATTGAGTACCTACTCTCTTGAGGGTGGGGAAGGTAAAGCAGCGAGGGAGAGAGTTGGGCATCACCCTCATTACGCTGGCCCAAGATAAGTGTGATCTCCAACATCACGCTCCCCTACGGCCACAAGGCTATGGGACTACCTTTACCTTTTACCTTTACCTATGCACTTATTTCCATTCCATAGGATCTAGGGGTGGTGTCAAGACTCTGTACAAGCTGTTCCAGTTCTTGTTCTTCTCCAGACAATCCATCAATGTCATCCGCAAAACGGAGATTGGAGATTGCTCTGCCCCCTATGCTGACTGTGCCTTCGTGATCTGCAAGGGCATCTGACATTGAGTGTTGAAGATAGTAGGCATTCTTGACGCACACCGATTGTTGTTCAGAACCAGTTTCCGATGGCGCTGTCGTAGAGGACTGCACTGGTAGCCTTGTCATACAGGCTTTTGATGACTTCAATAAAGTTAGGACTGACGTTGTACACTCTCATGGTTGCCCTCATAGCTGCATGCCAGACTCGGTCGAACGCTTTTTTGAAGTCTACAAACACATGATATAGATTTTGTTGGTGCTGTAGGTATTTCTCGCAGATTATTCTGAGGTTGATAATCTATTCAGTGGTACTTCGCACTGCCCTGATTCATGCTTGTTATTCAGCTATGATTTGTTCAGCTTAGGGTTTCAACCTGTTGAGTATATTTTCCAGGAGGACCTTGCTGGGATGGTTGATGAGGCTGATGGTGCGGTAATTTTCACACTCCTGAAAGATACCCTTTTTGGGAAGAGTGATGACAAGCGACTGGGTCCATGGTGTAGGCCACTCCACAGTCTGCCAGATCTTGTAACAGACAATGGTGAGGGCGTCAATCATCGCTTCTCCTCCTGCTTGAAGCAATTCCGCGGGTATGTTGTCCAGTCCCGCTGACTTCCCTTTCTTCAATGAATGCACTGCTGCCTCAACTTCTTCTCGGAGAATTGGGAGGATTTCATCCTCTTTTTTGTTCTAAGAAATGCTAGAATTGATCGGTCTCCGTTTGGTATGTGGTTTTAAAGGTCAGAGTAGTACTCTGTCCATCTATCCAAGACTTCTGGTTCTTCTTTACGGCGTATGCTAAACTTGTTTTGGATCGTGGAGACTTTGGGCTGTTTAACACTTGTCAGCCGCTTCACAGTCTGGTAGGCCTCCTTACTGTTGTTCTTGTTCAGTCTGTTCTCTATTTCCTGGCAATGATCTTCTATCCAGTTCTCCTTTACTGTGCGTATTGTCACAAAGAAAGGGGTTGGGGGGATGAGGATAAGCACTTAATCCCTCGCACTGTGTTGCCTCCCTTGTTTAGGCCAACGTTGCGATGACATTCAAGGGACTAAGGCTAGGGGGTTACTAAAGAATGAGAGACAGTCATAAGGCCAGACGAGGAGAAGGTAGGCTTAACTAGTAAGAAATTCAAACAAGGAAGAGTCCAGGTGGTACTGTTTCTAACTAGTCAATTTTATTAAATAGAATTAGGTCGTCTGAGTTGGATAATCTAAGGATGAGTCACTGAATGTCACAAAGAAAGGGGTTGGGGGAATGGGGGTAAGCTCTTAATCTCTCGCACTGTATTGCCTCCCTTGCATAGGCCAATGTTGTGGTGACCTTCAAGAGATTAATGCTAGGAGTCACTAAATAACGAAAGACAGTCAAAGGGCAGACGAGAAAGATTGAAGGCTAAACCAGTTAACAAATTCAAAAACAAGGGGGAAGTCAAGGTGATACAATTTCTAACTAGGCACTTTTATTAAATAGCATTAGGTCGTCTGAGTTGAGTAAGCTATGGGTGAGTCACTGAATATAGTCAATACTAGTTGGGAGTATCTTGGAGATATTCTGGGTGGACGCTTTCAGGAGTACTGGGGCTACTGAGGACTGCTATCATCACTGGGCAGTAGGATATCTGGATTGTTCAGGCTAGTTGGCCAGAGTCTCTGCGATTTGTGATGCTCGTAGGGTGAGAACTTAGCTCGTTTTCGAAGGGCGGTGGTTGGTCCAGGATAGTCTGGACAGTTGATCAAGGTTAGCGTCGCGTGGGTGGCAATGCGGGTCAGTCGGTCACTCTCTTGAGTAATGACCGATGTTGCAATCCTGGTGGGGTAGACACAGGCGTGGTTTTCAGCTTACGTTGCTAGCTGGCTTGGGTGAATGATGAAATTCGGAGAAACGCTTCGCGTTGACTCCCTGGGTTGTCAGGGGCCTGCAGCGGGTCGGCGACTTATAGCTGGTACAGGGCCGGGGTATACGCGCCTGTACAGGAGCCCGTCTGTAAAGCAATACAGACTCTGTATCAGCTGGGGATAGGTATATCCTGGGTTCAGCGCCTGTAGGCGCGTGTGCCCGTCAGATTTCAAATTGGTCGGACCGGTCATGGGTTGACTGGCCCGTACCAACAGTCCATCAATTGCAACCAGGGATATGGGGCTATTGTGGAGTTTACCGGCAGCCGCTAATATAGGATACCTTCAGCGCCTTAAGATGGGGTGGCGGACAACAGGGGCAGATATTTATGCAGTGGGAGCAAGGAGAAAAGCAAATGGAGTAGATACAGGACAAAGGGGGTTGTAGGCAAGGGGCTGTACTGGGGGACTTTAATCTAGGTGGGGGGACAGCATGGCATGGGATATTTACACATGGGGCTAACGGGGAGCATACAAGTATAAATTCAAACATGTCATGGGTCATAAACAAGGCAGATGATATATACAAGGAAATAATACATGTCACAGCAACACATCAAGACAAGGCTATAAACACGAACGTACATATCGACAGGACATACGAACATGTTGGGCGATCGACGGGTGATGGGTAAGCTACATGACAAAGAGTAAGTTTCCTCTCTTACCTTGACTAAGACGGGTCGAATCACGAGAGTACTGCCGTAGCTCAGAGGTCGCCAGTTGATGGGGACGTGTCCAGGGCAGATTGTTGTGGCTTCGAAGATTAGAGGCTTGCGACTGACGACGGATCAGCTTGTGTGCTGGGTCTTAACGGTGATCCCCGAGGGGCGGGGCTTAGGCGGGTTAGCCAGCGTGCGTGGTAGGGGTGACTGGATGTGTGGAAGGAATGATTGTGTGCAGCCTGCGTCAGAGGCTCGATTGTCCGCCTCGTCACAGAGGCCCCCCCAAGGAAAAAGGCGAGGTCGTAGGCCTCGACTGAGACGCGGCCAATCAGCTCTGAGGTCAGCTGCTGGGTGAGACGATGGTTGCGATGGTCCGGGTGATGCGGGGCGATGCGGGGTTCCGGGTAGTAGATGGCGGATGCCCAAGGCTGGGGTCCGCGGAGCTGCCGGGTTTCGGCTACGGTTAGTGGGCGGCGGCGGGTATGAAGGCTGGGGCGTCGGCGGGTATGAAGGCTGGGGCGTCGGCCCTCAGTGGTGACTCGACGGAGTCGGTTGCGGGGTGGCGGCTGACGATGCTCTGCGCGGGGCGATGCTTTCCGCGAGGCTTGCGTGGCGGCGCTATGTCGGAGACGTAGGGGGAACGGGGTGGAGCGATGACTCCGGCTTGTGGCGGAGCCTCTTCTTCTGTCCTTACTACCTGCTGCTGGGATAGCGGGACGGGGTACGGTTTCTGGCGGACGGGGGGTGGGGTCCGTCAGGGTTAGCTGAACTTCTTCTAGGTCCGTCCTCCCAGGTATGTCGGTGAGGACTTCCTTGTACTCGGCTACGATGGCGCGTAGTTGGCGTTGCTGGCCGGCGGGGAGTGAGGGGTCCAGAGATACGTCCCGGAAGGATTCCTTCCCTTGTAGCGGAAATTCGGCGACGCCGGTCTCTGTGCCATCCACCTCGACGGCCAGCGCGACCGTGAGTAGCGAGTGGGTGTCCGGGGTGGTTGCGGGTTGCTCCAGGTACCGCTTGAGCAAGTTGATGTGGTGGGTCCTGGGCTTTCCGCCTACCTCGATGCGGTAGGTGGTACGTGAGAGTTTCTCCAGCACCGGGTAGGGTCCTTGCCAAGCTATGTCTAGCTTGTTCGTACCGCTGGGGAGAAGTAGTAGGACCTGGTCTCCTACTTGCAGTTCTCGGTCGCGGGCGCGGCGATTATGGTAGCGGGCTTGTCTCTCTCTCGCCTTCTTCAGGTTGGCGGAGGCGGCTTTCCATGTGGCCTTGAGAGTCTCCTGGAGCTTGGTGACGTATTTCGTGGCGTCGACCGGTGCCTCGTCCAGTCTGGCGTCGGTCCAGCTACGTCGTAAGGCGGCTAGAGGTCCAGAAAGGGGTCTCCCAAAAAGCAACGTGGAAGGGGTGTATCCGGTGGAGGTGTGCGGGGTCTCTCGATACGCGAAGAGCGCTGACGTGACGTAGGTGTCCCACTCCGGTTGTTCGTCGGCGATCTTGCGGATGATCGAGATGAGAGTCCCATTCAGGCGCTCGACCTGTCCGTTGCTAGCGGGGTGGTAGGGTGGAGTACGGATATGACGAATGCGAAGTAGGTGGAAAACTTCCTGCATGAGTTTTCCTGTGAACTGGGACCCGTTGTCGGTCATGATGTTGTCCGGGAATCCGACTCGTGTGAATATAGTGACGAGCGCGTCGGCGACTCGGGCGGCGTCAATCTTCGGCAGTGGAACGGCCTCACACCACATAGAGCAAGCGTCGACAAGGGTAAGCAGATACTGGTTCCGCTTCTTGGTTCGCGGAAGGGGTCCTACTATGTCGACGGCCACTCGTTGGAAGGGCGTTCCGACGACGACGGTGGGGCTGATGGTAACCGGCACGGTGTGGTGGCGGGGCGAGTATCGTTGGCACTGGCGGCAGGACTTGACGTAGCGCTTCACGTCTTCTGTCATCCCGGGCCAGTGGTACTGCGCGCTGATTCGTAGGGTGGTTGCTCCTATGCCCATATGTCCACTTAGGGGCATGCTGTGGCCAAGCTCCAGGACTTGGGGGCGAAGGGTCGCAGGTACGACGAGTTGCGAATGGTCGTCCTTCTAACGGAAAAGGAGTCCGTCCTCGACGAAAAAGTCCCCGGACTTGGGTGGAGTGCGTGCGGCGGGAAGCTTTCCGTAGCACTTGCGGAGGGTGACGTCTTCTTCTTGGGCCTTCCGGATCTGTTCCGGCATCTGGTTGGGTATCGGTGGTGGTGTCGCGGCTGTTTTCGCCTGGGCGCGCGTCTGGACGGCGGCCATCGACTCCACAGGCTGGGGCGGCATACCCAAGAATACGTAACGACATCCTAAGATCAAGTCATACAGGGGCTGGTCCATCACGGCAGCTTGGATGGTTCCCGTGACGTATCGGCTGGTGACTTTGATCCGGGCTATAGGGAGCGTGGTGCTGGGCTGTGACGCGTCGGCCAACTTCAGGGTGATCGTTTCGCCGGTCAGGTCTTGTTCCCTGATGAGCGAGCGGCGGACGACGGCGTCGAACGTGAGTCCGGTGTCGTATAGACAGTGTGCAGGGTGATCGTTGACAGTCACCTGCTCGGTGACGGCCGGTCGGTCGGTGGGAGTGACGACGGGGGTTACCGGGTTCCCGTCGGGAGTGACTTGGCGTAGGGCCAATACCGTTCCTTGTTTGCGACGCTGGTCGCTGATGCGGCGAAAACACTTCTCGCGGGTGTGTCCTCGGCGCTGGCAGTAGCCGCAGTAGAGCTCTCCGCTCCGCTTCCCAGGCTCTGCTCCGGGGTTTGGGCGTCCTTTAGGCGGGGGTGGACGGTGGTTCGCTGGCGGGACGGGCCGGCGAGGCTGGTGGCGGGTATCTGGTGACGAGGGTGCGGGGGGATCCCGGCGAGGCTGTCTGTCGTCGGGGTGGGCGGTAAGGTAGCGGTCCGCGACTATGATAAGGTCCTCTAGTCGGGCGGCTCCCTGTTCGGCGGCGAAAGTCCGAAGTTCCGCTGGCATTGTCCCTCTGAGTTGCTCGGCTAGCATCAATTCGAGCAGTCCGTCGTACGTCTTAGGTTCGTCCGTTTGCTCTATCCATTTGTCCCGTAGAGTGGCTAGCCGGTCGGCGAATTGCGTAAACTTCTCCCCCTTCTCTCTCCGGGAGTTCCGGAAGTTCTTCCGGTAGTGCTCACCTGAGAGTTCAAATCCATGAAGTAACGCTTTCTTGAGGGCGGGGTAGTCGCCCTCCTCGGCAGTCGGCGTCTTGGCCAGAATTTCATAGGCCTTCCCCTTAAGGCCATGACTAAGCTTGCGGTACCAGTACCGGGGGTCGAGGCTGTTTTCTCCCGCGACTCGTTCGAATCGGGCGAGATAAACTTCTATCGATTCGTCTCGTTCGACGAATGGGTCCAGGGGAAAGTTCATCCCCGGAATCGGCGGGGGGTGGGGGGGGTGCGGATATTCCGGCGCTGGCGGTGAAGCTGGGGGCGATGAGCGAGAAGTCCTCGCTCGCGGGTGATCCGATGCCTAGCTCGCGGCGATCGCGTTCGAGCTGGAAGAGTGCTTGGCGCCGTTCAAGCTCTTTGTCCTTCCTCTTCTCCTCAAGCGCCGCGACCCTCTCGTCCTCCTCCTTCTTTCGTGCGGCGGCCCTCTCCTCCTCTGCTATCCTATCTTTCGCCTCCTCCCTTCTCCGCTCGGCGGCTCTCTCCTCCTCGGCAATCTTTCGAGCGGCGGCTTTCTCCTCCTCTGCTATCTTTCGCGCGGCGACTCTCTCTTCCTCTGCGACTCTCTCTTTCTCCTCCTCTCGCTTCCGAGCGGCGGCCCTTTCCTCCGCGGCGATGCGCTCCTTCTCCTCCTCCTTCTTCCGTGCCGCTGCTCTTTCCTCCTTCTCCCTCTTCGCCTCTCGCTCTTTAGCCCTCTCCTCCCTCTTCAGCTTTTCCTCGGCCACGTCCGCATCTACGTTGGCCAGGACGTAGTCCTTGAGTTCAGTGCCGGCGAGCCCTAAGCTCTCGCCAATACTCTTGTATTTGAGCGCAAGCTCTCCCCGGTCGGCCATGGAAAGGGAGGTGACTTACCCTGAAAAGTCCTAACCGTGATGAGGGGCGCACACAAGGGGGTACACTGACGGGAAACAAGGGGGTGGGCTGAAATGAACTACGATGAAATTGCACAGGGGCGAATACAACACAACACAACCACAAAGACAAAATGCAATCAATCAGAATACAAAATATGAATGCAAGAAAAACCCTTCGCGAGACACCACAATTCGGAAGAGCCAGTAAGGGACCTAAGGGGCTATGCTATACACTACTAGGCTTAGGGGGCTAGGTCCTATCTATACTGGGCTGGGGTGGAAATTAAGCTAAGTCCTTTGTCTCGTCGAGTTGGGATGGGAAACCTAAGTCTTTAGTCTCGTCGGGGTCGCCAAAGTTAATGTCACAAAGAAAGGGGTTGGGGGAATGGGGGTAAGCTCTTAATCTCTCGCACTGTATTGCCTCCCTTGCATAGGCCAATGTTGTGGTGACCTTCAAGAGATTAATGCTAGGAGTCACTAAATAATGAAAGACAGTCAAAGGGCAGACGAGAAAGATTGAAGGCTACACCAGTTAAGAAATTCAAAAACAAGGGAGAAGTCAAGGTGATACAATTTCTAACTAGGCACTTTTATTAAATAGAATTAGGTCGTCTGAGTTGAGTAAGCTATGGGTGAGTCACTGAATATAGTCAATACTAGTTGGGAGTATCTTGGAGATATTCTGGGTGGACGCTTTCAGGAGTACTGGGGCTACTGAGGACTGCTATCATCACTGGGCAGTAGGATATCTGGATTGTTCAGGCTAGTTGGCCAGTCTCTGCGATTTGTGATGCTTGTAGGGTGAGAACTTAGCTCGTTTTCGAAGGGCGGTGGTTGGTCCAGGATAGTCTGGACAGTTGATCAAGGTTAGCGCCGCGTGGGTGGCAATGCGGGTCAGTCGGTCACTCTCTTGAGTAATGACCAATGTTGCAATCCTGGTGGGGTAGACACAGGCGTGGTTTTCAGCTTACGTTGCTAGCTGGCTTGGGTGAATGATGAAATTCGGAGAAACGCTTCGCGTTGACTCCCTGGGTTGTCAGGGGCCTGCAGCGGGTCGGCGACTTATAGCTGGTACAGGGCCGGGGTATACGCGCCTGTACAGGAGCCCGTCTGTAAAGCAATACAGACTCTGTATCAGCTGGGGATAGGTATATCCTGGGTTCAGCGCCTGTAGGCGCGTGTGCCCGTCAGATTTCAAATTGGTCGGACCGGTCATGGGTTGACTGGCCCGTACCAACAGTCCATCAATTGCAACCAGGGATAGGGGCTATTGTGGAGTTTACCGGCAGCCGCTAATATAGGATACCTTCGGCGCCTTAAGATGGGGTGGCGGACAACAGGGGCAGATATTTATGCAGTGGGAGCAAGGAGAAAAGCAAATGGAGTAGATACAGGACCAAGGGGGTTGTAGGCAAGGGGGCTGTACTGGGGGACTTTAATCTAGGTGGGGGGACAGCATGGCATGGGATATTTACACATGGGGCTAATGGGGAGCATACAAGTATAAATTCAAACATGTCATGGGTCATAAACAAGGCAGATGATATATACAAGGAAATAATACATGTCACAGCAACACATCAAGACAAGGCTATAAACACGAACGTACATATCGACAGGACATACGAACATGTTGGGCGATCAACGGGTGATGGGTAAGCTACATGACAAAGAGTAAGTTTCCTCTCTTACCTTGACTAAGACGGGTCGAATCACGAGAGTACTGCCGTAGCTCAGAGGTCGCCAGTTGATGGGGACGTGTCCAGGGCAGATTGTTGTGGCTTCGAAGATTAGAGGCTTGCGACTGACGACGGATCTGGCTGTGTGCTGGGTCTTAACGGTGATCCCCGAGGGGCGGGGCTTAGGCGGGTTAGCCAGCGTGCGTGGTAGGGGTGACTGGATGTGTGGAAGGAATGATTGTGTGCAGCCTGCGTCAGAGGCTTGATTGTCCGCCTCGTCACACTGAATATTGTCAATAATAGTTGGGAGTATCTCGGAGATATTCTGGGTGGGCGCCTTTGGGAATGCTAGGGCGATTGAGGACTGATTTCATCACTGAGCAGGAGGATATCTGGATTGTTCTGGGTGGCTTAGCCAGAGTGTCTTCGAATTGTGGTGCTCGTTGGATAGTAACTTAGCTTCGTTTTGCGAAGGGCGGTGGTTGGTCCAGGATTCTGGATGGTCGGCTTTTCAAAGAGTTCTCGTGGTCAGCTTGTGGCCCAATGCAGGGCAGTAGGTCACTTTCTTGGATAACGGCTTGATGGTGCAACTTCTGGGGGCGATACAGTGGTGGTTTTCAGCCTACGTGGCTGGCTGGCTGATTGGCGAAACTTGGGAGATACGCTTCACATTGACGCCCTGGGTTGTCAGGGTCGCCCGCAGCGGGTCTGGCGTCTTACAGCTGGCAGGGCCGGTATGGTCGCCCGAATAGGAGCCCGTCTGTAAAGTAGTACAGACTCCAAATCAGCTAGGTACATATATCCAGGGTGCAGCGCCTGTTTGCGCGCGTGCCCATCAGATTTTCAAACTTGGTCGGACCGGTCAAGAGTTGACCGGTTCGTACCAACAGTCCAACAATTGCAACCATGGCTATGGGGCTATTGTGGAGTTTACCGGCAGCCGCTAATATATAATAACTTCGGCGCCTTAAGATGGGGTGGCGGACAACAGGGGCAGATATTCATACAGTGGGAACATGGGAGAAGCAAATGGGGTAAATACAGGACAATGGGGGTTGTAGGCAGGGGCTGTACTGGGGGACTTTAATCTATGTGGAGGGACAGCATGGCAAGGGATATTTATACATGGGGCTAACAGGGAGCACACAAGTATAAATTCGAACATGGCATGTGTCATAATCAAGGCAGATAATATATACAAGGAATAAATACATATCACGGCAACACATCAAGACAAAACCGCAAACACGAACGTACATATCTACAGGACATACGAACATGTTGGGCGATCGACGGGTGATGGGTATGGTAAATGACATGAAGTAAATCTCCTCTCTTACCTTGACTAAGAACGGGTCGAATCCCAAGAGTACTGCCGAGGCTCAGTGGTCACCGGATGATGGGACGTGTCCGAGGCAGGTTGATGGGTCTTCGATGGCGGAAGGCACGCGTCTGACACCGAGAGTTGGTGTGTCAGAGCTTTTAGAGAGATCCCCCGTGGGGCGGGGCTTAATCGGCTTAGTCGGCTGAGCCGGCCAGCCTGGGAGTGATGGCTGGACAATGTCAGCCTCGGAGGTGCATCGTCCGCTTGTCACACGTATGCCTTTTCGGGTGTCATCGTTATTTGTTTCGGTAGGTATCAGCTCCCTGTGAGGTGTTCTTTTTCTTTTTCATCTGTCTTCGTTTATAACACAGGTCCAAAAGATCAGATGATGATGATGATTATGATAATAATTAAGCTGTTTAACACACCTGTTGGTAACTTTCAGTGCGTACCAAAATATTCGACATAGCATGCATCCAGTGCGCATGCTTTTGTTTTGAATAAATATACATTATTTTTTTCATTATTATTTTGTATTTAGGAAGACATTTTTCATCAGTATTATTTGTAAGCCATGGTTAACATGCTACATGTACAGTAAAACGGGGTAATATTTGGGACCATGGAATCTGCGACCACCCAAATTATTTCATTATATTAGATTAGAGTGCAGTGTGGGGAGAGGAGAGGAGGGG
>CM072512.1:115849754-115984754 GCA_036898135.1 Oncomelania hupensis
TGGGGGAGGGGTGGGGGAGGGTAGATAGATGTTATACTTTTGATATAGTTAGGGTGTAAGATAGAGAGTGAGCAAGAAATGCTAAATGTGCGACATATATTAGTGGAACGTAACTGCTACAGCCGTAGCAGCAGAGAAGGACGGATGGGTGAGTCCTGGGAAGTTGGAAATAATAATAATAGTAATAATAATAATAATAATAATAATAATAATAATAATAATAATAATAATAATAATAATAATAATAATAATAATAATAATAAAAATAATAACGATATTAATAATAGATGCTATATAGGCGCCTTTTTTTTGTTGACAAATCATTAATCAGGCTCAAAGACCCTTCTAGTCTCTGATACTTGTGTGTGTTTCCGTGTCTGGTCGGATTGCCAACTGGAATCCATCTAACGACTGTGTTCTCATATATTAGGCTTCCTTGTCACGACAGGCTGGTCTTCTCTTTGATGTCATTGTGACCAGGTCGGCGAGACCCAGAGGTTCTACCGTCATAGAAGCTGTGATGGTCAATAGTCATCATCATCATCATCATCATCATCATCATCATCATCATCATCATCATCATCATCATCAACATCTCTCATTATATTCCGCGTCATTGTCATCATCATCATAGCTGACGATCATCTGTCTACTGCCTACCTTTTCTCTGCCCTTTCGTTTTTGTTGTCCGGTACGCTTCCAGTGCGTAACGATCTGCTTTGTGACGGATACCAGCGCGTTAGAAGTGGTCATCATCATCATCATCATCATCATCATCATCATCATCATCATTGATTGTCAATGTTCAAATGTTGATCAGACTATTCAGATAACTCGCGTTTCATTTATGGGTAACGAGGCGATGTCATTACTGATAACGACGACAGTGCTGAGGACATTTTGATTGATTGATTGATTGATTGATTTTTGCTTTAGGTCCAGCGGACTCTTCCGAGCCAAATCAGGACCGGACAACCCCCGATCCGCATAAAAGATCTGTTGAAACAACCCTAGTGGAAAAATTGAATGCCCTCCACGGGCCAGTCACTTTACAATAAAGACATCCCACGCAGGGGACGGCTGAGGCTTTACCCCAACTACTCGAACCCCCGGTTACAAAAACAAAATAGAATACAAACATCATTATAAATTATCAACAAAACACATACATATAAAATGCCTATAGTGCTAAATAATAACATCATAGGAAGCCCTAGTGACCACCCGGCAGAAAGCGTCCAACACTCCCAAGCTGATCCAACAGACCTCATACACAAACAGTCTTGTCCAGGAAGAGTTTTCAAGAAAAAAGATAGGTCATTGATCTAGCGAAGAAGAAGATAGTATAGCAGAGTGATAGGACAGAGCAGGAATGGGAAAGAGCAAATGAGGAAGACAGCGACAGTGGGAATTTAAAGCACTAAATTTCCCACTATTTATACTGAAACCCCCGGTACTCCAACGGGGGTACTGTTGCCGCAGTGAATCTGTCATGCCTATAAAGGAAAGACAGGTTTTCAACTGGGGCTTTCACTTTTCCCTTTATAGGTTAGAACAATCTACAGTGGCAAGATTGCTCATGACCCCAAGGGGTAGTGCTGAGGACAGCGACGAAACTGAGGTAATTGGAGTTTATAACCTTGCATGTCATCACATCAGTATTTGTCGAAGAAAAGCGAAGCTCAACGTCCTATAAAGAAATGTTAAGAACAACAATAATCCGGGAGTAGGGGCCGAAACCGATACAACCCTTTTTTTAACTTGCAGGTTTTGAGTCCGGACGAGGAAGGGGCAGCCAACACAAAAAATATCTCTTGCTAATAAAATTTAGAGGAAAAAAAAAACAACTTTAGTGGGAAACAGATAAAATTTAAGATAAGAGATTAAAATTATTTATGAGATTATTTACAATACCAAAGTTTAAAAAGCAAAAAGCAAGAAAGGGCCTCTTTTATACATTCCAAAGTTAAAGCAACAAAGAGCCAGCTTAAGATTTTAAAAAAAGAAAATCCATACCAGTTTTACCACAAGTTTAATAGTATTTGTCGATAGTTAGTTGATCATTATTTATAGGGTACAGCGAACTGCAAAGAGCCGAATCAGATACAAAAACGCAACTCATAACAACAGCAATAATGAAGGACAACGCCGAAACTGAGTCTTTGATTTTGGGATCGTTGCACGAAACCACGTCAATCGGCATAAGTCAGTTCAGTAACGCAGACATGGTTTAGTTGGCATTGAATTTATTCACATCGTCAAGTCAGCAGTGTCCAATTTAAACTTCCGTCAAGCTAATAGAATCGAATCGAGGAGAGAGCGAGATGAGAAGTGGGTCGACAGGCCATCCTTTATTCATAAAAGAGACCGACGTTCAACAGTCATGTTGTGGGGCCGGGTAGCTCAGTTGGTAAGAGCGTCTTGCTAGTAACCGTAAGGTCGCTGGTTCGAATCCCGGATTGGTCAACGTGTGATCATATTATTTTCCCCTTTACCAACAACTGGCCCGCTGGTGTCAGTATAAATCGGTCCAGCAGTCACCTATATGCGAAAGTGTCGTGTGACTATAATCTACAAAACAACAGTCATGAAGCGCAGACTTTGTGACGGATACCAGCGCGTTCGAAGTGGTCAAACACAAAGGGGAGAGGCGATTCTACAGCTGTCGGTCTAAAGGGAGACGGCTCGACGATTCGACAACTGCAAGGCAAAAGCGAGGCGCTGAAACTGGCGACGCTTGCGAAACAAAGGAAGGAAACTTCTGGCCGGATGCTGGATTTCCCTGATAGCGCACGGGGTAAAGAGATCAGCAGAGCGATCAGCCAGAGGGAGCGTGAGGGGGGCTGATTTGATTCATCCAATAGACCGATCGTTGGCGCTGAGCGGTTTCTGTGTGTCACGTCCTGCAGTGGCCACTCCAACGGTCACTCCGATCAGTACCACTCAACCGTTGACTCAATCCTGAAATGGGCACTAGTACTGATAGAAAATGATCCTGACAACGGAAGACTCAGTATTAGTGATGATAATGTTGAGGGGTTAGCTTTGATTGATTGATTGATTGATTTATTGTTGCTTTAGGTCCAGCGGACTCCTCCGAGCCAAATCAGGACCGGACAACCCCCAATCCGCATAAAAGATCTGCCGAAACAACCCTAGTGGGAAATTGAATGCCCTCCACCGGCCATACAATAAAGACATCCCACGCAGGGGACGGCTGAGGCTTTACCCCAACTACTCGAACCCCCGGTTACAAAAACAAAATAGAATACAAACATCATTATAAATCATCAACAAAACACATACATATAAAATGCCTATAGTGCTAAATAATACAATCATAGGAAGCCCTAGTGACCACCCGGCAGAAAGCGTCCAACACTCCCAAGCTGATCCAACAGACCTCATACACAAACAAGGAGTCTTGTCCAGGAAGAGTTTTCAAGAAAAAAGGTAGGTCATTGATCTAGCAAAGAAGAAGATAGTATAGCAGAGTGATAGGACAAAGTAGGAATGGGAAAGAGTAAATGAGGAAGACAGCGACAGTGGGAATTTAAAGCACTAAATTTCCATAAAGTGGGGATACTATTTATACTGAAAACCCCCGGCACTCCAACGGGGGTACTGTTGCCGCAGTGAATCTGTCTTGCCTACAAAGGAAAGACAGGTTTTCAACTGGGGATTTCACTTTTCCCTTTATAGGTTTGAACAATCTACAGTGGCAAGATTGCTCATGACCCCAAGGGGTTGCAGCTTTGGTGACAAAGAGAAAAGCGTAACACCATCTAAAGAGTGGCACTAAGCCAACAGTCGGCACCTTCACGGACATTGCCTTAGTGATGATGATGATCATCATCGTGCTAATCTGTAACATTAATGGGAGGAACCACTGGGTGAATAAACTATGAAATAATGGCAATTGGGGCAAAACGTAGACAACACAATATTCATTTTCGATCTGCATCAAGCAGGCACTGATATAGTCGTTTAAATAAATAAATAAACAAACAAACAAAATATATTAATACATATATAAAAAAAATCAAAAACGTAAAGAGATGTTACCGTAAACTTTTGATCGTTGGGGAGAGCGACGTTTTAGATTGTTCTTTTCTCTGAGCCATCTTAGTGAGGGCGGTGCTCATCTTTTCTCCCTCTCTAATGTACCTTCCCTGGTTCTCAACACAGCCAGGTCCCAAACCCTAGCACTACTCAGTGAGTCAGCCTGTTAACATAGTTACAAAGCAATCGAACCCAACAGGACACCAAGGTAACCCTATTCTGAACTTTGGACAGTAGTAGATTGGATCCAGTGCGTTGAATTTAGTTTTACACACAGCTGATTCTTGCGTGCTTCAGATGGGGTTAGCCTGACATAGCAGCCCTAATGACTGAAATCAGTAGAGCAACGACACCGGTAGACTAAGGCTCAGTAGATCTTCAGTCAGTGGATACAAGCACAACTTTATAACGCAACACGTCAAAGGTACGGCTAATTAGTTTGCGCAGGTGCTATTGAGTGGGAAAGGGTTGAGGTGTGGGAGGAGATTGGTTGGTGATATTTGCAGTGGGTTGCTGGGGGGGGGGGGGGGGGGTAGGAGCGTATATGAGCGCGCGCGTGCTTAAGGTCAATGGTTCATAGGTGCTTCGACGGCAAGGTAATGACAAGTTCAACAACGAAACAGTTTATTTATCAATATTTTGACCGTTAGTCTGAAATACTAGGGTACCATGAAATGAAGCCTCTTTGCATCGAAGAAGTAAAATCAAAGAACAGCAAAAGAGTACTGAGAGAACAGAAAGAATGAATAGAAAGGAACAAAAGAAGCTGGCAAAAACGGGGAGATTGACAGAGAAAAATGGACGAAAGACAGTAACTGTCACTATCTAACTGAAGAGAGAGAGAGAGAGAGAGAGAGAGAGAGAGAGAGAGAGAGAGAGAGAGAGAGAGAGAGAGAGAGAGAGAGAGAGAAATCCCTTTCCCCTTCTCTATCCCTCCAGCCTCTCCCGAGGCCACCAGAGAGAGAGAGAGAGAAAGAGAGAGAGACAGACAGACAGACAGACAGACAGAGAACTGAAGAACATATCCCTTCCGGCCTCTCCCGAAGCCACCGTCAGGAAATCCACACATTTCAAAGAACCTGCTTTCTCGTTGATTGACAAAACCATATAGGTCCTTCGCAGAGAAACACGACACAGCCTTTGAAGTGAGATGGGGCAAAGCGCCGACCCTTACTGTTTCTTGACGTCACACCTCTCCATCTATTGTTTGTATTAAGAGATAATAATAATAATAATAATAATAATAATAATAATAATAATAATAATAATAATAATATTTTAATCAGGGTAAATAATAATAATAATAATAATAATAATAATAATAATAATAATAATAATAATACTGGATGCTATACACGCGCCTTTCCCCAAATCAATCAGGCTCAAAGCGCGGCGATCTGTACCAACATACACGCTCACCTGTCTCATCCACCCTCACACACGACAAATACACATCCATCATTCAAACAGGTGGTGTAAAGGCGGGGAGATCGCTATTGGAAGACGAAAAGAAAATCGAATTTTTATTTTTGAAATTTTTATAGTGACTGCGTCCAGTACCATTATTGCAGGGAGGGAGGAAACCGGAGTCCCCGGAGAAAACCCTCGGTGACCTCAATAGTCTCGTACCTAAGTCACATACGTTCGCCCCTTGCACCACGAAGCCACAATCATGCGAAGAAAAACACAGTCACACAGTCATGCCAAACTACTTAACATACAAAACAATGCTATCGCAAAGTACAAGGACAGTACAACATCACTCTGTCACGCTCTGCAAAAGAAGTAAATCTATGTACATTTGGGGAAAAGAAAACCAGCACCAACAGGTTTAGAGATGAAATGCCACACGAAACAAATATATCTTCAGTTTTGATTTGATGGAGAGAAGAGTTGGAAATATCTTATTTCAGCAGTGGGTATTATTTTAGTTCAGTTATGTGTTGTTTTGTTTTTAAACGCTGCGATGTGAAGAAAAGACAGTAAAATACGAGACTGACTTTTTCTTCGTGAAGCCATCATCAAAGAGCCACCGCATGGAGCCCCGCAGCCTTATTATTTGCGTATCCACTTTGTGGGACGCTACCTTTCTCCCCTCCTCTCCCCCCCCCCCTCGTCCTCTCCCGCCCACCCCCCCGCCCCCCCTCCCCTCCAGCAATTCAGCATTTCTAATGTCGATTTGCTGAAACCTAAAGAGCCCCAAGATCATTCATTGCAATGTCACAGATTCTTTTCAAATTCACAATGAGTGTTACCTCCACTAGAAAAAAAGAAAGAAAATGAAACCCCAAAATAACCTCTTTTTTTAGGAACCTTTACGTGTTTGCAGCGAGTTCAAAGAAATGTCTGGCAAGATCTACTACCTTGTCTGTTGACTATATTCTCGCTTTGTTCTAAATCTGTAGAACTGTGTATTCTACCTTTCCTGGTTGTCTGTTAAAAAACCTTAATCCTTTACAGTAGGCAGTGTTCCCGATTACGCACAGAAGTGCGTTAATTACGCACAAAATATGAAAAATGACGCAGGAAAATTTGCATGCACACATTTTTTTGGAATCGCTGAAGTCATAAATACGACCAACGAGTGGCGAACTAATTCACGGCATAATCAGAATCAGAACCCAACTGAGACTGCTACTGCAGACGATTAAAGATTGTGTCGGGAGTTGTCGTCCTTAAAAATCGCATGCGCGCGCATTGTAAACTTCCTCCAAGCAATACATTCACTGAACAAAAGAAATCTTCGTTAATACATTCTTTGATTCTATCATACACGATCATGTCACTTCTGACTTGGTTGACTGGGCCCAAAACCCGTTCATCCACCGATTTGGGGACTCTCAAAATTTGCACAAGGACTCTTAAAATTTTATACCTGGGAGTCCCAAGGACTCTCATTTTTTGTGTGTGGAGGGAACACTGGTAGGGTAGGCTATACTGATGCCTTTGGTCCCAGTTTGTTTTCAAGGTTGCAATCCCCTTTCAGAGGCTACGCCACTTCCTGCGATGTTTCCGAAACGCTCTCCCCTCTCCGTCCTCTCCCACCACTACCACACCCTCCCACCGACCTTCCCTCCTCATTGTATGCCACTACAGCGCTGTTTTGACGCTTTAATTGTTTTATTTACTTTCAAAAGTACCGCTTATTTACGCTTTGCTTTGGTGTGATTATGTATTCGATGCGTTGCTTCGTTTTTTGAATTTAAAAAAAAAAAGAAGTTTAAACCAACTCTAGTTATAATATGAAATCCTCAGTGGAACAAGTTCAAGAAGGATCACTTTCTACTCCTCCAGTGAAGAGTATCAAGTAGCGAGGTCCAAACCCTGGGAACAACGAGTCCTTTGTGTATCTACGCACGCTAATGTAAGACAGAACACACGAGGGGAGAGAACTCAGTGTATGTTCTGTCTTCTTTATACAGTGCTGTGTATTTTTTGAGTCGTAGGCTACTCTTGGTTGGCAGGAAAGTATGGGCACGGAGCGGTTAGTTATATAATACGGATGAAAATTATTATGCAGGGTCGTAAACATTGATAAAGTGAAGTGAGTTTACCTTAAAGTTAAAAGAATGATGATGATGATGATGATGATGATGATGATGATGATGATGATGATGATGATTGATTGTCACGAACAGATCAGTTTACCCTGCCTATTTACTATTTAGCCTTGTGTAGTCATTGTAACATTAGAGAGTTAGTGTATTACACAGCAGCAATTACCGTGTAGGAGATACACACACACTGCGAGCTTGACGCCGGCAGTTAGTGACGTCAGCACTGTGGGCCTTGAATCTGACCGTTGTAACCAATCAGAGAGCAGGCTAAGCGGTTAGATCCAGTCTGGCTGTGTCAGTCGTAAGCTAGCTTAGGTTCAGTCAGTCGTTTGGGAACCACGGAGCAGTACAGAGCTACAGAGTTAGTAGTACTATCTCTCCACACATAGACCAGGAAGCAGGACTTAAGAATCTTAGAATTCTATTAAGTCGCCACGAGGCCTGACTTGTCAAACAGGTAAATGAACACACTTCTGTTTCATCGTGATATATTTATAGTATTGTTGAAATTATGTTTGTGGAATTTGCTATGCATAAATGGGAATTGTTAATCCGAATTTGCCGTACCACGTGGAAGAGCCGACCACGAGGCGAAACACGACCGGTTGCGCCGCCATGTTGTATACCGTACGGAACCACTGTTGTTTAACTTATGTGCATGTTTGCAGACCAGTGGCTGTACCACTGAATGTGTATATTATTATTAATTCTGTATGTGTGTAGTTAGCCACGTTTGATATTTATGTATGTATAGGAATTTAGAGTGAGATTCCAGTGGACCCTGGAAGTAGCAGAATGTTCGTCGCTTATGTATAGAGATGTGGAGCTATCACTGAGGGCTACTTTGGCTTTCAGTGAGACGCTCTGCACAAACCGATTATTCAGGGTTGTGCAGAATTTCGTCTCTTATATTACAGACGAGCAGGCGAGCTATCCCGTGCGCCCAACTCCACAAAAACGACGAGTTGTCTGCGTAGCCTCTACCGCACAAGTCGGAGAGAGCTACCCTGGAAACAACACCCTGCAAGACCCCACAGCGTGGCAAGGGACCCAACTACACGACGACACATCGTGTACCAGAAGCTACCTCATCAAAGGGCTTCAAACCACAAGTTAATTGCCCAGGAATCAGTGCACTTAAACTGATAGAAACAGGACCACAGTAGTCCACTCTTCAGAAACTGTAAAACGGACCACAGTAGTCCAATCTACATGAAATCTAATAGCAAGTGCCCGATGAAGATATAACAGCTGCCTAGACTATCAGCGATCGTACCATTTGCATTGACTGAGACTTTTTAAGTTAGATGAGTACATAGAAAATCTTGTATAGAGTAGAAGAAATAAACGTGTGATTTTAACTGTTATCAGGTGGCTGGACTACATATGATTCATAGCCGTGTGAAAGCTAGTGTGACAGTAATCTTTTACCATTTTTCTATCTATCTCTGTACCCCAACCTTAACACAGAACGAGCTAAACAAATAAATTTATTAAAGTAATTCATAGGGTAACTAACTAGCAGTTCCCACCGAATAAACGTGAGGGTTCCATAGGTCCATTGTGCAGAGCCCAGTAACAACCATAAACCCCACGTGACAATGATGATGATGATGAAGTCACGGGTAATTTTAAAAAAAACACTAACGAATCATTGCAATGTCATACAGGTGCAAATGCATGGGCATTGCTGCAGGCTAAAGACACTCGTAGCAACACCGTTGTGGCCAAGTGGGCTAAACGGAAATAAATTTGCCTTGTCCACAGGCCAGAAACCAATGGCGCCTGACAGGTTTGGGCTTGATCCAGCATCTGGGCGTTATATTTCTCCGAATACTTTCGACTCGGGCAACGTCTCGTGGGTTTTCTCCAGGTACTCCCCCCCCCCCCCCCAGCCGAAATTTCAAAAACACAATATTAGATAGTTGTGGTTTTGAAATTTTGCTGGGGGAGCAAACCGGAGTACACGGAGAAAACCCCCGGGACGTTGCCCGAGTATTTGGTAGTTTGGGCGCGCCACAGGCTGCGACTACGCCTTCCCTATGGGAGACGGCTTACAATTTCCCGATAAAAAGGGACAATAAAGCGTTACAAAAAAAAACCGCCAAACAAACAAAACTAATGACTGTTTCCATAGCGTGGCGCCTCGGGCGGCTTGAGTTAGATTCTGTATTGACCAGCGCCTTGAGCAGCTCATGAGCTGGAAAAGTGCCATATTATAAGTGATTAAACAAAATAAAGGAAAAATAGCGTACATTGCATTGCATGTCCCGCCCACATAAAGAAGGGTATTTATCACCTGCAAAAAAGGTAAAGGTAGTCCCATAGCCTTGTGGCCGTAGGGGAGCGTGATGTTGGAGATCAATCTTGGGCCAGGGTGATGCCCATCTCTCTCCCTCGCTGCCTTACCTTCCCCCACCCTTAAGAGAGTAGGTACTCAGTCACAGTTGAGTCAACTGGGGGCGTTGTTATTTGTCGCTTCACGTTTTGCGGTCACCCATCCAAGTGCTAACCGCTCTGGACGGTGCTTAACTTGCGACACAGTAGCGAGTGCTCCAACCACTGCGCTGTCCGACACCCCAATCAGACACCTGCACTGAGCATTAATACGAGCATTTGCTATATGATGATGATGTTGAGGAGGAGGAGGATGTATACGAAGTACGACCATCGCGGGCGACGAGGACCCCTAAAATCCTGAGGTGCGATTAGTCCAGACTTTGTATTTCCTGAGAAGAGTGATGAACGTAATTTGCTATATACATCTTTGTGTAAGAACCTTACTATAATAGCGGAACACCCTTTTAATATAGTCTTAGGGCGCGTCCACATGACGAGCTGCGCTTTGAGCTAGCGGTGGCGTAGCGTTGGACGAGCTTTGAGCTTTGAGCGGTGGGTGGCCACACCAAAAGCATCAAAAAGCTAGCGGCAAGCTAGCTGCACTGCTGGCTGTACGCTCGGTGACAGCTTGGGTGGCCACATGACAAGCTGTTACAGCTAGCTGCCTGCTAGCGTGATGCTAGCTGTCGTTCAGAAGTTTATTATCTGTGGTTTTGCAAGGCATCGCAGACCCGCAACTAAAATTTATTTCTGTTGAAGTTGGAGCCTACGGGAAAGAGAGTGATGGAATATTTTCCAGGTTTCAGATGAAACTCTGCCTTGAAGGGAATACAGTAAATATGTCCCACTACCAAATTCCAACATTCACCTTTCCTATCTTTTTGGTAGGTAACCCAGCCTATCGCCCAAGCCATACCTAATAACACGCATCAACACAGTCGATATCATCTTCAATTATCGCCATGGCAAGCCGTTGTGTAGAATGCGGGTTTGTAGTGCTTGCTGGAAAATGGTAAGTGCTGGAAACAGCAATCTGCACAACGTGACCACTGCTGACAACATTGTGCTAGCACTGTTGCCTTGCACAATGCAGTCATCCATCATGAAAGCGCTGATATAAAAAAAAGACACGGAGATCTGGGATGATACTCAAGTCTGTGGCGAACAGGACAGACGGATGGGGTGTTACTCAGGTCGTCCTGGACAATACTTAGCATGGGTGAGAGATCAGCTGGTTGAGTATTTTGTCAGAGTTGGTGCAGTGAACTGGCAGGAAAGCTACAGTTAATATAACTTTGCTGAACTAACTGACGGCAGTGATAATGAAGGATGAGACTCTCGTGACTTTAGTTTTCCCTTGTTCATATACGTCACAAAGCTTGTGATTTTAAATCTAAAGTTGGTCACTTTTAAGATCAACATGGAATGTACTATTTAAAAAAAAAAATAAAACAAAGAGTGCAGATTTAAAAAAGATGGACCTGCAATCATGCACTCCACCCAAATGTTGGTCATTTACTGTTCAGCCTTCCCCTTTTCTCTCTCTTGTTTCCCCCCACCCACCCCCCACCCCTACAAAGCTACAAAGAAATAAACCCAAGTTAAAACGTTAACTATATATTTTTGTAAACTTTTATTGGCTGGCATCAAACACACAATACCTACATCGTAAGTGTTCATTGATAATTTACCATCATAGCCCTTTTATTTATTTTTTATGTATAAAATCCAGATCTAAATCTAGGTTGAATTTGGGACTATAAGCACGGTTCTAAATCTGAGTGAAAACATCAAATGTGAATTCGCTTAATAGATCTAGATCTGTATTTTATTTGCAACAAATTGTGTTAAAACATAATAAAAGAAAAAAACACACTTACTGGGTACTATTATTTTTCAATGGCGACTGCACAAATGATAAAGCTGCAATTTTGTCAATTAGGCCTATACTATACGAAAAGAGCAATTGGTCATTTTATTATAAAATTTATAACCATCTTCACTCAATCACTAACTTGAGTGCCTTGCCATTTTAGGCACCTCCTGAAACAGCTTTGCTCAAACCTCACTGTTCGAAAATCTTTTAGTTTTTTTCTGCCACAATCTCTTATTTTGTAGTTCTCTGATTCCGTAAGCGAAGGGTGGTAAGAAGACTGATTCAAGGCCAAGGACACAAAACCAATCAAGGTCAAGGACCCAAAACCACCGCTTGAGCTTCGAGCGTCGATAAATGCCGAGAAGATTACCGCTGCTCGAAGCTAGCAATAGCCGCGCGGCTACCGCTCGTGGTGTGGACGCTTCTACAGTAATTCTAGTTAGACTTTTCGCAGCGCAGCTGAAGCGCAGCTCAAAGCTTCGCTCGAAGCTTGTCATGTGGACGCGCCCTTACTCATTTCCTTTTCTTGATACTCAGTTTTATAACGACGCATGCTCTTCTTTTTTAAAACGACGCATGCACCTTTAAAAAAAATTTATAACGACGCCTGCTCCTTGTATTGTCTTGATGTCTTGGAGACTTCACTCCACGATATATATGGCAACCTGGGACCAGCGTTTTGCCTGTCGTGAGCGTTTGCACGTGGCAAGGGTAATGATGAAAGGGAATGATGAAAGCTAAACAACGGTGGTTTCCCTTGAAGTGTGGTAACCCTTGACTACTGCCTGCTTCCTGGTCGTTTACAGCGTAGCAAACGCTTTGCTTTGTCCCCGCGTGTGTGTGTGTGGTTGTGTGTGTGTGTGTGTGTGTGTGTGTGTGACCGCGCGCACGCGCGCCGACTCAGGTTTTTTAATCTTGGTTATACATTTTCTTGTTGTGATTGGTGGTGTTTGATGATGATGTCCATTTGATGATGATGTCCATTATAACGAGGGTGTGTCTCTCCATTCATTGTCGAATGCTCAGTGCGCGGGCCGATACAGGATCTAACTCAAGCCGCAGGAGGCGCCCACTTGCAGCCTTTGCGTGCATAGTCTGACGCCCAGACGACTGAGCACAATCCTTGGGATAGGGTGAAGGGTTGTGCGTACACCACTAAGCTAACTGCGCTCTTCTTCTTCTTCTTCTTCTTCTTCTTCTTCTTCTTCTTCTTCTTCTTCTTCTTCTTCTTCTTCGTCGTCGTCGTCGTCGTCGTCATCGTCGTCGTTGTCGTCGTCATCGTCGTCGTTGTCGTCGTCTTCTTGCTTCCGCTGCTCTGCAACTGCTACGGATAATATTTATACGATTGCTTCTTCTTTTAGTCTTGTTCAAACTGAACTGTTAAACCCAGCAAAGACAGTAGACGGTAATCTGCAGATTAGACAACATGTCAAAATTCAAAGGTGAATGATGGTGACGATGACGATGATGATGATGCTGGGGTGGTGATGATAAAGAGAAGAAAAATATGATGATGATGACGGTGCTGGTGGTGAGGGTGGAGGTGGCAGTGGTGGCAGTGGCAATTTTGAGACGAACATTTAATAACCAAGTGAATTAGCGAAAACCCTTCACGAAAAAAATCCCTTCCTTTTCTTATTGGTTCTTGACAAAGGTACCAACTCTGCCTGGGAGACATAAACAATATCCACGACATGAAAGAGTTCGCAAGCTGCACAGTTTAAAAAGCTCCTTTCCTATCCTATCTTATCCCGTAACTCGAAGGTCGTAGGGGCATCGCAGATAATTGTTTAACCAGCATACTCCATCCTTCTCTGTCCTCAGCAACCCTGATGGCTTCACTCAGTGTCCAACCCGTCCATTCTCGAATGTTGTCATCCCACCTCTTTTTCGGTCTCCCTCTTCTTCTACCTCCTTGCACTGTGCCTTGCAGGCTGGTCTTTGCAAGGCCTGATGACCTGGTGACGTGGCCATACCATCGGAGTTTCCGTTTCTTCACCACTGTGAGCAGGTCATCGTGTTGTCCAATGGCTTGCGTGATGGTCTGTCGGACTTCGTTCTTTCCTTTCCTACTCTCATGCAAATTATCTGAATAACATGGTAAATGAAAATGTGTGAGGACATTCTCCTAACTGAATTCAGCTTAATCTTGTACCAGGCATCGCAGACTTGCACCAGCTAGACAGACATCCATATACTCTAATTGTTTTTAACCTTCAACTTGGCAAACTCGGGTGATATCCGATTCTCAGTTTAGTAGTGGGTGCCACTCGCTTAGCAACAGATGCGAACAAAACCGACAACCTCTGTCCTGTCCTAAAAGATTACCTCTCCTCACTGTCGCCATCTTCCGCCTGGTTAGTACTATACCTGCTTTTGTTCTCTTGTCAAGCACGCAACCTTGTAACACTGCGTTATAGGCAGGTGCAACGTCAATGTAAACCTGCGGTCAT
The DNA here is from genome assembly GCA_036898135.1 of Oncomelania hupensis. Lineage (NCBI taxonomy): Eukaryota > Metazoa > Mollusca > Gastropoda > Littorinimorpha > Pomatiopsidae > Oncomelania > Oncomelania hupensis. The sequence goes on from CM072512.1 coordinate 115,864,043, forward strand.
CATTCTCATCAACATTATCATCATCTTCATCTTCCTCCTCCTCCTCCTCCTCATCATCATTATCTGGGAATTCCCAGATTTTTTGCCTGTTCACAAAGTGCTCTTTTTGTTTTTGGACATTTACCTTTCGTAAGATGGCCGTCATGAATCATGGGAGTTTCCCACTATCGGCAAAAAGGCTAAAACACCCTTTCGCTATCAGCAACACTTGGGGCATTGTCTACTGCGTAGACAGAGGAAGAGAAGAGAGAAATATTGCTCCCTCCTGTGAAGACTATAAAGCGAGATTTAGTCTAGTATGTGCAGCACATGTTTCCCATCGCACGGATTTCTAAAGATCCTGACACTCATGTCCTAAATGGGTTAGGGCCAGTTACACCAACAGACCCAGCAAGCACTGGATCGTTTCATCACCACCATCCACCCCCACCCTCCCACCTCAATCCCGCTCCCAACATCCGGTCGCGCGCCCAGGATTGTGCTCATTTGCCCTTGGGAAACTGGCGCCTCAGGGGCGGCTTGTTAGATTCTGTATTGACCAGCACCTTGAGCATCTCTTGAGCTGGAAAAGCGCCGCGCTATATAATTATGAATAATAGCAGTATATGAGAACAATAGCAATATAAAATATCTCAATACAATGCCTTTGATGTTGATGTGGACTTGTTTTGCGTACAGCATCACGCGGTCAGCTAAAGCGTTATCTTTCTATAGGTCTGTGAGTTAAAAGAAAGAACGCGATTACAACGTGGATGAATCAAGGCACGAAAATGTGACAAAGGAACACTTCAATGCTGAGAGTTGCAAAAGCATGGGGCTAAATTCTAGGCTCGTGAGTCAAGGAAGAAAGAAAAACTTCTATCACTTGACCTCGGAACACTGATATCTACATGTAAATGTGTTATATGTCAAGTTCGACAGTTCTGGCTTTGTAGTTTGGATGGGTCTTGCGAGCGATGGAGGGTAATTTAGATGAAGAGTTAGTAAGAATGAGGAGGGGGAAGTGGATGATATGAGAAGAGAGAGAAAGAAAGTGAGTCTTTAGACTTTATAATGTAATATTGAATAAAGCAATTTAATCATATCAAGGGAATAAGGGATACAATAAGGATATTAAAAATTAATAGATCAAGCAGAACAATACAACCTTTGCATGCTAATTACGAATATAGTTGTTTTCAAAGTCTATCATGTATCAGACTTGAGAGAGAGAGAGAGAGAGAGAGAGAGAGAGAGAGAGAGAGGCATGGGTTTGTAGAATCTCATTCACATACAGAAAGAGAGAGAGAGAGAGAGAGAGAGAGAGAGAGGCATGGGTTTGTAGAATCTCATTCACATACAGAAAGAGAGAGAGAGAGAGAGAGAGAGAGAGAGAGAGGCATGGGTTTGTAGAATCTCATTCACATACAGAAAGAAAGAGAGAGAGAGAGAGAGAGAGAGAGAGAGAGAGAGAGAGAGAGAGAGAGAGAGAGGCATGGGTTTGTAGAATCTCATTCACATTACTATGCAGGCAGATCCAAACTCAATATTTATTACTTCATTTATCGATTATTTGCATTCACGCATTTGCCAAACAAACGCTCACACATTCACTCGTCCACTCGCGACTTCCAGACACAACAAAATATGTCATGTGTACAGCCTCCTGCCTAATGCTCGTTGTCTCTTTTGGAAACATTTAAGTAAACCATGCTGTCTGCCTGGCCTGATCATTTCTTCCTCCATGCATGCCATCATTTGATTCTTGATCCACAAAGACATTCTATCAACTGTCATGGGTTGCCGCCCAGTCTGCAGTAGACTCATTACCATCCGTCTGAGAGCATCCCTTTCAAAATAACTATCATGCAGGCCTATGCCCCAACATCAGACTAAGACGACAGCGAATTGTAGGATTTCTATGAAAATCAGCAGGCTGTCCTTGACCAAGTGCCGGAGAAAGACGTAGTCATAGTGCAAGGCGACTAGAATACCAAGGTTGGCCAAGATGCTTACCACAATTGGGGAGACATTTGTGGACCTCACTGCAACAACGAGACAAATGACAGAGGTCTGAGGCTCTTCGAATTTGCCAGATACAACAATCTGATACTGGCAAACACGCTTGGTCTCCACACAAAAAATCCAGACGATGGACCTGGAACGGTCCCAGCGGGGAGCATCACAATCAGATATGACTACATCATGGTCAGAAAACGCTTCCGATCAAGCGTAAACATTAGCAGAAATCGGAAGTGACTACGATCTCGTGATGATGTCTTTCCGGCTCACCTTGAAGAGAGTACACACAGCAAAGTGCACCAGACTGAAGTTCGTCCTGGATAAACTGCAAGACCCGGAGGTGGCTGAAATATTCCAAGACACAATTAGAGGGAAATTTGGAAGCTGGTGAAGTAGATGTCAACACCATGACCACCACCTTTAATTCAGATGCGACAGATTCTGCCACTGAGATCCTTGGCAAGCATCGCCCAAAGAAGAAACCGTGGATTCTGAACTTTTGGACCTACGTGACAAACTTAGGGAGATGAAAAAAAAAGAGCACGTCACAGGGAGCTGATTCCTCCCGAAAAATCAATAATGACGTGCGCACGGCAAAAGAGAACTGGGTAGAAGATCAATGTCAGGAAATAGAGAACAATCTGAACAAGAACAACAGTAAGATTCTGTAAGCCTACCACACTGTGAAGCGGTTGACAAGTGTTAAACCCAATGTCTCCACGATCCAAAGCAAATCTGGCATATGCCTTACAGAAGAACAAGAAGTCTTGGATAGATGGACAGGGTACAACCACATATCAAACGATCAGTTCTAGCATGTCCCCAGAACATAGAAGAAGAAAAATCCTCTCAATTCTCCGAGAAGAAGTTGAGGCAGCAGTACAATCGCTGTAGAAGAAGAAGTCAACGGGAGTGGACAACATACCCGCAGATGTGCTTCAAGCAGGAGGAGAAGCCATGAATTTCCAATTTTCCCTCGGGCAAATCAGAATTGTAGTGTACCCTAAAGAAACGATTATAATATCCACTAGGTGAAACTAGAATTATAATATCCATTAGATATTTTCAAGTTGATATTAGAATTCTAATTTCTCCTATGGGAAACTAGAATTCAAATTTCCCTAGGGCAATTTCAGAAGATCCCAGATTCTCGTTTCTCCTGTGACGTATATGAAAGGAGCTGTTTTTGGGACCTATCTTTGAACGAAGCCATCAATATGTGTAAATGTACCCTGCATCGTTAATTTGACGTCTTGGGGTGCTGGTCTGTTGTTTATCATGCACCAGCGGGCTACTGATGATGGCTTTTGATAATCCTTGGTATCCACCCGCCTTATTCAAGGTTTTCGTTCTTTACCATTTTAACAGGGTATTTCTGTTGGCGTTTCATGGAACAACATTTTACCGTCGTATAGGTAGATCGCTACTGAAACGTTAATGTTTAATATATATAATTCTGATGATTATTTCTGCTTTGTCTGTCTTCTTGTATACATCTTTCTTTCTTTCTTCTTGCATCCTGACTTATTTTCTTTTATTATCTATTTCTTTCTCTTTTTTTCTCTCTTTCTTTCTTCCTTTCTAGCTCTCTCTGTCTGTTTCTCTCTTTTTTTCTTCTCTATCTATCTGTATCACTCACTCACTCTTACTCTCTCTCTCTCTCTCTCTCTCTCTCTCTCTCTCATACCTTCATTCCTCCATCCCTTTTAGAAAAATCTCCTAATGTTTACATGGCTCGATTTGTGGTTTATTTGCGTGCCAGGCAAGAATGGTACCACAAAGCTAAAACCACTCCCTCCTCCTTCCAGGTCTGACCTTCGACATGAACAGATTTTTTTTTCTTAAGTGCTTGCCTTTTTATTCCTCCACTGCATTCACACACAACGATTCGTTCTTCTGACTATTTTTTTTACTCCTCATCATCAGTCAGTTACTCCTCCGCTATCGATGTCTCTCTTTTCTGTCGTTCTCCTATTCCTTCTTATTCCTCCTGTTCTTGTTCTCCCTTTTCAACCATTGTCTTCGTTGTGTGATTAGCCTCCATTTTATTCCTTCTCGTCGTCCAGTCATCTCTCTCTCTCTCTCTCTCTCTCTCTCTCTCTCGCTCTCTCTCTCTCTCTCTCTCTCTCTCTCTCTCTCTCTTTCTCTCTGTTAAGGGAAAGATTGGAAGATTAAACTTATTAATTAGTCTAAAATCTTTATCCCTAATAAAAAAGTTTCAAAGTTTCAAAGTTTCTCTCTTTCTCTCTCTCTCTCTCTCTCTCTCTCTCTCTCTCTCGCTCGCTCTCTCAAATATCCCATATTCTGTTCTACCATTCCCCATAGCTTTCTTTTCTTTTTTTTTCTCACACTTTTGAACCTCTCTCCACCCTCCTTTTCTCTTTCGCCATCACCACATAATCATTTCCCTCGCATTGACACACATTTTCCTTTAAAAAAAAATAATAACAATGTGTGCTTCACCATCCTTCTCTGTGTTTCACCTTTTATCCTTCAACCACCATCTCTTCATATAATGATTCTCCCAACTTTTTTTTTGGGGGGGAGGGGTGTGGGGGGTGGCCGCTAAACGTTTTTCCCAAACCTTCAATAATAAAGCCTAATAAAGCCGAGTTCGTCCCTTTTTCAGAAGGCACGCGCCGACATGCTTTCAAGTGGCTTACACGGATTTTCCCTTCTGTCAAGGACTAGTAGTCCTTGCCTTCTGTGCATTAAAAAAAAAGGCTGGATTATATTTTCCAGAAGGTACTAAATACTCTTTTCCCACCCACCCCCATCCCCATCCTCGCCCATAACCAGCTTGCCTCTCTATCTCCTTCTCTCCTCCCCCCCCCTCCTCTCTGCCCTCCTCTCTGTCTTCTATTCCATAGACGCGCTTTTTAGAATCTTTCGTCACCCCTTACCCTTTATGCGACGTGCTCGACTTCCTTAAAGATGCAGCTGCAATCGAGAAGCCTCAGTCTTGGTGTTTAGTCTTTATCCAGTTCTCTGTTCTTGCTCTATTGCTTAGACAATTTCTGGGATAACAAATCATCCAGTCTCCCATGAATTAAAAAAAACCTCTATATTTGGGGGGTATTTGTTTTAGTGTATTTTCATTATTTACGCTTTTGTAAAAACAGAATTTATTTATTTATTTATTTATTTAATCGTTCTTATTTAGCTCTTTTCCAGTTTAAGAGCTTCTCAAGGCACTTGTCGATACAGGATGTTACTCAAGCCGCCCGAGGGGGTCCATACGCTGCAGTAGCGTAATCTCTGACGGCCTACTAGCGCCAAAACTTGATAATTACAAATATCATGGGACAATTACAAGTATCGTGGGATAATTATAATTATCAAGGTATAATTTCAATTATTATTGAAAAAATACAAATAGGCCTATCGTCGAGGGATCTTGTTTAATTTAATTTTCAGTTTTGGATCTAGCTATCCGCCTGAAAATGCATCGAAACCGAAAATTGTAATTATCACATAATAATAGCTATTTTTTACCTGATAATTACAATTTTTAAGTGGCCCTGCTTAATTCTGGCTAGGGCGGCTTACTAGCGCCAAAACCTGCAGTTATAGATTCAAGATTCAAGATTCTTTATTGTCCAAACACATGGCATGGATATTTGTTTAGCAGTGCAAGAAGGAAGGAGATAACAACATCAAAACTATTAAAAACATAGACATACAATAGTAATACATTTGATATACTATCAGACACAACTTCCATACCAAAATACAAATCTATGAACACTAGCACACATGCATAAACAGATATCCAGTCACATACCCATGTGTACACATTTAACACACAGATAATTATTCCACAATACATGTATACACAAAACTACTAACACTCACCCATTCTTCCATGCCTTAGATCCATCCTAGATCATAATAATAATAATAATAATAATAATAATAATAATAATAATAATAATAATAATAATAATAATAATAATAATAATAATAATAAAATCATCATCATCATCATCATCATTATCATCATCATCATCATCATCATCATCATCAACATCATCATAATAGTAATGATAATAAAAATAGGTATCAGTGATCGGTATCAATGTATCGGTATCATGTATCAATGATAATGGTAACTAATATGGTTTGTGTGTATTTCACAGAAATACCGCTAATTGACAGTCTTAATTACTAATTTTTAGTTTTAGCCACGCTTTAGTAGCGCCAAAACCTAAAGTTCGCTGTGAACAGTGCCTGCGCATGAGCATCGCGCATGGGACCGCGCATGCGCCTACGCATTAAATTGAGGTTAAAAAGTGTATTATCATTTTACTTTCACTTTTAACTTTTGTGCACATTTCTTCTTTGGAGTAATGAAGATGCGTTGTGTATTGTTTTTTATTTTTGTTGAAAACTGTTTTTGTTTTTTTTAAATATTTGTTATTTCTGTTGAGTGTGTCTGTTGTTAGGCGATTGATGTAAATGCTTTCGTTTTCTTCTCATTATTATTGTGATACCTACATGCTTCCTTTGATCATTGTTTCGTGATGCCGTGCCGTCATGTCTTGGTCGTCATGTTGTTGCACAACATATTTGCCAATAGCAGCAACAGCAGAAGCAGCCGCTTCACCATCATCGTGACCAATATCTTCGTCATAACTGGCACTGTCATCATCATCGCCGCCTCAACGTTTACTATCATCGTCGTCACTATCGCATCCTTTATTACTATCGGCCTTCCTTCATCATCATCATCATCATCATCATCATCATCATCATCATCATCATCATCATCATCATCATCATCATCTTCTTCTTCTTCTTCTTCTTCTTCTTCTTCTTCTTCTTCTTCTTCTTCTTCTTCTTCTCCTTCTCCTCCTCCTTCTTCTTCTTCTTTCTTCTCCTTCTTCTTCATTCTTCTTCTTCCTCCTCCTCCTGCTTTCTTCTTCTTCTTCTTCTTCTTCTTCTTCTTCTTCTGCTTCTTCTTCTTCCTCTTCTTTTTCTCATTGACCCATCCCCCTTATTTTTTTCTTCATTTTTTGTACACCTTTCAAGGTTATGTTATTCTCCACAATTCAAGAAATGCCGGTGTGACATCCTCACAGTTCCTAGTATCTTAGCTGGGCTGGGAGCGAATGGGAGCATTCTGATTGGTCGACGCGTTACAAAATTCGACGCATGCGCACAGTGCTATCATAGTCTTCGTAAGGTTTAGGGTTAAAGTTTGGGTTAGAGTTAAGAGTTTAGGGTTAGGGTTAGGGTTTGGGTTAGGGTTAGGGTTATGACGCCTAAGAACTTCGTGAAAAAGCCGGCACGACATGACCTGGCGCATGCGCAAATGCGCTCGGATAAACTAGGAGACCCGAAACTTGAAGGATGTGACACCGGGCTATTCTCGGCAAAGTGCAACTCGTATTTCTTTTCTTTGTTCGGTCCAATCTGCATTTCTCTTCCTTCTTCCCCTCTGACCCCTAGGAACCTTTCGCCTCTCAACTTGCCGTGAACCGTGACGCTAAGCTGGCTGATCAGCCTTGAGAGAGAGAGAGAGAGAGAGAGAGAGAGAGAGAGAGAGAGAGAGAGAGAGAGAGAGAGAGAGAGAGAGAGACAGACAGAGGGAGAGAGAGAGAGACAGAGAGACAGAGACAGAGACAGAGACAGAGACAGAGAGACAGAGAGACAGAGAGAATAAAAAAAATTTCGCAATTCATATTGAGTGGATAACATGTTGTCGTTTTAAAAGTGTTTTATGTTATGTGCTATTCTTCTTTAAATTAGAAGACAAACATACGACTTTGTGGTGGTGTGGTGCAAGCAGCTGGGTTGATGATATACTAATTTTAGATAGATAGATAGATAGATAGATAGATAGATAGATAGATAGATAGATAGATAGATTAGATTAGATTAGATTAGATTAGATTAGATTAGATTAGATTAGATTAGATTAGATTAGATTAGATTAGATTAGATTAGATTAGATTAGATTAGATTAGATTAGATTAGATTAGATTAGATTAGATTAGATTAGATTAGATTAGATTAGATTAGATTAGATTAGATTAGATTAGATTAGATTAGATTAGATTAGATAGATAGATAGATAGATAGATAGATAGATAGATAGATAGATAGATAGATAGATAGATAGATAGATAGATAGATAGATAGATACGAACACCTTTGTTAAGAACTACGAATTTTCGACAGATCAAGAGGTGGGTTTTTTCTTCAAAGTAAAACCATGGATTGATACTAACGGGCATAATTTGCTTTTCAAATACAGTTTCTCTAATATTATGCAATAAAAATACGTACTGTTTTTTGAATTTTTATTTTTTATTTTTATATTTTTGTATTTTTGCGCTGAAAGCATGTTGATTTCTCTCTTTCGTTAATCTTTCTACTATGCATTTGAATGTGTGTGTTCGTGTGGGTGTGCAGTGTGTGCGTGCGTGTGTGTGGTGTGGGTGTAGGTGTGTGTGTGTGTGTGTGTGTGTGTTCGCCGAGTAGGCATTCTTGGCGTAGAAATGTTCGTTATACAGATGAACACTTGTTCTTCAAGGGATTGAGCCAGCGCATATTTTTAGCGTTGGTATGCGTTTTGTCTGATACTCTTGTATAAACGCGCATGTGTGTATGTGCTCATAGATGTGTGCGTGTGTTTGTGTGTGTGTACGTTTGTGTGTGTGTGTGTGTGTGCATGCTTGTGTGTGTACGTGCGTGTGTGTGTTTATAGGTGTGTGTGTGAGTGTGTGAGTTTGTGTGGGCGCGTGCTTGTCTGAGTGCGATAATTATATCCCAGAAGTGGAAGCAAGCGTCTTAATCTCATTTGTTTAGGCCGCTGAAAATCTTGTAATTAGTTTTTTTTTTCCTTATCTGTAAAGTGTATCGCTCTGTTCTGTTATTAGCTCTTTCTGTTTTTGTGTTTTCTTTCTTTCTTTCTTACATTCTTTCTTTTCTTCCAGTCATTATTTCTGTTTGTTTTTTTTTTTCTTCTCCTTCCTTCTCTTTTCCGGGTCCAACAGTCTTTGAGTGCATTTCCATTAGAACGAGAATACTATACTGAGCTTTGGGCGTTCTTATTGAGTGAGAACTTTCATCGTAGCAAACATACTTCCTAACGCGGAAGGGCAGCATAGCCTTTAGCGTCACAACCATGCGTACTTAGTACGTATGATCAGTGAGCACAGATTGCTAAAGCACCTCCGCCCCCCTCCCAACCCTTCACCCCTCCCTCCTTGTTCCTCCTGTGTCATACACTCCACCCTTTCCTGCACCCCTTCTCTACGTCTCTTCCAGTCCCGTCCCATCCTGGCGTGTCACGTATTATTAAATTACGCATTTCCCAAATATCTCTGCATGGCGGCCTACTAGCGCCAAAACCTGATAATTACAATTATCATGTGATAATTACAAATATCATGGGATAATTACAATTATCAAGAGATAATTACAATTATCATTGAAAAATTACAAATATGTTCGTGTGATCATGTTTAATTTTCAGTTTTGGCTCTAGCAATCCGCCTGGAAATGCGCCAAAACTGAAAATTGTAATTATGACATAATGATTAAAAATTTCCCTTGATAATTATACTTTTCACATGACCATGCTTATTTCTGGTAAGGCGGCTTACTAGCGTCAAAACCGGCAAAACTTACAGGTATCAATGATAATTGTAATTTACACGTGTTCTGTGTAATTCACAGAGATACCGGTAATTTACAGTGTTAATTACTAATTTTCAGTTTTGGCCACGCTTTACTAGGGCCAAAACCCCAGGCGTGCTGGGAACAGTGCCGCTGCCGCGCATGCGCATCGCGCGCATCGGGCCGCGCATGCTCATCTTGATATTTATAATTTACAGTGATAATTGTAATTATCTCATGATATTAGTAATTATCAGGTTTTGGCGCTAGAAAAGCATGGCAAATACTGATAATTATTAATTAGATTCAAGATTCAAGATTTAATCCCATTAATCGCCCCTTTTGGGGTGTGGAGGATACCAAAACATAAGCATAACAATCATAAAGCGGTTGTTAAAAAAATAAAATAAAATAAAATAAAAATAACAGCAACATTACTAACATTCCACTTTAACATTTACAACAATAACATTTTGCTAATATTGTTAATATTATTAGTATACGCCCTTTCCTAATTTTATAAATTTACTCAATTTTAGTAACACATGTTTTCTTTCCCGAAACAAATGACACAAGTTAAACATTGACTTGCACGATAAATATTTACTACATATAAACATTTGTCGAATATGCTTGTGTTTTGGACACTTAAAAATAAAGTGAAATTCATCCCCAATTGAACCCATATTGCAGTCCTTACAAAATCTTTCTTTCCTTGTTACACCTTCCCGCCTTCCTAATTCTATTTGTAGCTTATGATCTGAACAACGAAATTTTATCAAAGTATGAATATAAATATCAGGTAATTGAGATATATACTTTTCACGACCAAACTGTAATTTAACACTTTTGTTAACACTGCGGATTACCGATATTTCTGTAAGTTACACAGAACACGTGATAATTTCAATTATCTCGTGATAATGGTAACTCTCGGTTTTGGCGCTAGTAGGCCGTCATAGGTCTGTCCTGGGCAAACGCGCCTTGTGTTCATCGTTTGTAGTTGACTAGATTTACACGACAGCTAGTCGTTAGTATGTTGTCTACAGAAGCAGAAAAAAAATAAAGGAAGAAGAAGAGAAATATCTTTAAAAACGAAGGATTTTCCAAGGGAAGGGGGGGGGAGGGGGAGATGCCTTATGCACCCTAGTGTTCTCTTCCAAGTCTGCCTTCAAAGAATCTGTGAGAAGAAGAAGGAGGATGAAGAAGAGGAGGAGGAGAACATGCCTGCCTACAGAGAATATGGGATAAAGAAGAAGAAGAAGAAGAAGAAGAAGAAGAAGAAGAAGAAGAAGAAGAAGAAGAAGAAGAAGAAGAAGAAGAAGAAGAAGAAGAAGAAGCAGACGAAGAAGAAGAAGAAGAAGAAGAAGAAGAAGAAGAAGAAGAAGAAGAAGGTGAAGAGCAGACGAGTGACGGTGGACATCAAAAACTGCATCAAAACCAGAGATAATAAGATATCGGGAATTAACATCAGTACTGTATAGTTCTCTCTCTGGCAATGCTGTAGTTAGATGCCGAAAATCTGTCAAAAGACTGTTGTTGTTGTTGTTGTTGTTGTTGTTGTTGTTGTTGTTCTTGTTGTTGTTTTGTCGTTTTGTTTTGTTTTTATTTCTTCTTCTGAACACAAATATTGGTAGTCCGCATAATCACTAGTAAATGATGTTGTAAACATTGGTGGTGAAAAGTCTTAGCTTCAAAGCGAACTGCACATTTTTTGAGAGGTTCAAAGAAGATTGTAAATTTTAATTCTTTGTTTATGCAGAGTGGTGGCGGTAGTGGAGGTGGTGGTGGTGATGTGTGGGTGTATGTGTAGAATATGTAGGAGGCACGGTGGTCTAATGGTAGTGCTTTGGCTTGCGGATCTGAAGGTCCCGGGTTCGAGCCATGTCCGGGCCATTGTGTTGTGTCCCTGGGAAAGACACTTTACTCCCCTTTTCCTACTTCTTCGGGTGAGAGTATAAACCGAGGTCTCGTCTGTGTGTCGCATACATTCCATCATAACGGACTTTAAAGATCCTGACGCTCATGTCCTAGACGGGTGAGTGCCGGTAACAAGAACACACCCAGCATGCACTAGGTCCTTCCCCCCCATTCCTGGCTGGTGTGTGTGTGCGCGCGCGTGTGTGGGAGCCACCTTTGTCATTAGGCAACATCGGGCTCCTCATACTGCTTGCTGCTGGTACCAATGAGGTTGATTGTCTTTGGTAACTGCTCTGTTCTCTCCTACTACTGCTGGTCGTAAATTGTACTATACTGCTATTACTTACTACTCCGACGCTGTTGCTGCTACTTTCTTTTTTTCCCTACTTCTGTGCAAAAAACGGCACCAGCGAGCCGAAACAGAGAGTTTTGAAACGGCCCCTTTACCGAAGCAAAACACCGCGTCACACACGCACGCGGGAGGGAACAAATGCGTGGCTTGGCTTTGAAGCGAGTATCAGCAGACTCCGCGATACACCGCTCACTTCTCACAGCAGTTTTATGCTATACAGTGCCAGAAACTAGCGTAAACAGTGTTGGGCAGGAACGGTGAGCTCCACCTATCTATAGAACAGAGTGTACTTTTGGATTGCGATAGGATACGGAATGAGTGCGCACCAAGCACCAATTGGTGATTCTGTGAGAAGAAAAAAATCCATTCTTTTAGTCTTGGATAGTCAGGGTGTCGGTTCTCAAGTGTCGGCCGTTAGAAGTGGCGGTAGGCTTTCCTCCTTCCCGGTCTCCCACGTTCCTCCTTCCCCTTTCATTGGTAGCTGCGGTTGTGGCCGTTGTAGTGGCGATGGTAGTAGTTCAGATCAGCAGAGCTACTGTTCTTGTTGTGGCTTGATGCTGACTGTGGTGGCTAAGGCGGTGGTAGTGGAACGCAAGCTTATATAATGTATGATGACTGTGGGGTTTCTTGACCAGAGTTGACCCGTGGTAGTATCGAGATACTCGTATGCTGACCTTTATTTTGTGCTAGTAGACGACTACATTATTTATTTTTTCTTACTCAGTGGACTGCTTTCAAAGAGGCACTTGTTTTCTGTGAATGTGTTTGGTTGTTGTTTGTAGATTATAGTCACACGACACTTTCGCATATAGGTGACTACTGGACCGATTTATACTGACACCAGCGGGCCAGTGGTTGGTAAAGGGGAAAATAATATGATCACACGTTGACCAATCCGGGATTCGAACCAGCGACCTTTCGGTTACTAGCAAGACGCTTACCAACTGAGCTACCCGGCCCCTCATGTGTTTGGTGTGAACACTGAGCTCTTATATAAGAGCTCAGTGGGTGTGAAGCACTGCTGCTGGAAAATTTAAACAACTCTTTATCAACTTTTTGGTTTCGTTTTTACAGTAATATTGTGGTGTTAAAACTTAATCGAAATCAAAACAGAGTCGACGAGATTGTGAAGTGAAGCAGGATATTCTCCAACTGCTTCATTTGTTATTTCTTTTCTTTTTTTTCTACTGCCGAAAACGAGCGATTATTCAAGGTCAGTTCAGTCAGAAGACTAGATAAAGGAAGAAATTGGAGACAAAACGCAGCGGACTGAAGCTGATCTCATTTACATGTATTTTGCGAAAACTCCTTCAGCAAGTCAAAAGCCAGCTCATTAAATAGTATAGGGTATTAATAATAATAAATTAAATAGTATAGGGTAATAATAATAATAATAATAATAATAATAATAATAATAATAATAATAATAATAATAATAATAATAATTAATAATAATAATTTTCTTTAAATCAGGATGCTATCAGGCGCTTTTTTTTCAATCGAACTCACAGTGCGGTGATCTGATGAGATCGCTATTACCAAAATCGGATCAGATATCTATGTCTAGTTTTGACATGTTAAATTGACTGCGTCCAATACTATCATTGAAGGAAATACATGTAATCATTAACACTATGTTTCGGGGGTCGATTCTTCATTTAAACGGTAATTATTTTATTTGTTTGATTTTTTTTTACATCGCTATTTGATGGCTAAGTTTTGTAAAATAACACAGAACACACAGACTTCTTTATTGTCGTCATGAACATTGACAAGGAGGAGTACCGAAGAAGTTGTTATACCAAATAAAGAAACGAACCTGCAAAACGTGAAAGAAGACATTTAGAAAGCAGCCGGGATGATTAGGTCAAACGAACGTGTAGCAAAAACACAACGTACAAGATTAGGAGGGAGGGGGGAGAGAGAGAGAGAGAAAGAGAGAGAGAGAGAGAGAGAGAGAGAGAGAGAGAGAGAGAGAGAGAGAGAGAGAGAGAGAGAGAGAGAAAATAGTTATCAAAGTACAAGGAACAGTCTGTTTTCATTCACCAAGCAAGCCACACGGCAGGGAAAGAAGCCCTTGTAACGGGACGGGGGTTGGGCTGGGTACTGCAAAGAGACGGGGGGGGGGGGGGGGCGGGGGGGAGGAAGAGAGAGAGAGAGAGAGAGAGAGAGAGAGAGAGAGAGAGAGAGAGAGAGAGAGAGGACGCCGAGGACGCGACGAAAGGCCGACGTTTGTCGGAATGGTTAACAACGAAATTTCCAAAGAGAATGTGAGAGTAGTAGGTGTGAGCGAGAAGGCAAGAGAGTTGTGATCGAGAAGGAGGAAGAAGAATATTTGATTTTATACCTTTGTCACAAAGAGCGTGAGATAAAAAAAAAAGAAGAAAAAAGAAGCGGGAAACAAATAAATAGATAATAAGATCCAGATAAGAATACTTTATTATATCAAATCACGAGGAATTTACAGGAGGTGCGCAACGACATCAGAACATGAACACTGGAAATAGCCAGTCAATTAATTGCGCAAACAATACAGTTCAAGCATTGCTAAACACTTTAAACACGTGCACGCATAATTACATAGTGAGAGAGAGAGAGAGACAGAGAGAGAGAGACAGAGAGAGGGAGACAGAGAGAGAGACAGAGAGACAGAGACAGAGAGAGAGAGAGAGAGAGAGAGAGAGAGAGAGAGAGAGAGAGAGAGAAGAGTTAAATGATGGAAGGGTGAAAATTAGGCTTCTTAGTATGATGGCCTTCTAGCACCAAAACCTGATAATAACAAATATCATGGGATAATTAAAATATCAAGGGATACTTACAATTATCATTCAAAAATTACAAATATCTTTGCGTGATCCTGTTTAATTTTCAGTTTTGGCTCTAGCGATCCGCCGGGAGATGCGCCCAAACCGTAAATTGTAATTATCACATAATAATTACAATTTTCACTTGATAATTACAATTTTCACGTGATCATGCTTAATTCTGGCTAAGGCGGCTAACTAGCGCCAAGACCTGCATTTACAGGTATCAGTAATAACGGTAATTATTCATTGATATTTGTAATTATAAAACTATACGGTTTTGGCGCTAGTAGACCGTCATAGATCACGCGAAAATATTTGTAATTTTTCAATAATAATTTGTAATTATACCTTACTATTTGTAATTATCACATGATAGTTCTAAGTATCCCGTGATATTTTGTAATTATCAGTTTTTTTCGCGCTAGGAAGGCGTAGCAA
Organism: Oncomelania hupensis; assembly: GCA_036898135.1. Classification (NCBI taxonomy): domain Eukaryota; kingdom Metazoa; phylum Mollusca; class Gastropoda; order Littorinimorpha; family Pomatiopsidae; genus Oncomelania; species Oncomelania hupensis. Next base: position 115,879,187 of record CM072512.1, read on the forward strand.
ATACTGATATTTATTAATTAACACTGTAGATTACCGGTATCTCGGTAAATTACACAAAACACGTGTTAATTGTAAGTGCGCTATATAAGAGTAATCTTTCTTTTCTTTTTTTAAATTTACATTATCTACCCTGCAGGGATAGCTCATTGGTCAGAGCGCACGACTTGTGTGAGTGCGTCTTGGGCGACGTGGGTTCGAATCCTGACTTCAGCAAACTATTGTGCGATTGCTGGATATTACGGGCCAGCGCCTTGAAAAGCTCTCTGAGCTTGTAAGTGCGCTATATAAGAGAAATCTCTTCTTCTTCTTCTTCTTCTTCTTCTTCTTCTTCTTGCGAAAGTGTCGTGTGACTATAATCTACAAACAACAACAACATCTTCTTCTTCTTCATAGTGGTAACTCTCGGTTTTGGCGCTAGTATAGTAGGCCTAGGCCGTCATAGCATTGCATAGTGCTTGAACGGAAACTCTACCATTGTAGTCTCTCTCTGGAAAGCGCCACGCGCTGGAAGAGAGTTGACGGCAAGTTCGGGTAATGGGTGTGGAGGAATCTGGCAACTGTTTGACGCTCCCTCCCTTCCCTCCATCACCCTCCACCTTACTCCCTCCTCCCCCCTCCCTCCTCCCCCCCTCCCTCCTCTCCTACTCTCTCTGACCTCCTACTTCTTCCTCTATTTGTACCCTTCCCCTCTTTCGCTGTCCCGCTCCCTTTAAAAAGCCATACCTTCCTCTCCAACGTTGTTCGAGGGGCCGGGTAGCTCAGTTGGTAAGAGCGTCTTGCTAGTAACCGAAAGGTCGCTGGTTCGAATCCCGGATTGGTCAACGTGTGATCATATTATTTTCCCCTTTACCAACAACTGGCCCGCTGGTGTCAGTATAAATCGGTCCAGTAGTCACCTATATGCGAAAGTGTCGTGTGACTATAATCTACAAACAACAACAATCCAACGTTGATACCATTCAGTTCCTTGCCAGGATGGAATACGCTGGTTAAACGATCATCTGTGGTGCCCCAACGACTTTCGAGTTACGGGGTAGAATACAATAGGATAGGACTGTTCCTTGCCTTGAACTTTGCGAGTTGAGTGCATATCATGGGACGAACACACGAACACAAGAGTTCTAATCGAGAGCTAGCTTGTAACACGTTGACCACCGCTTAATATAAATTTGTGTTTGCAGCTAGCTGTTCTGCGGGATAGTGTCCCTTGTTGTCAAACCCGCAGAAGATGTGGTACAAATAGTGGCAGTAGTGTTGATAACTGGGCCTTGGTATGACCGCCTGCTAGCGCTAAAATCGAGAGTTACCAGTATCACGAGATAATTGAAATTAACACGTGTTCTGTTTAATTTACATGTTCTGTTTAATCCTCGGTGTTAATTAATCATTTTTAGTATTTGCCACGCATTTATAGCGCCAAAACCTGATAATTACAAATATCACGAGATAATTACAAATATCATGGAATAATTACAATTATCAAGGGATAATTACGATTATAATTAAAATAAAAATTACAAATACTTTCGCGTGAACATGTTTAATTTTCAGTTTGGGCTTTAGCAATCCGTCAGGAAATGCGCCCAAATCGAAAATTGTAATTTTAATATAATAATAATAATAACGGATTTTTATATAGCGGGTACTCCAGCCTATGACCAGACTCACCACGCTTTACATAATGATTACATATAAATACGCACTCGATAAAACATTGCTTTTGCTACAATACACCAAAAGACAGAACAGTTACATTACATTACATGATTATTGCTTTAGGTCCAGCGGACTCTTCCGAGCCAAATCAGGACCGGACAACCCCTGATCCGCATAAAAGATCTGCTGAAACAACCCTAGTGGTAAAACTGAATGCTCTCCACCAGCCAGTCACTTTACAATAAAGACATCCCACGCAGGGGACGCTGAGGGTGTACTCTAATTTATCGAACCCCCGTTTACAAAAACAAAATAGAATACAAACATCATTATAAATTATCAACAAAACACATACATATAAAATGCCTACATTGCTAAATAATAACATCATAGGAAGCCCTAGTGACCACCTGGCAGAAAGTGTCCAATATTCCCAAGCTGATCCAACAGACCTCACACACAAATAAGGAGTCTTGTCCCGGAAGAGTTTTCAAGAAAAAAGGTAGGTGACTGGTATAGTGAAGAAGAAGCTGGTATAGCAGATCAATAGAACAGAGCAGGAATGAGAAAGAACAAATGAGAAAGACAGCGACAGTGGGAATGTAAAGCACTAAATTTCCAGAAAGTGGGGATACTATTTATACTGAAACCCCCGGCACCCCAACGGGGGTAGACAGAACAGTAAGGGTACAACTATTTACAACTATGTACACAAATTACAAAAAAAAAAAAAAAGACAGAAATATACTATTTACAACTATGTACACAAATGACAGAAAAGACAGAAATAGAATAGCAAAAAAAACTATTCACAGCTATTTATATGCCCGGTTAGGCCCAAGAGGAAAAACAGTATAAATATGTACAGCCGTGTATACACTTACGGATCAGACAGAGACAAAAGAGGAGAGAATGGCAGCGGGATACAAATCAGTCTGAATAATGCAGTTTGAAGAGGTGGGTTTTGAGGGCCTTTTTGAATGCTTGTGTTGATTGTATGTTGCGGATATGGGAGGGAAGGGAATTCCACTGCTTATGTGCGGCGTAGGCGAATGCACGTATGTCTTAGTGCGGGTGACGGGAACCTTGATTGTGCGAGTTTCAGCAGAAGATCTTAAAGTGCGTGAAGGATAGTAGGCAGACAGCAGGTCAGCAAGGTAGGAGGGACAAGAATCAGTGAAGAAGTTGTGACAGAGAACAGAGAGTTTGTACTCTATGCGTGCTTGCACAGGAAGCCAGTGAAGGGAATGTAGTAGAGGTGTGATGTGATCGCGTTTCTTTCACATGGTAACTAAAATTTTACGTGTTAATTGTAAATATGTCCTTGATATTTGTAATTATCCCATGATATTTGTAATTATCAAATTCTGGCGCTAGTAGGCCGTCATATATGTGAATTACACAGAATACAATTATCACTGATACCTGTAAATGCAAGTTTTGGCGCTAGTAAGCCGCCTTAGCCAAAAATAAGCATGATCACGTAAAAATTGTAATAATCAAGTGAAAATTATAATTATTATTTGTTTTCTCATCCCCCCTCTCTCTCTCTCTCTTTCTCTCTCTCGCCCTCTCTCTGTGTATTCCCCAACAAGTATTTCAGTGTTGTCACGACGGCACACTATGGCTAATGATAAATGTGCTGTATGTTTCAAGTCTGTGCCAGTCAATGGAAGTAGTCGCGAGTAAAGTGGCCTGTTGTAGTGATTAAGTGTCTAAGTGGCCAGTCATTGAGTGAAGTGACTTTTTATTGCCGGCTAACAGTGTTGATGCACACCTACCTATCTAGACTGCATTACTGGGGCACTTTCTTCACGTGTTTTCTCAGACTGCTTTGTGAGATTCTTCAGTGTTTGTTGTCGACATTTTCACTAGAAAATGGCCTATTTTGGAACAGATGGATGGTTGTGTGTGTGTGTGGGTGTGTGTGTGCGTGTGTGTGGGTGTGTGTGTGTGCGTGTGTGTGTGTGTGTGTGTGTGTGATATTTGTACTGCTTGCTAACCTATTTTGGTGCACAGACTACGTTCGTTACACTGTTTCTTCTCTTGTTCCAAAAAGCTATTTAATGAGACATTCTAATAGACCATACGAAGGGAAACAACTTAGGCCGGCTTGCCCGTATGTTGCAGCCAGAGTTTTCTAATCTTGGGGGTGGACATTTACAAACGAACGCAGTTTCTCGCCTACAGTTTCTGCTCTGTTCTTTATCAAACCTTCCGGATCAAGCGAAAAGATGATTTCATTTGCAATCCTAGCTAGCTCCGCTAGTTCGGCCTTGCACTGCCAGGCAACCACCACCTTCCCTCCGTCAACCCTCCCCCCTCTCCCTCTGCGCCCCTCCGATACAATACAATACAAGGTTATTGCTTTAGGTCCAGCACCCCTCCGATGAAAATCTTGCAACTCGAATACATTTAGGTAACTAAAACAAACAAAAAGACAAGTTAAGTCCCATTTTGGAATAAGGCCTATTGTTATTATTATTAACTGTGCTACTACTATTATTATTTTTAATAATAATAATAATAATAATAATAATAATAATAATAATATTATTATTATTATTATTATTATTATTATTATTATTATTATTATTATTATTATTATTATTATTATTATTATTTGAGAATGGACTGACTTGACACTGAGCGATGCTATGAGGGTTGCTGAGGACAGAGAAAGAGAAAGATGGAGTATGCTTGTTAGACGATCATCTGTGGTGCCCCAACGACTTTCGAGTTACGGGATAGAATAGGATAGGATAGTCATTAAACGGAACTTTTTCCGTAGCGTAGCTGTTGCAGGCGTGAAACTCTGCTCAAACGTGCAGGAGATGGGCTGGACCTGATTCGATTATTGAATCCCAAGCGATGTTTCGGTCAGATATCTTGAGCAGCTCTTTTGCACTGGAAAGCTCTCTACAAGAACTCATCCGGTTAAATCGATGATTCAATGAGCCAATGAACCGCTAAAATCGGTGCACGGGTGTCGTGCAGTGCGATCTCGTAATCTACTATTCATAGCTGATACGTTTACTGCGAATGTGAGGTAAAGCGTTTGTATAAAACAAATGAAGTAAGTTCTCTGGTCAAGGTAATGGGATTAATGAAACCATCTCAGGTCGAATCTATTGTTATGCATTTCATTTTTGATAGTTAGCTGTAGCTCCGTTAACTGATAAGTCTTTCTGAACGAAGTGTCACGCAAGTATTCTTTCCTAGTTAGCTTGTATCTTTTCGCCAGCTGATAGGCTGCATACCCGTGATGAGAATGTGGGAACATTCCTTTTTATATATTGATTCTCTAGGATTTCCGAAAATCTCTTTTCTTCAGGATTCTATGTTAGGATTGATTCAGTTGTATAGTAAATTGTAATTTTCTCATCATTTTATTAAGAAGATTGAAGCCGCTCACAAGTGCGTCACTGCCCAAATAAAACTTTTAATTTGTGTTGTTGTTGCAAGTGTTTGTGTGTGGTTTTCTTCCTCATGAACTTGTGTACCTTATACTCGTAAAGTTATGACGAGTTTTGGGCTATTTTGTGCATATGAGATGACGAGACTCTTTGTCCAATTTTCCCCAGGGAAGTCCGAGGAATAAGCCTTAATCATTAACTGTAACTGTGTGTGCTGGCTAATTTCAGCTCAGATGGTGGCACCGACATCTACGCTGGAATCTCTTCAAGAATAAACTTTGAGTCATATTTATTCTCTACGTGACCGTGTTATGTTGTGTGCTTATGACATGTCCTCGTGTGGTATAATTTATGACTTAACAAACACAACATTATTGCTATTGGCTTTTATCGCACATACATAGTTCACAGATCCCATGATTTGTGCTGTTTGTTGTCACGAAACCGCCTCATAAGAGATGGCCCTCTCTGGTCTGCTTTTTTGTAGTTTATAAAAATGAATAACCCTTTTTAAAACATTGTGTATACCTAGCTTTTTTGTTCTTGTGATACCATCATTATCATCATCCTTCGGTGACTCTTGAGCAATGTTGTGTGCGGTGAGATGACTTGAGAATTGTATTCGGGTGGCCGGATAAGAGCCACCGTGGTACACGTGCTTTATTGGGATCATACTATGGAGCAAGGATGTTTTGGTAAAAGGAGGAAACGCTCCGTTTCCAGAATCCTGTCTAGACGATGGGGGAATGTCAAGGTAAGAAGAGGAAAAGATTTTTTGTTGTTGTTGCGCTCTCCGAACAAGCTTCATCTCTTTGACCTGATCTTTTGATTACTAACATGCAACGTGCCTTTCTTGGTCAGCTCTGAAAATATATAAGTTAGCGTTTATTTATTCTTTTCTGTTACACATTTCTGTGTGCTTTCTTCTTTCGTTACACAGAGATCTGCGTTCTTTCGTAAGGCTAACGCAGATATATCGTTTCTGATGGCGCACAATGATTCGCAGACCAGTTCTGAGAGCATATTAAGCATTATGTTGGAGTGATGAATGTACGTTTTCTTGTGTTAGTTTTTTGTGTATGTTATACTGTGTGTAACCAGTGAGCAGTGTACGTCGGTTCCGATCGCCGCGATGTAGCCTGATTCGGTTAATTTGGAAAAAAGGGCACATATATCTAAAATCCATTATTTGTTTTATTTTTTTAATTATTATTTTATATTTTATTATAATAACTGGTTTGGGTTTTTTTGCGATGGCAATTGTGAAATGGTATTATTAGTTATAGTTCAAGTCTCTGTGGGCGTAGCACAGTGCGCAGAGTTACAGCAAGAGTGTGTTTTGGGGCTAATTTCCACAGCGGCGCCTTGTTGACTATAGTTCTTCGTAAACTGGTACCCAAGTGCTCTTTGCAAGAACGAGTACGTCGCTTTTCTGTGCAGACCACTAGATGTTTGGTTGCTGCACTCATATCTGTCATCACCCTACTGTACGCCTCTTCCCCTACAGGCTCTCTCTCTCTCTCTCTCTCTCTCTCTTTCCCTCCCTACCTCTCTCCCCCTCCATATCTCTCTCCCTCTTTCTTTGTTCTCCTTATCCTAAACATTCTGTGATAAGAGATCTTTCAACAATGGGCAGATACTGTATGGTTAAACTTGAAGTTACGAGGACCAGTCAAAAACTAACGCCATTGTTTGTATTTCAGGTGAAGTTTTTGACACCTGAAATTGTTTGCAGTTATATATATAATTATATACTTCACGTAATGAAATATTTTGTTTCTTACTTTGGAGAGTTTTTAAGACTCGCAAGGAAAATTCAAAACGACTGCCCCCTTAGAGTTGCGTCAAAAACAAAGCAGTGATCGAATTCCTTGTTGCTGAGGGGGGAAATCCCTGTGACGATTACAAAATGTGTTTGAGGAAAATTATACGTTAAATTATAGCAATGTATGCAGGTGGGTACATCGTGTGAATGATGAAAAGTGTGAGAACAATGAGCGTAGCCGATAAACCCCCGTCCTCTGAATGCTGCCAGTAATGCAAAAGCAGATGCTCTGATCAGAGAAGACAGGCGAATAGTATAACTCCTGATGAGTTGGCAGAAAACATTGCAGTGAGCCACAGAAGTGCTTACAACATTCCTTAGCTTTTCAAAAGTGTTTGCTAGAACAGTCAACAAAATTCTACCAGGCAAGGATACATGCTCTCATTCGAAGGTGGAACATCGTGTCTGAGAGAAACGGTGACTATGTTGAGAAGTAAGGGTGTGGTCTACAGGGGACCGGCTTCATGTTGATGTATGATACATGTTCCTGTGTTGGTAACTAGACTTGTGTGAGTGCGTCTTGGGCGACGCGGGTTCGAATCCTGACTTCAGCAAACTATTGTGTGATAGGTGGATATTACGGGCCAGCGCTTCGAGAAGCTCTCTGAGCTTGTAAGTGCGCTATATAAGAGAAATCTCTTTTTTTTTTTACATGTCCTAAAGAAAATGGCATTACGTTTTGACTCGCCCTCGTATGTACTGTACGATCATTTGATTTTCTTTGTATTAAATAAAAAAATGTTTTTAAAAAAAGCTTTTGTTGGGGATCTTCAAATTTATGTCGCTTACCGACCACGTCACCGTACATAAAAGCGTACCCATGCTTTATAGCTTTGGCATTGTAGGTCTAGGCACGGAGAAGGCGTAGCCGCTTGGTTTACTACCGGTGACACGCTCTCCTAACATACAGGTAATAACGGTATCTTCACTTTTACAAGAATGAAACAACAAAAGCTTATTTGGGGCGGGTGTCTTTTTCTGTGCGTAGGGGGATGGCGAGGAGGTGAGAGAGAGAGAGAGAGAGAGAGAGAGAGAGAGAGAGAGAGAGAGAGAGAGAGAGAGAGAGAGAGAGAGAGAGAGAGAATTAGAGAATTGGGCGTGAGTTTTTTCCTATACAGGGGAAGTGGGAGAGAGGAAGAGAGATGGAGGGAGAGAGAAAGGGGGTGGGGGGAGAGGGGTGGAGAATTGTGCTTGAACATATTTAAAGGGATCGCAAAACTCGGGTCGATACAGAGTAACTGAAACTTGGTGATTTCTGTACTACGTTGCATGATTCGGGTCACATAGTGCATTACATGAAGCTGAAACTTTCGAAGATATTTTTGTTGTTGTTGACAAGTGGTGGTGGTGGTGGTGGAGGTGGAGGTGGTGGCGGCGGTGCGTGCCCGACGGCTGTGTGTGCGTGTGAGTGTGGGTGTGTGTGCATGGGGGTGCTGCGACAGGCTGTCGTAAAACCTGAGATGATCGGGTACCTTGCCTTTGTAGAGCATGGGATGACATTTGGTCTGGGTTTGTGGCACTGTGTGTGGGTGGGTGTGTGGGTAGGTTGCTGAGTGGCATGGTATGTATGTGTGTGTGTGTGTGTGTGCGTATGTGTGTGTGTGTTTGTGTGTGTGTGTGTTTGTGTGTGTGTGTAAGAGGGTGTGTTCGCGAGGGTGGCTGTCATGAATGCTATTTTTTTAACAACTCAAAACAAACCTGCCGCTATTAAAGCTCCGATAACAAGCGTTTGTGATGATACAAATAAATAATTTATTGTCCTTGCGGTGATTTTTTTAACTAGTCGATTGCCATTGCATTCTCTCTCTCTCTCTCTCTCTCTCTCTCTCTCTCTCTCTCTCTCTCTCTCTTTCTTTCTTTCTCTCTGTCTGTTTGTCTGTCTCTCTCTCACTGTGTCTAGCTGTCTGTCTGTCTGTCTCTCTCTCTGTATGTCTAGTTGTCTGTCTTTCTCTCCCTGTGTCTGTTACTGTCTGTCTCTCTATGTCTATATATGTATGTATGTATCAGTTTATAGTCCCCTCCCTTCCCGATAAGGATTTTCAGAGAGGAGACTGTGTGTTCTCTATGTCTGCCTGTCTCTTTCTATATATCTGTCTCTGTCTCTCTCTGTTTGTCGGTCTGTCTCTCTCTATGTCGGTCTGTCTCTCTCTCCATGTCTATCTCTGTCTCTCTCCATGTCTGTCTCTGTCTCTCTCTATGCCTGTCACTGCCTCTCTCTATGTTTGTCTGTCTCTCTATGTCTGTCTGTCTGTCTCTCTCTATGTCTGTTTCTGTCTAAAGACATCAGAAAAAAAGAACGATAAATAAGCTTACTCCCTAACCTGGCTGTTTCATATAATATTGCACCATGTTATAATCCCCCGCCCTACAAATTACTAAAAGTAAAAGACTTTAAATACTAAAGCCCAAATTGCAGATCCCCATCAGGAAAAGGCCAGCACCAGTAACTGGGCAAAGGTGCTTTCTATGGCGGCATCTTCTACCCTGCCTCCTTTCTAACAAGCGATGGCGGGGACTGATAACAACCTCTATACCACACCCTGTCGTCCTAAGTTTAGAATAAACCTACTTGCTTGTTTGACACGGGTCTGTTCAGAAAAATCAAGCTGAAGTGACGTCCTTTTTAAAGTAAGATTTTTCAATTGCTCGCTGGACTTGAGAAGAGGGTACTTACTACTACTACTACTACTACTACTACTACTACTACTACTACTACTACTACTACTACTACTACTACTACTACTACTACTACTACTACTACTACTACTACTACTATTTCTTAGTAAAGAGGTGTAATTGAAAATAGGGCTTGTAATCTTATCCTGTCCTATCCTATCCCGTAAATCAAAGGTCGTTGGGGCACCACAAATGAAAGTTTAACCAGCATACTCCATCATTCTCTGTCCTCAGCAACCCTGATGGCTTCGCTCAGTGTCAAGCCAGTCCATTCTCGAATGTTGTCCTCTAACATCTTTTTCTGTCTCCCTCTTCTTCTTCCTACTTGCACCGTACCTTGCAGGATGGTCTTTGCAAGGCCTGATGCTTTGGTGACGTGGCCATACCATCGCATGCATTTCATCATATTGTCCAATGGCATGTCTGATGGTCTGTCGGAATTCGTTATTGGTGATGTGCTGGGTATAGGAAATGCCCAGAAGTCTTCTGTAGCACCTCATCTCCATCCTTTGTATTCTTCGCTGTACTGTAGATCTGCTGTGTCCTTCTTTCGCAAGCGTAATAGGAAGATGGATGGAGATGACAAAGGAGCGCAGCAGCCTTACCTTGGAATGTAGACTCGTGGTCCTGTCTTTACAAATGGGCTTCAACCTTGATAGAGCAGCAGTTACTTGTGCGATCCTGGGGAGGACTTCCTGTCGGGACCCATTGCGTGATAATATTCTATCCTATCCCGTAACTCGGAGGTCGTAGGGGCATCACAGATGATCGTTTAACCAGCATACTCCATCTTTCCCTGTCCTCAGCAACCCTGATTGTTTCGCTCAGAGTCAAACCAGTCCATTCTCGAATGTTGTCCTCCCACTTCTTTTTTGGTCTCCTTCTTCTTCTACCTCCTTGCACTGTGCCTTGCATGATGGTCTTTGCAAGACCTGATGATCTGGTGACGTGGCCATACCATCGGGGTTCCCGTTTCTTCACCATTGTTAGCAGGACATAGTGTTGTCCAATGGCTTGTGTGATGGTCTTTCGGACTTCGTCGTTGGTGATGTGTTGGGTATAGGAAATGCCCAGAAGTCTTCTGTAGCACCTCATCTCCATGCTTTGTATTCTTCGCTGTAGATCTGCTGTGAGGGTCCATGTTTCGCAAGCATATAGGAAGATGGAGATGACAAGGGTGCGCAGCAGTCTTGCCTTGGACTGTAGACTGATGGTCCTGTCTTTCCAAATTGGCTTCAACCTCGCCAGGGCAGCAGTTGTTTGTGCGATCCTGGAGAGGACTTCCTGTCGGGACCCATTGTCTGATACAATGGCTCCTAAATATTTAAAGCTATGCATTGTGTTGAGGGATTGGCCTTGGACTTTGATATCCGTGTTGATGCCATTGGTGTTGTTGTTCATCATTTTGGTCTTCCCCGCACTTATTTCCATTCCATAGGCTCTGGAGGTGGTGTCAAGCCTCTGTACCAGCTGTTCAAGTTCTTGTTCCTCTCCAGCCAATCCATCAATGTCATCCGCAAAACGAAGGTTGGAGATTGCTCTTCCCTCTATGCTGACTGTGCCTTTGTGATCTGCAATGGCATATCTGCCATGATGCGCTCTAGGAAGATGTTGAAGAGTGTTGGAGAGAGTGGGCATCCCTGACGCACCCCGATTGTTGTTCTGAACCAGTTTCCGATGGCGCTGTTGTGGAGGACTGCACTGGTAGCCTTGTCATACAGGCTTTTGATGACTTTAATAATTTTAGGGCTGATGTAGTACACTCTCATTGTTGTCCACAGGGCTGCATGACAGACTCGGTCAAACGCCCTTTTGAACTTGAAGACTACGAACCTAAAAATTTCAAGCTATATACTGTGTTGAGGAAAGGCCTTGGACTTTGTTGTCCATGTTGATGCCATCGTTGATCATCATTTTGGTCTTCTTTGCACTTATTTCCATTCTATAGGTTCTCTGGAGATGGTATCAAGCATCTGTACCAGCTGTTCAAGTTCTTGTTGATTAAGGGCTTGTAAAGAACAATCTAATCTGCTGACTTGACCCAATAAGTCAAGAAAATCCTCTTTCCTCTCTATAGAATTGCTTCTACCCATGACGGGGCTTTTTCGCTTTCCTTCTTGCTGTCTTTGTTCAATTCAGTTCAATTTATTTAAAGTCAGTTCACAAGTGAAGGGATTTTAAATAAGTTTTAAAATTAAAAAAAAATCTCTGTTCTGTTTTGATGAATTTTGTTTTTATTTTGAACCTCCGCGTGTATCTCTTTCGTTTTTCTTTGCTGCTGCTGATGCTGCTGCTACTACTACTACTACTACTACTACTACTACTACTACTACTACTACTACTACTACTACTACTACTACTACTACTACTAAGCCTACTACTACTACTACTACTACTACTACATCATGTAGCACCTCATCTCCATCCTTTGTATTCTTCGCTGTACGACGACGACGACATCATATATTTCTTTACTTAAATTCTGTCGATCGTTAGTCTGAAAGCGTTCGTAAAAAATGGCCTATAGATCTATATTTAGATATTAAGCGTCATAACGGCGCTTCGCTGGAATTTCGAGTTCTTTTTTCTTTTTCTTTCTATTTTTTCTTGTCTTCCTCCTCCTCCTTCTTCTTCTTCTCGGCCATTACCGTAGCTCAAGTGGTAGAGCGTTCGATTGGCACACCGATGACCCAGGTTCAAATCCCGTGATGGGCAAAATGAAAGTGGCCATTTTCTACTGTCCATTTTAGCAGTATGATTGCTGTGGTTGTTCAGTGTTCATGTAGGTCCCTACCCCTTGTTCGCTTGGATGACTATCCCCGTCTGCTATGTCGCCAATGGTGGGTGTAAACTTCAATGTTCATTCATTCCTTTGTCTTCTTCTTCTTCTTCTTCTTCTTCTTCTTTTTCAATGGTGGGTGTAAACTTCAATGTTCCTTCATTCCTTTGTCTTCTTCTTCTTCTTATTCTCCTTCATCTTCTCCTTCTCCTCCTCCTCCTTTTCTTCTTTATTTTATTCCTTCTCCTCCTCTTTCTTCCCCCGTATTTCGTGATAAAAAAATATGATTAAATGGCCTCCAAATATTTGGATTTGGAGCTTCAATCGCTCCCCTTAGCGGGGAAGGGAGCATGGAGAGACTTTATCACACCACGGAATAGTTATTCTTCAAAACACGCTCAGCACACGTGGGTCAACACAAAGGTCCTCGGGGTGAAGGCTACTCTTCTCCTGCACCCGGCTCTATGACTATGACCGAACCAGGGTCTAACTCAACCGCCCGAGGCACCCACTTGCAACCTTTTGGGTGCAAAGTGTGATGCCAAGACAACTGAGCACGATTGAGTTGATCTGGCACTCATGGTCGTTTTCTTGTGTCTGTTGACTCTAACGACTTGAAGGAGTGGCTGGAAAGATGAAAGAAAGTGAAACAGGTTGATGAACAAGTGCTTGAAATGTGATGGTGGTGAGCCATCTTTACTGGCCCAGTCTCGTTCGCTGACTGGCTTTTTTTTTACCTGTGCTTGAAGAGCTTCAGCTGAAGGCTCCACGCCATTTTATCTACTGCAAACACTTGCTTCTTTTACCCACGTAAAACTTGCTTTCTGTTTTGTGTCAGCGCTTGTTTCTTTTCTGGTTGTTTGCGTTAATGTTAAGTTTGTGCTTGACTTTGTTTCTTTATTGTACATAATGATCATTTGTCGTGTTTGTTATCTGTTTATGCTTTAAAATTAATATTTGTAATCTTTGTAATTGTACTCATGTCAGCCACATCTTCCATTTTTTCTGGAATAAAGAATTGTTGACGACGTGACTTGTTTCTGTGTGTTTGTTCCATTTTGTTTACAAGTTTGAATACTTGTCTATGCTTTGACTGTTTCTGTGTTTTTGCAAGCTTGCTGGATTTTCATGCTTATTTATAGGAGTGTTTTTGCGTGCTGGCTTGATCTTATGACGAGCGTTTTTGTGTGTCAGTTTCTTTGTTCGTTAATGTTTGCGCTGCTAGCTTATATAATGCAGCCATTGAATAATTATATATTGCTGTATTTGCAGCTTGCACGGACATACTAGCCTCTCGACCTTGTCCAAGATACTAATTCAAGAGGACGCGAAATTTCTGAAGTATGCGTGACAGCAGTGTATTAGCAGTTTACGGCATACTTCAGTCACATTCCAAACATTGATCTGTCAGACCTCTGACATTATACATTATAATTTGGGAACTGAAGTTCGGAAAGACAATATAAGAAAGGTGAATGGTGGGTGCGTGTGTGTGTTTGTTTTTAATATATTTTTAGTGACGAATTTCGGACAGGGTTTTACGTTGTAGAGCTTTCCTAAGCGTTCAGGACAACCAGAGTGGTTCCGTAGACTTCAGCGCCAACAGTCTATCCTATCCTATCCTGTCCCATAACCCGAAGGTCGTAGGGGCACCACAGATGATCGTTTAACCAGCATACTCCATCTTTCTCTGTCCTCAGCAGCCCTCATGGCTTCGCTCAGTGTCAAACCAGTCCATTCTCGAATGTTGTCCTCCCACCTCTTTTTCGGTCTCCCCCTTCTTCTACCTCCTTGCACTGTGCCTTGCAGAATGGTCTTTGCAAGGCCTGATGATCTGGTGACGTGGCCATACCATCGGAGTTTCCGTTTCTTCACCACTGTGAGCAGGTCATCGTGTTGTCCAATGGCTTGTGTGATGGTCTGTCGGACTTCGTCGTTGGTGATGTGTTGGGTATAGGAAATGCCCAGAAGTCTTCTGTAGCACCTCATCTCCATGCTTTGTATTCTTCGTTGGAGATCTGCTGTGAGGGTCCATGCTTCGCAAGCATATAGGAAGATGGAGATGACCAGAGAGCGCAGCAGTCTTACTTTGGAATGTAGACTGATGGTTCTGTCTTTCCAAATGGGCTTCAACCTTGTCAGGGCAGCAGTTGTTTGTGCGATCCTGGAGAGGACTTCCTGTCGAGACCCATTGTCTGACACAATGGCTCCTAAATATTTGAAGCTGTGCACTGTGTTGAGGGATTGGCCTTGTACTTTGATGTCCGTGTTGATGCCATTGGTGTTGTTGGTCATCATTTTGGTCTTCTCTGCACTTATTTCCATTCCATAAGCTCTGGAGGTGGTGTCAAGCCTCTGTACAAGCTGTTCAAGTTCTTGTTCCTCTCCAGCCAATCCATCAATATCATCCGCAAAACGAAGATTGGAGATTGCTCTGCCCCCTATGCTGACTGTGCCTTCGTGATCTGCAAGAGCATCTGACATGATGCGCTCTAGGAAGATGTTGAAGAGTGTTGGAGAAAGTAGGCATCCTTGACGCACACCGATTGTTGTTCTGAACCAGTTCCGATGACGCTGTTATGGAGGACTGCACTGGTAGCCTTGTCATACAGGCTTTTGATGACTTCTAAAATTTTAGGGCTGATGTTGTACACTTTCATGGTTGCCCATAGAGCTGCATGCCAGACTCGGTCAAATGCCTTCTTGAAGTCTATGAACACATGATATAGATGTTGTTGGTGCTGTAGGTATTTCTCACAGATTATTCTGAGGTTGAAAATCTGTTCAGTGGTACTTCGCCCTGCCATGAATCCTGCTTGTTCTTCAGCTATGATTTGTTCAGCTTGTGGTTTCAACCTGTTGAGTATTATTTTCAGGAGGACCTTGCTGGGATGGCTGATGAGGCTGATGGTGCGGTAATTTTCACACTCCTGAAGGTTACCTTTTTTGGGAAGAGTGATGACAAGCGACTGGGTCCATGGTGTAGGCCATTCCCCACTCTGCCAGATCTTGTTACAGATAATGGTGAGAGCATCAGTCATCGCTTCCCCTCCTGCTTGTAGCAGTTCCGCTGGTATGTTGTCCACTCCCGCAGACTTCCCTTTCTTCAGCGATTGCACTGCTGCCTCAACTTCTTCCCGGAGAATTGGGAGGATTTCTTCTTCTTCTCTGCTCTCGGGACATGCTAGAACTGATGGGTCTCCATTTGGTGTATGGTTGTAAAGGTCAGAGCAGTACTCTGTCCATCTGTCCAAGACTTCTTGTTCTTCTGTAAGGCAAATGCCAGACTTGCTTTGGATAGTGGAGACTTTGGGCTGTTTAACACTTGTCAGCCGCTTCACAGTCTGGTAGGCCTTCTTGCTGTTGTTCTTGTTCAGATTGTTCTCTATTTCCTGGCATTGATCTTCTATCCAGTTCTCCTTTGCTGTGTGCATGCCTTTTCGGATGTCATTGTTGATTTTTCGGTAGACATCAGCTCCCTGTGGGGTGTTCTTTTTATTTTTTAACTCTCTTCGTTTATCACACAGATCCAAAAGTTCAGGTGTGATCCACGGCTTCTTCTTTGGTCGGTGCTTGCCAAGGATCTCAGTGGCGGCATCTGTTACAGCTGAGTTGAAGGTATTGGTCATGGTGTTGACATCTACTTCGCCTGCCCCCAAAATAAGCAGTGGTGCAAATTTCCCTCCAATTGTGGCCTGAAATATTTTTGCCACCTCCGGGTCTTGCAGTTTGTCCAGGTCGAACTTCAGCCTAGTGCACTTTGCTGTATTTACTCTCTTCAAATGGAGCCGGAAAGACATCATCACGAGATCGTGGTCACTTCCAATGTCTGCTCCTGGAAAAGTGCTTGTCCTGCCAATGTTGATGCTTGATCTGAAGCGTTTCTTGACCATGATGTAGTCGATCTGGTTGTGATGTTCCCCGCCGGTACTGTGCCATGTCCATTGTCTGGATTTTTTGTGGAGACCAAGCGTGTTTGCCAGTACCAGATTGTTGTATCTGGCAAACTCCAATAGCCTCAGACCCCTGTCATTTGTCTCGTTGTTGCAGTGGGGTCCGCATGTGTCTCCCCAGTTGTGGTGCGCATCTTGGCCAACCTTGGCATTCCAGTCGCCTTGCACTATGACTATGTCCTTCTTCGGCACTTGGTCAAGGACCGCCTGTATATTTTCATAAAAATCCTCCACTTCGCTGTCTTCATAGTCTGATGTTGGGGCATAGGCCTGGATGATGGTAATGTTGAAAGGGGTTGCTCTCAGACGGATGGTAATGAGTCTACTGGAGACTGGGCGGCAACCCATGACAGTGGCTAGAATGTTCTTGTGGACCAAGAATCCAACGCCGTGTTCGTGCCTGTCATCTCTACCGCTGAAATAGAGCTTGTGGCCTTTGTCAGTCGTTGTTTCACCTAGGCCTTTCCAGCGCAGTTCGCTGATACCTAGAACGTTCCATCGATAGTGGTCCAGCTCGTGGGCCAGTTCTTCTAATTTTCCTTCCGCAGTTAGGGTCCTGACATTCCAGGTTCCTATGACGATGTTGTTTCTCGTGCGGATCTTGCTAATTTGTCCATCAGTAGCATACTTTTCACCTCCGTCCTGGTGGCCAACGGAAGGCGCGGTCCTTGTTCCGGGCGACGACCGATCCGGCATGGAATTAGTGGATAGCCTCATCATGTGTTGTGTCTTGGGCAAAAAAGACCTGGCAGGGCCCAATCCTCTCCAGGCTGTTGGCCACAGCCGAAATTCACGAATACAGTGTGGCTCGCCTTGGCCCTGAGCACGTGGTCGTTGAACCTGTAGTAACGTGAGGTTCCTCCGCCCTGGTTAATGATTCTCTAATAAAGCGAGTGGCAAGTTCGTAGCATAATAATTCTATCTGATTGTCAACATTTCTGAGCTAGTGACTAGAAAAATGCTACATTAAAATCCCAGGGATCAGGTATTACAAAGTTGAAGGATTTGGATTGGTGACAAAGTAATAGTTTCGAATTACCTTCTTCGTAGTTCTTCATCTTCTGAGTGAGAGAGAGAGATAGACAGAGGAGGAGGCAGACAGAGAGACATAGAGACAGAGAGAGAGAGAGAGAGAGAGAGAGAGAGAGAGAGAGAGAGAGAGAGAGAGAGAGAGAGAGAGAGAGAGAGAGAGAGAGAGAAAGACAGACAGAGAGACATCAAGGGATTTTCAACTGTTAATATTCCACATCAGGAATGGAAATAGTTGGATGGCAACCAACATTCATTTCCCTCAAGTATTGAGGTTTAATGTTGTCAGCCCAATTTTCATCCCGTCCGTTTTCCTGGAAGAGGAATATTTTATTTTTTTGTATGAGGGAGAGAGAGAGAGAGAGAGAGAGAGAGAGAGAGAGAGAGAGAGAGAGAGAGAGAGAGAGAAAGAGAGAGAGAGAGAGAGAGAGAGAGAGAGAAAATAATGATGTATTACTTTGGGAAAACGAGGAAGAGTATTATATGAGTAGGCTTATAGGGCATGATTGTAGGGTAAGATTGAAATACGCGGAGTGAAGCCGAACAACGAAGTTCAGTTCAGTTCAGTGGGTAGATTACCGTCCCCGGACACAGTAGCGTGTGATTGCTTTATAGAGGGAAATGAGAGGGAAAATGGAGGCCTGACTGAAGAATTAACAGAGGGACGGACAGATAAATAGAGGGATCCCGGGGTCGGGACCTTTCGCGTGTCAGGGTCGTTAAGAGGGATCACTACGTCAATGGCTTCAGTCAAGGTTGAG
Organism: Oncomelania hupensis; assembly: GCA_036898135.1. Taxonomy (NCBI): domain Eukaryota; kingdom Metazoa; phylum Mollusca; class Gastropoda; order Littorinimorpha; family Pomatiopsidae; genus Oncomelania; species Oncomelania hupensis. The sequence goes on from CM072512.1 coordinate 115,897,282, forward strand.
TAGATTTTTCTACCGCCCCCGATTCTCTCCCTTTTGTGATTTTTTTAACCTCCACTATTGCCCCTCAATCTCTCCCCTTTGTGACTTTTACCCCTGGATGAAGTTATAATACTATACTTTTACCCTCTCTGCCGCCTCCATTATCTCCCTTTTTCTGAAGCTTGCGTCCCCTTCCACTCTTCGTTCTATCCCTTTTAATCATTGTTGTCTTCCCTTTCCGCCGGCCTCTATTTTATCTCCATGAATTGTATGTGATTGTGGGCCTTCTGTGCTGACTGACTTCTCACCTCCCCTTTCCCGCCTTTTTTCATTGTTTGATGAGTAGCATGTTGTGCTGCTTCTTGACGCCTGTTTGTACTAACCGAGTCTATCATTGTTAGACCCCACAACACGCAAGAAGAGGCTAGATCGTAAACAGAAGATGCCCTCGAGAAACAGGAAACCCTGAACCGTAAGAGACTTGCCTTGCTAGCTGCTCGCGTTCCATGTGTATCTCTAGGTTCGGATGATAATTTGCTATAGTCAAGTATCAAGGGTCATTTCATCGGTAGTAATAAAAAAACCAATATGTACATAAAACAAAACACAATGCAAGAAATGCTTTGACACCAATGACCTGAAACTGCTCGATTGTTTTGCTGCTTCTCTAAATAGTCAGATCTTTAGTGGATAATTTGAAATACTTGTTCAGTTCTCATTCCTTCAAAATCTAAAACAGGTTCGGTGAAGATTTTTTGTTGTTGTTGTCCATATCTTTTTGGTATTTTAAAAATCCGTGTGTGGGTGTGGGTGTGGGTGTACGTGGCCGCGGGCGCGTGCTTGCGTAAGACCGTGTGTATGTGAAGTTCTAATTCTTGAACGGTTTTGGAACAGACCACGACTGATATTTTCTTACTTGTGCATCTCCATCTCCAGGTAGCCTAGTTTGTTATCTCTGACACTCTCCCTAACACTTACAAATATTATGCACAAATGCTAGACTCATCCATGCAGAGCACCCGTTCCTTCCTCCAGCCCGACCCTTTCTCGCACGCGCCTGCCATCACCATCAACATGGCCAGGTCATCGAGTTAATCTCTTCACCCACCCACCTTCCCTTTCTCCCATCATAAGTTCTTACCACAGCATGGCATCTTCTCCCCTATGTGTTCGGGGACATAAATCTAATAAAGAAGATGGCATCTTCTATGGGTTCTGTAGACATTATCACCCTCTTCGTTATTATGTACTTTTATCTTTCCTTCTTTCGCAGCTGACCATCATTTCAACCTTTCATTGCATACCTATGGCGGCCTACTAGCGCCAAAACCTGATAATTGCAATTATCATGTGATAATTACAAATATCATGGGATAATTACAATTATCAATAAAAATGACAAATATGTTCGTGTGATCATGTTTAATTTTCAGTTTTGGCTCTATCAATCCGCCTGGAAATGCGCCAAAACTGAAAATTGTAATGATCACATAATAATTAAAAATTTCACTTCATAATTATAATTTTCACGTGATCATGCTTAATTCTGGTAAGGCGGCTTACTAGCGTCAAAAACTGCAAAACTTACAGGTATCAGTGGTAATTATAATTAACACGTGTTCTGTGTAATTCACAGAGATACCGGTACTTCACGGTGTTAATGACTAATTTTCAGTTTTGGCCACGCTTCACTAGGGCCAAAACCCCAGGCGTGCTAGGAACAGTGCCGCTGCCTCGCATGCGCATCGGGCCCCGCATGCTCAGCTTGATAGTTATATTTTTTCAGTGGTAATTGTAATTATCGCTTCATAATTGTAATTAACCTTGATAATTGTAATTATCTCATGATATTTGTAATTATCAGGTTTTGGCGCTACGAAAGAGTGGCAAATACTGATAATTATTAATTAACACTGCGGATTACCGATATCCCTGTACATTGCACAGAACACGTGATAATTTCAATTATCTCCTGATAATAACTCTCAGTTTTGGCGCTAGTAGGCCGTCATACATACCCCGTTTTCCCTTCGCTACTCCTCTTTTTCTACCCTCATCACCTCCTCTCGCCCTCCTCTCTGCAAGTAGCCAACCATCAACTCTCCTCTCCTCCTCCTGTTGCGGCATCTCATTGAAAAGTCATGACACGGTCCATCACTGCAGGCCTCAGAGCATCGTCAAACTTGACGCACCAAATACTGCTGTTCAGATTCTTCAAATCTGTCACGCTTACGCGACGCACGCGCTAACTAGCCTTAAAATAAAACCATGTACGTAGCTAGGCTAATATCATGAAGTTTTTTTGGTGCCATTCACAGAGAGGTCTTTCAGCTTCGTGAGTACCACTGAATAGTTGAGTTTGTTATAAGTATGGTAAATTCCATAATAATAATGTAGCATAATTTCATTTAGGGCGTCTCCTTTTTAGCTGAAATTTTTAAACAGGTTTTCAGACACGTCATTAGTAGTTGATACTAGTGATTGCTCAGACCGTAGTAATGTTTGACCACCTTGATTTTGTATAGTGATAATGTCAAGCCAGTGGCAGGTTCTACAAATGTGTCTCGCCATCAAAGTTGTTCTTAATCCTTCAGCAACGCCCACCCAAAATAAGGACAAGTTCCATTGCTTAGCCAGTCAGGCCGATTACGTTGCCTCATGACATAGTCTACAATGGGTAATTGAAGTCTCAGGCTTCATGGACTGGCTCAGTTTTGTTTGGTCTATTACATTTTGATGAAAAGCTAAAGTTTGACAAGCAGGGTATAGATCTTAAAAGTTGATACTCAGTAGCCTACTATAATAGTGACTATTCTAAATTCTAAATAATAATATACTGTGCCTTTAAAAGTTTAATCTTGGTTAACAAGTCCTCTTTCTTGACTAGGCTGTTACCTGTACATTGGGTTCGTTTAATGTATAAAATGCAATACAATACGACACAATACAATGAAATACAACACAATACAATATGACTTACACGGAGCAATTACAATGGCGGAAGCACATTAGTATTTACGCATTTAAAATGTAAACTGAAAAAAAGCCTTTTACAACACACACAACGAACAGTAACAATATAAACGTAGAAGTAAAACACTAACACTAGATCGCCCTAGATGGCAGTCACACTTAACACCACTGCATCATATCACAGATTTGTATTTTTGTGTAACTATAGGCTTCTGGTACATGTATTGACATTATTTGTTTAGTTTATATTAATATGTAGTAAAAGTTCAGTATTTCGTAAAAGTCATTCTGGAGATTAAGGCTTTATGTGTGTGTGTATGTGTGTGCGTGCGCGTATACGCGCGAGCGCGGCCGCGCATTTGTGTGTGACTTAGACTGTGTGACTTAAATAAAAGCTTAACCAATATAAGCTTTATTGAACTTTACTGAAGTGATGGCTTTCGTGGCAATCATAGCCTATAGTTTCTGACTCTTTCGTATGTTTTATTCCATCCACGATTCATAGTCATTCTCATTTTGCCTGCTACCCGTATAACGTGTAGCTTAATTAGCTCCAGTGATGACCGCAGCATGGAAATTAATAGCTGGGTTTTCCTCCCGTTAATTTGTTTCATCTGCGTCTGGGTGTAAAATAACACTCCATTTTAACCTCATTAAGGAAGCTGGGTTTGGTCTGGAAGAATTCGAAACCTTTGGCTTAATGAGATTCGGTGATGACTACGTTGCAGTGTGAAGGCCAAGGTCTGACGTGACGGTCAAGGACTGTGTGCTTTCGGGTATTTTATTTTCCTACTTCTTTCTCAGCCGTGTCAACCTCTTAATTTGTCTCACAGACTTCGGCATTTCACATTGAGTAGCCAGTGTTGAAGATTCTGCGGCGTTACCCGCTGTGACCTCGCAACATTGCTTTCTTTGCAAGCAGTTACATTACATTACATTACATGATTATTGCTTTAGGTCCAGCGGACTCTTCCGAGCCAAATCAGGACCAAAGCAGTTACAAGCCCTTTCTCAGTTCTGTGCCATGTTTTTATGAAGGAGATATCAACACAAGTAGTTATAAACATAGTAGAGAACCTTGTCATCCGAGTTTCTTCGCATTGGTTAGCACAATACTTATGAATGTAATGCGGTGCTTTTAAATGTAATAGTTTTTCTGGTTTTGCCCTTTGCATATTTAACTGCTTTAATTCATGTTTGTTATTATTATTATTATTATTATTATTATTATTATTATTATTATTATTATTATTATTATCATTATTATTATTATTATTATTGAGGATTTGTATAGCGCACATATTTCGCCGTACTTGGCGACTCAAGGTGCTGGCCGATGCAGGATCCAACTCAAGCCGCCCGAGGTCTCTGTGGAGGGAGATACTTCCCGCCGTTATTTATATGTCGTCAAGTGTCAGGTGATTGCAAGAATTTCAAGATAATGTTTATTTATTTATTTTATTTTATCGTTCTTACATAGCGCCTTTACAGCTCAAGAACTGCTCAAGGCGCTAGCGCACATAGGATCTAACTGGAGGCGCCCACTGTTGTTGTAATGTGACAGCAGCTGCAAGATTGATGAGATGTTCTTTCCATTAAAAAAAAAAACAAACTTCATTTACGATTGACTTTGACATTTGCAATGTAATCTTTCATTCTGACCTCATGTATTTATACATATATAATGTCCCACATTTAATGTATGTAGAACTTTTTGTTAGTGTAGATGGTGTCTGGCATCATGGGTAATATAATATTGTTATGTGCACATGACTTCTTCTTCATCGAATCCATCTTACTTCAAAAAGATTTCTTAATTCATCGGTTGTCATCAACCAATTCTCCTATACGCATCAAATGTCCGGAGACGTTAATCTACCTAACAAACAAACAACAAACATTGTTATGTGTTGCACACTTAAAGTATTGATGGCGAACATTCGACGTAGCTGCTCGCTACAAAAGAGGTTGAACTGACAGGATTATCTTCCGGTCGACTTAAGCAGCAGTGATGTCCCGTGGCGCTGGTTTGGCATCGCACAGCGACAATACGATCGAACTGGGATAGAATGAAATTACCTCCCGCTCCACAATGTCGCGCGTTAAAGTGGACGCCTCGCGCGTCTTGAGATAGAATCTGTATCGGATAAGAACGATTAACTATAAATATATATTATTTAAAATAACCACCTATTATTCGGGAACTAAATATAAATATAAATATTAGTTATAGGCGAACGCATCGCATGGGCTTCAAAGCATACGAGAGAACTAGAAAGCATAGGCAGCAGGTAAGGGGAGATAATCTTTCCTATCATTCCCTCAGTCCACGGAGGACAGCATCTAATAAGGATTGTATCCAATATATCAATAAACTCCAGTCTCTTGTCTTTAGGCGAGCCACCTTTATCACGGGAGCCTTAGACGAACTTTTTTTTTTGTCTTCCGAACTAGACAGCAGTACGTAGAGAGGCCTACTATTCCTAGCATCAATGAAACTGAATCTCATCTAATGCGCTAGGTGTAGGTTTACAAGTTCTCTGGTTCTAGGGTGTCTCAGTCCGTCTGCTTACAGCTGTTGGATGGAGTCAGTTGTGCAGTGTGAGGTCCCAGTTACATCTGTTTCCCTGTGTATACAACTAAGCGATGCCTTCACGTGTCAGCTTGGTATGGCTGTGATCAACAAGGAGATACCAAGGACACACACACACACACACACACACACCTACACACACACACACACACACACACTCTCTCTCTCTCTCTCTCTCTCTCTCTCTCTCTCTCTCTCTCTCTCTGGTTTCTATCATGTCTGGCTGCAACAAGGTGTGGGAAACGTAAATTCCTTTAAAAAAAAAATTAAATGTAGACATCAGGATATTTTCAGACAAGAATGGGAAGCGACTGTACACGAAAGAGATCCCCACGCGACATTTCGTACATTCAAAACTGATTTTGTTTTTTAAAAAAATCGTTTACTGTTTTAAAGCTGACTTGTCACAAATAACGTTCGGTGTTCTGCCAATCAATAACAACATGCATAGATATAATAATAACCTGGTAGCTAGACATTGTTTTTTCTGTCATAATGCTGTTGAAAATGAACATCATTTTCTTTTGGAATGTTCATTATTTAATTGATTTCCAGGTAAAATGTTTGTCTGATCTTCCCATTTTAGCTTCCACTTTACTTCGATGGAAATAACCTTCTAAAGTCAAAGCATTGAGCAAATACGTGTGTTATTCTTTTCAGAGACGTAAGCAATTTCTTGAATCTCACTATCCTAAAGGCATTTTAAGACTTTTATAGACATCAGTATTAATAACGATACGTTATTACAACTCGTTAAATAACGCAGTAAACACTTAAACAAAGATTGTCGGGGCTCGAATCGTGCGTGCGTGTGTAAGTGTGTGTGTGTGTGTGTGAGAGAGAGAGAGAGAGAGAGAGAGAGAGAGAGAGAGAGAGAGTCGCGCATTTGGCCGGTGGTGTATGAATGCGTCGGCATTGCTAATGGATCTGAGACGAATAAGGCAATTCACCCGTCAAGGCGTCTCTCTCTCTTTCTCTCTCTCTCTCTCTCGGTCTCTCTCTCACTCTCTACTCCTCCTCCTCCTTATCCTAATCCAACATCCTTTCTCACTCTCTGCCTCCTTCCCTCCTGGCCTCTTTCTCTTCAGTTCCAATATTTTGAATGAAGTCGCTTGTAGTCCACGTGGAATGCATGTGTACCAAAGACACCTATATAATTATATATAGGTACTTTGTGTGTACCAATTAAGCTTATCCCTTTGACTCTTTGTGCTAGCAATCGGTAGGATGGAGTGAGCACCCTAATTAATATCAGATCTATGCTTTCACCTGCCTGAATATCGATATAAAAGAGCGAAGTCACTCTTTTTTGTTTCTTTGTTCGTCTGTCTTTGTTCTTTCTTCGGGTTTCTGTCCGTCCGTCTGTACTTCTCTCCTTCTCTCGTTGCTCTCTTCAGCATAGTCCTTGCAAAAACGTTGTCGGATGCCACCATGTATTACATTGCCTTGACTCTATCGTTTATCTTTTATTTCATCGTTCTTATATAGCGCTTTTTCAACTCCAGAGCGGCTCAAGGCACTGGCCGAACAGGCTTAATTTAAGCATCCGCGGCGCACACTTGCTATCTTGGGCAAAATACCCATGGTAAATGATGTATATATATATATATCTCAGGTCAAACTCTTTGGAGAGGTTCTAAAGCTGCTTTTACCTCCTCGAAATCTGTTAAATATAAATAGACTTTCCTTATGACCTCGTTGAACTACTGCCACCTTAAGTAGATCTGTATTATAGCGTGTGCAGTTGAACACTCTTAACTGTGAACTAGTCGTTGGCCTGAACTCTTTGAAATATAGGCGCCCTAAATTGCCCCGTACCGCTCGTGGAGAGCCCAGAAAACAATGAAGTTTAGGCCGGAAAGTCATAAAACAGGGCGGCAGTCTTGTAATTTTTCCACCCAAAAGACATTTTAGTTGACTCTTTATGTGGCCTAGCACTAAACCGCTAGCTGTCGACCAAAGCACAGGCGTTGTAGGTATGGGGGAGAGCCTATTATAAGACATGTTACTTGCTCAGAGCGTAAGAGTAGTGTGCTACTGTTGTTCCACAAACTTTTTACTCTTGCTATTTTGAGGGATCAGTTTTTCTCCCTCTTCATCTCCCTCGTGTTCTCTTTCTTGTTTTTATTTTTTTAAATTATTTTTTATTTTTTATTTTTTTTTGGTCCTCTATGGTTTTGTTCTATATGACTGTCTCTGCCTGTATGTCTGTCTGTCTGTCTGTCTGTCTGTCTGTCTGTCTGTCTCTCTCTCTCTCTGTCTGTCTCTCTCTCTCTGAATTATGAATATATGAATGACGAACAGATTCACAAATAATTACACAAAATGACCCGGGTCTGCTTTGACCTTTGAATCTTTCAATACGCCGTCCGAATTGTCCAAGTCCAGTAGAACCAGGCGGGCGCGTGTACACACACACACACACACCCATACTTGCGCAGACACCGTTATTTGGACTTTCCTCTTTCGCCACATACGTTCTGTGGACAATGGGTCGTGCTACGACCCCCTTTTTAAGTACTTTAAAGTGTTCTAACCCTAACCCTACCCCTACCCCTACCTCTAACCCTAGCCCTAACCCTAACCCTTACCCTAACCCTAACCCTCACGGATCATTAAATGGACGTCCCAACAAGGAGGTCTGTCCAAAGAACGTATGTAAACTTGCACTAATTTGTCCCAATAACGCCGTGTAAACATCCTCACACACAACACACACACACACACACACACACATACGTTCAAAACTATAATAGTGGGTTTATGTTCAAAACAAGGCAAATTGGGTTCCATCCTTTCCCTTCATTACAGACCATTCCTATTCACTCAACGGATACAATAGCCTCTTGTAAGGTTATCTGTCACAACCGTTTTCATTTTTGACAAAAACAAAAGGAGAAATTGCGCTATGAAATAGTGGGTTCATTTGATACTAGTGGGTTTTTACACATGCATATTGGACATCTGGGTTTCTGTGGAAAAACTGGGTTTATCACACACACGGACACAACCAAAACGTATAAATGGCCAAGGTTGCATTTGCAAGATTTCAGTACGTGAGTGCAGTACACTGACACTTTTAGTTTAATTCAACTAATAAAACAACTTTTACTATTGCTCAGAATTTCCTCTGATTTTGTTTTTATAATAATTTCAATTACAATATTTTCAGTTGATATATAGGCTACTGTACAGAATTAGAGCTGTTATTGAAGGATAGACTTTTGCCATTTACTTTAAGAACTGGGCGGTAGCTCAGTGGTTAAAGCATTGAACTGAGAACCGAAAGGTCTGAGGTTGTTACAGTGTACCTCTGGATAGGTCAGTGCATGACCCTCTTTTTCTCCCCATAGCCCAAAAAATAAATTATTAGCTGGTGTCAGTAAAAATCGAAAAGAAAAATTCGGCATTAAGCAAACATTTTTGTCATATTTACTTTGCTTACATTTACTTTGTATTGTATGGTTTTAAAGTTTTTTTTAATTTGAATCCAGACTGGAAGATCTGCAAAACTCAAATGTTAACTGTGGATAATTTTTTCATGTTCAATTTATTACTTTACTTCCAGATTTAAATCAAATCATTGAAGAAAAGGCAAGAAGGAGAAAGAAGAAAAAGTATGAGGAGTATGAAAAAGAATTAATAGAAAGAATGAGGAGAAGCGTGGAGAAAAAGCATAAAATCTCCAGAGGAAAAGAAAGAATGAGAAGGGTGGAAAAGTATACAAATCTTCATTGGAAAAGAAGAGGAATGGAAAAATAAAAAAGCAGAGAATTGGTAATGTAAAACAAACATATGAACAACATAACACAGACATAATTTGTTAACATTTTTATTTTGAAAGTGTCTAGTAGAGCATAATTTGTATATATTATTATTACTTTTTTTATCAACTTCATATAGTTAAATTTTACATAAATTGTTTATGGTTTCCCGTTACGTTAATATATTCTGAATAAGGATCAATTGAGTGCAACCACTTATAATTCGTTTTTTTCCAGCACCTCAAAGGTATAATAAAACCATGTGAAGAGCAGAATATTATTATATAGTCATTAGTCTTGACATTGCTTTTTGATGAACAAGAACCCCGAGAATAACATATGTATTAACTTGGCAAAGAAATATAATTTGGTACTTTGCCTGATTTAATCCACGCTTTCTCTTAAGTTTAAGACAGAAATCTACTACATAACAAAACGGGCCTAAAAACTAGTCTACACAATACAGAGCAGTAAATTTCCATTACTTAATGACAAGTAGCACCTCAAAAAGCTTTGAACATGATGAACACCATCAATCACTGGAAAGGCAAGTCCATATGACTCACATGCTCCTTATGGAACTCCCAATAAATAACACAAAAATGAGATGCCAGAAAAAAAAGTTAAATGATTGAAACGGTGGGTTTAAAATGCAAAGTAATACAAGCTTTGATATTTCGATGCTCTTGACCTTGACCTCCAGCTATAAATGCACTCATGTACGATAAAATAAACTACAGCAAAAGATTTTATTATTGTGGACATCTCCAATGACCTTCACCTTGGAGCAAGGTTGACAAAATATGCATGTGCGTCTCATTGATACCTATCATGCATCAAACAAGCTGAAGTTTAGTTAATATTAATAACTTAGGATTAACAAGAAATTTTGTGGAAAATTGACATAGCTTGACTAACATTTGTTGAACCTGTGACCTTGACCTTGAAGTGTAGTCATTCAATCACTGATAATTTTCGAGGTCTCGTGTAATTAGCCACTTTAAAGTTTTGCACAGATGGAAGGCAGACAGACAGACAACATTAACTGAAGGTCCCGGGTTCAAGCCCTGGCCGGGCCATTGTGTTGTGTCCCTGGGAAAGACACTTTACTCCTGTTTTCCTTCTCCTTCGGATGAGAGTATAAACCGAGGTCTAGTCTGTGTCGCATGCATTCCATCATAACGGACTTTAAAGATCCTGACGCTCATGTCCTAGACGGGGTGAGTGCCGGTAACAAGAACACACCCAGCATGCACTTGGTCCTTCTCCTCCATCCCTGGCTGCCCAGGATTGTGCTCAGTTGTCCGGGCGTCAGACCATGCGCCCAAAGGCTGCGGGTGGCGTCTCGGGCGGTTTGAGTTAGATCCTGTATCGGCCAGCGCCTGATCCTTAGGCTAAGGCGCCTTACAAATGACGAACATTATTATTATTATTATTTAAACATGCAATTTTTTACTATTTAGGACTCATCTTGAATAGATTTGCAAACAAATTTGAATATATATTCTATATCTAAACGATTCATGGCACTTGGTTCACATCCTGGAGAACGGGGTAGCACTGATGGCAGCAACAAAGCTGATGGGGATGTTGTATGCATTTCGGTCTGCTGGCTTTGACGCCTTTTTCTAGCTTGTTTCTTGACTGAACCTTCCGATGAATTAGAGTCTTTAGAATCCTCATGCTGCTCTTCAGCCCTCCTGCGAACAAGTAGCAGCATCAGAACACAGGGTTTAAACAACAGAACAAATTCAGCGGCATAAGAACATTTTCAAACCAAGGGATGAGGATGGTCAAAGGGTGGGGTGGTGGGCCTGGGGTGGGAGAAGGGAATGGAAGTTGAAAAGAGTAGAGGCTTGAACTGGCTCAACTACAAAAAGGGATTGACTGACAATACTGTCTACTGATTCATCAATGAAATATTATATTCGGGACTTTAATTTTCTTGTACATGAATGTACTACTCACCCTCTTTAAAGTGTAAAAGAAACAAGCAAAACACATTTAAAGTTTAGGGGGTAGAGGTTGGGGAAAAAAGGGCACAAAAGCCCGGAGGAAGTGGGACAGCATTTTTTCCCACTAACCACTTCGACACACTAGCTACTAGCAACCAAGTTATAAAATAGTTATAGAAACTCTTATGCTTACTAGCTACTCAGTAAATAATAATAAATAATAATACAGGATGCTATGTATGCGCCTTTCCCCAAGGCTCAAAGCGCGGCGATCTATACCAACATACACGCTCACCTGTCTCATTTACCCTCTCACACACCAAATACACATACATCACTCAAACAGGTGGTGTAAAGGCAGGGGAAATCGCTATTAGAAGACGGAAGAAAATCGAACTTTTTATTTTTGAAATTTTTATATTGACTGCACTGTACCATTATTGAAGGGATGGAGGAAACCGGAGTGCCCGGAGAAAATCCTCGGTGACCTCAATAGTCTCGTACCTAAGTCACATACGTTCGCCCCTTGCGGGAATCGAACCCGCGACCTTCGGCATAGGAAACCGGCGACTTATCAACTGCGCCACGAGGCCACCCCATGAAAGCACAAGTACAAAGGTTCCTCAACATGCCTGCTTTTTAAAATCCAAAGCATACCTACACAACCTGAAAAGCCCAGAGCGAATTGTGTACATTATAATAATGTAATCTGCATTTCATGTGCCCCATTAACAACTGTAAAATTGAGCTAAAACTTTGATCTTATTCAACAAGGATGTCTAGCTCTGCCATGTACACTAATGTTCCCCCCCCCCATTCTCCTCCCTCATCCAAGCTCTCCTCACCTCCCCCTTTGCAATGTAGAAACAATATACCACCAACACCTTGTGTTAGCAGGTCACAGTTTGATCTGAGGCGTGGAGCTGCCAGTTGTTAACTGCTTTGCTGTGGCACCGATTTTATACAGCAATCAATGAGTGGTTTTTTTCAAAGCGAACAACAATATTATAAAATTCAATAAGTACTGACACACACCAGCTGTCACCTGATGAGTACAATGAAGGCGATGAAGATGTTGATGGTGATGGAGTGGGACGTCTTCCTTCCAAACGCCTCCTGGGTCGTCGTCGGACTACAGCGACTTCTCCGCAACCGGATAAACTCGAGGCATAACAGGATGTTCTGGGAAAAAAAGGAATAACAGAATTTATTAAAATAATTATGCTTACTCAGAATTACAGCTAACAATTTGGGAAATGGAGTAGATGCAGATCTGAAAATGGTGCTCTAGCTATTAATGTGGACCCCACTGCAACAACGAGACAAATGACAGGGGTCTGAGACTGTTGGAGTTTGCCAGATACAACAATTTGATACTGGCAAACACGCTTGGTCTCCACAAAAAATCCAAATGTTAAGCAGTTTAATGTCAATCAGTTTTCACATATTCTATTTCCCTTCATCCAAAAAAAACAGACAGGTGAACCATAAACCAAAAGCTATAACTTATGTAGGTAACGGCAGCCAGAATTTTGTATTTTACTGTTTGTTGCAACATGTGGTTTTTTTAAATTACATCAGAACACAAGGAAAATACAGAAAAATAAAAGTTGCAGTATAATAAATGGTACACGTTAAAAGCTTATTGTTTTTTATTCTGATAACATTGCATTTTGCCTACTAAAATTGTTATTCTGCAAAAATATTTTTAAACATTTATTTAATCAATCTACATATGAATAAAATAACACATCAATACCTCCCTTATTTACTTCTTGTACTATCTTCACTGACCGTCTTTTTTGTAAATGAGAAAAAATGCAAGTTTTGAAAACCCCAGTGTGAACAAAGGAGACATACATTTCTCATGGTAACTGTTTCAATGTTCAAGAGACTTCACAAGACTCTTCATTAATATCAGATACAAGGGGACGCTTAAAATGCAGCAAATTTATTTTTGTGTTCTTCAAAAAGTAACAAACAAAAATGCAGACCCTGTGTTGACAATCGACCACAACATCCACACGAAAATTGATGATTTTAAAAGTACAAAAGCACACCGAAAAAGCTTGAAATTTTAACAAGGGAACATTTTAAAGCCACATCCTAGAAGCACAAAATATAGATTAAAGAACAATTTACAGAGACAGAAGGACAAAACACAACTGAATAAAACGAAAAAACACGTACCTCCATCTTGCCAGCCGGCTCGTAGCGTGTGGCGTTCCGAGTTACTTCCCCTGACAGTGCGTGTATTCGACTGGTTGACCAGCGGGAACACACATCGCGGCATGTTAACTGGCTCAAACTCAAAGTTGACTCAACCGCAATTGTGGGTTTCACCGCTCAGACTTTGCGTATACACTTTTTTTGTTATTCCTATTGCAAAGCCGGTTTTAAAAAAACTGAGTTTCAGATTTTGGAACCCAAGTATTTTTTTAAACCCAGTTGCACGTAAGTGTAACCTATGCATAAACCCACTGTTATGGTTAGGTACGTACACACACACACACACACACACACACACCCACACACACACAAAGGCGCTTGTATCTGGATACGACAACGTCCTCTCTGAAGAACGCGTCCCTCTCTCAGTACATTTATACAAAAGAGGGATGCGTTCTATATAGAAGACGCTATCGTATCCAGATACGAACGCCGATGCATACAAACTTTAAAATACTTCTCTCTCTCTATTTCTCTCTCTTTCACACACACACACACACACAAACTCACGCTTTTTTTTCTTGCACACATTTACACACATACACTGGACACGCATTTTACATGACTTCACTTCCTCAAGTGCAATGTCCACCATGTCAACTCAACAAGTTAAATTGTCTAAATGTAACTAACTACTTCTATTACCCCTCTGTTGACACTGCGAATGTATTCTTGGGGAAATATTGTCAATTACTTGCAGTTAAGCCCACGCCTTAAGTGCGATCGTCAATAGCACCTGCCGTATTTCTCATGACCTTGGAAAACACCAGAATCTGTGATATAGTTCAGCATTAAGTCATTCCTTGGACAGTGCAATATTACAATTGTTGGCCACATTGCTTATTAGTAGCATTAAGCCGTTATTAGAGTTATACTCAAGCGAGACCACAAATTACTGAATGAGCTGCATACATGGGATTCGTCAATTAAGGGCACATGCTCAAGTTTCCATGGCCCATGTCTTTGGCAAGCTGCACAAAGGCCAGCACTTGTGATCTGTGTTATTAGGAATCTTTAGTAGAATGACCACTGAAGCCTTTCGTGCCCATTTCACACACTGCCCTATATTATATTCGTAAAAGCAATTGATAAAGTGCTCACGCGGCAAAATTTCGCTTGGGAAATACGTCGTACGGTTTAATCAATGTCCATTATAGCGAGCAATACTTTGACGGGTGATATGATAATTCAGTCCACGTTTTCCACGTGTAAATAAAGGAGGGAGATTTGTTATATAATATATACTTTGTTTTCATGTCCCTCTAAAGATATGTGTGTGTGTTCCATTTTGACATTAATGAAGAAGCTTAATCCAAACATTTGAAAAGTAAAGAAAAAAATACAGAAAGAGTCTTGTGCATTGTTCTCTTTACCTAGAGAGAATGTTATTTTATATATTGTAAAATTCACAAATCTCTCCCTTTTAAGTTCGAGGAGCGTCAGAGTCTACAGACATTAACATAGATTTTTAGTACTTGCAATTACCCCAAGATTTTGTCAATACTGTTTAGTAACCATTTGAAAAGGAAAGAAAAAAATAAAGCAAGAGTCTGTTTATTTTCCTCTTTAACTAGAGAAAATGTTATTTTATAAATGGTAAAATTCACAAATCTCTCCCTTTTAAGCTTGAGGATCGTTTGAGTCTACAGACATTAACATAGAGTTTTAGTACTTGCAATAACCCCCACATTTTGTCAATAATGTTTAGTAACTATATCTGTATGATGAACATTCATCTTTATGCGACGATTTCCCCTGTATGTTCTGACACGATTGAGTTTATCCTCTCGTTCCATTTTCCGATTGTCGGTATGCGTCTGACTGTACAGTGTACTGGGGTGTGTAGTAATACCGGTGTGGGAAGTCCTTTACAAGAATACTTCCACATTTTTGCTTCGCCCCCTCTGGAACCGTGACACAGCAAATTGACCTTTTCTCACCCCAATCCTCACCGAAATATGGGTACAGCTTAAACTCATTATGATTGTTTGTACCCCCTCTGGCTGTGCTAGGTGTGACTCTAACTCACAATCTTCATTGTCCCAACAAACAGCAAGGAAATTGTGTTTTCTATACTAATAAAGTCGGGGAGTCATCTCAACAACAACAACAACAATAATAACAACAGCATTTCCAAACGTGCTTCCAATCTATTATGGTACACTGTACAGTAAAATAAAAATTATTATCTTATGTTTTCTGATATATTGGTGGGTGTTTAGTAAGGCAGAGAATCCTCTCCAACACGATTTCTAGCACTGGTTCCAAATTACAGTATTTTGTTTGTTGGCATGTCATGCAATTTACATGTAGCTGCACTGGATTTTTTTTTAATATGGGGAATTCTCTACAGATATCTACAAAGTTGTTGTTTTAGGTTCAGACGATTTTTCCTCAAGCTGGCCCCATATATTGGATGTTTGGGCCCTCATTTTACACTGATAATTCCAATCGTGGCCCTATAGGCTTAATATATGCGTGCAGCTTAAAATTCATAATGATTTTCCTTGGGGCTGTTTGGTGTAAGGTGGACGGACAGTCGGAGTCCTGTACAAGAATAGTTCTAGATTTATTTTCCCCAACTCCTGGTACCATAGCTGTACAAGCACTCTGGCATTTTCCACACCGTCAGGCTTGTTCAGCGCTAAAAGGTATCTTAGTATGTCAGTAAACCCTTATCGCAAGGTTTGAAAGGGCCTTTCACATGTTCATTATTCCCTCATAGCTTTGCAAATAATGCGGATTACTATGAAAATCCAGCATATAAGGCATTAGCAGCTCAGTGCAGTAGTGTTCCCACTTTTTGGGGGGGGTGGGTGGGGGTGGTGGGGCCAACATTGGCATAATTATTTAAGACTTTCTGAAAAGTACCATTACGTCGCACATTCCTCGTTCTATCCTGCCTTGCTATAACGTGGAACAATATTGAGGGAAACAGGCTCGGCATAAACCTGAGACTCTGTTCACCACAAGCTTAACATTTTTTAATCAAATCGGTATTTGTGTTGAGAACATTTTATTCAATTCCGATGACGACGATAATGATGATGATAATGATGATGATTTTCCTAACAACACTCTCTCTCTCTCTCTCTCTCTCTCTCTCTCTCTCTCTCTCTCTCTCTCTCTCTCTCTCTCTCTCTCTCTCTCTCTCTCTTCTCACCTCTCGCTCCCTAATTTTCTCATCCTCATCCATCCCACCACCACCCCAAATATGTGGTTTTGTTTCGACAAAAGTACTGCAGTCAAAGAAGACTTCACAACCCATCTCATGCCGACACTAGAAAACATGTAGCCCTAAAGGAGTATTTAACACCCACCAAACACAGTAACCCCGAAAGAGCAAAGTATAGTTTTTAACACCTTGCAAACAAGAGGTAGATAAGATTGTACAGATTGCTTTCCTCCTTTGAAGAGACTTTGTAGTGTGTGTGACCACAAGCTCAAATTCCAGTGAAAAGACCTTGCAGATTAGTCCTTGTGAAGGGCGATACTGTTTTCGTAGAGTCAGTATTGATGACATTGAATTACTTAATTAAGGGACAGACTGATGTTGTTGTTTTGTGTATATTTCTTGTTGTATTTGCATTCATGTGTGTTCTTGCTTGTTTGTTTATGTATTTTCTATTAATTAGTTTGTATAATGTACTGCATATATTATTTACAAAATGTGTTCCGTGGGCGCTGGTTTAGCAAACTTAGTTTAGTTAATTAATTTTGTTTGAATATCGAGATGATGCATGCTTGATGTGTGTTTGTGTGTGCGTTTGTGTATGTGTGTGTCTATGTCTTCCTGCGCGCTTGTCTGTGCGATCACCCCTTGGGGTCATGAGCAATCTTGCCACTGTAGATTGTTCAAACATATAAAGGGAACAGTGAAAGCCACAGTTGAAAACCTGTCTTTCCTTTATAGGCAAGACGCTTCACTGCGGCAACAGTACCCCCGTTGGAGTGCCGGGGGTTTTCAGTATAAATAGTATCCCCACTTTATGGAAATTTAGTGCTTTAAATTCCCACTGTCGCTGTCTTCCCCATTTACTCTTTCCTATTCTTGCTCTGTCCTTCACTCTGCTATACTATCTTCTTCTTCGCTAGATCAATGACCTACCTTTTTTCTTGAAAACTCTTCCTGGACAAGACTCCTTGTTTGTGTATGAGGTCTGTTGGATCAGCTTGGGAGTGTTGGACGCTTTCTGCCGGGTGGTCACTAGGGCTTCCTATGAATGTACTATTTAGCACTATAGGCATTTTATATGTATGTGTTTGGTTGATGATTTATAATGATGTTTGTATTCTATTTTGTTTTTGTAACCGGGGCGTTCGAGTAGTTGAGGTCAACCCTCAGCCGTCCCCCGCGTGGGATGTCTTTATTGTAAAGTGACTGGCCGGTGGAGGGCATTCAATTTTCCCCCTGGGGTTGTTTCAGCAGATCTTTTATGCGGATCGGGGGTTGTCCGGTCCTGATTTGGCTCGGAAGAGTCCGCTGGACCTAAAGCAACAATAAATCAATCAATCAATCAATCAGTCTGTGCGATCTTGCGTGCTGCTACGTTCGTATGTATTGCATTTGTACTTGCCCTAATCATCTATAGGCCACCTTCACATTTCTTTTAGTACTGCTTGTCCGTAATAATGCAAAACACGTGCTGCTTCCATAGATAATGAACCGAAACTTCGTGTAAACCGCAATTACCCAGGTTCTACCAGAAAAGTTGAAGTAATGGCTGTTTGGTTTGGATAATGAGAAATTCTCTCAAACCGCAAGTAACCCAGGAGTAGCACTGTCGTTGAAGTTAAGGAAGCCAAGGGTTATAATCCTCTACTATAAAACTAGATGTCTTCTCACTACTCTCTGATGCTCAGTTTGCATCTAATTTGTAAAAGCAGGCGATGCTCTGTTAACAGGTGTATGTGATACCCTTTCTTACCTTGAAATTACAAGTCAGTTAGCCGCGGCTGAAAGACGTAAAGCAACAAACTGGTGTTCAGGACTGAAAGTTCAACGTTTTATAAAAGTGAGCCACTCGCTGACTGTGGTAACCCTGTACTGAATCCATGAACAGGTGATGATTTTATTGTTTGACTGTAATTTACTTGTTCTTTCACACGCTAGCAATGTTTCCTGTTAAGCCACGTCGGGGAGGGCTTAGTACTTGGATAGGTGACCATACGAGATAGGCAACCACCAAATTCAAAAAAAAAGAAAAAGGAAAAAAAAAGGAAACAAGCGCACCTCAGTTCACCCAGCTGTGAACAGGATACCTGGATCTGTCTAGAACCGGTGAAGGTAAAGCAGCGAGGGAAATGGAGATATGCACCGTCCTCATTAAGCTGGCCTAGAGAAAAATGGACGTCCCAAACGCCTCTCCCCATCGACCGACAAATTAGGGGAAAACATTTACCTACTTCTTTTTTTAATGTGGTGGTGAGTGTTTGCTGTTGTTATTGTTGTTGTTGGTGGTGGTGGGGGGGGTGTTTTGTCCAGCATTCTTAGGAAAAGCTTTCCTATGTTTCAAAGTAAATGTGAAGTGGCAGAGAAACCAGAAGGACCATATGAACAACTGTCAGAAGAGCTTTTGATGATGACATGCTTATTGAGAGCATACCACTACCAACACCACCGCCGCCCACACACACCCACTGTAAGAAACAAACAAAACAAAAAAAAACTAACAAAAAAAACCAGCATTTTTTGTTTTCTTGTTTTAAGGGTATATCTAGGTTAATGATATATTGATGTTTATTAACTGCCCATAATGCGATCCTATGTGTTGTTGAGTTGAAAATAATACACAATGATTTGCTAGTTCTTCAATTATTTGTGAAAATACAAAGGCACGGTGCCCCAACGACCTTCGATTTACGGATAGGGTAGGATAGGATAGGATAGGAAAGCACAAATAGATGCATCCTATCTTATCCTATCCTATCCTATCCCATAACTCGGAGGTCGTAAGTACACCATAGATGATCGCTTAACCAGCGTACTCCATCTTTCTCTGTCCTCAGCAACCCTGATGGCTTCGCTCAGTGTCAAACCAGTCCATTCTCGAATGTTGTCCTCCCACCTCTCTTTCTGCCTTCCTCTTCTTCTGCCTCCATGCACCGTGCCTTTGTATTTTCACAAATAATTGAAGAACTAGCAAATAATTTTGTATTATTTTCAACTCAACAACACATAGGATCGCATTATGGGCAGTTAATAAACATCAATATATCATTAACCTAGATATACCCTTAAAACAAGAAAACAAAAAATGCTGGGTTTTTTTGGTTAGTTTTTTGTTTGTTTGTTTCTTACAGTGGGTGGGTGTGGGCGGCGGTGGTGTTGGTAGTGGTATGCTCTTTCTCGGTCTCCCTCTTCTTCTATCTCCTTGCACTGTGTCT
The DNA here is from genome assembly GCA_036898135.1 of Oncomelania hupensis. Lineage (NCBI taxonomy): Eukaryota > Metazoa > Mollusca > Gastropoda > Littorinimorpha > Pomatiopsidae > Oncomelania > Oncomelania hupensis. The sequence continues at coordinate 115,917,162 of CM072512.1, forward strand.
TGCAGGATGGTCTTTGCATAAAAATGAAAATAAACGATGCTAGTTCTCATTTAAGTGTGTTCATTCAATCTATGTATCTATATCTGTTTGTCTTTCTGACTACCAATCATCTTATCTTATCTTATCTTATCTTATCTTATCTATCTATCTATCTATCTATCTATCTATCTATCTATCTATCTATCTATCTATCTATCTATCTATCTATCTATCTATCTATCTATCTATCTATCTATCTATCTATCTATCTATCTATCTATCTATCTATCTATCTATCTAGTTCATTCGTGTGTAGCTTATTCCTTGAAGTCCACAGATCGTGTTTCTCATCCAATAAACATATGAACGAACGACACACACGCTCAAATACACGCACACGTTTTGACAGACTGGTGACCAAAATGTCCTAGGAAACGAGTGGTACGATCTTTGTAGGGTAGACGTAAATATCCGGTGTCACGTCGTCAAAGTTCCGGGTGTCTTACTTTAGCGATTTGCTTAGGCGTCGTAACCCTAACTCTAACCCCTAATCCTAACCCTAACTCTAACCCTAACCCTTACTAAGACTACGATAGCACTGTGCGCATTAGTCGAATTTTGTAATGCGTCGACCAATCAGATTGCTCCCAGTCGTTCACAACCCAAATAAGATACTAGGAACTTTGACGATGTCACACCGGAACTTATTTAAATTTGTTTATCATTACAGAGGCGGCCAAGCACGTGGATGAACAAGAGTCGTTTTTATGAATACAATCTCTCTCTCTCTCTCTCTCTCTCTCTCTCTCTCTCTCTCTCTCTCTCTCTCTCTCTCTCTCTCTCTCAGAGGTCGACCTAAGTTTGCTCAAAGCATCTGTTAATTTTGCAAAACAGTATGAGCATGAGAAGAAAAGATGCAATCTTTGTTCCACATAAGACTACTGTTGCCTTTCCTTAAATAAAGAGGTCCACTTGTGTCCACACACACCCACCCACACACCCACACACCCATTTACATGAAGGGCATTTGGTTTGTAAATTCAAATCTTATTACAACCAAGTGTCTCGCATGTGTTTTGGGTTCGCGCCAAAGTGTAATATTGATAATAAGATAACGACAGCACGGAAAAATATGGGCAAATACCTCATCACGACCCCCGCCCGCCGCAACAGCGGTGATTTAGCTCTCATGAAAACCGGAATTCTTAAAACCTGAGAAGGAGTCAGGGGCGGATCTTGTTCTTGTGCCACTTGTGCACGTGCACACCCCCCTGGCGGTCCCAAAAAAAAAAAAAAGAAAAAAAAAAAGAAAAGGAGGGAGAAAAGGAGAAGAAAGAAGAGAAAAAAAATTACTAATTCTCACTCACCACACAGTTTCACAAAATTTTTCATGTACCTCCAAATTAGGTTTGTGTGTGTGGGTGTGTGTGTGTGTGTGTGTGTGTGTGTGTGTGTGTGACCAAACTTGTACATGCATCAGGTCAGTTTTGAATAAAACTGATGTGAGTGGCTATTTCTTGTTTTATTTGCAGTAACTTTATCTGTCTTTGTATAAGCCTTTATGCAAGAGGTTCTGCTATTGTAAATTTTATCATCAGAGTTTGCAGAGGGGTGTTTGTGTGTGTGTGTGTGTGTGTGGGAGGGGGGGGGACTAAACTTAAAGAGGACTTTTAGCACAAAACAATACTATTTTCAGTCCTTAAAATAATGCCCAAAATGCACCAGATTGCACAGATTTCAACCATTATTTTCAAATTTTTCCGGGGGGACATGCCCCCGGACCTCCCTAGTACACTCGCCTGCTTCGCAGGCTCGCGCTTGTCCACTTCGTATTAGTGCACTGTGCACACCCCCTCAACAATGGAAAGATCCGCCCCTGGGAGTGGTAGTGGCAGAGAAGGAAAAATACCGAGCGTCTAACTCCTATCACAAGGCTGGCTCTGAGAAAATCAAGGACTGAAATGTTCCAGGCAAATATTTACAATCCATCACAACAAGCAGTCATCATAGCTGGAAGTCGTTGACCTTACCAGTAATAAGGCAACACCAGATGAAGACGCTAAGCTGCTATTTTCATTGAAAACAGATGTAAACTGTACGGGGTACTTTAGGAAACGGGTTAGTACCCAAAGTACAATAATAGAACGAAAGAGTTGCATATGCGGGTGAGGCATACATCTCAATACACATAGGCCTCATAGATCGTGGACACTCTGTGTGTGGGTGTGTGTGTGTGTGCTTTTTCTGCGAGAATGTAACATTATTAGTTATTATTGATGTGGGGTTTAGATTGTGAATGTCTGGATTTGATTGGAATTTAAGGGTTGCTGCTGTGCCATTAGAAATGAATGTGTCTTTGCTGGTTGTGTATATAAAATGGATATATTGCATGCTTCTTGCGGACGACGAGCCACAGACAAATTTCTGTATGTGATGAACATCAGACAATAAAGTTATATTGTATTGTATTGTATTGTATTGTATTGTATGCCAAGTATACTATTGAGTTCAGCAAGATTGGTTTGGATCCTTTGATGTTGACACTATTTTCGAAAGTGATGGCTTCACTTTGTTCACATGTTGTTTGTATTATTCCCAGGAGGAATTACTCCTCGATAATTATGTAGGGTGTAAGATGTTTGCCTCAAATAATTACATTGCGTTATGAAGGGTATAAGGTGTTTGTGTTAATAATTACATGACATATTTAACCGATTACTGTTATTGTGTTAATATTGTGTTTATCTCCATTTTGCTCTTTAGTTTATTATTAAATTACAACGAAATGGTGCAATGCTTAGATCCAAAGACTGAATAGTTTCAAAATATAGACCAATAGTTTTCTTGGCACTAAACCCAGATTGAAATAGTTCGACATATTTCTTATACTTTTTACACGTCATGCGCAAGCGTTTATGATTTTGATCCAAATTTTATAATTTCTTGGGTTGAACTCAACTGCAGTCCCATTAACCCTTATTTTATGTCTGTCTCAACTTTGAAATGATGAGGATGACGATAGTGGGGAAGAGGAGGAGGATGGTTGTCGTTACTCCATTGCTGAAGCAGAGGACGATGACAACGCTGTTTTTATTGCAATTTCTTGAACAGCTGCTTATCTTTATCGATTACATAGCGAGTTGGAAGACAACCCCCGATCCCCAATATTTCCATCGTTGGCTTTAATTTTGTTCTTAACTCTGCTTTAGAAAAAGACAGGAAGTGAGTGCATGCATTAGTAATGTTGAGAAAATTGTTACTCACGATTCTTCTTGTGCGTCTTATTTGTAATTGTCACATACCCGTTGGGGTGCCGGGGGTTTCAGTATAAATAGTATCCCCACTTTCTGGAAATTTAGTGCTTTAAATTCCCACTGTCGCTGTCATTCTCATTTGCTCTTTCTCTTTCCTGCTCTGTTCTATCAATCTGCTATACTATCTTCTTCTTCGCTAGACCAGTCACCTACTTTTTTTCTTGAAAACTCTTCCAGGACAAGACTCATTTGTGTATGAGGTCTGTTGGATCAGCTTGGGAATATTGGACGCTTTCTGCCAGGTGGTCACTAGGGCTTCCAATGATGTTATTATTTAGCAATGTAGGCATTTTATATGTATGTGTTTTGTTGATAATTTATAATGATGTTTGTATTCTATTTTGTTTTTGTAAACGGGGGTTCGATAAATTAGAGTACAGCCTCAGCGTCCTCTGCGTGGGATGTCTTTATTGTAAAGTGACTGGCTGGTGGAGAGCTTTCAGTTTTACCACTAGGGTTGTTTCAGCAGATCTTTGATGCGGATCAGGGGCTGTCCGGTCCTGATTTGGCTCGGAAGAGTCCGCTGGACCTAAAGCAATAATCATGTAATGTAATGTAATGTAATGTAATGTAATTGTCACATAATAGATTGGGAGACGACCCCTTATCTTCTAAAGCGTTCCATTTGCCCGTCACACAGCCTGAAAAAAGTACAGATTGTGCTTGCAGTGGCAGTGACAAAATAAAAAGTAGGCCCAATAATGACTAAGGATGCATTTTATGTGCAGCTTATCTGTAGCTGTTACACAACGGTTTCGGAGGACGATCCCCTAAATTGTTAAATCTTTCTCTTTGTCCTTCAGACGCCATGACAGCAAGACAGACAGACAGTTCGTGCAGTGCCAAGGAAGCGAGAAAAGCCAATCGTTACTATGGATGCGTTTTTCGGCGCGTGACTCGAACATTTTGCCCCCTTCTTTTTTTATTGAGTGGATTGAGACGGTCAGCATGGGGGGGGGGGGGGGGGGGGGAAACAAATAGTGCACCCTGGTGTTATTTATACCAGAACTTGAGTTTGATAATAGAAGGTTCCATTGACTCGTAAAGCTAGCTCTTAAGTGTTAAACTTAATATTGACCAACTTTCTTAGTAATGCATGGTTTATCTTAGTTGATTTTTTGTTATCTTAGTTATTACAGATCACACAAGTACATAAAACACATAAAGACATCGGAATACTTAATCATAGTGCTTAGAATTTTGCTTATATTTTGGATTTGGAGCATACCAATAAATTTAGTTTGATTAGTCATTGTTTATAGGGTCCAAGGGACTGCACAGAGCCGAATCAGGACCACGAGTCAGGACCACAACTTAATTGAAAGATGTTTCACCCTAAAAGATCTGCTGAAACAACTCTAATGATAACACTGAAGGCACCCCACCAGCCGGTCACTTTACAATAAAGGCATCCCACGCAGAAGACGCTGAGGCTATGCTCTAATTTATCGAACCTCCGTTTATAAAAACAAAATAGAACATTATAAGATATCAACAAAACACATACATATAAAGAGCCTACATTGTTAAATAATAATGTCATAGAAAGTCCTAGTGACCATTTGGCAGAAAGCATCCAATATCCCCAAGCTGAACCAACAGACATATATAAATGAGGAGATTGTGAAGAGTTTTCAAGAAAAAAAGGTAAATGACTGGTCTAGCGAAGAGATAGTATAGTAGATTAATGTTACTGCCACATCGCAACATATTCCATGTGCATTTGTTTTATGTCAATTTGGCCAATACATTTCGTTGAATCGTAGTAGATTGATATGACACAGTTGGAATGACAAAGAACAAAGAAGAATGACAACAACGGTGGGAATTTAAAGCACTAAATTTCCAGAAAGTTGGATACTGTTTATACAGAAACCCCTGGCACCCCCACGGGAGATGCATACCAATTAACATGTCATCCTAGCCTAGCCTGTCCTATCCTATCCCGTAACTCGAAATTCGTTGGGGCACCACAGTTTAACCAGCGTACTCCATCTTTTTCTTTTCTCAGCAACCTCGTGGCTTCTCTCAGTGTACAGCCAGTCCGTTCTCGAATGTTGTCCGCCCACTTCTTTTTCTGTCTCCCTCTTCTTCTGCCCTCCTTACACCGTGCCTTGCAAGGTCTGATGCTCTGGTGCACTATAGGCATTTTATATGTATGTGTTTTGTTGATGATTTATAATGATGTTTGTATTCTATTTTGTTTTTGCAACTGGGGGTTCGAGTAGTTGGGGTAAAGCCTCAGCCGTCCCCTGCGTGGGATGTCTTTATTGTAAAGTGACTGGCCGGTGGAGGGCATTCAATTTTCCCACTAGGGTTGTTTCGGCAGATCTTTGATGCGGATCAGGGGTTGTCCGGTCCTGATTTGGCTCGGAAGAGTCCGCTGGACCTAAAGCAACAATCAATCAATCAATCAATCAATCATATCATCCGAGTTTCTGTTTCTTCACCCCCTGTGAGCATGTCATCGTGTTGTCCAATGGCTTGTGTGATGGTCTTTTGGACTTCGTCGTTGGTGATGTACTGGGCATAGGAAATGCCCAGAAGTCTTCAGTAATATCTCATCTCCATGCTTTGTATTTTTCGTTGTAGGTCTGCTGTGAGGGTCCATGTTTCGCAAGCGTATAGGGAGATGGAGATGACAAGGTAGCGCAGCAGATTATAAGCTCAGCTAATTTTAAGTTTAGCTATGACCATGCTATGCAGGCTTGCGACGGTTGTACATTATGAGGACATAGTAAAATTGTATAATATAAAATTGTATAAAATAAAAATATAACACTAGAATACGTTAAACTGACCCACTTAGTATAGCATTCACAAAAGCGGCTCCTACCGACCGAAATGTTTTGTTGGCGGCTTTTAGTTCAAACAGTGCGTCCCCTCAATGAACTCTTTGATAAACCCGCTCGTCGCGATGAGGCAATGCGCATTGATCCATCAATGGCACCGTTTTGCACTGCCCAGTGGAATTTCTTGTTGCTCTATTTATTTCAGTCGGCGGACTCGAGTGACGACAGTCTCCAAAAATAGACTTGTGTTTTTGTTTTTTGTTTTTGTTTTTTGTTTGTTTTTTTTGTTTTGATTGATTTACCCGCTGGCTTGCTGGTTTTTGGCGTTGATTGATGGTTGTTATTTTGCGTGACAGAGTATGATAAATATGAGCGCTTGCCCCAATTCGCGCTTTGATTGAAACAAAACAAAATGAAGATTAGATTAGCATGGGGAGGAGTGGAAGGGTGGCTGAGCATGCTGTTCGTCAGTCTTTTCAATTACTTTCTGACTTCCTACTTCTTACTATCGTCCTCTGATCTATCCCACATATTTAAAGAACAAACAAAAATGAAGCGATGAGAACAATGGTGTGAAGAAGAACGATTTTCAAACAGCGTATTTTCATAATAAGGATGACGACCACGACAATGAATACGATTCCATGATGTTATTAGCCTTTATACCTGATTCACAGGGCCGGATCAAGGTAAGTAGAAGGGGGGGGGGGGGGGGGTGGGGTTCCAAGTGATGGTATTGGGCCGGACGGAAGGTGGGAAAATTTTGCTATGTTCGTAAATTGCACCATTCATCACACATTCTGGTTGGTTGGTGGGTTTTTGAGTTTCATATCCCATATATATATATGTATATATATATATATATATATATATATATATTTTTTTTTTTTTTTTTCTTTCTGAGGTACATCGGATGGCCAGGAGGGGGGGGGGGGGGGTCCGGAACCCAGGAACCCTCCCCCCCCCCCAGATCCGGCCCTGATTCATGTGTGTAATAGAGTGTTTTCTCAGAGTACACGGGTATCCTCCCTCACTTGAACAATGGTATTGGATGCAGTCAATCCAAATTTTAAAAAAAAAATTAATTTTTTAATTGTCTCCTGTCTTTTGTAAAGGCCTATTTTAATTGGAGGGTTCGTGGAGGTTGACAAACCTTTTTTTTTTGGTTCGAAGTGCTGCATATTCTGTGCTGATTAAGATACAAACCAGTCCGGGTTAACCTTAATATGATCCAGTTCGCAATGCCGATTAAGACAAAAATCTAGGTTCGGCCTATCTCGGATCGCGATCTAAGGTTTGTCTGATTAAGACAGGCCTTAACAGCGACCTCTTCAGATTTCCGCTCTTTGGAAATAAAACCGCGTGAAAGCATCCTGTTTTTTTTTTTTTTTTTTTTAGTTTTTTTTTTTTTTATAAACCAATGCGCATTAACGTCTTTTGTTTCTTGCTCTTTTCGAAATAAAAAGTCATCAGATCCAGTATTTAATTCCACACAACTAACTTTTTTCCCCGAAAACTTGGTAATAGTGAACTCCAGACCACATTATTGTGTTATCACGTTTCCTTTGTGAATAGCTTCATTGTGCAATAACGACCGAAATAATCGGACACCCGATCTCCCGAATGTAATGAACAACGTGTCTAGTTGCAGCTTCGCTAGAAGCTGGACGAAATTGCAACAGCATTACTTGTGTTTACACTCTGAACTTCCGGCGACCAACCAGCACAGCCGTCGCTCCGCTCTTGTCAATTAGCAGTAGTTACCATTTGTGTATTAGATCTAATTGATATGGAATATTTGGAACTTGGAAACAACTTTGTCAACCGTGCGAGTGAATTTGAGTCCCAGTCATAATAAAAAGGAAGGCAACCACAGTGCGCCGCCTCCCATAATAATAATAATAATAATAATAATAATAATAATAATAATAATAATAATAATAATAATAATAATAATAATAATGGCATTTATAGATCTACAGCCTTGGAGATCTATAGGGTTGGCTTGTACGAAGTGTGTTAGCAAAATACAGGCATAGAGAGAATCTTTTAACCTGTTGTGTTTCGTCTCCTTCAACCTCTTTACTTGTCTTCCTGACATAGCTAATTTTCCTAATGGCAGATCAACTCAAAGCTGTTCAACTGGTCTCGCGCATTGAAACTTTTAACATCCAAACACACATACCAAATGAAATCAGGCATAAGCAAAACTAAATAAATAAAATAAACACTGCTACACTTCTAACGAATTACGCAACGACATTTATACATGTACAATCGGGGCTAAACCCCCAATGGGACATAGAACCCAACAACATGTCCCAATTTGAACTTATTTACACTTAATCATTAAGCTTACTACCGGTAAACAAAATCGCACTTAACACTTGCTGAAATAACCATAAGATCGAAGCAATAAGATGACCAGGGATCACAAAACAAATTTTATGTCTCGGGCAACTTGGGACAATCGGACAAACATCTGTGGAATACGAGTTGAGAAGCCAGTTTTATGATTGGCAACCTCTGAATCTCTTGGGAACCTCTGAATCTCGAGTCAGGCGCACTAACGTCTGAACTATTCCGTCCCCTTACGAAACCCCCGTGTGTAATGATGCTGAGTAGGCACTTGTACAAGCCTCTTGTATGCTTGCAGATATTAGCAGCAATTTCAGTATGTTTGGAACATATCAAACCATATTGTTTACATGTACTCCTGCTCTTAGCAGCATTGCGTCTAGCTCAATCTTGTGCAGTCGACTGCGTCCTGCAAGCGCGAAGGAAGCCGTAGCTTTGTGATGTGATTATCTTGATGAATGACGAAGCGTAACTTCGGTAGCGCGGGGGTGTCTTCCTGGCAACTCATGTGTTAATTTTTCCCCCGTAGAGAGTTGACAGGAAATTAGATTGTGTGGCCGTCCCTTTAGCTAGTATTGCCTCCCTTAGGCGAGTTTTACCTCCCTTTAGATCGCGAATTACCTCCCTTACCACCACTATCACCGTTCGTTCGTTTATTAGAGTCCCCGGACACTTGCGCATATATGGGACATGAGTATAATCACATGATAAAATTCAGGACCAGTATAAAAAGGATAGGTAAGTATTTTAAAAACATCAATCATCCGTAAAACAAAAATCATAAATAAGATAAGACCAGATAAGATTAAAACGCGCTGATACTGCATATTTACGATTATAGGGCATTGAGTGACACTAGTCCCTCGCCTTTATGCCCGGTACGTACTTACTAATGCTATATACGTTAAGATCAGTTAAAATCAGCTGGATTATATAGCGCTCATACCTATGGGCGTGGTGTGACAGAAGTCACAACCGCCACCACCATCATCACCACCCTGATTTATGCCGCCATGTTGGTTCCTGTTACCCTCGTCCTTCCTCCCACGGGGGCCATGTGCAAAATGTCGGAAAGAGGGTTTGTGATGTTGATCACTGATGCATGAATAGAGTGTGGAAGTCATAACAACAAAATTGAAAGAAGGGATGCTGGCCAACGGATTGTATGCTGAACAATGCAGAGTTCTCATCACCACCGTTTGCATGGAAGAATGATGGCTTGAACTAACAATTATCTCTGTTCTGAAAATCGAGGAAAGACCAACAAATTGTGATCCGTTGTCTGTGACACAAATTCCGGGATTCTGATTTAGAACCATACGTGTATAATTGCTTTACAGATAGTGAGGTATAGCATCCTACTTAGTGTTTGATGATCTTTTTACGATACTAAATTTGCGGCAAGGATAGCTCAGTGGTCAGAGCGCACGCCTTGCGTATGTGCATCTTGAATGAGTGGGTTCGAATCCTGACTTCATCAAACTATTGTGTGCTTGCTGGAAACTAGTGGTCAGCGCCTTGAAAATCTCTGAGTTTATAAGTGCGCTATATTATATATTTGCATTTTATCATATTTTTTTCAGCTCAAGAGCTGCTCAAGGCGCTGGCCCATACAGGATCTAACTCAAGCCGCCCGAGACGCCCATTTGCTGCCTTGGGTGCAATGTCTGACGCTCAGACCACTGAGCACAATCCTAGACGACCGGGGATGGGGGAGAATGGAAAACTATACACTGAAACAACCATCACACTAATAGCAACAGGAGGATGGCCAGTGCTCACAGCCAATGTTTATGTCCGGGCCACCGGGAATCGAACCCGGAACCTTTGTAACACCAGCTCGTCGCTCTATCAAATGAGCTATCCCGTTGCCCTAATATAAGAACAATATCCTGAACAAGTTTTTCGATACCGACCCACACGTACCCTACAGGCAGGCACGCGTGCGCATATACAAACACCCCGCGCGCATTCTCACGTGAATCTTTGTGTTCGCCTTCACATAGAACAAAAAATGAATGAGTGCCATCACATAATAAATGTTCTCTTTTAAACACATCCTCAATCATATAATCATTCATCAATTTCGCTTTCAGTTCAAACAATTGTCAATGTCATAAGGTTTGATGTAGTGCCTAACTAACCGCGCGCCGAGGCTCAGCGAGAGAGCTTCCGTCTGGCACATCGCAGGTTCGATTCCCGTGGTGACCAAAATAAAAGTGACACATACTTTTTTTTTTAGCTGTCCTTCTTAGCAGTATGACTGCTCTGGGGGTTCAGTGTTGATTTAGGTCCTTATCCCTTCTTCCCTGGGATGATTATGCCAGTCCTTCTGCCGTATCGCCGAAGGGTGTAGACGTAAAACTTCGATATTCATTCGTAATGCCCTACTCGATGTCCCTAGCTGTGTTCATTAACCAATATTGTTTTGTTGTGCTCTTACACAGGCGCTTGTATTTGGACACGCGAGCGCCTATGCCTGTGACGCGCCTTGCTTCTGGTAGATACCAGTGCCTGTGGTTTAATAATAATAATAATAATAATAATAATAATAATAATAATAATAATAATAATAACAATAATAATGGATGCTGTACGCGCCTTATTCCTAAATCAGACTCAAAGCGTGGCGATCTGTAACCAACAGACATTCCTACATACACAACAAACACACATTCATCACTCAAACATGTGGTGTAAAGGGCAAGTAGCTATTCGAAAACTGAAAGAAAATCGAACTTTTATTTGTGACATTTTTAGATTGACTGCATCGAATACCATTATTAAATTGAAGGGGGAAGGATCCAGGAGTACGCGGAGAAAAACCCTCGGTGACCTTAATAGTCTCAACGTTTCTGAAATACTTTATTTAACAGCAGTTTTACTATTTTACCATTCTAGGAATTTATTAGTTCTTGTTGTTTCTTTACCGCGCTCATTTTTTGTAACGTCATTTAGAGTTAGACTGAATGAAAGCCCGTTGATGATGATGATGATGATGATGATGATGATGATGATGATGATGATGATGATGATGATGATGATGATGATGATGAAACAAATTAAAATCATCGTTTGAACTTTAAACATTCTGACTCAGCTTCATGATGAACGAGAACCCTCCCTTAGAGCTTGTGAACTTTCCACTTCTACTCTCACACGCACCAACCATTCACATGTTTGTGTAACGATGCCTATTATAATATTGATATTAGTAATAGTAGCATCAGGTTGAAGCCCATTTGGAAAGACAGAACCACCAGTCTACATTCCAAAGTAAGACTGCTGCGCTCTCTGGTCATCTCCATCTTCCTATATGCTTGCGAAGCATGGACCCTCACAGCAGATCTCCAACGAAGAATACAAAGCATGGAGATGAGGTGCTACAGAAGACTTCTGTGCATTTCCTATATCCAACACATCACCAACGACGAAGTCCGACAGACCATCACACGAGCCATTGGACAACACGATGACCTGCTCACAGTGGTGAAGAAACGGAAACTCCGATGGTATGGCCACGTCACCAGATCATCAGGCCTTGCAAAGACCATTCTGCAAGGCACAGTGCAAGGAGGTAGAAGAAGGGGGAGACCGAAAAAGAGGTGGGAGGACAACATTCGAGAATGGACTGGTTTGACACTGAGCGAAGCCATGAGGGCTGCTGAGGACAGAGAAAGATGGAGTATGCTGGTTAAACGATCATCTGTGGTGCCCCTACGACCTTCGGGTTATGGGACAGGATAGGATAATAGTAGCATCGGTAATTGGATTGACCATTGTCTAAATGCATATATTTAGAGCTTCGGTCATTTATCATCAATGCATCTGTGGACTCTTGTGATATAGTCCAACTCCCAATGAGTGTGTGGTCGCCTGCTTAAAGCAGTATGATAATGCAAACATTGGTAAATTGTTACGTTTTGTAAAATCAGGAATGGGTAGCACTGTTCATTGTTCAAAAGCCATGTTGAGAGCTTCTGTCATCTATCATCAACTTCTTTTGTTCGCCCCATGCAGCGAGTGTGTGTGTGTGTTCATGTGTTTACAGCACTGTGACAATGCACGTGCCAACCGCTAGGGAACAGCTGTCATTGGCGAGGTGATTTTCACCCTGTGAGTATCTGGGACCGATAACAGCTGACAGTATCCTGCTCGCGAGACCAGAGGCGTGTGTATGATGGCACCATGGGTCCGCGTGCGCTAGCTTGCGCATTTATGTGGCTATGTTTGGGGAGAGGGGGGGGGTGAGAGGGCGATGGGGGAGGAAAAAGGGAGGAGAGAGTTAAAGCGAACGGCAGTCTGAATATTAGTATTCTCTCATAAGAAGAAGAGAAAGAAAGGCACTTCTTGAACATTGCAATTATCATGTCGAACGGCCACGTTTTCTAGTAGTCTCTTGGTGCTGAATAGCAGTTAGCAAAAATGAAAAGAATCTATTGTATAACCATCGTGGTACGAAGATCCACCCTGAACACAACAGATGAAGTATTTAAATTAAACCTGCTTACAGTCTACCCTTGATACAATTCCATAAAAACTCACTAACCCATTCTCGACTCTTTCATCAATCCAAGACTAGATAATTTGGATGAATCGAAGTATAATTACAGAAAAAATGCGATTTAAAACAAAACATTGCCGCATATACTCTGTATTCGCTGGTCCCATTAGCTCAGATGCTGGAACTAATTACAGAATCCGACGCACGCGAAGTATCAGAGATTAGTGGGGTCCAGAGTAACTGTTTCAATACATGTGTGCGTCGTGCCAGACTCCAAATACTGAAATGATAGTACTTCGCATACTCTGTATACCGTCGTCATAACCATCTGCGAAGAAACTCACTGATCCGAGTCAGCCCTTGTCATCATCATTATGTTCGCATGCGTCTTCTTCATCACTGTAATCATCATTGCCATAAATATCAACCCACAACAGTATAAACAAACCATCAGCACCTTTCCCTCACATTTCTGCTGGTCTTCGTTGTCATCGACATCATCGTCATTGTCACACCAGGGGTGACATAAAAGGCTGACACAGAACTGTTGGATTTTTCTTTGTGTTGATTATTGATTTGGTTCTTATTTCAATTCACAAGCAAACAGTTCTAATAACATATACCTCATGCAAACATCATTCATTCATTCATTTTCACACTTATTGCATGCACACATTGATCTGTAATCATAAATGTTTCTATACATTCAAAACATAAACTGTACAACATACGACGATAGTACTTTCACTTGTTGTTTGTAGATTATAGTCACACGACACTTTCGCATATAGGTGACTACTGGACCGATTTATACTGACACCAGCGGGCCAGTTGTTGGTAAAGGGGAAACTACTTTCACTCAATTATTCTCCTTATTATATACGTTTTCTTCCATTCCTCATTAAATAGTTCTGTTTTCCTTCAAAGGAACTGAACTTCAGAGTTGTACGTGAACTCACTGTTAATGTCGATCTCTTACAGACACGGCTCCTATGCACGGCTAAGACTCCATTTTACCGTTGAAGTTTCTCCTATAGTACAAAATCTCCTCCAAGGCACCAAGTTCAACTCTCAGGTTTGAAGTGTTCCTCCTCCCGTTCTAAATGTTCTTCTCGTTGGTGAGCGCTCCTCCCATTCGACGTACTCTTCCCGCTCGAAATATTCCTCCCGTTCAAAGTGCTCCTCCCGTTCGAAGTGCTCCTACCAGTCGAAGCATCTACCACATATTATACTAACATATTCCTATTAATCTCTTACTGTTTCCACGACATTCACTTCCGCCGGCGGGACGACGTATTTGTTTCTTGACAACCGCCAACGGCTTCCGAAGATTCACACATTATTCCGATCGCTTCCGAACGTCAATAACCAACAACAAAATTATATATAAAATCCTAAATAAATAAATCGTAGGTTGCTGCTCTTACACTGTTAGCAGGCTGCATATCACACCTGTGCACCATTTAGCTAGTCACAACAGCATCACCCACTGTTTTCTGCTTCTTCAAAACTAAACTTGCACCAAAGAGTTTAGTATATATATAAAAATAATAAACTCTTTGCTTGCACCGAGCAAAAAAACCACAAATTCTGATGGCAGCTATTTCCATCCCTCCGCACACTTACGTCGACTAATCTTTATGTCATACACAAATAATTTCATCATGAATGCATGCGACTATTTGAACTTCGTACTCAACACAATAATAACTATATACCTACATAGCAAATATGAATTGTGACAGTCATCATCATACGTAGCAAATATGAATTGTGACAGTCATCATCATCATCATCATCATCATCATCATCATCATCATCATCATCATCATCATCATCATCATCATCATCATCATCATCATCGTCATCATCATCTTCTTCTTCTTCTTCTTCTTTATCGTCGTCGTCGCCCTCCTCCATCTCCTCCTCCTTATCATCATCATCACCAGTCTAATAATAATAATAATAATAATAATAATAATAACACCAATCATCATCATCATCATCATCATCATCCACATAATCAGTGTTTAACGTATGCTCTTACTAATTCCTCTTTGCAGTCGGCCGGACCCTGTAAGCAAGAAATAACTAAGTAATCTTACTAACTCCATGACAAGACAGCACTTGTGATAATTATAATCTTGAGAGATCGATCTTCCGGATCCAATTTTCATGTTCCTTGGGAACATGCACGTGTTTGTACTTTAGTCTTGTTCGGTCTGTGTTCTGGGATAACTGATGACTGGGAAGAAAATAATTATAGGGCTTGTTAAAGGGTGGGGACAACGGAAGTCGATGTAACAACAAAAGGCATGTTGTACGCTGGGCTTTTTTTTTTTTTTAAATGATTATATTTGCTGTCGTAATTTTTCTGAGACCACTTAGCGTGTTAGTATTTTTTTTTTGCACGGAGAAACTGCTTTCAATACAAGTGGTGTTCAGCATCTCCATCATCACTTTCTCTTCATCTCTTTTATTTAGGACTACCCAGTTGTATAGCGTGTCGATCACATTTTTTGAATTTTCACAGCAGATGTCACTTTAGGCGACGATGTCCCTCTTTCTTTCGCACACCCGTCAATGTAATGACCATAACAATATTACAGTTGTCATTTCAGCCAGCCCGTCTTCCAAATCGTCCATTTAATTTGAGTAACCTGTCAACACCACTATCTGTCTTATCACGTTCTCAGTTAATAAGCTCAGCAGACTCCGGACGTTTCACACATTTTTGTGTAAATTAAGGAGATAAGTTTTGGGACAATTGACTGTTGACAAGTGACAGATGTTCTTGACTGTCTCAACTTCTGAGCATTGGTTGGCAGATTCAGGCAGCAGGGGTGAATTGGTAGCCTAGGGTATAAGCTGGATGAAGGTGTGTCTTGGTGGGCGTGGGTTCGAACCTGACTATAGCAAGCTATTGTACATGCGTGTTGGATCAACGTAGCTAGAGAATTGAGCCACTTTAATAGCGGGCAAACACGCTAATATACGAACATGTTTGAATATATAGTTTAGAATTTTGGTTGCGTGGCTACTCAAATGTCGATATTAAAATAAAGTAATTCTCGCGCGACGAATGAAATTATTCTTTCCTATAAGTGCTGAGCTTACAAAATAATTTAAATAAAACATTGAAGAATAATCGAAGAAGAAGAATATGCTGTATTACGGTAGTACTAATTACAGAAACAATCTAGCGAACATTAAGGGGTTCACGGAGTACAAACGGGAGGAAGCGGCACTGGCACTAAGTGGCCCTGTGCATGGAAGGTGTCTCCACACACTGTCGCAAGGGGACTTCACCCATCAGTCACTGTGACCGCTGTAGTGTCAAGCTACCTTAGCTACTAACACTCGCTGAGTATATGGGATTAAAACTGTCCATGACTACTATAGTGAGCATGGGATTGTGTGTTGTAAGCCTACAAGTCGACGTTGGATACTAATACTTATTATTAGAACTGAGCATGCCTCAGAAGGGAGCTCAGCACACATACAAGTTAATATCTATTGAATTGGGCCTGTTAGCTTCGAGCATGGCTTCTTCTCATGGGATTATGTGCGCTATACAAGATTGCCTCATATTGGGATAGGATTAGATTGCAGACAAAAGTTTGGAGACCCATACGCTGATCTATTCTCTCATTCAAATATTTAAATCAGCGCAATTATTACTTTGAGACGAACTCTAGAATGGGACCCGCCAATACTGACAGGGGTAAAAATTAACTTGTTCTTATATATTGTACACTTTCCAGCTCTGAAAGCTGATCTAGGCGCAGCTCGGAGCTCTGAAGAGCAATCTACAAAGTTTGAGCATTCCTTGCTCTTACTTCCACTTATTTTTAATACACTCTTTTAATAAAGAGTAAGGAGTGAGGAAGCTATGACCACGGTGCACAGCTTCAAATATTTAGGAGCCATTGTATCAGACTATGGGTCCCGACAGGAAGTCCTCTCCAGTATCGCACAAACAATTGCTGCCCTGGAAAGGCAGAACCATCAATCTACACTCCAAGGTAAGGCTGCGGCGCTCCTCCGTGTCATCTCCTGGAGACTCCATCTTTCTATACGCTTGCGAAACATAGACCTTCACAACAACGAAGGATACGAAGCATGGAGATGAGGTGTTACAGAAGACTTCTGAGCATTTCCTATTACCAGCACATCACCAACGATGAAGTCCGACAGACCAACACACAAGCCATTGGACAACACGGTGACCTGCTCACAGTGATCAAGAAACGGAAACTCCAATGCTATGGCCACGTCACCAGAGCATCAGGCCTTGCAAAGACCATCCTGCAAGGCACGGTGCAAGGAGGCAGAAGAAGGAGACAGAAAAAGAAGTGGGAGGACAATATTCAAGAATGGACTGGCTTGACGCTGAGCAAAGCCATGAGGATTGCTGAGGACAGAGAAAGATGGAATACGCTGGTTAAACGATCATCTGTGGTGTCCCAACGACTTTCGAGTTATAAGATAGGATAGGATAAGGAGTGAGGAGATTATAAGATTTTATGAGAGAGATAGAGGGGGGTGGGAACAGACAGACAGACTCACTGACTGACAGACAGAGTGGGGTGTGGTAGTGGGACGGGGGGGGGAGGGGTGTTTTTGGTTGCATTTTGAAAGGGGCTTGTCTGCGCAGTAGATTTTAGTTATGTTCCAGTGTCGCACATTATTGTCACTGTTGTTTGCTTGTTGTAAAGATGACGTTTACTTCAACATTTCTGATTCTGATTCAGTTTCAGAGGCCCTTAATACCCTCCTTACCAGTACTTGATACTCTGAATGACACAAAATGGAGCAGGAGCGGCAGGACAGGAGGCACGTGCCACCGGCGCTCTGTGTGGCCGTCTTAACGTGACGACATTGCACGTGCACACACCACTTTCTGAGATCCCTTGGCGCATAAGTGACGGAAACTTTCAGCCAAAATGCCCCGACAATCACAGATCGTGTGAACTTGCACCCAAAGGTCAAATGACGCAAAGTGCTTGTCGCGCCATCTAACTTGTAATATAAAAACATTGAGACGGAATTGAAAAAGAAGAAGAAGAAGAAGAAGAAGAAGAAGAAGAGAGTCAATAGAATCGTCATTAAAAAAAATAAAAATAAAAAATCGGTCTTGGTATTCTCGTTGACGATAGCTTTTTAGTTGTTGTTGTTGGTTTTTTTTAAAAGAGGATAACTGGGATTGGGATAGTGGATATGGATATCATCAAACGGGTTCGTGATTTGAGAAAAGTGTCGAATGAATGAAATGAACATCAAAGTTTAACATCCACACCCAGCTACAATTGGCGACACGGCAGACGTGGAAACCATCACATGGAAGAAGGGGTAGGCGCATAAATCAGCCCTGAACCACCAGAGCAATGATACTGCTAAGACAAATGGCCACTTTTATCTCGCGGGAATCGAACCTGGGTCATCGGTGTGTTGCCGAGCTACAGCGGTGGCCCCAAAATTACAACGACATGATGATGGGGAGTACTTAAAAAGAACTAGAAACATGCAACCTACTAAATCTCCAGGGACAATTTTTACGGGATAGGGTGGGGGAAGTGTACCGATCAAACCAAAATTTGGAATCAGGGAATGGGGAAGGCATGGAAAAGAACTGGACAGATGGTGTCAAAAGCATGGACGAAGCTGGACATGTCACGCCTCCTCCTCCTCCTCCTCCTCCTCCTAATAATAATAATAATAATAATAATAATAATAATAATAATAATAATAATAATAATAACGGATTTTTATATAGCCTATGACCAGACTCACCACGCTTTACATAGTCATTACATAAAAATACATGCACTCGATCAAACATCGCTTTTGCTACGATACACCAAAAGACGGAACAGTAAAAGTAAAAACTATTTACAACTATGTACACAAATGACAAAAAAGACAGAAATAGAGTTGCAAAAACCTATTTACAGCTATTTATATGCCCGGTTAGACCCAGGAATCCCCTTGGGGTCATGAGCAATCTTGTCACTGTAGATTGTTCTAACCTATAAAGGGAACAGTGAAAGCCCCAGTTGAAAACCTGTCTTGCCTTTGTAGGCATGACTAATTCACTGCGGCAACAGTTCCCCCCGTTGGAGTGCCGGGGGTTTCAGTATAAATAGTATCCCCACTTTCTGGAAATTTAGTGCTTTAAATTCCCACTGTCGCTGTCTTCATCATTTGCTCTTTCCCATTCCTGATCTGTCCTATCACTCTGCTATACTTTCTTCTTCTTCGCTAGATCAATGACCTACCTTTTTTCTTGAAAACTCTTCCTGGACAAGACTCCTTGTTTGTGTATGAGGTCTGTTGGATCAGCTTGGGAGTGTTGGACGCTTTCTGCCGGGTGGTCACTAGGGCTTCCTATGATTGTATTATTTCGCACTATAGGCATTTTATATGTATGTGTTTTGTTGATGATTTATAATGATGGTTGTATTCTATTTTGTTTTTGTAACCGGGGTGTTCGCGTAGTTGAGGTCAACCCTCAGCCGTCCCCCGCGTGGGATGTCTTTATTGTAAAGTGACTGGCCGGTGGAGGGCATTCAATTTTCCCACTAGGGTTGTTTCGGCAGATCTTTTATGCGGATCGGGGGTTGTCCGGTCCTGATTTGGCTCGGAAGAGTCCGCTGGACCTAAAGCAACAATAAATCAATCAATCAAAAAAGACCCAGGAAGGAAAACAGTATAAATATTTTACAGCCGTGTATACACTTACGGATGAGACAGAGACAAAAGAGGAGAGAATGGCAGCGGGATACAAATCAGTCTGAATAATGCAGTTTGAAGAGGTGGGTTTTGAGGGCCTTTTTTAATGCTTGTGTTGATTGTATGTTGCGGATATGGGAGGGAAGGGAATTCCACTGCTTGGGTGCGGAGTAAGCGAATGCACGTTGGCCGTATGTCTTAGTGCGGGTGACGGGAACCTTGAGTGTGCGAGTGTCAGCAGAAGATCTTAAAGTGTGTGAAAGAGAGTAGACAGACAGTAGATCAGCAAGGTAGGAAGGACAAGATTCTGTGAAGAAGTTGTGACATTGAACAGAGAGTGTGTACTCTATGCGTGCTTGCACAGGAAGCCAGTGAAGGGAATGTAGTAGAGGTGTGATGTGATCGCGTTTCTTTGCTCGGAATACTAGTCTAACTGCTGAGTTCTGAACCTTTTGTAGTTTGTCAATGATGTGTTTTAGGGAGCCAGCGAGGAGAGAGTTGCAATAGTCAAGACGAGAAAGGACGAGAGCGCAGACTAGGGTTTTTGTGGCAGTGACTGTAAGATAGTGGCGAAAGGAGCTGATTTGGCGTATGGCCGTGTATGCAGAGCGACAGACGTTGGAGATGTGGTTGCCGAGGGACAGGTCAACGGAGAGAATGTAGCCGAGATTTCTCGCTGAGGATGAGAACTGAATGTTTGTTGTCCCTACTGTAAGCGATGTTGGGAGAGGCGAGAGTGAGTAGGAGGTGTTGTGCTTGTGAATGAGGAGGGCTTCGGTTTTATCGTCATTAAGCTTAAGCTTGTTGAGTGTCATCCATGACTTAATGTCTGTGATGCAGTTCTCCAAAGTCTGACCAGTGGAATTAATGAGAGAGGGGCCAGTGGATTTCTGACAACAGCAACAGACAGACTGAAAATGGCGAAACTCCTCCGCGAAGGCATCCCCCTTATGTCTCTCCCAACGACCCGACAGGCTGAGGGATTATAAAAATATAATGGTAAAAGAGAGGAGACAGAAGTAAAATTGAAATTATAATTTATCATCAAGGACTGGGGTTGGGGTAAAGAGTGCAAGGACAGGGCTCGGGGGAGAGGTCACAAGGAGGACAAAGAGCAAGCATGTCACGCAATCTATCAACCATTACTGTCGTGACATGCCATGATATAGTCAGGGAAAGATCAAACATGCGATACTGTCACTCAACAGTGCTGCCATCTCTCTCTCTCTCTCTCTCTCTCTCTCTCTCTCTCTCTCTCTCTCTCTCTCTCTCTCTCTCCCCTACCCTATCATTCAATCGTCTTTCTCTGATTACTCATACTGTGTGTTTGTTGTGTGGTCCATGCACTCACAAACACAAACATCAACACCAGTTAGCTTCGTCTATCTGCCTGTCAGGCTATATTTCTCTCTCCCTCTCTCTCCCCCTATCTACACCCAAGTTACTGAACTCATCCGATACCCCGCCCTACTGAATGTGGTCCTTGATGTATTGACTGTGTCAAATGCTTATAGTGCTTCAAAGAGGCCCTATTACTTTCAAGGGCAAAGAGAAACTAAGACATTATTTTGATGCTTACACATAAAACATGTTCATTGCAAGTGGAACAGGGAGTGGGAATTTTACACTGAGAGAGAGAGACAGACAGACAGACAGACAGACAGACAGAGACAGAGTGAGAGACAGAGACCGATAGAGACAGAGACAGAGAGAGATGTTTTGTTTTGGCAGGTCAAGGGGACTTACCTTGTCTTGTTCTTGGCTCGCAATCGTTTGACATGAGCTATGAGCGATCATGCAGTACTACTTTGCCCAGTCATTGTGATATCATAGACACGAAGAGAAAGGTCGAATTGGGCAAAACGTAACTCGATAAGATGGAGAGAAGAAGGGGGAGCGGGGGTTGCAGGAGATTAATGGAATGGTGGGGGGGGGGGGAGGGAGGGCGGCGGTAGGAAAATGAAAAAGGATCCGTACGAATGAAAGAGCAAGGGGGTGACAAGGAGGGAGAGAAGGGTGGTAGTGTTGGTGGTGCATAATTATGTAAACGATTGTGATGATCTGTCGGACCAACAACGACGTCCGACAGACCATTCACACAAGCCACTGGACAACACGATGACATGCTCACAGTGGTGAAGAAACGGAAACTCCGATGGTATGGACACGTCACCAGGGCATCAGGCTTTGCAAAGACCATCCTGCAAGGCACGGTGCAAAGAGGCAGAAGAAGAGGGAGACAGAAAAATAGGTGGGAGGATCGACCACATTCGATAATGGACTGGTTTGAAACTGAACGAAGCCATGAGGGTTGCTGAGAACAGAGACAGATGGAGTACGCTGGTTAAACGACCATCTGTGGTTGATTGATTGATTGATTGTTGCTTTAGGTCCAGCGGACTCTTCCGAGCCAAATCAGGACCGGACAACCCCCGATCCGCATAAAAGATCTGCTGAAACAACCCCAGTGGGAAAACTGAATGCCCTCCACCGGCCAGTCACTTTACAATAAAGACATCCCACGCAGGGGACGGCTGAGGCTTTACCCCAACTAATCGAACCCCCGGTTACAAAAACAAAATAGGATACAAACATCATTATAAATTATCAACAAAACACATACATATAAAATGCCTATATTGCTAAATAATAACATCATAGGAAGCCCTAGTGACCACCCGGCAGAAAGCGTCCAATACTCCCAAGCTGATCGAACAGACCTCATACACAAACAAGGAGTCTTATCCAGGAAGAGTTTTCAAGAAAAAAGGTAGGTCATTGATCTAGCGAAGAAGAAGATAGTATAGCAGAGTGATAGGACAGAGCAGGAATGGGAAAGAGCAAATGAGGAAGACAGCGACAGTGGGAATTTAAAGGACTAAATTTCCAGAAAGTGTGGATACTATTTATTCTGAAATCCCCGGCACTCCAACGGGGGTACTGTTGCCGCAGTGAATCGGTCATGCCTATAAAGGAAAGACAGGTTTTCAACTGGGGCTTTCACTTTTCCCTTTATAGGTTAGAACAATCTACAGTGGCAAGATTGCTCATGACCCCAAGGGGTCCATCTGTGGTGCACCAACGACCTTTGAGTTACGGTATATGATAGGATAGGATACGAAACGATTGTGTGAGCACTAAAACCGTTTGAGATCACAAGTCATGCAAACGTGGTTCGTGTCCTGAAATAGGCTACAGTAGACTGCCTCTGAAATACCACCAAACTCGGCTTTTGATTTCTGCAAACAATGTTTATAATGTATGGAATAACCCTACCTGAAGCGACAGACTTTTGATTTCTAGATCTAACTGTTCGCGACAATTTGTGCACGCAATCATACATAGACTAGTCGTAATCATTTTTTCCATACATTTTGTAATACCTTTGCAAACTTAATCTTTGAATTCTAGAACTCACTGCTCATTAATCGTGTCCACAAGGAACTTATATCAGCATTCTACATGTATGTTATGTGTCCAGAAATATATTCCTGAAATATCTGCAAATAAAACTTCTGATGTCTACAATACCTGCAGAGTCTTTGATTTCAAGAACTATGACTGTTCATAAAGCCTTGAATAATCATTATTGTATCGATAGAAGAATGCCTGATGTGAGCTGTTTTTGGACTGCTACTGTACTATGCATGCTCACCAACAAATCTGTGTGGACTCGATCATGCGTCGGAAGCCGACTGTTGGTTGGCTTACTAACTGTAGATTAATCATCTCCAGCAAGTCCCTGTTGTCATGCTATTGTTTTGGGTTTGTTTGGCCTGTTCACGGGTCACTACTAAAAAAAGAAACAAAATGTGCCGCCAACAAACCAAGATGTTGACTCTCATCAATGTAGATCTACAATTGGATAACGCCAAAACTGAGTTAAATTATGTGAATCAAATATAATAGGCCTACATTATATATTTGTTTGCGGCTGGATCTATTGAGGCGTTTTTTATTTTTTGGGGTGGCCTCGTGGCGCAGTGGATAAGTCGCCGGTTTCCTATGCCGAAGGTCGCGGGTTCGATTCCCGCAAGGGGCGAACGTATGTGACTTAGGTACGAGACTATTGAGGTCACCGAGGGTTTTCTCCGGGCACTCCGGTTTCCTCCCTCCCTTCAATAATGGTACAGGACGCAGTCAATATAAAAATTTCAAAAATAAAAATTCGATTTTCTTTCCGTCTTCTAATAGCGATCTCCCTGCCTTTACACCACCTGTTTGAGTGATGGATGTGTGTTTGGTATGTGTGAGGGTGGATGAGACAGGTGAGCGTGTATGTTGGTATAGGTCGCCGCGCTTTGAGCCTGAATGATTTGGGGTAAGGCGCGTATAGCATCCTGTATTATTATTATTATTATAATTTCTTTCACATAATACTTATTTCTGGTAGCCTATGTGAACAATGAGTGCTTTGCCAAAAAAAAAAGGTTATAGCCCTACAACTAACAAGGTCGATGTCCTGAAGTTTTACGAGACACAATGTGAATGTTTCATTATTTTATTTTAGTGTTGTTGTGTGGGTTATTTGTGTTTGTTTTTTTTTAATTTGTGAGTGTTCCGTTAGGGTTAGGGCTGTTTTAGGCTTAGGGGTAGGGGTAGGGTTTGGGAAAGGGTTAGGGTTTGGGTTAGGGTTAGGTTTAGGGATAGCTTCAAAAAATGGACAAATTTGTTAAAAACAAATGTCAAAGTAACGTATGTAGAGTTTCATGAAAGTCATCACAACGGCGTTTCTACACGGTTGTGTGGGTGTGTGTGTAAACGTGTGTGTGGTGTGTGTGTATACGCGCACGTGCGCGCTGTCTCAAACAGCTTGTATTACTCTGAAGTTGCGTGCATGTCTGTTCTGAATGCTTTGTGTTACAGGATGAATTGTATTTTACACATATGATGTAAACTGTTTGTTTTAGACTCGTCAGGGAATAGAGTTCGGCGGCCATTCAACACAATGTTTACACTAAACAGATTTAGGGGTAAGGTTCAAAGTATACATTATGCTGAAGAGGGTGGGTTCTTTCTTTCAATGCACACATATATAAAGGGTGCTGCCTTTGGTTTTTATATACACAACCTTACGTAAACAATGTATTATTTGAAGCGATGATTTTTGTCGCACGTAGACTGAGCAAAGCATGATAAGGGGCCGTCTCAAAGAAAATGTTCTTATCCTGTTGGCAAACTGATCGACACATAATTTGGGACATGAAACTCACTTAGCTTATACATTTAATCATTGCAGTTCTGTAATGTGAGGAGAAAAGCTGAATGTTGTTTGAGGTTGTTTCTAGGGAAAGGAAAGAAGAATTGAGAGACAGGAACGCGGAAGAAGTAGAGAAGGATGTTTATTATGGTGAGGAGATTGACGGAGGAGAAAGAGGATGAAGGACTTTATTTAACTTTTTTGTCATCAAGCAAAGGCTAGAGGCCTAGGGCACATGCTGGAAGGAAGACTTGGACTGGGAAGCAATTAAAACGTGCAAATAATTAAGCGGTTTCAGCCAAGCTGGCATCGTGCCTGCCCCCGGGCCACGATGCACGTATTATGTCAGCGTGAAATGAGAAGGGCTTCAAATTCCAGTACGGCAATAGCATGAAACCGCTGTGATGTGATGTCACCCACCCCACATAGTTGCTAAGCCCCACAGGGCTGCATTGTTCTCCAAACTCGACTGCATGACAGGGTCGGTGATGCAAATCTGGCGAAGACACGGATACATGTGCGTTGTATACTTGTACAGGTTGCACACATTTGCTTGTGGACACTCACCTATGATAGTGAATATCAGATTTTGTGTCCTGTAACTGACAATCTTAAATTGTCCTTTCTGGAGTGGGGTGTGTAGAAAGGGCGAGTGGGGGCGTTTTAAGATTTCAGTGTGGCATTTTTAAACTGTATTGGATACAGTTAATCACACTTCTGATTGCTGTGAAATTGTCCGGTTTGAAGTAATATAAAGTTACAATCCAATACAATATAATACAATCCAATACAATACAATACAATACATCTGTATTGCTCAACTTTCAAATTATACATAAAAGCGAAAAATTGCCGTTAGCATTGAACGCAAACTTTGTACATGATCCAAATAAAATTTTCCATGTATACAACAGTCATGGAAATGGAATAAAACAGAGCACTGCTGGCATTCAACATTTACAATAACGAGAAACAAATAAATACATAAGCCAAAGGAATTAACATTTGGATAACAAGACACAACAACACAATGCAAACTTCGTAGCTAAGCCATTCCTCAGGAGGACAAAACACAAAACAATACTTCCAAACAGAACTCCAACAAAGAATTAAATGATACTTTAAAAGGTCCAACTTGGAAGGGTGAAAAATACCCTGAGTAGAGTTTAACATTACAATTAAATAGTAATACATTTGTAATTGCACTTGTGAAATTCAGCAGCATCCGACCGTCCTTTAGGTTGAGAGTGGATGACTGGACATTGAAGTTTAACGTCTATTGACGATGTGGCAAGGCGGGGGTAACCATTACCTGGAAGAGGAGGAACCTAAATCATCACTGAACCATCAAAGCAATCATTCTGCAAAGCTGGACAAAAAGAAACAGGCCACTTGTATATATCTCATCCAATTCGGGATTTGAAGATGGCTCATCGTGAATGAAATACGCTAGGAGGTTGCCGTGGCGAACTGATTTTGTCTCTTATATTCTGTGCGCTTGCCGTAAAGTTTGCAACTCCCATCGCCTTTCGACTGCCCTTCGACACCCGTCATCCTCTTTGTCTCTTTCATCTTACGTCTTCTTCTTCTCTTTCACTTCTCACATTTCCGTTGCCCATCAGATAGCTATATTTTCTCCCGTCTTTGTTTCTCACAGTGGCGTAGCTAGGGGAGGGGGAAGAGGGGTACAAATACGAAAGTTCCCCCGTGCCCCCACTTGGCCCCCAAAGGAGTGTCCAAAATTTTGTTTGACATTAAATAATAAATATTACGCCACCGCCATGTAATCTTGCTATGCACGTTGTTATATAAGTTTAGACTTATATATTTATTAAGTACATTATCTCATGTCATGATGTCGAATGTCAAAATGCAGGGACCCCAAAGAGGCCAAGCCCCCGGGCCCCCAAATCTCTAGCTACGCCGCTGGTTTCTCATTTGTTGTTGTTGTTGTTGTTTTTCCTTTGCTCAGTGCTTCAGATTGTTTTCAGACATCATGGGCCCAATGACCCATGGCCATGCAAAATGATGGGTCAATTTTGAAAAAGATGGGTCATTGACAATCGAAGGTATTCGTATCGTATGTTCACCTAGTCCTTCTTGATTTTTATGACGCGCCAGGCTGGCGCATTCACGTTGACTGTTACGCGCCATTCTGATAAAATATGCGCCAATGGCGCGGGCGCACCAACAATCTGAAGCACTGTTTGCTGTGTTGTTGCTGTTGTTGTTGTTGTTGTTGTTGTTGTTGTTGTTGTGTTGTTGTTCTTCTTTTTCTTCTTTCTTTCTTTCTTTCTTACTTTCTTTTTGCTGTTGTTCTTGTTCCTATTTTTCTTTAAACCTATCCTATCCTATTGTATCCCATAACTCGAAAGTCGTTGGGGCACCACAGATGATCGTTTAACCCGCGTACTCCATCTTTCTCTGTCCTCAACAACCCTCATGTTTTCGCTCAGTGTCAGGCCAGCCCATTCTCGAATGTTGTCCTCCCAGCTTTTTTTGTCTCCCTCTTCTTCTGCCTCCTTGCACTGTGCCTTGCAGAATGGTCTTTGTAAGACCTGATGCTCTGGAGACGTGGCCATACTATCGTTTAGTTGAAACCTTAAACCTATACTCTCCTTTTTTTTTCTGGCTTCCTCCTCCTTTGGAGTCTCCCCATCCCCTTTCCTTTTCTACAACGATTATTTTCTTCTTCTTTTCCTTCCTTCCTTCCTTGTTGTTGTTGTTGTTGTTGTTGTTGTTGTTGTTGTTGTTGTTGTTGTTGTTCTTCTTCTTCTTCTTCTTCTTCTTCTTCTTCTTCTTCTTCTTCTTCTTCTTCTTCTTCTTCTTCTTCTTCTCGTTCTTCTCCTTCTTCATACACCTCCTCTTTCTCCCTAATGACAGCTCGATTATGTTATAGAACAATGGCTAAATAATATTAATAAGGGACAATTTTCTGGAACATTATTTGTTGACTTCGCAAAAGCTTTTGATGTAATAGACCATGACCTTCTTCTACGTAAACTAAACCTATATGGCATTCATTCCAAATCTCTTGAGTTTCTTAAATCGTTTATTTCGGACAGAGAACAGTGTGTTTATGTAAATAACCAAAAGTCACAATTTGAAATTGTTACAGCTGGAGTACCGCAAGGATCTGTTTTAGGACCGTTGTTATTTTCTATCTACATAAATGATCTCCCCCTTTATATTTCTACTTCTTGTGAACTCTTTGCTGATGACACTACATTACATTCTCAAAATAGAGACTTGAATAAACTCTCCTCCTCATTACAAAAAGGGGCTAGTGAACTACAGGAATGGACTGAATACAACAACATGGCCCTCAATCCAGACAAAACAAAATCCATGCTAATTACAACAAGACAGAAAAGACAAAATGTATCAATAAAACTTCTTCCATTAAAAATTGGCAATACAATAATTGCTGAAGTACAGTGTCATAAACTTCTTGGAGTAACTATAGACAATAATTTGTCCTGGGTAAAACATATTTCAAATATTAGTAAAACTATTTCTAAAAAGACTTACCAATTGTCAAGGATAAAGCATTTATTAAATTTACATTCTCGTAAACTATTTTACTCCGGTCATATTCAATCATTTATTGATTATTCTTCTACTATTTGGGATTCTACCAGTGGCAATGCAATGAAACCTTTAATTAGAATTCACAAACGTGCAATTAAACAAATTTTGCTGAAACAAAAAATCTCTCCAGATGACTATAAACGGATCAATATTCTACCCCTTACCGACAGACTAAAATTTAATAAAGGCGTTTTCATGCACAAGGTCCTTTCTGGCAATGCACCTTCCTATCTTTCTTCTCTTTTTTCAAAAAAAACTGCCAGATCGTCCACAAAATTAAATGTTCCAATTCCAAGAATTGATCTCTACAAAACTAGTCTAGCTTATTCCGGTTCCATTTTGTGGAATAACTTTCCTGAAGATCTCCGCACTCCAGCATCTAAATTTACATCATTTAGAACACGTCTCCTAAAACACATTATAAATTAAATACACATTAATTGTTAATGTTGTTGATTGAGATTAACAACATTAATTTGATTTCAATTGTTTGAAAAGGATTTTATCTAATGATGACTTTGTTTATTTGTTATTGTTCCATGATGTGAATGTTATAACCTTGAGTTGTATTTAATAGTTATTGTTAAAGCCCCAAGGGCAAGATGTAAAAAAGCGCATCCAGCGCTTATTCTTTTACCCTTGCAAAATAAAATTGTTATCTTATCTTATCTTATCTTCCGACGTTCTTTGGATAAAAACGTATGTCCTTTTATCATACTTCTTTCTTTTTGAAGAGCGTCCATCCTCCTCCTCTCGTCTTCTTCTTCTTCTTCTTGACTGTTCAACTTGCAACTTCCGGACGGTTAATGGTCTTTTATCCTGATTATTTTTCAGTCCCCGACCGTCCCCATCTATTTTAATGTATGCTGCCAGGGAGCGGGTCAAACGGTGCATCGGCTTCAAGGCTAACGGTTAAAAGGATTTTGCTGCTAACGCTACATTGATTGAGGAAGGGTGGGTGTCACTCGCCGTCCCCTCCCCACGCACCCAACTCCACTCTCTCTCTCTCTCTCTCTCTCTCTCTCTCTCTTTCTCTCTCTCTCTCTCTCTTTCTCTCTCTCTCTCTTTCTCTGCCGACCTTTTCCTCTTTTTCTTACACTTCTCACACGGGAGAGAGAAGTGTCGGTTTGACCCAGTGAGGGCCCAATAGAAGTACGATTTGTGTTTGTTGTCGAATGTCGTCTGGGTTTTCAAAGTTATTGCAATAGTGTTGCTATAGTTGAAAAAATGGCTGTACTTTCCATTTCAAGCAATTCTTTTATTGCAGATACAAATTAATTTTAACAAATAAAAATAAAAATAATAAAACATTACTGCATATAGCAAAAGCATTGCTATAGTTGACGTCATCGTCAATCCTGCACCGTCCTCGTCGTCATTATAATCTTCACATACCTGTCAAGTGCTACGGATTTTTGCGTAGCGCTACGCATTTTAAACATTTTCCCATTGCTACGGCGTATCACAAAGCTGCTACGCAATTTTTCAAAAGTGACGATAATATTTTTTAACTAAAGGGGTTTTCGCGCGAAAGTAGTCTGTTCCGGTCGAGTCCGGTTTAAAGACACTTAGTAAAAGCACCGCACTTCCGCAACACGTGTTCGTTCAGAACTTCAGTCTACGATCAGTCTTTGTGAGGGAGAGACAGACGGAGTTGAACAAAGAAAATGGCAAAGCCTCCACCTAAAAAAACTCAAACGACCAGGAAGGCACCTGCCTGAATGGGAAACTGATAAGGATTTTGAAGGCCTAGTGGAGAAGTCCAAAGAAAAGTAGACTCAATAAAGTTACTCATATGCTATTACTAAACTTTATTGAGAGTAGACTCAATAAAGTTTAGTAATAGCATATGAGTTACTCATATGCTATTACTAAACTTTATTGAGTCTACTGATGCATTAAAAAAATTGTTTTCTTTACCAGTGCTAGGAAAGTTTAGATCTACATGGAAGCCATGTAAATGATGTGATGCTGAACCTGGTCTTGAGACAAAATAGGAGATTTTCCTACCGATTTCTTTTCTCTCTTTTTTTTTTTTTTTTTTTTTTTTTTTGCATTTTCACTTTTATTTTGAAAACGTACATGAAATTTGAAAATGTTTATAATGATAATGATAATGGTAATAGCTAAAGTGTTGTGCATTAACAAGATTTTACAATAAATTTGTAAACACATTGGATGTGTGTGTTTATATTGGATGCAGAAATTTCCAGTTTTGTTGCGAATCGCGTGATTCACATTAGTGCTACACCAAACCTCCATTTGCTATGGTTTTTCTGATAAATTGCTACACCACAACCCCAAAAACCCTTGACAGGTATGTCTTCAGCTACATCAACATAATCAATATGATGATGATGATAATGATGGGGATCATGGCTCATCATCATCTTCACCAGCATAAACATCGTCATCATTATCGGAAGCAGGAGCATACCTCGTATTTCCGTTATCCATTCACGGCTCTTCTTATATTATTTTCTCATGTCTGTTCGCCTTACCATTTGAGCTAAGGAATTTCAAGCAGCACAGAAAGTTCAGGCGATTCAAGCGATGACTGATAACAAAAGATGACTTAGTGCTTGCAGTTGCAGACAGCCGTTTTACGTAATTTTTGAACACCCGCACGCTTTAGCCACCGTTCTCACCATCCTCTAAATTCTTCGTCTTCTTTTCTGTTGTTGTGAAGGAATTTCATGCATAGAAAATTCCAGCTTTCCCAGCAGTATCTGATGAAAGATAGTGACGCTCAGTTAGTAGTGGTAACAGCCGTTTTTATTTTACACACACACACACACACACACACGCACACATATATATACACGCACGCACACACACATATATATACACACACGCACACAAACACAAACAAAAGCGTTAGTAACCACCCACGCCTTTTTGTTCTTCCTCTTCCTCTTACTTCTTCTTCTTCTTTGTTCTTCTTCTTCTTCTTCTTCTTCTTCTTCTTCTTCTTCTTCTTCTTCTTCTTCTTCTTCTTCTTCTTCTTCGTCTCCTTCGTCTCCTTCGTCTCCTTCTTTCTTCTTCTTCTTCGTCTCCTTCTTTCTTCTTCTTCTTCTTCTTCTTCTTCTTCTTCTTCTTCTTCTTCTTCTTCTTCTTCTTCTTCTTCTTTCTACGTTAACGCGTTCTGCCTTCTTCTCCTCTGCTTTCGCCCTCATCTTGGACAGTGAACTGAAGATATTTCATCAAGCAAAGACAACTCTGGCCGTCCCAACGTAATGTGACGAAGACAATGACGTTACGTTTGCATTAGCAGACAACCACTTTACATACTTTTTGAACACACACGCACACATATTAGTAACTAACCGCCCCACCCCTCTGTCTCTTCTTCCTCTACTTTCTTCCATCATTAATTCTCCACCCGGTCCACATTGGTCGAAGGCTACCAGAAGCATGCTTTAGTAGTCGCCTCAACAGGCAATAAAGCATGCTCTCATGCTTTAGAGCACTGCTTCCTATACGCTTCAAGCTCTATAGTGACGGAAAAAGCGCAATTTCACTGTAAATATATACACAGAATGTTGCTCTACAATATGCCGCTCTTTCCGTCTCAAAAACCCATTTGCCTTGTTGGATTCACAAATTGTATGAAACCAAGTGAGGACATTATCCAGCGTCAACAAACAGTTCAAAAACATTCTCAAACTGTTCGTAAAAGACAGTTGACCTAGATACAAATACAGTTTGTCCTAATTCGTCCCATAGAGGAGATAAAACTTACATTTTCTCTTTTCATGAGTTGATTGGTCAGTGCTCCTAGGGCTAGAAGCGCATAGGAAGCAGTGCTCTGAAGCATGAGAGAATGCTTTATGGCCTGTTGAGGCGACTACTACAGTATGCTTCTAGTAGCCTTCGACAAATGTGTATCGGGTGAATTCTCCACCTTTCTTCTTCTTCTTCTTCTTCTTCTTCTTCTTCTTCTTCTTCTTCTTCATCTTCTTCTTCTTCTTCTTCTTCTTCTTCTTCTTCTTCTTCTTCTTCTTCTTCTTCAAGCATCTGAGAGAACGTCCCACCGCCGTATCTCAAGTGGTAGAGCGTTCGCCTGGCACCCAGGTTCGAATCCCGTGGTTGGCTTTTAAAAAAGTGGCCATTTTCACTGTCCATTTTAGAAATATGATTGCTCTGGTGGTTCAGTGTTGATTTAGGTTCCCTACCCCTTGTTCCCTGGGATGGTTATCCGCGTCTGCCATATCGCCAATGGTGAGTTTAGACGTCAAACCTCAATGTTCATTCATTCGGAGTGAGGGAATTTGAAGTTAATGACCGGCCGCTCCGGCCGTCCCAACAGTATCTGACAAGGCAGTGACGTCATGTTTGCGGTGGAGACGACACTTTTGCATAATTTTTGAACAAGCAAAAGCCCTAGCCCCCCTCCACCGTATCCCCATCCCAACCCCTCGTTCGTCTATCCCTTCTCCTTCATCGCCTGTATTCTTCTTCATCCTCCAATGTCAAAGTCTCCGCTGGACCTAAAGCAATAATCATGTAATGTAATGTAATGTCAAATTCCCTTGTGTAAAAATGAGGACAATCAAATAATCATCTTGATTCTTGTATCTTGTGTCTTCCATACTTATTCTTCAAATTGCTCAAATGATGGAACTTTACGCACAGAAAACTGTGACTATTTCAAGATACGAGAAACAGTGTGTTACACTCGTTTGATGTTGTTTTTCTATCAGTAGTTGATTCATCCCCAATGCTGAAGTACTGATGAGTGTAGCTCAGATTCGTTTATCCACGCAACCCGTTCAATCAGCCACAAGGCACGGAGTCGTATGAAGTTTTCAAACTTTATTCAGCGTTCATCAACAACTGCATACAATCGCCTTTTCACTCTCAACTTTTTACTTTCAACACACCTCTTTTGAATGAACATTGAGGTTTAACGTCTACACCCACCATTGGCGATATGGCAGACGGGGATAACCATCCCAGGGAAAGAGGGGTAGAGACCTGAATCAACACTGAACCACCAAAGCAATCATACTGCTAAAATGGACAGTGAAAATGGCCACATTTTATATCGCCCACCACGGGATTCGAACCTGGGTCACCTCTTTTGAAACAGTGCGGCACTTATATAGTCTCTTCATACTCCAGAACAATTCAGAACACGCCAGAGTGATGCACCACAACCAATCAAATGAAACTTCGTCATCACTGTCTTACGTCATACAACTTTCTTTACCGTCCAAGAATTTTCTCAGCTGTCTACATCCATCGCGAAACTTCGATCGACAGTAAACAAGCAGATCTAGAGAATTCTCCAATAATATCGACTAACGAAAATTATCAACGTTATACAAAGATTCTTCTAACAACAACGCAAACCCAAATCAAAGGTAAATACACTCTATCATTGAAAACTTTGCAAAGCGAAACGATTAGACTAGATCTATCGTGCGCGTTTCAGACATACTATCCTTCGCGTTTCAACGTAACAGTTACACAGTGACAGTTATGAGACAACAGTTGTCTATCTTATTTGAACGCACAAAAGGCTCAAGCCACTGACCGTTACTGTCAATTCCTGTCTCACACCGCGTGGCAGTCATGTTACGCGTAGAGTGTTACGCATCAGCAATCATCGTTGGTTTTTTTTTGTTTTCTCTAGAAAGAAGTTTCTCGCTCTCTAAAACTCATACCCGCTGGCATCATCATCATCATCATCATCATCATCATCATCATCATCATCATCATCATCATCATCATCGTCATCATCATCCATAGGGATGGTACCAACGTGGCCATTCCAGTTTTTAGCATCTCTTATTTCTGTCCATCCACATCCCTTAGCGACCCCATCGCCTTTCCCCTTCTTCTTTTCTCGTAATGTCTCGTCATGTTCATCCCCTTGCTTTGGTCATTATCATCTTCTAAAGCTAAAAGCTCCATATCTTTGTGGGAGCTTGCCGCTGGGTCGAGGAATCATTGTGTCGAGAAACCGGTGTGTGGAGGGACTGATGCAACACAGCGGGTAATTTTTTTTTTTTACGACGAATACTGCTGTCTTGTCCTCCAGTTGTTTTTGGTGGGGTAATCATGAAAGCAATACACATGCTGTGGAAACATTCCTAGAACTCAATATCCTCCCCGACCCTTGCCCAGGAATGTTGGCATTTATTTTGAATTGACTGTTCCAAGAAGACATTCATCAGGTATTCTTACAGCAAGAATCTTTGCATTTGTACAAATATTTCCTTTCTGTTGTGACATCCTTCGTCTCCAAATTCTTGCATATGCTCCTAGAGGAAGAATTTTGAAGCCAATTTTCCCAACCCTATGATCATAATTCTGTGGGTTTTTTGTGTGTGTCCTAAACGGCCATTAAAGACAATCCTAAATTAGCGTTTGTAACCGTCTTTTTCCCGAAAGCTCCATCCATTATGCCTCCAACATACATTTCAAACATTCCTATATATAGGACCAACATTTTTTTTTACAGATATATATACGGTATAATACCCCTCCCTTCTTCCTGCTGTTATTGGTATCCTTTGATACATGTGTTTTGGATTCTGCGTTGCTTCACATAGCTTTCCTTCTTACTTTGTTCGTAATCCTGTACATTTTCTTTGAGCAATAAAGATGTCATGCCTAAATTTCCATTTCGTCGTTTTGCTAATTGTTTTTTCTCTTGGATAAAGAAAGAAGGACTGCTGCTTTGAATTGCACAAAGTCTTTGATTAAAGATGAAACATGACATGAACCAGCGTGTTTTTTTTTCTGTCTGACAGTGCCCTTGTGTTTTCGTTTGGTATAAAATAATTAGCTGCCAGTGTGATAGAGCACAGTATTTTGTAAAATAACAGAAAGCATTCATTGACCGTTATCTTTTATATGAAGGCGAAACATTTTTGATACTGCAGAGAACGAAAGTACTACCGGATTAGACAAAGTCTTGGAACTTTTCCAAGAACCAGCGCTTTGTGTTGTTGTTGTATTTCTACTGTTGTTGTTTTTCTGAAGACGTCCATTTTTCCATACTGTCAATCGAATTTGAATTTGAAACAGAATCAAAACTTTCCAAGAGCCTGCCTTCATGCAAAATTTATAACTTCGTGTGCATGCTTTGCCATTGTAAGAAAATAATGACCTGATGATTACTATTGATTAACTCTTTTTGTCAAATATCACAAACGTGAATATGAGTTAAAATAAATACATAAATAAAGAAATTATTTTTTTAAAATTTCATTTCTTCTTTTAAATCTCTTCAATTAATAATAATGTTCGTCATTTATAAGGCGCCTTAGCCTAAGGATCAAGGCGCTGGCCGATACAGGATCTAACTCAAACCGTCCGAGACGCCCACCCGCAGCCTTTGGCGCTTGGTATGACGACCGGACAACTGAGCACAATCCTGGGCAGCCAGGGATGGGGGAGAAGGACCAAGTGCATTCTGGGTGTGTTCTTGTTACCGGCACTCACCCGTCTAGGACATGAGCGTCAGGATCTTTAAAGTCCGTTATGATGGAATGTATGCGACACACAGACTAGACCTCGGTTTATACTCTCATCCGAAGGAGTAGGAAAACAGGAGTAAAGTGTCTTTCCCAGGGACACAACACAATGGCTCGGCCAGGGCTCGAACCCGGGACCTTCAGATCCTCAAGCCTTATCTTTAATTTTCCATCTCAGTCAATTTAGATATTTTTGATGACATAACAGAACAAACACACAAGAATGCCAATATTTCAGATATTCCGCAGATTGACTAAGACCACACACACTCATACATCCACATTCATTCAAAGTAAGAATAAAAGACAGATGGAGAAAGACGTTAACAAAAGTTTTGATAGAGGTACCGGAAGCTTCATGCATTCAGCGTTGTGCGGAATCTGCAAACTGTACACGATTTAACCTTTGACATGTCCATTTCATATCGCAATAAACAGATACCTTTAAAAACTTATACATACATCTCACAAATATGCAGAAATACAAATATAAATAAATAAATAAATGATAAACCCTTTGAATAATAACCCAAACCTGAAGACCTAACTATTTCTTTTTAAAAATGTCATTCTTGTGCAGTGCTCTGCAACCACCACCACTCTATGAATTCAACGCTATCCATGACACTGGCAAACAGGATCAAGAGCTTCAAAATTATGTTATTATTGGGAGAGAGAGTACTATAATTAAGAGGGAGGGAGAGAGAGAGAGACAGAGAGACAGAGAGACAGAGAGAGACAGAGATCGCCATTCGAACGGAAAATGTGAAGCCAGGCATCTCCTTTCCTCTTCAATGCCTCAAGGAGCTTCCGAGACTTGACACTTCTTCCAAACTCCATCGTTCATCCCTTCATTCCCATTCCACCCCCAACCTCCTCCACCCCTTTTTTTTGCGAAAGAAAGTCGTCTGCTTTAGGGGAAGTGAGTGAGGATGGGGTGGACAATGGGACAGGAAGGGTAGGTGATAGGAAGAATTCTGCCATACAGAAGGAGGGGAACATTTTAAAAAAAAAGAGAAAAAGAAAAGGGATGGGGGACAGTTTCCAAGCAGAAAGAGAAAAACCCGGGGGGGGGGGGGGTGGGCATCGCCAAATGTAAATCATCCGCCCATGCGTGTATTTCCGGAGGTCACGTGTCTAAAACGGAGGTCAGCATAATGTAAATTAGTCATCGTATTCGGTAATCCGCCATATCGAATGTAAACAAGCGGTAGGTACTGGCCCTGTGCACTAAAAATAGGAAATTATTGGCCAGGTTTCGTTTCTTATGCTTTTTAAAAGGCTTGGGGAACGTCTTCAAGGCCTACTTTGCACTGGATATAAGTGCATTCTTGTTTCATTCTACTCGGAACATTTTACGATAACTGGGAATTCTCCGATCCATTATACATCGTAATTTCGACGTCCATTCTTTTTCCAGTCATGCGCAGAACTTGACAGAAATCACCTCCGGTGGCGTATTTTCATTTTTCAACACCGCCTGCGTTTGGGTCGCAGTGGTTTTGGCGGACTGCTGGAATTTGGGTGATTCCTCTTGAACTGGGTTTTCGCAAAGTAGCCTCCCCTTCTCTCTCTCTCTCTCTCTCTCTCTCTCTCTCTCTCTCTCTCTCTCTCTCTCTCTCTCTCTCTCTCGTTTCGCTCTCTTTCGATCTCTCTTTATTTCTCTCCTTATATTTCTTACTTGCATAACATAACCCTTCCGTCTCACCCTCGCTTCGTTTTCTCCCAATTCGTTTTCATTATCGGCTCCTGCCCTTCTTCAAATATTTATTTCATTCAGGGCGACCTTTCTTCTTGAAATAGTACCGATTTCTGTCAAATTAGCAATTATGTTCTTCTTTCGAAGTTTTGCAGTTGTTTGATCTTCTCATTTCTTTTGCCACATCATCTTCCCACAGGCGCTTGTATCTGGACACGCGAGCGACTATTTATATGCCTATAAAGCGTCTCCCTTCTCTTTGGTATCTATAATACCACAGGCATAGGCGCTCGCGTGTAAGTAGTCATCCGCGTGTCCAGATACAAGCGCCTGTGTCATCTTCCCTACCTTTAATATAGATTTCATGAGCAGTTAATGATATTACTATAGTCATTTCAATCCTCATTTTCATTACTACCTTGTTGATCATCGTCATCTTTTTTTGTCTCTACTTGTTATGTCTGTCTTTACCTGCCGTCTCCTCCTCATCCAGGTATGATTTCAAGCTACCTTCTCCTCCTCCTCATCATCATCCAGGTCTGATTCCAAGCTACCTTCTCCTCCTCATCATCATCCAGGTCTGATTCCAAGCTACATTCTCCTCCTCCTCATCATCATCATCATCCAGGTCTGATTCCAAGCTACCTTCTCCTCATCATCATCCAAGTCACATTCCAAGCTACCTTCTCCTCATCATCATCCAAGTCACATTCCAAGCTACCTTCTCCTCATCATCATCCAAGTCACATTCCAAGCTACCTTCTCCTCATCATCATCCAAGTCACATTCCAAGCTACCTTCTCCTCATCATCATTCAAGTCACATTGCAAGCTACATTCTTCTCCTCATCATCATCCAGGTCTGATTCCAAGCTACTTTCTCATCATCATCATCATCATCATCATCATCATCATCATCATCATCATCATCATCATCATCATCATCATCATCTCCATCGTCATCCAGGTCTGATTCCAAGATGTTGTAAAGACTTGGGAAGGATTCTTGAAAATCAGCCGCAAAATATTCCCAGCAACACATACACACTTTCTCGCTCTCTCTCCATTCTCTCTCTTCCCTCTCTCTATCTCCTCTCTCTTTCTTCTTATTCTTCTCTCTCTCTCTCTCTCTCTCTCTCTCTCTCTCTCTCTCTCTCTCTCTCTCTCCCCTCTATCTTGTCCATCTCTTTCCTCTCTCTCTCTTCCCTCTGTCTCTCTCACTTCCCTCTGTGTCTTCTCTCTACTCTCTCTCTCTCTCTCTCTCTCTCTCTCTCTCTCTCTCTCTCTCCACCCCTCTTACTTCTTTTTCTCCTTCCTCCTTCCTTCGCCAACTTTCTCACTGCTCATCTCATTGCCATTCATCAGTCAGCTGAGGCTGTGGGACAGTTGCCAAGGCCTTTTCGCACCCTGACTTTCTGGTCCTTGCTGAGTGCCTAAAGCCTGACACTTGTTTCAAGGCGCATGCCTCAGCAGTCTCTGATTGTCAGCGTGCGCCTTTTTTTTCTGGCACCGTGACACGGAAACCCGTCTCTTTCCGTCTTTGTCTCGTCTGGGCTTTCGATCTCTGGCAAGGACAGCACTTTTTCCAAAGCAGAGTAGCAGTGGTCAATAGAGGCAGGCATTATACGCTACTATGATACTTCCTTTATTTTGACCGTAGCACTAGTATGGGCTGCCGGACGTACAGCTTTTCTGTACATCATTAAAATGGCAAGTCTGTGGGGTATGGCGAGAGTTCGTGCCTCGGTTCATCTGTTTTCTGGCACGAGACAGCAATCTTAAGAGGATCAGAGACAAAGATAACAGTAGATTATAGTCACACGACACCGAAGCGTATAGGCGACTACTGGTCACATTATTCTGACACCAGCGAACCAGTGATCAGAGACAAATAGACTTCGCTTTTATAAATGCTGTATTGAGCATGCCCTACGCTTGAGCGATTCTGACGCTTTCTGTTGATTTATTATCATTGATGAATTATATTTCTTACTGCAATGCATAATGTGTGTGTATGCGTCTGTGTGCCTGCGTGCCTGTGTGCGTGCAGCAAGACTGTGTGTGATTGCGCCTTTTCAGTTGTGCGATTTAATCGATATCGATTGAAGAAAGAGAAGAAGAGCAGGAGGAGGAGGAGGAGGAGGAGAAGAAGAAGAGGAGGAGGAAGAAGAAGAAGAAGAAGAAGAAGAAGAAGAAGAAGAAGAAGAAGAAGAAGAAGAAGAAGAAGAAGAAGAAGGGTATTGATGATGATAGCGGTGACGACGATGACGACGACGACGATGATGATGATGATGATGATGATGATGATGATGATGATGATGATGATGATGATGATGATGATGAACAACGTGAACAAAAGAAACCAACCAACCATCGAAATAGAGATGCGGCGACAATGTGCGTGCGTGGCGGTGAATCTGAAGATGACCACGACAGAATGCTGATCGGAAGTGAATTAATGCAGAAACGAAACCCGCAATGAAAACCAAACAACACAAAACAAAACAAAACAACAAACAAACAAAAATACTGGAAAAGAAATGCGTCAACGATGTGCATGGCGGCCAATGTGTCGACAGCCAACACAGAGTGCTCACACATGGTGTAGTTGTGACTCGCGGAGGCCGACGTTTGCTCTCTACTGGTGGAAAGTAGAGAGTAGAGAAGCGAGTCTTAGCTACGCAGTGTGTTCAGAGCACTGAACTGGAGAGTAAAATATCAAAGAAAGTGCAGTTTAGGGATCGAAGTTCTAGGGAAACTTGCAGCGCGCGCACACACACACACACACCTACACCCACGCACACACACACCCACCCACACACACACACACACACACACAACCAAAGAAGGCAACACAAAACAAAAACTGAATTATACATGTATATTGGAGAATAGAAATGCGGCTGCAAAGAGAATGACCACGACTATATGATGATTGCCACATTCCCCCATCCTAACATCCCCTTTCTTAAGAAATTGTGATGGATGTTTGCACTCAGTGGACGTGCATGTTAATAAGCTGATATTGTTTCCTGATGAAGTAGTAGCCGAATGGGGTTAGTTAGGAACACTTAAGAAGGAGAAAACACAGTACAAAGACGATTGTGATCAATGATAACGATGATGATGATGACGAATACGGAAAGAAGGAGGAAAAGGCCGAAGAATCGTCGGTATTTGGAGATCGTTTTCTCTGCAAGGGAAAAGAAGCTTGTTATTTCCCTTATAGAGTCCGGACTTTTTTTTTTTGATAGAAGGGAACAAATTACTAGCCTTTCATTTTGAGGGAGAAATCGTGATCGGCTTTGTATTTGCTGCTGCCACATTTTGGGTCAGGTCGTTTTTCTTTGACTTCAAGAATGGATGAACTATTTTTCTTTGCATTCATTATTAACACAAGATATTACTCTCCAAAGAAAACAAAACATTAGACACTAAGGTGTACATAAATCAAAGAAATGCTAATTTCGATTAAAAAAAATGAAGCAGAAAAAGACAAAACGATCCAAAGCAAATCTAGCAAATGCTAGCAGTCCGTTGTTTTGTTCAAAACAAAACAAAAGTATAAATGGCGTGAGAATGGGAACATGCACAAATTCAAACAAAGGGCAGAGAGAGAGAGAGAGAGAGAGAGAGAGAGAGAGAGAGAGAGAGAGAGAGAGAGAGAGAAGGGGGGGGGAATTATTTAGTCATTGTTTATAGGGTACCGCGGACCACAACTTGGTTGAAAGAGGACTCACCCTTGATCGGTATAAAAGATTTGCTGAAACAACCCTAATGGTAACACTGGGGGAACTCCACCTGCGGCCACTTTACAATAAAGGCATACCATGCAGGGGACGCTGAGGCTGTATTCTTAATTTATCGAACCCCCGTTAACACAAAAAAAGAAAAAAAGGATATAAACATCTTTATAAAATATGAACAAAACACATACATATAAAATGCCTACATTGCTAAATAATAATACCATAAAAAGCCCTAGTGACCATCCCAAGCTGAAACAACAGACCCCATACACAAATAAGGAGTTTTGGGAGAACTTTCAAAAACAAAGGTAGGTGACTAATTTTGCAAAGAAGATAGGTTGATAGAACAGATTAGGAACGAGAAAGAACAAATGAGAATGACAGAAACAGAGTTAACTTAAAGTACTAACTTTCCTCAAAGTGGGGATACTATTTATACAGAATCCTCCGGCACCCAAACGGGAAATGAAAGAAAGAGAGAGAGAGAGAGAGAGAGAGAGAGAGAGAGAGAGAGAGAGAGAGAGAGAGAGACAGACAGAGAGACAGAGAGACAGAGACAGACAGAGAGCGAGAGAGAGACAGAGAGAGAGCGAGAGAGAGAGAGAGAAAGCACCAGCCAAACAAAAAAAATTAAGGAAGATGCTGTGAGGAGTAGTAGTGCCCGTAACAGGATAGAAACGGCCAAAATACAATGAGAAGCATGCACAAGACTATGCACGAGAATGCTTTACAATCACTTGCATGGCCTTGGGGCAGTGCAATATCTGAATGCGCTTCAGGACCGACAACCCCAGGAAGGTATCAAGCAATTTCGAAAGAGCACGGGGTCCAGAATAAGGGATCAGTCTCTGCA
The DNA here is from genome assembly GCA_036898135.1 of Oncomelania hupensis. Lineage (NCBI taxonomy): Eukaryota > Metazoa > Mollusca > Gastropoda > Littorinimorpha > Pomatiopsidae > Oncomelania > Oncomelania hupensis. The sequence continues at coordinate 115,959,419 of CM072512.1, forward strand.
CACATAAATGAGGATGACGGATAGAGAGACGTAGATGAAAGATTGATGTGATGATCTTCTTTATGTATGAAAGTTTGATGCGATGTTCTTCTTAACTTGCTCTATTATTTATAGAAGAGAGAAAGAAAGGGGTGTTGGAGGGAGAGAGAGAGATTTAAAGAGAGAGAGAGAAAAAAAGGGATGGGTGGGAGTGAGTGTGGTGGTGGTGTCTGCACACTGAAGCAGGGGTGTTGATGTGGGGAAAAGGACGTTCTGTTTTTGTGTGCTGGTAATGTGATGTTGCTGATGAGAGAGAGAGAGAGAGAGAGAGAGAGAGAGAGAGAGAGAGAGAGAGAGAGAGAGAGAGAGAGATTTCGTACTGTCAACGGGAGGCACAGAGAGAGAGAGAGAGAGAAAGAAAGAGAGAGAGAGATTGAGAGAGAGAGAGAGAGAGAGATTTCGTATTGTCACCGAGAGGAACAGAGAGAGAGAGAGAGAGAGAGAGAGAGAGAGAGAGAGAGATTGAGAGAAAGAGAGAGAAAGAGAGAGAGAGAGATTTCGTACTGTCAACGGGAAGAACAGAGAGAGAGATAGAAAAAAAAGAGAGAGAGAGAGCATAGACGCTCACCTTGTGTTTTATGACTTGTCTGTTTCCTTTGGAGACGCAGTGCACGTGCTCGTGAATGAAAGCACGTGGCGCACGCTGAGACGATGCTTTCCAAACATTCCCACGAAACTCGGCTAAGTGCACTTTAGAAAACACCTATAAATTGTACCCAGCAACATCCCTACACTCTATTTTGGAGGCAACTAATAAGCCACTGATACATGTTATTTATTTAAAAAAAAAAATTAAACGATAGATTATTGTAAACTATAGTGATTATCATCATCATCATCATCATCATCATCATCATACTCATCATCATCATCGGTTTCGCTTTCGTCATTACTACTATCACGGTTCAAGTTTCATTAGTATTGTTCATTATTATTATTGATTATTATTATTTTATCATTCTTATATAGCGCTTTTCAACTCTAGAGCTGCTCAAGGCGCTGGCCGATACAGGATCTAACTCAAACCGCCCGAGGCGCCCATTTGCTGCCTTGGGCGCACTGTCTGACGCTCAGACCACTCAGCACAATCCTAGGCCACCGGGGATGAGAGAGAAGGGAAAACTATATACATTGAAACAACCATCACACTAATAGCAACAGTAAGATGGCCAGTGATCACAGCCAATGTTTATGTCCGGGCCACCGGGGATCGAACCCGAAACATTTGCAACACGAGCTCGCCGCTCTACCAACTGAACTATCCCGTGTCCCCAAGTTCATAAGAAAGGAATAGAGAAAACTGAGCATGGGGGGTAGGAGGATGGGGGAGAAGGAGGAGACGGAGAAATAAGAAGGGGGTCGGTGGGGGACTAATTAAGCTGTCGACCAGACTGTACATTTTCAATTTCTCAAGGCTTGTGGATCGCCGATGTCTTTCATGAACCAGATTGTGTGTATATTATTTCTGAAGATGTACATGCTGACCATGTCTTGATGAACTAATATTATTTCTTTGCCTTGCTTTCTGATAATAAATAATTTCAGTAGTAATACTGCCGTACTTCTAAAGGAAAAGAAAAAAATAGAGAATTTCTATGCTGCTATAAGTACTGAGAACTTTCTTGATTAACTCATTCTTAAATCAAGTTTTCGGATTTTATTAAGGGAGTTCTTTTGAAGCGCGCATTTGTGGCATCCTCTTGATGCTACGCAGCCATTCCTTTGAGTGTTGAGGCGTTTCGTGCATGTGAAGTGAAACAGTGTAGCGAATAGCGTTAAGATGTATTCTATGAATAATGTGCTGCATAATTATGTCTACACGGAATGGTGCATGGAGAATGATTTAAACGCAGGTTACACGAATGTTACCATTTTATGAAGGCCCGGTATATAGCAAACTAAACTAACCTAACCCTAACCACTCTGGCGAGCGTTGTGGCCGCGTGGTACAAGGTGGGACTAACTTGCCTTGTCCACAGGCTAGAAACCAAAGTGGCCTGACAGGTGCAGGATCGATCCTGCCTCTGGGAGTTATGCTTCTCCGAATATTATTTACTTTCGACCCGGGCAACGTCTCGGGGGTTTTCCCCGGGTACTTCGGTTTGCCTCCCCCAGCAAAAAACTAAACAAAACAAAACTAATATTAGGTTTTGGTTGGGGTTTGGGTGCGCCCCAAGCTGCGACTACGCCTTCCCAGGGGTGGCGGCCTAGAATTTCCACATAAAAAAAAGGACAATACGAGTCCAAACGAAAGTTTTGCCTCTTTCTCTTGCCTGGTACTTGTTACGAACTAGTTCTCTTTTGTTATACCTATTTTATTTTAGTTCTAGTATATGAACGAGTTTTTACGCCTTTGAACTTACTAATAATTTATAGTTTTTTTCTGAGGCCGTGAAGTTTAGCGTTATTCACCACCAGTTTCGGGTGTGCCACTTTCACCACTTTCGAATTCCTACCTCTATTTTTTTCTCTCTCTCTACCGCCCTTGGCCAAGCGACCTCCGAGTTACGGGATATGATAGGGTAGGATAGGATAGGATAGAATAGAGCCCCCCTTGTGTTAACTGAATGTAATCGTTGGTTCTTCTTTTGTGTGTTTCAGCCCGAGGAGCCTAAGGTCATCCGTCACCAGTTTCGCTTGTACGTCTTTCGAAGGCCTCATACCTGTTTCGTGTGCAAGCAGCTAGTGTGGAACCAGGGCTCCGCGTGTCAAGGTACGCAACTCAGGTTTTACGCTTTCCGCTAGTTCTTTGTTCAACAGATATGTTGTCTACCTGTGATCTCCAGGTGAGCGGGAGAAGGTGTTTAAGGACAGTTTCTCGGATAAGACTAGATCTATTGAGAGTTATTGGGTTATCATGCAGTAACAGCCTGGTGTAATACTATACTGGGGACAAATGTAAATGGAAAACACCGAGTCGAGGTAAGGAACTCCGCTATTACTCTTCCCCAAGCCCCAACCTTTCTCTCTGTTGCATCCCATTAACAGATATATTGTCTTTCTGTGACCGTGTGTGAGAAACACATTATTTTTAAAATTTTATTTTGTCAATCTTTTAAAGCGCTTTTCCAGCTCAAGAGGCTGCTGAAGGCGCAGGTTGATACTGGATCTAACTCCAGGCGCCCACCGTAAAAAACACAATCATGTAGTTAGGGGATTGAAGCAAAATATTTATATGAAAGCAATATGGAAGAATATCACAGATTAATTTATACGTATCTATCTATCTATAGATTGAGGCTGTCATTGACGCAGTCTCTATCAGCCCGCCTCAAGTATCGGCGTTCATGCATTCTGAGATTTTTTCCCCCACTCACCGGAAACAAAATCGTCAGTGACCCAAAACTAATGACCATTGTGGAGGTGGGGAGGAGGGGGGGAGGGGGGAGGGGGCAAGTAACTGGCGGATATATCAGACAAAACGTCCTTTCTATAATGTGTTCTTATTTGATAGAATTGCTCTCTACAATGGTTGTTTTGCCGACAATAGGACTTGCCATCGTTAACTAGGTTTTTTTCTCCTTTTGTTTTTTTAAACCGCGCTGTCTTTTCGCTTGATGTGACTCTTGGATGATGTAGCAACTCCATACAATATATATATTGATGTAGCAACTCCATACAATATAAATATATGATTTATCGAGTCACAAAATCATAACGATCTTTTGCTAACCTCGGTTCATATTATTGTGTATGAAATAGTAAGATGACCAATCTTTCAGAAGGAAAAAAACAAGCTGTCCACAATAGCTCTGTTCGCTGATTTATTTTGCTTCTTCCGTTATATGCTTAGTTTAGGTGAGAAGACAGTAATTGCTTATTTGTAATTATCACCTCTTTGGTAATTATGGCACGTCAGGTCGAATGAGGCTATAGGATATTGTAATAGTTTTAAAAATAATGCGTTCTTATGATCGTACCTTTCATTCGATTATGAAAGGAAAGAACAGTTTATGATGTGTTGATCATAGTGCCGAAACATGGACCCTCACAGCAGATCTACAACGAAGAATACAAAGCATGGAGATGAAGTGCTACAGAAGACTTCTGGTCATTTCCTATACCCAGCACATCACCAGCAACGAGGTGCCGACAGACCATCACACAAGCCATTGGACAACATAATGACCTTGCTCGTAGTGGTGAAGAAACGGAAACTCCGATGGTCTAGCCACGTCACCAGACCACCAGGCCTTGCAAAAACCATCAAGCATTATTATCTGCAAGGAGGCAGAAGAAGAGGGAGAGAGAAAAAGAGGTTGGAGGACAACATTCGAGAATGGACTGGTTTGACACTGAACAAAGCCATGAGGATTGCTGAGAACAGAGAAAGATGGAGTACGCTGGTTAAACGATCATCTGTGGTGCCCCTAACGATCTTTGAGTTGCGGGATAGGATAGGATAGGATAGGCTAGGATGTTCATAGTTTTCGTAGTTTCCGATCATAATACAATGGGCTGAAAAATTAACGAACAGTGAATTGTAGGTGTATAAGGTATTGTAGGAACCTTTTCCGTTCTTTACTTAACCACATGCACGAAGTAAAGAGATGTACTGGCGGTCAAAATCTGCCATATCATAGCATTGGTTACTATTATTATTATTATTATTATTATTATTATTATTATTATTATTATTATTATTATTATTATTATTATTATTATTATTAAAATCAAGAAATTGCGAGTGTTCCCTTTAAGGTCGCCTGATTGATCTTCGAAGCACATTTCGAACTGTAATTATCTGACACGAAGAAGAAGAAGAAGAAGAAGAAGAAGAAGAAGAAGAAGAAGAAGAAGAAGAAGAAGAAGAAGAAGAAGAAGAAGAAGAAGAAGAAGAAGAAGAAGAAGAAGAAGAACAACAACAACAACAACAACAACAACAACAACATCATCATCAACAATACACACACCTGCCCACCCACCTACCCACCCATCCCTAGCCCCCTTCAATACTACCCGTCCTCCAATCAAACACACAGCTTAAGCAGGCAAACTGTTAAGAAACCGCAAGCAGATTTTTTTCTCTTTTTTCTTCTAGGATTACTCATGCTAAGCGTGGGATACTTGATAGAAGTTGGGTCGGATTTCACTCGGTGTTAATCCTTGTTACACTTCTAAAAACTAGTTTGTTTATACGCTACATTTGGGTACAAGGTTAACATGAAAGACACCCTGACACCCTACATTCAACTCTCCCTGCAGGGTTGTTCATGGGACACTTTTTGAAGCGGAAAGTTAAGGGAAAAGTAACTCTTTGACTTTCCTTGATAACACGTCCATGGTAGACCATTTTGAATCGGAATCGCTCAGAGATAACTGGACAAGCTGTTGAACATGTCGAGAATCGTGTTCACGACTGTTACGTCAGGGTTGTTCAAGAGACATTTCTTAAATGAAAAGTTAAGGGGAAAGTAACATTTAGCTGTCTTTCTTGATAACTCCTAGTAGAAACCCATTTTGAATCGGAATCGTTCAACTCAAGAGGACAAACTGTTGATAATATCGGGAATCGTTTTCACAACAGTTAGTTACTTCAGGGTTGTTCAGGGGAAACTATCTTCGATGGAAAGTTAATTGAAAGTAACATTTTGCTTGTCTTGACAATCTTTTAAGTTAATGAAAAAGTAATCTTTTGCTGCGTTTCTTGATGACATCTAGTAGACCATTTTGAAATCGGAATCACTCAAGAGATAAGCGGACAAGCTGTTTGACAATATCAAGAATCGCTTTTACAACGCTTACTTCAGGGTTGGTCAGAATAACTTTCTTCAATCAATCAATGGAAAGTTACGGGAAAATAACATTTTGCTTGCCTTGACAACTCGTTGTAGACCATTTTGAATCGGATTCGCTCAGAAAAAAAGACTGAACAAGCTGTTGAAAATATTGAGAGTCGTGGTAACAACTGCTACTTCAGGGTTATACATGGGACAGTTTCTTAAACCATTTGCTGCTTTTCTTGATAACACGTAGCAGAAGACCATTTTGACTTGGATTCGCTCAGAGATAAAGGGACAAGCTGTTGCAAATATCAAGAATCGTTTTCACAACTGTTAACTTGAAGGTTCTTCAAAGGACACTGTCTTTGTGAAGTGGAAAGTTAAGGAAAGAGTAAACCTTTGTTGCCTTTTCCTTGATAAGGTCAAACAAATAATATGTCTGTTTACGGTAACATAGGAGAAAAATAGAGCGGGGAGATCGGCTTCTCTTCTTCTTCTTTTTTTATTCTTTAAAAACCTTTTCCATCTTGGGTGCGATTTTTTGGCTGTTTTCTATATTTTTTCCCGACGATCCCAAAAAACAGTTTAGGGTCGGGCCAAAAAATTAGGGTTTGTCGGGATACCGTAAACATACTTAAAAAAAAATTTTTTTACATAACGCATACATATTAAACAATTTTAAATCGGATTCGCTCAGAGACAATGGGACAAACTTGTGAAAATATTGAGAATCGTTTTCACAACTGTTGCTTCAGGCAGGGATAGCTCAGTCGTCAGAGCGCACGACTTGTGTACGTGCGTCTCGGGCGACGTGGGTTCGAATCCTGACTTCAGCAAACTGTTTTGTGATTGCTGGATAGTAGTGGCCAGCGCTTTGAGAAGCTCTCTGAGCTTGTAAGTGCGCTATATAAAAGTAATCTCTTTTTTTTTCTCTTTCTTTCTTCATGGGACACTTTCTTAAATGGACATATTATAAGGGAAAAGTATCCCTTTTCTGCCTTTAACGCGTAGTATATAGTAGAAGACCATTTAGAATCCATCGCAGATAACGGGGGCAAGCGGTTCCAAAATACCGTCAATCATTTTGTTCAACTTGAAGAATAGAATACCGATAGGTTGTATATACATGTGTTTATTTATTTAATTTATTTTATTAAACTTTTCCAAGTCCAGACTCAAGGCGCTGATGGATACAGAACCTAAGCCATATTTGTGGTATGTTTGTTTAAATGGACATGACTGTTTGAATATGTCGCATGATGCCTGGAAGGGATACAAACAATTCTTGTCCTACACAGGAATCCTAGTTCAAAACGCCTTGCGAGCGATGGGTTTGTACTTCTGGTTTAGACCCAGGTTTCTTGTTGTTGTCAGTCTATGCGTCGTTATGCTGGATGGATAAGTTACTAGTTGATCTAGTCCATGAACTTCGACCCCCAAAACATCCAATAATAACAGCACATCCATTAAAAAAATAATGAAAGACATGGCACCCCTTTTTTAGTCAACATTTTCTAGATAGACCAAATTTTTTTTGTATAGTATTGTTTTTATGTTTATTTATTTATTTAATAGTTCTAATATTATATAGCGCGATTGCCAGCTCAAAGGGTTCCTCATGGCGATGGCCAAAATCGCTTTTATATTTTGTCAAGCACAAAGGAGAGAGGCTTTTTTTTTCTTCATCATCAAAAATCGTGTGGTTTGGCCTGACCTAAAAAAACAAGCTCGCGGGTTAATGAGATGCGTCGGTCTTGTCACTAGAGTGACAGATGTGACAGGAAGACACGACGTTGACAAGACAAAACCTCATGCTGACGCTTGTTTCTTTCTTTTTGTTTTGTTTTCTTCCACAACCAACGACGCCCGATACACACTGAACATCAAGTGACCCCAGCCCTTTTGCCATGAACAACACACGCTCTTGTCATAGAAGCCAGCTCAAACGACAGGCATAACAGATGTCATGCGCACATTACACTTAGCACGGTGAACGAGATGTGCTGGGCCTGTGCGAAACAAACTAACCGACAAACACGCAAAGAAAACCCAAACAATAGGGCCTATACCTAAACAAAATACAACAACAAAACAAAAACAACAATACAACCCATCAAGCAAACAACAACAAAACAAGGTCCAGGCCTGTCTTCTATAAGTTGTAGAAAGAAACGAATAACTCGGTGGTCCAAAAAAGAAGATTTTGTCGTCAAAGCTGATAATATCAGGGCCGGACCCAGGGGGGGTTACCTGGGTTCCGGACCCCCCCCCCCCACCCCTTTTAAACTTAAAAAAATGAATTTTTTTAAAATGCAAAGAGTTTTAATTTGTAAAAATTTTTTTTTAAAACATTGCAGTTTTTAGTCACTTTTGGTCCAAGGTACAAAGAGTTATTTATAGACAATTTAACGGAAATCCATTTCCAGGGATCCGTTGAAACGTCCAAAGCGTTTTCCCGTTGAAACGACCAAGTAACCCAACCCCTAAGCCTAAATGAGTAAATGCAGCCATATTTTCTTGTTCTGGCCGCAAGCCTCTTCCAGCACCTTAACCTTGATACTGCCCTAATCCCCCAAAAACGACTTTTAAGAAATATTAATTAAGATGCTAAGTTGATAATTATGAACACAGCGTTCGTTGCTTGGTTTGGTGAAGTCATCAAAATGGCAAATGCTTTGACAACTGGTGTTATTGTTCCTCGTCAAGCATCCCGACAGTCTCTCCGTGACAACCAACCTGCGGGCACTCCAGAAGAATATTTCAAGATTAGCATTGCCATTCCTTTCTTGGAACACCTGTCAACCGAATTGGACTCGAGGTTCAAAAATGCTGACCTAGCAGTTGATGGTCTCTGTCAAGCACTTTAATAGACAACCAGGATGGTTTCATGCAGGTTCCAGACGGGTGAAGACACTGGCAATGTTGTGGGAGTCTGACCTACCAGACAACGCTACCCTTGATGCAGAATACCTACGGTGGGTTTGCAAATGGCGAAGTGCTGCTGAGAATGCGACAGCTATCATCCCATCCACGGCATCAGAAGCACTGAAACATTGTGACAGGGATTTTTATCCCAACCTGTTCATCATGCTAAAGAACCTTTGCACCCTGCCTGTCACTACTGCCGAGTGTGAGCGTTCAAACAGTCAGTTGCCCAACCTGAAAAACTACCTGCGCTCTACAATGGGGCAACAGAGACTCAATGGACTTGCTTTACTGAAAGTGCACAGGGATGTTGATATTGACTTCAAAGAGGCAGTGAACTGTTTTGCCAGAAGATACAATTCACAAATGGTACTAATGCCGAGGAACCTATGCAGCAAGACTGAAAGTGAAAGCAGGGCGGTGATGTTCATAAACTACAAGGTAAAGCTTTATACCGTAAACGATCAACAAAAAGTAGTGAATAAGAATAGTATACAAAACATCTCTGCTGATAAATAAATTTGTGTGTGTGTGTGTGTGGGTTTGTCAGTTCAATTGTTCAAAAAGCTCAAAGTCCCAGACCATCACAAATGACTTTTTCAAGGTTCAGATTGCACCATTTTGCATCCTTGAAAAAAAAAATTCCCGGGGGGGGGAGGGGGCATGCCCCCGGACCCCCTAAAAGGCTCGGCGCTTCGCTGAATCTGTAACCCCCCTTCCCCCCACCCCCCTCGACTTTTCCCAGGTCCGGCCCTGAATATTACACTGTCTTGTAGTTTGAATGTAAGATGAAAGTCTTTGTGGAATACGTCCCTCCAATCTATAAATCCAGGTTCAGCAGAGTTGACCCAGCCTGTGTCTGATGAAGACCTTCAAATGTCGAAACTGTTTCCACGTCACACACGGATCCTCCTATAATTATAGAGCGGAGGAAATGATTCCAGAAAGACTTTTCACCTTGCCTTCAAAATATAAGGCAAATTAATACTACTAAGGCAACTTTGACGGGGAAATGTTCAGTTAGAACACAAGGTTATTAGTTTCTATCCACATGGTCATGTTGTGTCCGGAAACGCTCTCTCTCTCTCTCTCTCTCTCTCTCTCTCTCTCTCTCTCTCGCTCAGTTATACTGTGAACAGTTCCATCCAGTTTTAAAGAAAGTCCCCGCCCAGTACATTCAAGTAACTAATCCGGGACCCCTTGGGGTCATGAGCAATCTTGCCACTGTAGATTGTTCAAACCTAAAAAGGGAACAGTGAAAGCCACAGTTGAAAACCTGTCTTTCCTTTATAGGCAAGACGCTTCACTGCGGCAACAGTACCCCCGTTGGAGTGCCGGGGGTTTTCAGTATAAATAGTATCCCCACTTTATGGAAATTTAGTGCTTTAAATTCCCACTGTCGCTGTCTTCCTCATTTACTCTTTCCTATTCTTGCTCTGTCCTTCACTCTGCTATACTATCTTCTTCTTCGCTAGATCAATGACCTACTTTTTTTCTTGAAAACTCTTCCTGGACAAGACTCCTTGTTTGTGTATGAGGTCTGTTGGATCAGCTTGGGAGTGTTGGACGCTTTCTGCCGGGTGGTCACTAGGGCTTCCTATGAATGTACTATTTAGCACTATAGGCATTTTATATGTATGTGTTTGGTTGATGATTTATAATGATGTTTGTATTCTATTTTGTTTTTGTAACCGGGGTGTTCGCGTAGTTGAGGTCAACCCTCAGCCGTCCCCCGCGTGGGATGTCTTTATTGTAAAGTGACTGGCCGGTGGAGGGCATTCAATTTTCCCACTGGGGTTGTTTCAGCAGATCTTTTATGCGGATCGGGGGTTGTCCGGTCCTGATTTGGCTCGGAAGAGTCCGCTGGACCTAAAGCAACAATAAATCAATCAAATCAACTAATCCGGGAAGTTAGCTGTGCAAATGTGTTGAAAACGGACAGAAACAGACGTGTGACCTTTGACCCTATTTCTGAGTGAACGGCGCGGCTGTTGTTGTTGTTGTTTGTAGATTATAGTCACACGACACTTTCGCATATAGGTGACTACTGGACCGATTTATACTGACACCAGCGGGCCAGTTGTTGGTAAAGGGGAAAATAATATGATCACACGTTGACCAATCCGGGATTCGAACCAGCGACCTTTCGGTTACTAGCAAGACGCTCTTACCAACTGAGCTACCCGGCCCCTCTGGCGCGGCTTGAAGGTTGCGTCTTTGATATCTGGGTTAGGGTAGGATCTATCTAGGACCTATATAAAGACCTTACGAACAATTGTTTTTATGGGTTCTGTCTCTTCTTGGCTTTGGTTGATGCTTTTTACTTCTTTTTTTTTTTTAAAGCTCCAGACTGTTTGCTAACCCTTTTTATTAATAAGCACAACAAGTACGGAATTTCTTGGTTAAAAAAAAATAGCTATACTTCCGAAAGAGTTTTTGTTTTTGTTTTGGTTGTAAACTTATTTTTTTTAGTGGGACAACACTCATTGTTTTCTCTCATTTTTTTTGTTCTTCGCGCCACGAACTTTGTTGGAAATGTGCGCAATATAAATCCCATTATCATTATATTATTATTATTGAGAATGTGAAAAGGAAGTGTCCAGAGGGCGTGGTCAAAGTGAGTCTCTTTAAGCCATCTGAGCTGTCCTTTGGTATTATTTATCATGTCAACCGTCATGATATGACTTCCCTTGTAACAATAAGGGTAAATAGCTTCGAACTTTGCCCTTTTACCAAACAAAACAACAACAACAACAGCAATACTAACTGTCGTGTAAATTAATCATGAGGTAACTCCATTGTTAATGAATATTGATGAAGTAGCCAATTGTCTCAATGGAGTTTCTGGGTGGCCGTAACCTAGCGGTAAGTACATTGACCTTTGACACAGTACTGTGATGTCCTCTCCCTGATACATTTACTCTCAGACTTTGAATAGACCCAAATAGTTTGTTCTGTAGGACCTACCTGATGGATTGATATGTCAATAGTGCTATCGAATACATTTAATAGCATTAATGACCTACTACTGCTAACTTGCAAATGGGGCGATGAATAAGGCCGGATTGTACAATACAATACAATATAACTTTATTGATCTCAAACTGAGAAATTCAATACATGGTTGTACATTTAGGAATTAATGAGCATGGACTGTATCCGTGGATACCTGGGCTATATTACAATCCAACGCTATCATTATCATCGTTATCTTGCAACAATAGATTTGGCAGCGTGAACTTGTTTAGGCGTAGGACATTGTTCTACATAATTATATATATATTGGTAAAGACATGTTAACAATGTTGATACACCTTGTAAACAATCACAACTGTCTTTGGATGATGTGAAATTTGACGAGTATCTGTATTGTTTGCAAATGTAACAAAATAAATAAAATATTTATAAGGGTATTTATTAAACATTGTTTCCTAAAGCAAATTCATTTCAAGTTAAACACCCCTTGGGGTCATGAGCAATCTTGCCACTGTAGATTGTTCAAACCTATAAAGGGAAAAGTGAAAGCCACAGTTTTTTTTTTTTAAAATCAGTTTATAGTCCCCTCTCTTCCCGTTAAGGATTTTCAGAGAGGAGACTCATACACTAAGCCACAGTTGAAAACCTGTCTGTCCTTTATAGGCAAGACAGATTCACTGCGGCAACAGTACCCCCGTTGGAGTGCCGGGGGTTTTCAGTATAAATAGTATCCCCACTTTATGGAAATTTAGTGCTTTAAATTCCCCTGTCGCTGTCTTCCTCATTTACTCTTTCCCATTCCTGCTCTGTCCTTCACTCTGCTATACTATCTTCTTCTTCACTAGATCAATGACCTACCTTTTTTCTTGAAAACTCTTCCTGGACAAGACTCCTTGTTTGTGTAGGAGGTCTGTTGGATCAGCTTGGGAGTATTGGACGCTTTCTGCCGGGTGGTCACTAGGGCTTCCTATGATTGTACTATTTAGCACTATAGGCATTTTATATGTATGTGTTTTGTTGATGATTTATAATGATGTTTGTATTCTATTTTGTTTTTGCAACCGGGGATTCGCGTAGTTGAGGTCAACCCTCAGCCGTCCCCCGCGTGGGATGTCTTTATTGTAAAGTGACTGGCCGGTGGAGGGCATTCAATTTTCCCACTGGGGTTGTTTCAGCAGATCTTTTATGCGGATCGGGGGTTGTCCGGTCCTGATTTGGCTCGGAGGAGTCCGCTGGACCTAAAGCAACAATAAATCAATCAATTTCAAGTTAAACAACAAGAGTCTTTAATTCATTCAATGTGGATAATGGGCCGTTTGATTAACAAAGGAATATAAGCCGTGCATTCATATTTTCGTCATGTGCAAGATTCGTCTGGAATTATTCATTTGTTTGTCTTAAGGGTTTTAAATCTCTTTACTCGATACTAATGCAGTTGCAACTAATACAAATCACAATTATGCTTTCTAAACATTATCACATGCAATAACCAACACGATGTTTTTGCTAGCTTACACATCAAGATTTAACGCACGTTCAATGTAGCTTACTTGCACCTTTGATAGCTGAGACACCTCGCTTAAATTATTAAGACAAAAGTTGAAGGGACACATGAGGCTAGCGGTCACCTGTGGTCACCAGCAGGCGACTTAACAAAGGTGTTTGACCGGGAGTGGCTGTGGTATTTGATTTAGTTTCAGCCCTCCGCTTTTTTTTCTGATGATAACGAGAGATAACAGACAGTTAACCCACCAAGGGGTCGCGTGGCTGGTTATCTTTTATCAGTTGTCTAGAATGACTTAACAGAGATGCATGTCTGTTGGAGTTCCGCAGAGCAATACCATAAGACCCTTTCTATAATTTATTAATGATAGCATCGTAAATTCTCACCATAGATTTCCATATAGTTATAAAAGCTGTCATGTTTTGGAAAGTGTATAGACGTATTATCAAAAATAATGTATTTTTGTGTTTTTGTTTTCTAAATAAACATAATTATGGAAATAATAATATTTAATATAATATTCTTTTTTTTTTGTTGCAGTATGTCGTTACATCTGTCATAGGAGGTGCGAAATGCAGGTGAGTACACTTTTAATTAGGAGTCGTTTTTATTTCTCTCTGTGTGCCATTTATGTTTCTTCTCGTATTTATGCACGGCTTTTCTTTCTGTAAAACATCTTATAAATGCTAAAGTGTTAGCAGATACTAATGGACTTTTCTTTCTCTTCCTTTCTCTGACGGTTGACTATAATATTTATTCTTTTCGCCAAACAGTTTCTTTATATGAATACCTGGCTTTTTTTTATTTCGGTTTGTTGTTTTTTTCTGTCTTATCTGTCTGCGAAACGTACAACGGGAGTCTGTCATATACATTTAAGTTAGATTTTGCATTTTCTTCTCATTTATTTCTTACATTATTTTTAATTAATTACTCAATCCATCTAAAGGTCTTTGACTTAAGTGTCTGTGTCATATCAATCCTTTTTTTCTCCAATAAAGTCAACCCGTATTGCTACATAGCTACACGTTTCAAAGTTTGATTTCTCATCAATCAGTCGACAGCAGGCTGCAAAAGCTTATCGTTAGTATTTGCTTTCAGCTACTGATTATCAGTTTGTAAGGTAATGCATACATTATTGAAATGATAAATACTTGCACTCTCAGTTGTAGTCCAGTCGTGGGGATATAAATATGCATTCCACTGCTGCGTTTTTTGTTACGGTGCTTGTTGTGCCTACCATGTACAGATTCAGAATTGACATACCGCCGTAGCTCACTGGTGAAAGGTTCGCCTGGCACACCGATGATCCAGGTTCGTGGTGGGCGGGAACTATACATGTAGACAGTTTTCATGTCCATCTTAGCAATATGATTGCTCTGGTAGTTCAGTGCTGATTTAGGCCACTAACTCTCTTCCTTGGGATAGTTATTACTGTCCTCCATTGCCAGTGGTAGGTGTAGATATCAAACTTTAAGGTTCATTCTTCTTTCAGAGTTCATTCCCAATCAATAAATGAATCGAGGATATACTTTCAGGTACTGAGCTAGTTCTCCTTTGTGTCGGAATGGGCATAGAAAGTTGAATTGATAGGTTCTTGCACTCTTAGACGGAGAAAATGCGTTCCGATATTGCTTAGCAGCAGTGTTGGTGGCAGTGCACACGCTACGCACATATAGATATATGCAGTTCTTCGTGTGATAGTATGATTCTTTGCCTAAGACGGCATGCATTTACATGCAAATGTGTTAATATGGTGTAATTAATATTACTTGTCCAAAGGACTAGCGTAGAACTTCAGGCAGATTTGAGTTTTGAATGAGAGAGAACATCATTTAAGGGAGTAAACAGTGTAATAAAAATCATTCAGTATCGTAATTATACTTGTTGCGCGCATTTTATTTAAATGCATATTATATAGTTGAACTCGTATATTAATTCGATTTTATGGAATAACCCGACTTCGGAAATGGGAGGTAAAGGTAAACACGCCTAGAGTGTCTTAAGTGCAAGAGAGATAGAGATGATACAAGAAGGATATTGTGACGACACGAGTTTTCAGATGGCAGGGAGAGTTACACTTTTTAGGAAGTTACACTTCTCCGTATATCTGTTGTACATAGAATAGCGTGACCGATTTACTTTTTGCGTATGATAGTGCAGTTTCGTAAAGTCCGTGCGATTCGTAGAAGACAGGGAGTCGGCCAATTTCGAATAGGGATACGCGTAATAAAGAATGTGCATACTGACGAGAGCTCGATTATTTGCTTGTGGCCGGCGCGGTTTTGAAGGGCAGAGTGGTTTGAGATGCTGTTGCGAGAGGAACGAATTCTAACGAGGCAGCAACCCTGTGACAGAGGTCATTGTAGTGTAGGGTACTGTTGGAAGGGTGTGTTTATTGTTTATATAGCCACCCAAGGTCTTATGCCCTCGTCGGGATTAGGATGTTTAGAATTCGAAGGAAGATGTTAACTGCCATTCGTCAACGAATGTAGAGTTCCATACTTAAGGTGTGTGTAGTTCTCGATTGAACACCCACCAAGACTTAGTGTCTGTACCAGAGCTAAGGTGTCCTCATCCTCAGTATAAGTGTTATTTGGAAAGTGAAATAACGTGCAATAGCAAGAGAAAGTGACTCTCAAAAAAAAGACTAATCCATTGTATTGTGACAGTGTTGTGTCGTGTTGTGGTGTTGGGGTAAAGGGCGTCACAAGCCGAGGCCTGTAAGGTGAGCAAATCCTGTCATTCAATTCTCTAGTGGCGCGCTCCGAGAACTGCGTACGTGTATGAGTGGTAATGAGTGTGGGGAAGGGGATGTATTTTAGGATGTATAATGAATTTTGTTGATTTTATATGATTTTCTTATGATTTTCTTATTGTATATGTGATGGGGGAAATGTCGTTGCTGTTGTTGTTATGAAAGTGGGTCAAAGGCGACGATGGGGAATATAGAGGGGGAGAGAGAGAGAGAGTGAGGGTGTATGTATGGAGAGAGCGATAGAATGTATTATACTGAAGAAAGATGAGGTGATGATTATGAAGGAAGCATGTTTACAGTATGGATGAAGGGAGGTAACCGTGATGTGCTATAATTGTTGGGGGTGACGGTGGTGATGAAGGGGGGCGGAATGAATCAGGACTGTGAGATTGTAGTGTGGTTGCGATAATTATGTATATTTATATAAACATTGGTGTGTAAAGAAGATGTGAATTATTAAGCATCAAGGTTGATTTATATTATTGAAATGTGTGTATAGTATCTTGTATTATTATCATGGTATTCATAATTATACAGGTCAAGATGGTGGACGGAGGACGGCGTGTTATGTTATATTATATAGTGTTTATTGTTTTGTGGGCATATTGTTAAGACTGCGTATATGTCAACAGGTGTGGGCTGATTATTACTTCTACGTGTTTCTTCTACCTGTTTATTTCTACGCATTATTTCAACGCTGTTGCCTTTGATGTTACCTGTTATGCTGTACTGATGTTGCTGTTGTTGACGCTGACTGGGTCCTAGCCAGCCTGGGGTGTGCCTTTGCCTCTACAACAGAGTAGTGTTGTGGTGATCTCTTACACTGCTGCAGGTTTTGCCTATGTATCGAGGCAACACATTTACAGGAGGTTTTCATACCTAATTCATGCACACACAGACTCACATTGCACGCACCTAAAAACATATCCATTTAGTTAGAAGAATCATCCACTTATTGTGAAAGAGACTGTTTAGCTCTCTGAGCTACTTGACAAGAACATTGAGACATTACTTCTGTGCCACAGCTTCGCCTAGATAATAGTTTATGATTCAACGCCATTGCTTATTATTTGAAGACTTGCATTTTGAATTGATTTGTTGATTTTGATTTTGCTGTACACACTTTGTAAAGAAACTGTTGTTGTTTAGTTCTATTTGGGGTTTGTTACAAGGGGAGGTAATTGTTAGTTAGTATTGGGACGGGGGTCTATTTAGGGGTTGGGGGAAGGTTAGTTCCCATTTGTCCTGTGTTTGTATGTTGATTGTCGAATAAAAGAGTGTGACTGTATTCTGGCATTTTTGTGTTAGTTTATTTTGTTTGAGTTTTATTCCTTCCACTCGCTTTATGAGCTGACGTCACTGAACCCGCTCGGGGGACGTGACAGATATAAAAAAAACATAAATACTACAGGTAACATTGAATATTACAATGTATACAATTATATTATGGGACACTACTTGCAAGAAACAAATATGTGTCTATGTATGCGTGTGCGTCCGTGTGTGTATGTATGGGTGTGGGTGTATGTGTGTGTTTGTCTGTATGTGTCAAAATAACTCACTGTTGCAATTTTTCTGAGTGTTTTATCATTAGGGTCGAATTTACCTTTGTATCCATTTATCTGCGTTCTTTTCTATAACACCAGCAGCTCTGTGTGTGTGTGTGTGTGGGTGTGTGGGTGTGTGGGTGTGTGTGTGTGTGTGTGTGTGTGTGTGTGTGCACACTTACACAGTGTTATCTGGACAAATCAGTGAACATCTACATAACTTGTATTGACACGCCTACATGTTTTGACGTCAGAACAATGATCCGTTAAGGTTAGGGCTGGGTTAGGGTTAGGGTTAGGGTTCGAACACTTCAAAGTACTTAAAAATGGGGACGAAATATGACCCATTGTCAGCACAACGTATGTGGCGTTTCAGGAAAGTCATGATAATACTGTGTAACCTCGGCTCTGTGTGTGTGTGTGGGTGTTTGCGTGTGTGTGTGTGTGTGGTCTTTGACAAACGCCGCAACAAAGGTAGGAATTTACAAAGCAAATTTGGGGAAGGTGTGGCGGTGCACCAACACTTTTTATACGCTAATTTCCGGTTTTTGGGATGGTCAAACTACTGAACTTTGAGCGGCCGTCAAAAAATTGTCAAAAGCTGTAATTGCACTTTTGCTTCTTCTTTTTTTTTTTTTTTTTTGGGGGGTGGGGTGGGGTGGTGGTGGGGACGAGGGTGCACGTGCACCTAGAACACCCTCGCCCCCCTTACCGTCCGCCCCTGCATATGATTTATTAGAAAGAATTGCCACGCACACTATTTATAATGCTTTGAAACAAATCTGCATTGAAGACTTATCTTACCTGTAGATTTTTACCTGTGTCTATTATTACCTGTACACTTTTGTCTTCATATTGTTTGCTGTTTAAAAAACAACAACAACACAATCTAAGAGAAGATGTAAAAAAAAATATGGGAGCCACGCTCGAAGAAGAAGTTCTTAAGAGCCACGTTCGGGAAAGCCTATCATAAGAATCACGTTCGGAGAAGCCTATTATAAGAGCCACGTTTGGAGAAAACTATCGCAGGAATAACGTTCGGAGAAGACTCAAAAAAAAAAAAAAAATTCGGAAAAGACTTTCATAAGTTCCACGTTTGGAGAAGCCCATCATAAGAGTTCCGTTCGGAGAAGCCTATTATACGAACCCCGCTCGGAGACGCTTATCATAAAAAAGAGCCCCGATCAGAGAAGCCTATCATAAGAACCACATTTGGAGATGCTTGTCATAAGAGCCACGTTCTATCATAAGAGCAACGTTCGGAGAAGACCTTCATTAGAGCTAGGACAAGACATTTATTAGAGCCACGTTCTGAGAAAACTATTATAAGAGCCACGTTCGAAGAAGACTATCAGAAAACAAACTGCGAAGTCAGTGTAGCAAAGCTAGGTCTAAGTCAGTTTGCACCGATGGGAGGGGTCAAAGCGAAGGTAAACAATATAATATATGGAGCAGGATTTTCCCATGCATTGGGCGTGTGACAGAATAACTTGCCTTTGATCTGGTGAAACTGCCGTATTAAATTTCCATCTCCAAGCCGGTGTATCGAGTATTGACTAGATCTCTTGGTGTAGTAGGCTTAGAATTGGACAGTACGCTTTTAGAAGTAGTTTAACGTAGACCATATAGTCTATACTTTTAGGTACATGTAGACTATACATAATCTAGTTAGCATTTTGGTAGTCACTTGTAAGTAGACCACGATAAATCTAAAGTCTCCTACACATTGTGATCCGTTTTTAGACATTTTGACCAGTGTATAGGCCAGTGTGCTTGTTTCATTGGAACTTGATTCTGTTAATTTGCAAAAAACACAAGGTCACACAGGTTCAGAGTTAGATTAGGTCCATAGTCCAAGGGAATATGTTATAATATAGTCTATTGTTGTCCTAGTGCTATAATATTATAATCCATCAGTTGATTTTTAGATGATAAATTTAGTAAATTCCAAACGAGATTAAAATTGGGTTATTATAAGTTACCCGGTCCTGATTTGGCTCGGAGGAGTCCGCTGGACCTAAAGCAACAATAAATCAATCAATCAATCAATATTATAAGTTACTACCAATTATTACCAGGAGTTGAGCGACTGTCTTTCTGAATTCAACAAAATGTTTCTGAGAGGTTCTATTTTATAATGTTACTGCTCATACATATTAGTACAGGCATGTATATAGCTGCATTATTAGATAGAGACAAATCAGATGACATCTTTTGATCGAGGGCTTGTATAATTCCATTAGGCCTATGCGCCCGCCCGCAAGGTTTACGAAGCCGTCACAGTAAGTACTCTTATCACGGAATTTTATACCATTTGCTCTTATGTTGTGGTCCTCTAGTTTTGTTGTAACACGACGACGACGGAGACGACGCGAGAGAGAGGATCGTATCGTAGCGGAGTATCATTTACATTTACCTAAAGGTTTCAAGGTCCCAGGGTTTTCTTTTCAGTATTGTCTTGCCGTCTCCCGCCGTCTCTTTGCTAAGTGGGTCCCCCCCTTCTTTTCAATGTCAACACAGCCCCTGGGACTTTTGCGCTTGTAGTGTGCCAACGTGCGGTGTCGTGGAATGAATTGCAGTGCAATATAGAGGTGTGCGCTGCGGATTTTTAACAATTTTTTTGTGTGTCTTTGTATGTTATTTCTCTTCTACACATGCTTTTACGTTGCGCGGACTGTTTACTTGTTTTGACAGGATTTTGTTTTCCTGACCATGCGTATTTCTATACAAGTACATGTTTTTTGTGTGTGTGATATATTTTTCTAATCATGTAGAGACTAAGTATATCTTGGGAGGCGAAGTATTATTGTGTACGACCTGCGAAACACTACCTGCGGTTTCAGGATCTCTTTTCAAGCACAGTTGACGTATGTTGTCCACTTTCGAACTACATATTTCTCGTTGTCTTCTTTAGATTTTCAATTTGTGCTTCCTGTAGGAAGCTTGGGAAGTAACTAAACTTTGGCGTGATTGGCGCCTGTGGCGTTTCGGATTGCATACAAACGCAACACTTCGATAGGTTATATGTTTTTTAATGGTTTGTTTGCATCAGCGTTTTGGCCTGTCACCGCGTCAGGACTGTGCGATCGTCGTGCCCCGTCATCTTGCAACATACATTTTGTGTTTTGTCTGGGACTATTTGTGTGCAGAACTAACTTGCTTGTTGCAGGAAACAAGCCTATTGCTTGTCACACAGCCCACTTTTATCAGTTTACGTAACGCACTATCGTGTGTCCTTTACAAGGCCTAGTAATGCTACACTTCATTTGGAACGAATGCAAAGTAACACTATCAAACGTTGTTGTGTGCAAGCTATTAGGCAGTAGGGCCTATTTGTTTGCGAAATACGGTGTAGACTATATACTATTGCGTTCAAGTTGTTTGTGTTAGATACTTTTGGATACTTGTCTTGTGATAAAGGAACTTTTCTTCGTTGGATAGTTCTGCTGGATGCAAATTTTACTGGAAGAAGAAGTGGAATATTGAATAACAACTTTTGTGTTCAGGTAAGAACGCCTTCATGCGTGTGTGTATGCGTACGTGTATGTCTGTCACAGCGTGTGACAGAGAGGCAATGTGAGTGTGTGTGTGTGTGTGCGTGTGTGTGTGTGTGTACCAGTGTGTGAGTGTATGTGTATAAGAGAGAGAGAGAGAGGGTGGGAGAGAGAAAGAGGTGGTGTGTTTGATTCCATTCGCTAATGTACTGTTCGGAGTACTAATCGTTGTTTTAGGGTCATAATAATCTGATTCTTTATTATTATTATTATTATTATTATTATTATTATTATTATTATTATTATTATTATTATATTTTAAAAAATTATCATAATCATCCTCATCCTCATCCTCATCATCATCATCAACATCAGATCATTATCATCAAATCTATGGAACATATAGAAAACACTTGTAGGCATTGACATTTTAACAAGAACCTTCTTTGAACGCACGGCTCCGCATTCGAGAAGTAACCAAATGTGAACGAGTTCGGAGGACCTTTAGCTTTTCGTTTCGGAAACGTGCGTTCCAATCTAAAGCTAGCAAAACAGGATTACCAAAACGTAGTTTACCTTTTGACCTGTAAATTGAATAATTTTATTGTACGTCCTGATCGTATATAAAGGTGTGCACTGTATGAACTGCAGTTTACTTGCACCTTCATCTCTTCCATTGATTTTAATACAGGCAGCATTATAGATGAAATTTCTAAGGAAGCTACTACTTTTTGAGGTCTGTATGAGTAGTCTATTAATGTTTCCAACAGTGAAGAGGAAATAAAAGTCCACAAGTAAGATTAGATGGCTGTGTTATGTCCGCTTATTGATGTTATATTGCAGTAATATCCTTATTTTATATTTTGGAATGTTTATATATTAATAATTGTTTGTTTGTTGTGTGTATGTTTGTGTGTGAATGCGTGTGTGTGTGGTTGTGCTTTAATTAACCACGTTGAACGTAAAACAATATTTTCTTCAGCACATTTTTTACATTTAACTTTATTCCATGACAAATGTTCCTTTATAGATCAGAAGCTATCTTGACTTTCTCAAGTTTCATATTTAGGACTTACTTCAGGTTTGATTTTCGCAGATACTAACTTTAAAATGTGACTTTCACAGACACTATAACTACAGTATTTTACTGAACGGTATGTCTATGTCTTATTACATGAGTAATGAACATTAATGTTTTATTCTCCTTCTCCTTATTTCTCTTCTTCTTCTTCTTCTTCTTCTTCTTCTTCTTCTTCTTCTTCTTCTTCTTCTTCTTCTTCTTCTTCTTCTTCTTCTTCTTCTTCTTCTTCTTCCAGTAGACACTCAGGTTCAAATGATATCGATGTTAGTTGAACTAAGTAGTATACAATGTCCTGTGGCTTGGACCCTTGGGCTTCTCATATTACAGTTGACTGTCACACTACTCTTGAATGGTTATTGATTTATGAAGTTCTAATAATAAATAGATTATGTTAATAATACATCTACTTACCATCCTAATGCATTGTGTTATACTGTTTCAGTTTTTATAGTAATATACGTGCAGCGGTCTGTTAAATTGGTACAGCTAGTGGTTATTCTAGAGGAGCTTTTTTTTTTAAATTGACGTATAGCCAAAAACGTGGTTTTTTGTCTATGCAGTCATTTATTTTTATGCAGTATATTATTAAATTTATTATTTCGTTTGTTCATAATTATTGTATCCATTTATCTGTCCCTTCAGCATGGCAACCACACACGTGTTTATAGTTTTGTGCTTGTTGCAGTCAGAATACCATCGTGCCACTTTATATCTCGTTCTTGACATTTATCTGCGCTGTGAAACTGATATTTCATTAACAGCGCTATATAAATAACCTTTTTCTTCTTCATCATCATCGTCATCATCATCATCATCATTATCATCATCGGCATCATCATGGTCATCATCATCAGCAGCTGCAGCATTATCTTCTTCTCCTTTCTCTTCTTCTTTCTCTTCTTCTTCTTTTTTTGATGTCTCGTGGCTACTTTTGATTTTAAGAATGGTTTTAATTGCAGCTGCTGTAGTTACATTACATTACATTACATGATTATTGCTTTAGGTCCAGCGGACTCTTCCGAGCCAAATCAGGACCGGACAACCGCCCATCCGCATAAAAGATCTCCTGAAACAACCCTAGTGGTAAAACTGAATGCTCTCCACCAGCCAGTCATTTTACAATAAATACATCCCACGCAGGGGACGCTGAGGCTATACTCTAATTTATCGAACCCCAGTGTACATTACATTACATGATTATTGCTTTAGGTCCAGCGGACTCTTCCGAGCCAAATCAGGACCGGGAACCCCCGTTTACAAAAACAAAATAGAATACAAACATCATTATACATTATCAACAAAACACATACATATAAAATGCCTACATTGCTAAATAATAACATCATAGGAAGCCCTAGTGACCACCTGGCAGAAAGTATCCGATATTCCCAAGCTGATCCAACAGACCTCACACACAAATAAGGATTCTTGTCCCGGAAGAATTTCCAAGAAAAAAGGTAGGTGACTGGTCTAGCGAAGAAGAAGATAGTATATCAGATTGATAGAACAGAGCAGGAATGAGAAAGAACAAAGAAGAAAGACAGCGACAGTGGGAATTTAAAGCACTAAATTTCCAGAAAGTGGGAATACTATTTATACTGAAACCCCCGGCACCCCAACGGGGGAATCTGCTGTAGTTAAGGTAACGCAACTTCTGTTCCATACTGCGTGTGCTGTGACGGTGGGTCTATTGTTGCTGGGCTCTGCACAATGGAATGCTATTATCCACTCGTCTTTCGTCTGCGGAGATCGGCTAATTAAATCGCCCTATGACTAATCTTAATACATTCATATGTTTGGCCCGGTCTGTGTGAGGATGGGGTTACAGAGATAAGGAGAAAAGTGTAATAGATTCACTGACACACTAGCTCTCGCACGACTATGAAACTAGTCCATCCACTTGTTAACAGTAAATATCACACATTTATTTCCTCTACTCTATATCTAATTCTCTAATCCCTATATTAACTTAATTGTCCAAAACGTAATACAGCTAGGATTAACTTAACAGTCCAAGATTCACTTCGAGTAGTTCGCTCTTTGATGGGTCTATTCTGCTACTGTTCTCGATACTTGCTACTGTCTCATCACTGGGCTTTATTCTGGTTTTGCCTAGTGTTCGTTTTCAGGAAGAGTGGACTACCGCA
This sequence comes from Oncomelania hupensis, assembly GCA_036898135.1. Taxonomy (NCBI): domain Eukaryota; kingdom Metazoa; phylum Mollusca; class Gastropoda; order Littorinimorpha; family Pomatiopsidae; genus Oncomelania; species Oncomelania hupensis. The sequence continues at coordinate 115,983,610 of CM072512.1, forward strand.
CACTCCTTAATAGGTCAGTGTTTGTGCACTTCTTCTGTGTCACTTAGCTGTATCGTTGAGATGCGGTGCAGTTGTCGCCTGGTCTCGTTTGTTGACTACTGAGCTATCGGAGTTCAGTGCTCGATGCTCGATTGCAGGCCGAAGGTCAGGGTTGACTCTCAGTGGTCTAGCTCCTGCCTCGGACCAAGTCTGCTCGTCTGCAAAACATAAGACGAGTTTCTGCAACGCCTTGTTTAAACAGGGTGTGAAGAGCGTCTCACTGTTGGCAGAAATATCCCTCAACGAGATCATCTTCACTTATACAGATAAGAGACGAACAATCTTCTACGTCCGTGGTCCACTGGAATCTCCAACATACTTCCTATACATATACATCATGGCTAAAATAAACATAGGGAGAAGAAATTAATAATATACACCTTCTCCAATACCTTCTGCAATACTATCAATGTGAGAAACAACAGTGGGTCCATAGGGGCTAATCATGGTTTTGAAGCTGGTCGCGTGGGTCAGCCATGTGGTCAAGCAAAGTTTTACTAACATTCACAATTATAAAACATGGCAAGACTTCACAAACATAATCCAATAATAATATCAAAAAATTGCGGTGAAACCAAAGATTGATCATTTACCTTTTGGACAATTTCAGGCTATGGCTATACTGCAATGAATGAATTTCACCCGTCACCTGCGTAGTCTTCTAAGAGAGATCTTTCAGCGTGTGCATCTCGGGTGAGGTTTAGACAAAGAATGATCTACCTTAACTGTGGCAACTAAAGCGCGCGAAATCCCATGAGCCTTCGCGCTCGCAGGGGATGACGGATATAGGTCAGCGGGATTAGGTCACTGCATACCTTAGCGAGAATTGTCCCTACCTCTGCTTAGACCAAACCTGACTTTTGTCGTCTGCTATGCCTCGACTTTAAGTTACACAGGCCAAAGAAGGATGAAGTTTTAAGGCGAGCGAGAAGCCTTAGTGCAGGGTCTAAACTAGCCTATTGTGACAGGTGCTAATGAATTTGAAATAGAGCGCGAAAATGAATTTGGGTTGAGGGGGGAGGATGGGAGGGATGTAAGATATGGTGAGGGTACCATTAATGTTACGGAGACAGTTCATGATTGTATTGCAATTGTAACACAACATT
>CM072512.1:115989754-116009754 GCA_036898135.1 Oncomelania hupensis
ACTATACTCCCCACGTGGGGGTGCCGGGGGTTTCAGTATAAATTGCATCCCCGCTTTCTGGAAATGTGTTACGTTGAAACGCGAAGGATAGTATGTCTGAAACGCGCACGATAGATCTAATCGTTTCGCTTTGCAAAGTATTCAATAATAGAGTGTATTTACCTTTGATTTGAGTTTGCGTTGTTGTTAGAAGAAGCTCTGTATAACGTTGATAATTTTTGTTAGTCGATATTATTGGAGAATTCTCTAGATCTGCTTGTTTACTATCGATCGAAGTTTCGCGATGTTTGAGAACATTCTTGGACAGAAAGGGAAATTGTATGACGTAAGACAGTGATGACGAATTTATTTATGATTGGTTATAATTGCGTCATACTCGATCGTTCCACCGTGTTCTGGAGTAGAGAAAAACTATATATTCGATGCTCTGTGTGAGAGAAGGAGAGGAGAGTGAAAAGGCGATTGTATGCAGTTGTTGATGAACGCTGAATAAAGTTTGAAAACTTCATACGACTCCGTGCCTTGTGGCTGTTTGAACGGGTTGCGTGGATAAACGAATCTGGGCTACACTCATCAGTACTTCAGCATTGGGGCTGAATCAACTACTGATAGAAAAACACCATCAATCGAGTGTACCAAAATGTAGTGCTTTAAATTCCCACTGTCGCTGTCTTCTTTGTTCTTTCTCATTCCTACTCTGTTCTATCAATCTACTATACTATCTTCTTCTTTGCTAGACCAGTCACCTACCTTTTTTCTTGAAAACTCTTCTGGGACAAAACTCCTCATTTGGGTGTGAGGTCTGTTGGATCAGCTTGGAAATATTGGACGCTTTCTGCCGGGTGGTCATTGGGGCTTCCTATGAAGTTATTATTTGGCAATGTAGGCATTTTATATGTATGTGTTTTGTTGAAGTTTTATAATGATGTTTGTATTCTATTTTGTTTTTGTAAACGGGGGTTCGATAAATTAGAGTATAGCCTCAGCGTTCCCTGCGTTGGATGTCTTTATTGTAAAGTGACCGGCTGGTGGAGTGCCTTCAGTGTTGCCACTAGGGTTGTTTTTGGGCAGATCTTTTGTGCGGATCGGGGGTGGGTCCTCTTTCGGCAAAGTCTGGTCCTGATTTGGCACCGAAGAGTCCGCTGGACCTAAAGCAATAATCATGTAATGTAATATAATGCAACCTCTGGACGATGATCGTGTATGTGCAAATTGAATGTGGCGCCAAAGCCGAAAATCTCAAAATAACTGTCCACAGAGATGATGGACAGTCTCTGAATTAAGCACATGGAGGAAACTTGAGATATCCCTAGCACAGCCCAGAATCAGAGACCACTCAAAAAATGGCTGATGGGGGCCATAATGGGTCAAACTACGAAGGAGTACTCGTACAAAGGCCCGAAGCCTCCAAAGTTGATGGACGTTGTGATTGAACCGTGTGGTCAAACTAATCACACCTCACATGATTATCATGGACGACTCAGGGGGCCGGCAGAACCGTATGGATCAAAACTAGAGATAGCCTACAATTTATGCTTTGATTGCTGTAATGGTTTACCCAGAGGAAACCGTTTAAATAAAGACAATAATTAGGCAAATGCTAAACGACTTGTTTCGTTGTCATTGTCTTCTTCTTCTGATAATCTCAGTGATTAAAAGGGCCAGACCCTCATGTTAATGGACTATATGATTGAACTGAATGTTGGAATTTATGAAACCAAGTTTAAGAGCGATTTGAATCCCTCCCCGCCCCAAGAGTGCAGGGTACTGTGTGGCTGAACCTAGTGGTGTGCATTCAAAACAATCTAGCTTTGCACATTTTGAGTGTAAGTGGACTGGCCAGCTTCAAGTATAGGGATTTTTTTTGGTATAGAGAGCTATTCTAAGGACACACACTGAGGTGGTCGTTTTTGTTCTTTATTAGAAGCATTTGGCTTGATTTGGATTGTACCGTATTTGGGAAATTCGATTTGCTGGATCTTTCCTGACCCTCACCATCCCGTCATCTCTCTTTCGGTTTCTCCTCTTGGAGGGAGGATGGATGGTGGTCAGATGGTCACTGCCACGGACGTACGTCTCTATGGTTACTGCTAATCCGTGTGTGCGAGCCGTGGCCACTTTGGAAGCTTTGTTGGACGCATTACCCTTCATTATACTTGATGATGACCATGCTGGGTTTGCGAAATTCGGTTTGAAAGGCTTCGGTCGACTTTCCCACCCCCACCCCTACCCCACCCCATCCTCACGCTTCCCTCCCTCCCCCATCTCTCTCTCTCTCTCTCTCTCTCTCTGTGCGGGAAGAAGAAGAAGGGAGGATGCGGGAGAGGTTAATGATCATCAGCAGTTCAGATGCTTTGTTGGATACCGTGGCCTTGATTTTACATTATGATCACGCTGTGTGCGCGAAATTCTTTGCATGCTTTTTTTCTCTGTCTCTGTCTGTCTGTCTGTCTGTCTGTCTGTCTCTCTCTCTCTCTCTCTCTCTCTCTCTCTCTCTCTCTCTCCATCTCTCTCTCTCTCTCTCTCTCTCTCTCTCTCTCCATCTCTCTCTCCCCCTTTAATCCCTTTCTTCCCTGCCATTTTCTCTCATTAGCCCTAATGTCGATCCACTTTGAATTAATTATTAAGACGCATTAGCCTTTACCAACAGCCCACTATGAAACTGTCGCAGCACTCAAATTGCAGCGAGTACAGTTATCATCTACGTCGTTTTTGTTGCTCATATAAATGCTTGAAGCGCAACGTTGTAACCCTTGTCGTCCCTCCAATTCCGAAATAAATTATCGTTAGTATTGTTGTAGTACTCGACTAAATTCGGACAGTTCCTTAGACTGTGTTAAGTCAGACTACTAGACTAGCGTGTTCAGGTTTGATGTTGATATCGTTGTCGGTAAGGGAAATGTTTGAGTGGAGTGGATTGGCAGAAGATTCTTCCTAAATTCCGTTGCTGGGAAAGCTTAGAAGATGATTTTAAAAACATACTACTACTTATTCATTCCTTAAGGACACTATAAGATATATCGGTACACTACGCCAATTACATAAGGCTTCAGGACTTTGAAAAAAGAACTATTGTACTATTGTACTGTTTGAACTGTTTGTAAGCCTGTATTATTATCAGCAAAGAATACCTATCAGAATGCGATAGAAAGTGTTTGATTTCAGTTACTGTTCTTCCGGCATGAAGAATGTTTCTTTCTGATCTTTAAAAGGGTGTCCCTTAAAATAGATCGATTAGAGCCCAACGACATTGTTACCATTGTCAAAAAAATGTTCCTCAGGAATGACCGATTATCTTTTCACTCATCACTGTTGATAGCCTCCTTCAGGTAAGAACTCGATACCTTTTATCCTTAAGGATTTCACTGATAAAATAGTTCAGCTTACTTGAACAATGCCTTGGTATCACTGTAGTCTTTTAATCTAGCGTCTTTCTGGGCTGAAAATGCAAGACAAGACAAGAACATTTATTTTGTAGTATCTAGGATTCCACTGTCTGGTGTGTTTGTGTGTGGCTTCTTGTAAGTAAGAGGATTTGTTTAACTATCATAATAACAAGCTTCGGCTTAGTATTATTAAAGCAATTTTTTTTCCACTCCTGAAGACTTCTGAACATCGTAGCAGCATGTAACTGGAATGTTCGATATGAAACATAAGAAATATAGGACTAAACTATTCATTCCATCACCACTATCACTAAGCACAACATCACCTTTAAAAAAAAACACACACTCTCTTCAACGCCTCGAGATTAACCTGCATTCATAGCATATTGCTAGCGTATTATATATAAATCGTTTCGACAGCATCAGGCCTGCAAAGACCATCCTGCAAGGCACGATGCAAGGAGGCAGAAGAAGAGGGAGACAGAAAAAGAAAAGAGGTGGGAGGACAACATTCGAGAATGGACTGGCTTGAGCGAAGTCATGAGGGTTGCTGAGGACAGAGAAAGATGGAGTATGCTGGTTAAACGATCATCGGTGGTTTGACAAGGACTTTCGAGCTATAGCATATGATATATATGTATATGTATATAGATATATATATAAGTCGAGAGTTCTGCAAAATGCATCGATTGTCGTACATTAGAATCTTCATTATGTTCTCTGTGTACGGGTCTAGTTTTTTGGTAACACGGCTAGGCTTGCTTCGCTGGTAAGTTCTGCACTGTAAACACTTAAGTTATAGTATACTGTACTATAATCGTTATGGTGTAATTCTCATCAGTGTTTGGATAGGTTGATCCCTTGGTCACTGGCCAGAAACTTTAAAGATTCCAGGATAGTCATTTCGTTGTCCTGATTCATGATTAGTATTAGAATAGCGATTTCTTCTTCTTCTTCGTCGATCGCGGGTGATAAAAAGTGAATAGAGATTGGAATGTGAATGTGGACATTGACCTAAAGACGAAAATCGTTGTTGCATAGATTGGGGGATTGCATTTGAAAAATTATCAATCGACTGGTAGTAGAATCGTTATTTAATAGTAACATTTCAGAGAATTGATTTTGGTCCTATGAGTACTGATATTGATAAGTGATATTATTAGAAAGTATACTGATACGAGAATGTAGAGATCTATACCCAATGCAAAGTGTTTTAGAGATAAGTTGGTTTTTGTACGTAGCATTGATGTTTATAAGATTTATGAGTCTAATATTTGTATAAGATGTGGTCACTGCCTGTACAAAAATTCCTGTGCCAAGTAATGTCAGTTTTCATCTTCACTTTAATTTCGGTTATCATAATATATAACATTAGTAATTTATCAGAGATATAACGAGTGAAGTATTTACGCTTTAAAGTTCATCGAAAAAAAAAAGGCGGTAAACCTGAAATAAGTTTCGTTACATAAACATTGCCGCAAATTTAACACAAAAACTGTTTGATAAATAGTACACATGACATTTCTGTAATCTGGCAACTATCGCGAGAGGTCTGATTGTCCATTTCGTGTTTTCGTTTCGAGTTTTCGCTGCAACCCCCACTCCTCCACCCCGTTGTGCAAATGCCCTAGCAGGCCTTGCACAATTAATTATAAACTAAACTAAACTAAACTGAACTACAAATACAATCAGTAGAAAAAGTTGTGGAACAGTCGGTAGACTTAGCCACAGAGTAATGATGATTGTTTCGTATTTCGTAATTTTGTTATATAATGAGAGTGGTGTGGTGGATAATAGCTGCTTGCTTTATTTCAGGCATGGGATGTTAGCAAGAGAACCTCACGCGACTGAAATAAAGGTGGTCTCACTGTTCTAAATTAAGGTTACGGGTAACATGGAAGGCCCTTAAGAAGATTGGTTGACGATATATGAGTAGGCAAATAACTAGCTACGACTAGCATTTGACACACCCAATCCAGACGATTTTGTGGTAAATTGGGTCAAACAGTATCACGCTTACAGATAGATACAGATAATATGCAGCCTGGGAAGTGATGAGCATCTCTCTAGATTATTCTTTGTAGTAACTGTTATCTGACTAACCCTTCCGTCCCGCGTTCTACGACTGCAGCTACGGAATTGCTTTAAACAAGCGCTAGTTGTTCGAACAACACAATTTGCTGCTCGTGTGATTTTTTTATACTATAGACACTTATAAGATAAGACTTTTTGTTTAGTGAGAATATATATAGAAATATTTGCTGGTGGTTTTTGTAAAGTAAAATCAACATATCGTTTTGATTCTGACTTTGAATTGAAGAAAGGCGAGATTCGTCTAAATAGCGTTAAAAAATATATATACTGCAAGTATTAGTGTTTTGAGCATGGCAGTTCAAAGTTAAAAAACCATGACCAAATGGCCAGTTTGTTTAGAATTAATTCGCAGGCGAGGTCAGGTCAAGACCAGACTGACCTCAGTTGTTACCACTGCAGTGGGAGATTAGAGCTAGTATTACAGGTCAAATATCTCCAATATTCTATTGTATTCTAGCAGAGTCCAGTGCAAATCTAAATCAGAATGTGAGCAGCGGCAGAAGGGGCAGTGTTTGGGTCCGTCCAGAAATGTAGTAGCAGTAGAGTACATTAACGTCCCCGGACACAGGAGCGTGTAGGGGATGTTTCCAGGAATGTCAGAATGTAGGGCTCTTACGAGAACGCCAAAACGCTGTCGAGTACCCTCTGCCCACCTGTTTGTTTTTTGGGTAAGATATGGGCAAATCGTGTAGGTGTTCCTGCTGTCTTTTCGTCCTTTTGGTTCGTGCCTAAAGTTTATATGATCTGCTTTAGAAGTATACGTACTTTGATTTTCGAATTTAGGTGTTTACTGTGCCTGTTTGATTTGATTTTAAGCAGGAATCAAAACAACTTTCGCTACCTTCTTTTTCCTCCTTTTTTGACGAAGCATGGTCTTCTGTAGCGAGAATAACTTAGTAGGTGTCCTTCACTCACCTACCACCACCACTACCACCACCACTCCACGCCTGCACGTTCCCGGATCTGGGTGGGGAGATTGCAAGAAGATTGATTGTTGGGACGGAGAAATGTGGAAGGCCTTGGATGTTGAGCATCAGGTTCAATGAGGGAAATTCAAGCTTGAGACCTCATCACTATCTGATTAAATCGCCCCTCGTTTCCGGCCAATTCTTGATCCTCAGTTCCCTGTCAACAGAGCAAAGATTGACCATTGTCTCAGCGGCTGTCCACTGTCGTCACCGCTCGTCCCACGACTATCCTATTGGTCACCGATTCTCCAAAGGTTGGTCCACACTTGGTCATTGATTGTCCTAGACTGGGACTGTCTACTCTCGATCACGGACTGCCCAGCTGCTATTTGGTCACCGATTGTCCAGCTACAGTCCTACAGTACTCCTGTTGGTCTCTAATTTTCCAATGTCCTCTCAACTCTTGACCACCATTAGCGTGATATTTTCTTGTCTAACACACAGCCTTTGTGGAGTCTTTACTTGGATCGCTTCTCTTTGTTATTCTTCAATTCCGCCTCTCCCCCATTACTTGTGTGTAATTTTCTCTTCCTTGCCATGGTGTGCGCTCGCTGGGTCTGTACTTGTGCTGCATCTTCAACATTTAAAAGTGTGTGTGTGTGTGTTATGGTGCGGAGGTATAAGCCTTAAAATGGGTGACTAACCTTGCTTTTTATGCAGGAAATGGGTGTGTATTAGTCACCCAGCGTTTTCCAGCCACCCACTTTTTTCTAAGTACACAGGAGTGCTCTTTTAGTGCATGGGAGTGCAGTTGTAGTGCATGATAGTGTTTTAAGTACACAGGAGTGCTCTATCCGGGACGGAGAAAATAAAGTGAAATTTCGGAGAAAATTTTGAACAAAATTCGACCCATTTCGTCGCCCATAGGAGACGAACTAGGTCAACTTTTTAGAAAAGGGGGGCTAGTTGCATAGCTATCCCTAACCCGTGCCCTAACCCTTTTCCGTCAAAAATCACTTTCCGATTCCTACATTCTTAGTAAAACCCAGTCTTGGTGTTTTACATACTTGTGTGTGCGTGTATGTGTGTGTATGTATGAGCGTTGAGTGTGCGTTTGTTGTGTTTTCCATGAAAGAATACTGCACAATTTCTATCATAATTATAATTGTTGTGGGTGATATTAAAACACTTATACTATTTAGTGTTACGGAGTGTCACATAATAAAACAAAAACTGTGTTTGTTTTCAGTCTTTCTCTCCACTTCCATCGTTGTTCTGGGTTTTCTATAGTTTTCCCTATCCTGCTTTCCTTTCTCAGGACTCCATTTAGCTGTCACCACCACCACCCTCTTAATCCTCCCTTGTACTTTTTCCCTCTCTGAAAAAAGGAGTAGTTCAATCAATTGGCAGTAATGACTTAGTGTCCGAAGAATTGTTTGACCACCCTTTGATTACTTTGTACTCCAATATTGACCATGGCGTCCCCCTTCTTTGGTCCTGTATCGCTAACGTTCATTCTCTGTTGGAAGATGCTTAGATCAGCTTGGTTAGTCTGATTTGAGTTTGGTGCTTGTGCTGTCCACTTCGTGATTTGGGAGAGGAGAGAGAGAGAGAGAGAGAGAGAGAGAGAGAGAGAGAGAGAGAGAGAGAGAGAGAGAGAAGAGAGAGAGACACAGCGAGAGACAGAAAGAGAGAAAGAGAGATATATTTTATTCACAAGGATACAGAGTTTAGGCGGAAGCCTAATCTTTAAATCTTTCCTCGTGCGTGAAGGTTGGAGGGGTGGTGGTGTGTGGGTCCTCTGTTTGTTTGTTTTGGTTGTTGTTTGATTTTTTTGTTTTGGGTGGGGGGGGGGGTTAGGAGGGAGCAAGGGGGGTTGCTTCGATATAATTGACTGTCAAGCGATAAAACATTTCCTTTGACATGGTGGAAGACCAAAGACAATACAAAGAACGGAGTATCAGAAACCACGGGATATTGCTCCCAATGGCAAGGCAGAGTATCCGGGGTTGCTGAGCTGAGAGAGTGTTAATGAAATTCAATATGGAATGAAGGCATGTCCTTGAAGTGAGGTAATCATACAGCTGTGGTTATCCCCTGTCTCGTAAACTAAAACATCACTTCACATAAAACATTCTTTTTCTCTCCACAAAGGACGGAAGAATGGAACGCGCATAAACTGAAGCATTTTGAGAGAATCTCTCTCTCTCTCTCTCTCTCTCTCTCTCTCTCTCTCTCTCTCTCTCTCTCTCTCTCTCTCTCTCTCTCTCAACCTCTCAACCTCCTCCCCTCCCCCTCCATCTCCTTCATTTCGCCATGTTATTTCGCTTTTCCTTGCACCCTCTCTTCCCCCCTTCATTCTATCCTAATCCTCCGACCCCCTTCCTTCTGAGTGAAGGATCGCTTTCCACTCCTAAATTGAAGGATTCTTGTACTTTTTAGGCTTTTTTTTTGTTTTGTTTGTTAATTTTCAGCAATACTGATGCTTTGGAATCGTTGGTCGTGGCCAGACAGAGAAAAGTTAGATTAACAACGAAGCGCTGATTATGTCAACCTGGCTCGTCGTCATCATGTGAAAGATGGGTGTGGGTGGATGTGGGTGGATGGGGTGGGGGTGTAAGCCATAAGCCAGAGGTGACAGACACTTGGATGAGACTGAGAACTCGGGATCCATCGTAACCCCACTTATAATTATGGATAGTTGCGAGCATAATCAAACATAATCATTTGACCGAGACAGATTGCTTTATTCTTCAGTGTTGCGAAAGATAGTATTTATTTATTAAAATCTTTTTTTTAATAACTTAGGCAGCGCCTTTTCAGCTCAAGAGCTGCTCAAGGCGCTGGCCAATACAGGATCTAACTGAAGCCGCCCGAGACGTCCACTTGCAACCTTTGGGCGCATAGTCTGACACCCAAGCGACTGAACGCAATAATGGGCGTATAGGTATTGGGGGGGGAAAGGACCTTGCTGCGTGCTGGATGTATTTGTGTAGCCGACACTCGCCCGTCCAGTACATGAGAGTCAGAATCTTTAAAAAGTCCAGTGTGATGGAATGTGTACGCGCACAGACTAGACCTCGGATTATATTCTCATCCGGGGGATCGTTTGAAGTTTCTGGGGACTTTAATAAATTTCAGCCCCTCTCTACAGTATTTTGATTGGGGTTGAGCAGATTTACTTGCAAGATGAACCCTCTGTGTTTGAGGGATACCAAAGAATCTTGTGTATAAATTCTGCATCGTTTCTGGCTAGTGATGATGATGATGATGATGATGATGATGATGATGATGATGATGATGATGATGATGATGATGATGATGATGATGATGATGATAATATAGACTTGTAAAGCGCACAACTTCACGCAGGCAACCATACTTAGGGCATACACAAAAATTGATAAAGACGTAGAGAACCAACGATCATCTCTTCATTCAAACAGAAATGTATACTCTAAAGTCGGTAATTAAAAAGAAAAACAAATGATACTAACTTCTGTTTCTTGTGTCAGTTGTTTTAAAACTCGATGAGTCAGTTTTGAAGGAGGTAACATTATCATTGTAAATAATACAGTGAATCACGAAGATGTAACTTGAACGAGCACTGAACTTAAAAGTTTTATCCAACAGCCAGCATTGCGCACCCTAAAATTGTGGACAATATTCTTCATGTTAACGGAGTATCGACAGTATCCAGAAGAAAAAGAAGTATTATGAATGTTTTCACTATCACGATAAAGTACAGGTGTACTCAAATAATACTATTTAAAAAATCAGTGTTCCTTTGAGGAAATCGTAATCACTTCCCCATACAAAATGCTCTTTGGTGAAATTAACATTATAAGGAAAGCTGTGTCTTGGAGAGGGAACGCCAATAAGCATGGTCGGCCTTTCTGGCTGATGGAAACGGAGCAGTATTAAGGGAGGAAACTCCTCTAGCCGATAACAACTGACTATTCCCGCTGACCGATGTGGCTTTAATTACCAAAAAAAAATGGACAGAGGCGCCAAAAAAAAAGAAAAAAAAAAGAAAAAGAACAAGCTCTTTCCAATTGTGCAGATTTCCAATCTCCCCCCCCCTCACCTCCCACCTCCTCTTCCTCTGTCTTTCTCTCCACGCCCGCCCATAATGGGTACTCCCCCATACCAGCGCGGCTCTCCATTCATTTACACTATCATCCCTTCCCTCATGATCCCCTGTATTTTCAGCATCCCAACCCTCTCTCTCTAACCCCCCTTCCCCCTCCTTCCACTCCCCACACACGCGCAATCTTTGATGATCATCCATTCCACAAACACGTCCACTAATCCGCCTCGTCGCGATCTCTCTCTCTCTCTCTCTCTCTCACTCTTTTTTTTCTTCTCTCTCTCTCTTTCTTTTTCTCTCTCTCTTTCTCTCTCTCTCTCTTTTTTTTCTCTCTCTCTTTCTCACTCTCTTTCTCTCTTTTCTATCGCTCCTTCCCTTTGTGTTTGTCGGTCTTGTTGTTCATTATCAAGGACGATCCACTTTGTTGATGTGGGCCTCATCCTCTGGAGATTTAAAGACTTGGAGAATGAGAAAAGTGTCAGTAATTGTGATACTTGTAATTGGACACCTCCAACCACCTCTCTCTCTCCCTCCCTCCTTCCTCGCCCCCTCCCCCACCCTCCGCCCCCAAATCCCTCTCTCTCTCTATCTTTTTCTTTGGATTCGCTCTAAAATTAAATGAGAGTAAATTAAACTAAGCATCGTTTACTCTTTCCCTTTCTCTGTGTTTGCGTGATCCACATATGGCAGATTGTTCTAACCTAATGGATGAGTGTTTTCATTATAAATGGGTTTTCTTCCTTAAAGCCAGGAGCAGACAGATGCATCGAGTACAAATGACAAACAACTGAACGTCGAATATATTATTAGGATGCGATCGGTGTAAATGAAATCGAGCACATCTTGGCGTATCTTTTCACCAAATGCCAAATTTAAAAAATAATTGCCTTTAGTTTTGGGACCAAAAAAGATTAACAGTATAGCATAGTTATTAAATTCATGGTATTTTTATGTGATTTGGTGTGATTACCTAACATTCATTAAGGGGAAAAAAAGGTTCTCTGGTCAGATAATGCGAAGGAAAAAAAATTGCTTGGTCTTCAAAAGATAAAATTGTAGGTTCGTCTTCGTCGAATGTGGTCCTAAAAAGGAAGCCATCCGTTTCCGGTATGGTAAAAGGGAAATAACCGCTATCAATAGAACCAAATGAATTGTATAGCTCGACTTAATTGTCGTGACAACCAGCTTAAGGGTGCAGCCAAATTCAAAGAGATGTAAATCTACGTTATTGAGTACGGCACGAGGAAATACCTTAGGCCGTCTGTTCGTACTTCGTGTTTGTGTGAGAGGGCAGGGTTAGTTTGATTTTGTTACTGTGAACGCCGGAGAGAGATTCGATGAGATATAGCCCTAACCCTAAACCTAACCTAAGCTTAATATGAGGCGCAATGGGCGATTCATATAAAAAGTAGGCGAAGCGGGGGAGGAAGATAAGGGGGTGGGGATCGGGAGATGATGACGAGGTCAGGGTTGATAATGGCTTTGAGAGCATGCGCATCAATATGAGGGATTGAGGTTATAGGGCAAAGGGTCAAGAGGGGAAAGTTCCAAAAAGGAAGAACAAAGGGAAGATGGCTAGAAATACAATAGGTCAGATCAATCTTGACCTTTTTCCTTATTTTCTTTCTGGGAATGCGTCGGGTCTGCCCCGTTTTGAGAGAACCTAACCTGCTCTGACGGTTGGGTTTTTGAAATTGCCCTTTTGGAAAGTAAATTTGGTTAATTGAACCATGTTTGAAGTCGGCTAATTCAACTGTTTTGGAAATACGTTATAACAGAAATTAAGCTTGCACCTTTTTTTTTTATCACAGCCAGAGGAAAAACAACAATAGATCTATGAAAAAATGAACAATTTAACTCAGTGTCCCAATGAAAAATTCCTACAACTCGGATCTATCACTAAGTCAGGAATATGGAGTGAGTAGCTGAGCTAGACTGATCAGCGAGTTACTCTTCCTGGTCAGCCAGGATGCGCAAGTGCCGTCATCCCTAACGGTTATAATTCAAGGTCATTTATCCGAGCTGTCTCCTGCTGGCAGCAGTAACGGCAGTAATTGTGTCGGAGTTCCGCTACTTTTTTTTTTTACTTTTCCTATCAGGTCTGCCCCATTATTTCTCTGTCATCACCCAGTCCATGCAGGGGGCGCTCGGTGCAGTGCACGCACGCAGGGAGAATTGAGATGAGAATTATCCTGTGTATAGTGTGTGTGTGGGGGGGGGGAGGGGGGTTGCTTGGTTGTGGAGAGCGTGTGTCGGGATATATGCTGATGGGTGAGGATGGAAGAGGTGTATAGTTATGTGTGTGGTGGAGTAAGGGAAAGAGGAATTGTTGGTTGGGATGGGAGCCGGTAGTGGAAAGGTGCGAGCATTTGAAAGGAAGATAGAAAGTGTTATAGAAAAAATTTAAATTGTCACCGTAAAATATGTTCCGCAGACCGCAGAGAGAGAGAGAGAGAGAGAGAGAGAGAGAGAGAGAGAGAGAGAGAGGGAGGGAGGGAGGGGGGGAGAGAGAGAGAGAGAGAGGGAGGGAGGGAGGGGGAGAGAGAGAGAGAGAGAGAGAGGGAGGGAGAGAGAGAGAGAGAGAGAGAGAGGGCGGGGGAAGAGGATGACGGAGAGGATTGGAGGGAGGGGAAGCTGGTAAAATGCATCCTTTTCCCATCGGCGATAGAGTTAGGCAAAGAGAGAATGTAGTTTCTCGATTCTAAAATAGTGCAGCCAGGGATGTGTTGGGAGGGCGGGGGGGGGGGGGGGGGGGGGGATGGCAAATACTACAGAAAGCATGACGTCATGAATGCGGGGGGGCAGCAGGAAACTCCACTGTCAGTGCATTCTAATTGTTTTATAATTGTATAAGTTGAAGGACATGGAAATGATAAATTCCAGCGAACTAAAAACGAGCTCAGATGCGAATGACTGGAGAGAAAGGAACGCGACCGGGAGAAAAAACAAACAACTAAATATAGTCAAGTTTCACTCAAATAAATAACGTTTTCTCTTTAGGTTGATGAAGTTGAACTGATTGGTCACTGGATTGCTGAAGCACGTTTTGACTTATTTCTTTATGGTGCGTGGACATGGAGGGGGTTTGAAAAAAAAAGAAAAACATAAATGACAGCAGAAATGTACCACTTTGAAAACAAAACCACGTGTAGGACGCAGAATAGAATGATATACACTAATAACATTTCTAATTTAAAAAAAAAAATAAGAAAAAAAAAGAGAACATACTTCCATTTCGCCAAGTGACATATTTACAAAAGCATCTGGAACATATTGTGATTGTTGGTAAAACACTGATTTTAGAAAACTATAAGTGTTACTTACTGATTTACAGCTCTCGCCATACCCCGAAATTGCCCGCTAACTCTTCGCCTCTTCCTTCATCTCACCCACGAGTTCTTTGAAACGACAAAGGAAAGAACAGAGTGAATGATCAGTCGCTGAGACGAAAAATGAAAGGACGTACAAACACTTACCTATCCTATCCTATCCTATCCCATAACTCGAAGGTCGTTGGGGCATCAGTGATGAGCGTTTAACCAGCGTACTCCACCTTTTTCTGTCCTCAGTAACCCTCGTGGCTTTGCTCAATGTCAAGCCAGTCCATTCTCGAATGTTTTCCTCCCACCTCTTCTTCTGCTCCTTGCACCGTGCCTTGCAGAATGGTCTTTGCAAGGCCCGATGCTCTAGTGACGTGGCCATACCATCGGAGTTTTCGTTTCTTCACCACTGTGAGCATGTCATCATGTTGTCCAATGGCTTGTGTGATGGTCTGTCGGACTTCGTCATTGGTACAACATGTAACCAATGACGAATAGATCTATTTATTATCACAATTCTAATAACGTCTTATCATCTCGATGAAGAAGACGTTAATAAAACAACCAACCAACCAACAATTCTAATAACACTTTATTCATACAACTAAAACAACTAACGTTCACTGACACACGCTAAACTCAATAAAAGTGATCACTCACAATACTTGAATAGCATCAATATAAGAATAGAGAAAGTCAAAGTCACAAGGAGGAGGGAAGAGAAAAGGGAATAGATACTTGATGGGAACGACTACACCTGCTGAGTGTGATGAGGTTCGATCCGGATCCACAGGGTAAGATGATCGGTACTTGCCGCTTGCCCGGAACTTGTGAAGCGGCAACAAATGTCACGTACGTGGTCAGGAGACCTCCCACGCAGGTTAGTCGTCACGAAGAAAGGGGTAGACGACGACTTGAACGAAGACAGGCGAACACGTAGAAACTACTTCAGAATGAAGAGTAGAGTTGAAGTAAGCAAAGTAAAGAAAGGTAAGCCTGCAACAGTTAATGCATCCGAGGTAATCGCAATTTTATCCCGGATGTATCCAACGTTCCCATTATTCCCTCTCCCAGTCCTCTCCATCTAACTTTAGTTGTTCCTTTTAGCTCTGTGCATCACGAATTAACTATAGTTTTTCGTGATGGCACTAGTTAACTACACATACATTCCGCCAGAATCGTCACCACACATAAGCCTATTCAATTAACATCAATATAATAGCCGCACATTATTATAAACACAAAATAAAAATAGAGTACGTGCAGATGATATGGAATATGTACTGCATGAAAGATGACTAAATAGCTGTCATACACATTCACGTATCTACTCAACACCACCCATGTTTACTACCACAGCCACGCCACAACACAGAGCAACATCACGCAAACATGCGCGCACTACACACAGTCGCCGACAAAATAAAATGTAAGTTTTGCGTACCCAATACGGCTTACAGTGAGCAGGAACCACCGCTGAGTTGCCCCGCCACGGTGCTGGAGATTGACACAGTACTAATGTACCGCACACTACCAATCCTGGCAGTACTTCTAGTCCAACTGACTTCTAGCACAAGTGACGTTACGTCAAACGAATTCACAAGCCAACATGGCAACAGTCACAAACTAGACTATCAACTGGACCATTGGAATAAACTAGGCTACTTTTCTTTACTTTAGCGTTCGTAAAAAAGGCTATTTTCACAGACCAACGAAGTTATTCTCAAAGATAACTTAATCTTCTAACAACGCTGCCAATTGACTGCCACTGAACAAACACTGTCACTGCCTATTCAGCCTGTCAATTTTCCTTTAAAGAATTCCAAATCATAAGAAAATCTAAGACACTCTAAAAATAGGTCTATCCTGTTTGAATCTCTAGCCTGCAGTGCGCCTATTTCAAAACTTATTATATTTCATCATACCCTTTCTTGAAAGGTTATATAATCTTCGCTCATCTTTCGTTACAGATACGGGCACTCCGTAAAATTATCCACCCACCTTTCATCTATCCCTCTTTCACTTCCACTATATCATCCACTCTCTCACCTGCACTTTATCCAAATAAACTATCTGTGGAAACATACTTCTCGCTGCGCGACAACCCCCTACCTCCCAAACCATCTTTTGCACCCTTTATTCAGAAAGAAAAGCTGATACAGTGCTCGTGCGTTGACTTAAATAATGACCCATTGCCCTGTTTCAAGCTCTAAATCCACAGGATGTGGCTTTATTCGTGCAGATTATCGTTCTCTAGAGACAGTTTAACAGTTTAACGCTCTGGGAATGTGGGCAACACTACTGCAGGTGAATTCTTACTTAGCTTCCAAGAATGCTAGACTAGAGAGAACTCCTACCTGCTCCTGGGGATGCTAGAGACTGGCTTATTTCCCTTTCTCCTGTGAAACACTGGGATAGCTGCACGCGGAAGCAACATAAAGACGAAAAAAACAATCAGATTCTCCCCATTGCAAACTTCCTAAAGGCAGTTTTTCCTGGTTTTAAATTTTTTTAAATAAAAATTATTATTTTAAATTTTATTTTACTCTCCATTACCTTTGTTCAAACTCATTCTTCTACGGCGTCGTCGTTGCCCTCCTCTACCTCGCCCTCATCTTTCCATGGTTCTTTGTATTTACAAGGCTTGGTCATTCACTTTCCCGTCGTCCTTTTTTCCCATTTTTTTCCCAGACGATCCCAAAAAAAGTTTAGGGTCGGCCCAAAAATGTTGGGTCGGTCTGGATACCGTAAACGGACTTTTTGGGGGAGAAGAGGGGTGGGGGGAGAAGGGGGGGGGGGCAGGCCTAATGATCGACGTTTGGTCATGGAGCTACCCCTGTGAACGTTTCACATTTAACAACGCCCTAGTGTGGGATTGTTGGTGATGTTCCCCGTAAAACTTTCGATCGATGGCTTGAGAGGGAGAGAGAGAGAGAGAGAGAGAGAGAGAGAGAGAGAGAGAGAGAGAGAGAGAGAGAGAGAGAGAGACAGAGAGACAGAGAGACAGAGAGAGAGACAGAGAGAGAGACAGAGAGAGAGACAGAGACAGAGAGAGGCGTTTGGAACTTCCTTTTTGTATGGGCCAGCTTAATACAGGCAGTGCTCATCTTCTTTCTTTCTGTGTGGGGGGAACTGCAGTCTTAGTGACCATTTTGCGAAACATGTTTCCCCTTGACGAATGATTTAGCTCTAACTGATCAATTGTAAACTTGTGTAAACCTACTAACACGGATTCATGAAAAAAAAAGCATTTTATGTTTGAGAGGAGGGAGGAGGGAGGAATTGAAAAGGGGGTGAGGTGAGGGTGGGGTTGTTGATTAATTTTTTTTACCCTTATGAATTAAAGATAAAATGGGATGAACTTTGTAACAAGGTGTCTTCATAATGAATGAATGAAAATGAAAGATTAACGCTTACCATTGCCGATACGGCAGACGGGGATAGTCATCCCAAGGAAAGAGGGGGCAGGAACCTGAATCAACGCTGAACCACCAAAGCAGCTGTACTGCTAAGGTAGACGGTAAACAATAGCCACTTGTATCTTGCCTCACCCCGGGATTCGAACCTGGGTTCATCGGTGTGCCAGACGGACGCTCCAACCACTTGGGCTACGGTGGTGGGTCATCAAGTCAGGGTTGCGACCTTGACCTTGTTTAAAATGACACAGTGTTTGATTCGCAAGGGCAGGCAACTAGTTTTTGAGCTAGATGAGACTTCTAACATGGCTTTTTCTTTTCTTTAAATTTTATTTCGAGTTTAGACTTCCCCGCCCGCAAGTCCTGGGGAAAGACACTTTACTCCCGTTTCCTACTCCTTCGGATGAGAGTATAAACCGAGGTCTAGTCTGTGGCGCACACATTCCATCCTAACGGACTTTAAAGATCCTGACGCTCATGTCCTAGACGGGTGAGTGCCGGTGACAAGAACACACCCAGCATGCACCTAGGTCCTTCTTCCCCATCCCTGGCTGCCCAGGATTGTGCTCAGTTGTCTGGAGCGTTATTACAAAGCGCCCAAAGGCTGCAAGTTGGCGCCTCGGTCGACTTGAGTTAGATCCTGTATCGGCCAGCGCCTTGAGCAGCTCTTGAGCTGGAAAAGCGCTATATAAGAACGGTTAATTAATAATAATAATAATAAGAAGAAGAAGAAGAAGAAGAAGAAGAAGAAGAAGAAGAAGAAGAAGAAGAAGAAGAAGAAGAAGAAGAATATTTGTGACTATACGATATGAGAGCAAAACTATGCCTTTATCTTCTTTTTGTTTTTCTTTCTCTCCCCTGGATGAGTGATTGACACTAATGAATTAATTATAACGGAAGGTAAAGCGAACCGCTGGCTGCAGTGTTACGCAAGGGCATAACTTGCACCGCGGTGCACTGAACCGCTTGCATGCGGTGAATATGAAACGCCGGAAAGCAGTTTAATCATCATTATAATGGTCAGCGCGCCCTATCGGCTAACAAAACATTTATTGGATGCTGAAGTGAAACGGCGGTTAGTGAGTGCACCAAAGAGCCGCAGGTGTGCGTATGGGAGGGGAAATGTTTGGTGGGAGTTTAGGTGAAGATGAGAGAGCGGGAGAGAGAGAGAGTGTGTTTGTGTGTGTTTGTAGCAGCGTGAGGGTTTGTGTGTCTGTGTGTAGAGTGGGTGGGTTAGTGTACGTAGTGTGTGTGTGTGTATGTGTGTGTGTGTGTTAGCGAGAGAAAGAGAGAGTATGTGTATACGCCAGTGATTGTCAACATAGTATTCGAATGTAACAATAACATTTGCGTTAACAGTTAAATTATCATCATTAATAGACGCAGGTTTATTTATTTAGCTGTGTGTGGGGTGGGGGGTGGGGTGGGGGTGTGTGTGTGAGTGCGCGCGCGTACGTGCTCGTGCACTTGTCAGTCTTGTATTAATTAATATATCCACAGACTTACGATTTTATTCTATTGTATGCTGTAATGTAAAAATTGTTAATTAATATTGTTTGAAAAACAAACAAAAAATCAATTAAAAACCCACACTAACAGCCAGCATTTATTCTTTGTTTCATGCGGCGTTCTGCGCGTTCTGGCATTCAACAACAAACAGGTGAGTAACGGATTTTAAGCTGTGTTATTCTTGGACATTAATCAAATATTTTTGTTGTTGTTTTGTTAGTGTGGTTTAATTGGTGCTTGTGGATGTTTGTACTATGCGTGTACTGGTGTTGCTGTTTGTAATATCTGTTTGTTATTGTATGCCGATGCTGATGCTTATCCACGACAATAAGCATTCAACAACTAAATCCATCTTTCTTCCTCCCTTCGCAAATTACGTTCATCCGCAATAAGCCCTTTAAAAAAAAATCTCATTTATCTTTCATGGCTCGTTTTACAAATTTTGATAGCTCGTTGAACAAGGATGTATATAGCTTTCTTACCCGTGAATTTTAAATTTGTTGCACGCAACTGGCATCATTACCTGTCCTCTGTCTGTCGTCAGTTTTATTCAACTCAGGTGCAAAACGGAAAACGGCACTTCAACAATTGAGTCACATGTTACTGCCAGACCGAGAGTAGAAAAAGGCAGAAGAAAACCTAAAACAAGTTTTGCATGGTTTATAGATCATTCACGCGGAGTTTCCAATGTTCTTTATTTATATTCAAATTGTTGATTGCGAATTTACTGTTATTTATTTTCTTCTTTATTAAGCAACAGCTGGTTGCAGAACGGTTCCGATTCTGAACGGTGTTGTTTAGCACCGGCACCGTTTTACAACCGGCTATTGTAGTACTATCTAAACTCCTGTTGAATCTAAACTCCGAACTAGCCAACGCGAGCGACAAATGTAGAGAATACTTTAAAAGAGGTTCGGAAGTTCGCTTATGTCAATGGCTATTTTGTGTATGTGTGGAGGAGAGGGGAGGGAGGGAATGGGTTTGAGTGGGTACAGTTTAAAAACTATACTTTAAGAGCCCCTAAATTTTAGAATGGAATGGAAGTTTGCTTCGATGTCGAGTTGCCTTTTTGAGGGAGGGTGAGGGTGAGAGGGGACAGTTTTAACGGAAAGGGTGGAGGAAGAAGAGGATGGAGGATTTGGTGTTTACCTGCTGCCACGTGTCGACAGCCTGTTTTACCTGTACAAACTTTCAACATTTTTTTAAACTTACCTTGCAACACTAGCACATAGGCAGCGCTTGTGTTGTGTGTACCTGCCAGCCGATCTCTGTACACT
>CM072512.1:116014754-116069754 GCA_036898135.1 Oncomelania hupensis
CTAGGGTTGTTTCGGCAGATCTTTTATGCGGATCGGGGGTTGTCCGGTCCTGATTTGGCTCGGAGGAGTCCGCAGGACCTAAAGCAACAATAAATCAATCATTAAATCAATCCCAACTTTTACATAAACGCGCGTTGTCTGTATCACCTTTTTGTTGTTGAAATATCCGTCTCAAAATACACGCTATAACGAACCTTTTAAACAGGATTATCTTATCGTTAACTCCTTCATGCCCCCATTCATCAGACTCTAGTTCAAACAGCCCTGAGAGATTAGGCGGTGCAAGTGAGCTGTGTTCAGCCTGCCACATAAATTTGACGAACATTGGAAAATGTACTATGCAAAAACTATTTGGGTTGCCAACCTTCTACAGATTTAGGAGTCTAGTCCTAGAAACAAGCTTTCTATTGCAGCCCCTCAACCAAGGTCACGCGAGAGCAGCCCATAGCAAATTAGCATGTTTTGAAAATTTCTCCTGTACTACGCAATGTCGGGTCCCCAGAATATAACCGGTCATAAAGACAGAGTTTGTTTGAATTATAAATGTTTGTTCCATTACATGAATCGGTCAAGGACTCAAGGTCGAGGATTGGAGTAATAACACTAGCAGACTAGACACGTGACTTTTATTTTATCGACTAGTCATTTATTTTTTACTCACATGCATAGCAATGTGAGTCTGTCTATGTTTTACTCACATGCATAGCAATGTGAGACTGTGTACTCAACCCCACATTTTTTCTCTCCACATTTTCGCAAGTCTGTGCGAGGTGAGTTCTAAATAGTCCAAAAATGATATCGAAAAGAAATGTCCGTCCTTCTGTCTGTGCAAAAACTTTAAAGTTGCTAAGTACTCAGAGCCTATTTCAACTATCACAACCAAACTTGATCGAAAATGATAAGTAAATAAATGACTTCACTTCAAGGTCACGGTCACAGGGTCATCAGATGTTAGTTTAAAAAATGACAATATTTCACCGAAATTGTTTTCTAGGTTATTAATATTGAACTTATGATACTTTGATGCATGATAGATATCAATGAGACACACAAGCTCAACAAATTTGGTGTACTTCACTGCAAGGTCAAGATCAATAGAGCTGTCCAAAGTCGGTTTGTATAGGTACTTTGAAGTGACCTTGATCCTACACCATGAGAATTATAAAGTCCAAACTTGTTGTATTTAGAGATGATAGATTGATCTTTTATAATTGTTCCGATTTTGGGTTGATTTTGAAGATCAAGGTCATTTTAGGCCTTGCAAAAACATACAAAAATAGGTCATTAGACAGTGGAAATTTACCAAATTTTGTAAAAATGCATATGTGGTGAATCTATTTATCTGAAGCATGTATTATTTCAATGCAATGATATTCGTCCATCCTTGCCAACTGATGTTTCTATTATCGATTCCATGGATAACATAAGCTTTGATGTAAGCGTTAGATTTGCCGAAGCTTTGATTGATTCTCCAGTTGCTCAGTTTATATAATTATGTATTTTATATGTAAGGATGTGTGTATGTATCTGGTGTAAATGTGTGTGAATGCGTGCGTACGTCTTATCATTTCGAAGACGATGAAGAAGACGTTAATAAAACAACCAACCATGCAGTGGAATGGGTGTTATTTAATCCATAGTATGTAACAACATTGGGTTATTTGATCAGACATGCATGAGAGATCACGTGAGGGACGAGGACGCTTCAAGGTCAAGGTCACTGAAGGTCAATGTCATTCTAGGGTCACAGTTTGTTGGCATAATACAACGTTTGCTGTACTTTATTTATTAGTACAAGGGTGTATTTGGAACCGGAGGTCAATGGCATCTCAAGGTCAAGATCATAGAAAGATGAAGTTCAGTATTACTTTGCATTTTAATGTCACCATTTCATTTTGGGTTTTTTTGGGCACTCATTTTCCAGTTCTATAAGGTGCATGTGACCTGGGCCTTTCCTTTCTAGTTTCTCTTGGATCTGTCGTTTGCAGATGACAGTTTATTTGGGTTTTAAACCGCTTTTTAAAATTGATTGGTCCTGATTTGGCTCGGAAGAGTCCGCTGGACCTAAATCGATAATCATGTAATGTAATGTTTTAAAATTGATGGCATGTGAAATTTGTTGTTTGTGAAGGATACTTTTCAATATAATGATTAGTTTTTTTAAATCGTTAATTTACCAGTCACGGTGTTCGGAGTTTATCTGACACTTAAAAACTTTAGTTAATCAGTAGCTCAATTTTCATTTTAACGCCGTGCCTCTGTTCTGCCTCCCTTCTCCCTAAACAATATTTTCAGGAATACTGGACCGTTGACTGGGATATACCTGGCTTATGTAAAGACTTGACCATGTAAGAGTCTCACTGCATCATTGTCACTTGTCTTTCTCGTTAACATTCTTCAAAGATTACTGGCTGTTGACTGGGATATACCTGGCTTATGTAAAGACTTGACTATGTAAGAGTCTTCTAGCATCATTGTCACTATCTTTCTCGTTATCATTCTTCAAAAATAATCTTAACAAGCATTTGAGCAGAAAAAAAGGAATCTAAAAAAGCCCAAACAAGTTGAATCCTTTATTACTTCCAAGGCTTCCAAGGGTAAACCGTTCCAATGTAAAATGAATCACACAGTTAAAATTCAATTATAGATGTTAAAAACTAATCATTGTTCATTTCTTGCACTATTATACAAGTACTCTCTTAAAAGCAGACGAACGAAGAGACATAATCCACGCAAGGGAGGTAATCCTACCTCAACATCCGGTCTCGGCCGTCGGCGAGCAGACGACAGACATCCTGGAACAGATGATGGTTATCAGAAGGGACGGTATTATTCGTCTTGTCTTGGTTTGATTGATTTGTCTCTAGCGTGAATTGGGTGTAAAATGACCCGGTATTTGCTTGGTGCATGAAATCAGAACGCTCTGTTTTGTCCGGATCGTCTATTTCAATTTTGTCTGGATATTTTATTCCGCGCGGATCATCCATTTTAACTTGTCAGCGCCGGGTTTAATCGAATCTGCTTTCCCTCTGTAGGTTGGTTCAAATGTATGGTGAAAAAAAAGAAAACAAAATTAACATTAAAGTCAGACGGAAATTGATCGGTTTGTCTTATTGCTGTCTTTTATCTGTACCCAAGTGGTGGATGCAGCGTATCCTAAATCACTCAGAGATGTAACGGAACACTGCATCGAATTTTTGTCTAGAGTAACAAATTGGATGCAACGAGCTTCCAGGGTTTCGTAAGGTTTCTTTGATATTGCTTCGTGTACTGTAACAGTTGTTTCCAAACTTTTTCACAAAGCTCCATTTTTATACCCCCTCCTTGTTAATGAAAACTGCAAGCAGCAGATGTTCGATAGGACATTAGGCCAGTTCAATTTCTTGTTTTATTTTTCAGAGTGTCTTTATTTCATTTCCCTTGAAATGAAGTCTGTGCATCAGATCTTCAACACAGCAGTCGATCGGTCCTTTTATCTTCCATCTTTTTTGCTTAATGGTTCTAAGAAGTGCCTGTATCAGATCTTTAGGTATACCTTTCGATCAGCTAATTTTACTTCTTTTCCCCTCGAGAAATGAAACCTGATCGTCAGATCTTCAGTAATAGGGTCAATTACATTTTTTCTTTCTTTCTTTTCCTTTTCTTTCTTCTTTTATTAATTTTTAACGAAATTAAGTGTGATCTTCAATAGACGGAACGATCAGATCTAATTCTTTTTTCCCAGCTGCTTTTATATAATATTATGTAAAAAGTGTTCCTTTCCAGAGTGTTCATTTTGTCCTTCTGGATTTTCTTCAAAAAGTGTCGACTAATCTACATCCCATCAACCTAGTTTTAATTTGCAATTCTAATTCCATGTGTACGTCTACCCCATCTCTGCGGTCCCAGATGGCCGTATCTCTGATTTTCTTTGAACTTGAGTTCATTTGTTCAAGTAGATTAGTTTAATTTACGTTACTACCGTTTCATTTAAATACCTCTGATTTGTTGATTAAATTAAATGTGATAGTTTGCCTCTTCTTTTTTTTAGTCATATTTACTTGTCCTTAATTCTTCTACACTTCATGTTCTGTTCATGTTCCCTTCTGTGATTTTAGTATTCTACTCCCCGCTTAGCCTCATCCGATCGCCTTTCGATAGCTTCTTTGTCTACCTTTCTTTGGCTTTTAACTCCTGGAAAGAAGCGATTTAGCGCAATATCTGTATTGAGTGACGTTTTAAAAACAAAATCCAGCATTATTCCTTTTCTTCCCATTTATCTAAACTTTTCGTTTAGCTCGAATCATTTTACCCTTCTGTATTTCATCCTGTTCCTTTGTCCGTTCTGTTACCTTCTTTTTTTTTCTCGTCCATTTGTCCCTGCAGCCTGTATTTCGCTAGGGCATGCACGTTGACCATAATTCGCGGTTAGGGTTCAGACTGCTCCGCCATTATTGCCGTCAGGGCAGAATGAAAATCGACTACCTTATTGGCCGTAGGTCGCTTGCAACCCTCCAATCGTTTGACAGCTGAGCCAGCTATCTTGCTTGCTGCAGGGTTTATTCTGTGCAGTTTTGGACAGCACAGAAAGGGAAAAGACAGGGGGAAAATATAAGAAAAGAAGAAACAGATTTTCAGCCCAGTCAGTTTAGCTGACGTTTAGCAAAATGAGAAGTGTTCATCGTATGAACAATATACGCTTTTTTTTTTGGTCATTGGTGGGTCGGTGTTTTACAAATGTCAACAGAAATGTGATCACTCTTTTTTTCGCCATTGCTGAAATTGCATCAATGATTTTATTGAACAGTGTTTTACGCGCAATGGTCCGTGTGCTTTAGTGCGTAGTTTTGCAACAAGTTTGCCTCTTGCACTTCTTTGGGTAAGTTCTTGACTTCGGCCAGGATCTGTGTTAAAGCAGCTGTGTTGGTCTTATCATTATGTCTGTAATGCTTGTCTTAGTGAAGGTGAAATTCGAAATCGTTTTTCCCTGAGCTTGAAATATAAAGTCTAACCCTAAAGGACTGTTAAATTAGCCTACTATGTAATTTAAAACAAAAACAACACAAAGAAGGTATTTGTACATCAGATACTTTGTGATATAGAAATACTATAGTTTATAATATAAAGCCATCGCACTGAGGCCCTCACCACCCCCCACCCCCCTGCTCTCCCGCCCCCCTTTTTTCCCCTCAAAAATAAATTCACGAAGCATTCAGATGTGAGCACGATATAGAGGAGACCGTTTCGCATACCTTAAACACAGCACCAGACACTAATAATCATAACAACATCAGCGGGCTTCCAATGGACCGTGCAGCTTCTAACTTGTGTTTTATGCTGCGATGAAAAGGATGATGCACGATGATTATAGTAACGATAATGAGGAAGAGCAAGGGGAGAGAAGGAGAAAAGGAAAAAAATATAAAGAAGTGAAGCGATTGTCACCCTCCATCTCGTCGTCTCTCGTTTCCTTTCTTCTCTACCTTCATGATCGTCGTCCTGTTCTGCTTTCTCTCCGGACTCCCTAAGATTGTACGCATCTCTGTTCTCTTATTTCCATGCTTTGACTGAAGCCCTATCATCGCCGGTTTGGGCTTCAGCATCAATGATCTCATTCCTCATCAATCATCCAGGATCATCAACACATCCTTACCCTTCCACTCCCCCGCTACCCCCCCTACCCCCCACCTCCTTCAACACCGCGAAACCCCCTCTTCCTCTCTCCAGCCCAACTTTCACCAACTCGCTCAAATTCCCATCCATATTTTCCACTTACTGCTTCTACAAAACTAATGTTCTGAACTCCTATACAGCAGTGCATCAACTCCGAAGGGTTTCTTAAGGCGGCGGCCATCAATGTCAAGCATTATACACACACACAAACAAACACACACACACAAACAAACACACACACGAGAGAAAAAAGAACACTTTACTGAAAGCCAGGTTCGAACCACAAAATCACTTCTCTATGAGGCTCGCACCATGCTGCCACTGAGCCAACCCTGCCTATCTTTTTTACTGGGCTTTAGTAATCCCGCGAAGCGTTGCTTCATTCATTTAAAACTCATCGTTTAATAGAACGCAGATTCCCGGCCATGTCAGGATGAGAGATCGCAGGTTGTTTGGCCCATCTCCCCACCTCCACCCATCCAAATAAATATTTAATTAAAAAAAAAAAATAAATTCCCCTGCTCCCCTGTAGAAAATCTGTTTTGTGATCGCATACTTGACAGCGTAGTATAACATTGTACAGCCTAGAACTGCAGTGAAATCAAGCTTTATTAATTGTTATTACCCGCCATATGTGGAATCTTCTTCTTCTTCTTCTTCTTCTTTGGAGTGGCCGGACAGCTCAGTTAATAGTGAGCTGGTTTCCTAACCCGTGAGTCGCGTGTTCGAAGTTAAGTGACCTAAGAACAAGACTTTTTCAGGAAACGAGGGCTTTTTTGGGTACTCCGGTTTCCTTCCCCCCCTTCCTTAATAATGGTATTGGATGCAGTCAATGTAAAATTTGAACATTTAAAAAAATTGATTTCTTTTCCGACTTCTGTATTAGCGATCTCTTCAGACCGCCGCTTTTTGAGTTCCATTGAAGAAAAGGCCGGTAATAGCACCCTGTCATTATCATCATCATCATCATCATCATCTTCTTCTTCTTCTTCTTCTTCTTCTTCTTCTTCTTCTTCTTCTTCTATCTTTCCCTTCCCCCCGTTCTCTCTCTTTTGTCCACCCTCTTCCCCTCAATTATATTTCACCTAATGTTGTCTTTGGAGGTCCTTCCCTCCCTCCCTTCTCGACCCCCATCTCAGGTCATCAGTGTGTAGGATCAAAAATCAAGTAATTCAGATGATCCGTATAGCTGTTCCACAGTTAGCCCGCTTGTTCTCAAACCCTTTGATTATTGATTGACCTCAAAGGTTGTTGGACATTGCAAGCGCTGTCTCTTGTTATTGAAAGTCACAAACTTCTCAGGTTGCATGAGTTTGGGCTGCTGCTGCGGTTGTTTATTTTTTTTTTAATTTTTAATTTATTTTTAAATTTTGGTGTGTTGGGAGCGAAAAGGACCCCCCCCCCCCCTTCCCCGTTCCTTTAGACATACACTCTCTGAGGTTTGAGTAACACTATATTTGTTAACAGGATTTTGGCTGCGCAGTCTTTAATACTCATTTTGACTTCCATCAGTTTTCTGGAAAGTCCAAAAGCGTAAGAGTGATCGCGCATCTGGTTTTATCGATCTGCAGTGCTTGGGTTTGGCTTATGGAACTTAACTTTGCTCTGCATGTTCCACTTTAAAAAAAATTCGGCACATTCTATAGTATAAGTCATTTATTGGCTTACAGCATGCGATGTTCTGGGAATGCATTGGGGTGAAAGGGGGGAGGGGGGAGTGGTGGTGGTTGTGTGGAGAGGGGAGGCTACAAAAGGGGGATGGGACGGGCGGCAGCGTGATGGCACATGTATCTGATTGTATCGATGTGCAAAACGTGAGTATCATCTATAGAACCTTGTGGTGCCTGTTCCATAGTTCTAAGTTTCGTTACAGCTAGAGGGGCGAGCAAACTATTATTATCCGTAGTTTTTTGTTCGGCCGTCAGCAATGTTCTAGGAAGGCAAAGGTGATGACGCATCTGATTTTGTCGATCTGCAGGGCTTGAGTTTCGTCTATAGAACTCTTGTCCCGCAGGTTCCATTGTTCTAAGTAAGAGGGGACGGTACACAGCCTGTTATACAACGTTTTGGACACCATTGTTCGAACTGTGTTGTGAAAGGTCTATGGAGCTCGTGTAATATGATGCACACTTGGCGATCTGCAGGGACTGAGTTTCGTATTATAGACCACTCTATCGCGCTTTGGGGGTAGTTTTTTTGAACGGGGTATAATAAGCGAATAGCAGACTTATACCTCTATAACTCTATGCTAGCTTTGGATGTTAATCTATTAGTTTCTTAATCCAGCTCATAAATCTGCCCCCACCCCCACCCCTCTCTCTTCTCCATGCATTCTATTGTGTGAAGTATCGGTATAAGGGATGTATAGATAGAGCCACCTAGATGCGTGTATGCACGTGTGCTTGTGTCTCGTCTGCGTGCGTGCGTGCGTCTAACCGTCGTGTGTATATCAACAGATCGAAGAACTGGTTTTGTCAAATGCAAGTAGTTTGGATCGTGAAGAGATCAGAGATGGAAGACTTTCATATTTAAGCTTAGAGAAAGGACAATAGGTCTGGAGATCAGAGATGGAAGACTTTCATATTTAAGCATAGAAAAAGGACAATAGGTCTGGCACTGTGGTTTGAAACACCGGGAAGGTGTTAGATGTATTTGATTACAAGAGAACTCATGGTCAAACCATTGATTGTGAAACCGTTTTGAATGGTGTAAATTAAGTGTCGAATGGGTTAAGTACCGCTTAGTTCTCATTGTAAAACCAATGAAAACAGACGAAGGCGCATAATTTTATTACCTAAAACAGCAGTTACACCGTGGTGCGAAGTTTTGCTGAAGTTTTAAAGTGTTCAGTTTTATTCCGTTCACAATTTGGTGGGAAATAAATGCGATTCTTTCGTCGTGCAGGCAATTTTTTTTACTATGTCCAAAGCACTTAGACAGCGTTGCTATTGTATAGGCTAATACTAGCACTAGGCTAGTGATGCCGGCGGTCTACACAATGTTCCCACTCGCCGAATCAGCTGTTAATAACCGGTGCCATACATACTGTTGAAAGGTCAAAGGGACTTGACTTGGTTTCCTCTTGGTTTAGTATGTAGAACTTGATGTAGTGAACTCCATGTTATCCAAGAGCAAAACTTTAACTTTCTACACCTGTGCACAGTGGTCTAGTTTTGTTTTGCTAATTCTCAATTAAAAAAGAGTTTAGGATCTCGATCAGCTGTGAATAACCCAATGCCATCCACACTGCTGAAATGTCAAAGAGGTTAAGCGTGTTTCATTGCCGTTTTGGCTTACCCTTCTTCTAATTTCTCATCAAAGCTTTAAACATGTAGTTTTGATGAGGGTTCTTCTATTTCTAAATTATATTACGATCAAACGTAAAACGATCTTATCAACTGCCAACTATTTTGCGATGCCATCTAATGCTGAAAAGATCAAAGAGATTTGACTTATTTCCTCTTGGTTTTGTATACAAACGGTTGCTTGAGTTACTTTTAATTTTCCAACTCGAAAGCTCCTAGAACTGTAGTGAAGGCTGTGCCCCTTTTGTATCATTTGTGGTAGGTAGTACGATGTTGTGAATGTGACCTGCGGAGTGGTGCATCGACTGCTCATTCTGCTACCCTAAAGATTAAAAATCCCACGCTGCAGTGTTCATGAAGAAGTCAGTATTGTTTGAGTATAATTGGTCGTAGCAGAGTGATGTGAAAGGAAGCAAACTGTTCTTTTCGTCTACATCCAATCATCTGTTGATGTGTGGAGCTGCAGACTATCACTATCAGTTACTGTGGATTACAGAAGTTCGTGTAACTAGTTATTTCACCTAAGCTGTGCTTTGTATTGAAGTACGACAGGATGATGTGATCATGCCGTCAACTAAGAAATCAGAATATATATACCATCCACTAACAAATTAGAGTAGTTTACAACCTACTATCCACTAAATAAATCAGAATAGTTTACACATTTATTCGACAAGGCTACAAGTCTAATCTCGCATGCTGATGTTGCCTTTATGTTGTATTGTGTTGATATTCTGGGAGGCTCCACGTTAAAGATATATACAATTCCTGCTAGTCTCGAAAAGAATAAAAGAGACACATTTTAATATACTACAGTTTTTAGAAGGAGAGCAAGTGTCAGAACTAAATACAATTTTGATTTACTTAAACTAGTATCTGGTTAGTTAGTTATTCATTGCTTACAGGGTCCAGCGGACTGCAAAGAGCCGAATCAGGACCACACAATCAAGACCACAACTTGGTTGAAAGAGGACTCACTTCTGATCCGTATAAAAGATCTGCTAAAACAACCCTAGTGTTAACACTAAAGGCACTCCAACAGCCGGTCACTTTACAATAAAAGCATCCCACGCAGGAGACCCTGAGACTATACTCTAATTTATCGAACCCTCGTGTACAGAAACAAAATAGAATATAAACATCATTATAAAATTTCAACAAACACATACATATAAAGTGCCTACATTACTAAATAATACCATAGGAAGCTCTAGTGACCATTTGGCAGAAAGCGTTCAGTATTCCCAGTCTGATCCAACAGACCTCATACACAGTTGAGGACTTTTGGAAGAGTTTTCTGAGTTTCTTTTTCTTCTTCTTCTCCTTCGTTCTCCTTTTTTGTTGACATTCTTCTTATTCTCTTTTGTCGATTTTCGTGTTCTTGTTTTCCTTTATTGACGTCGTCGTCGTCATCTCTTGATCCTCTTAACAATCTTCCACCTCCGCCCAGGCCTAATAACTACTTCCTCATCGCTCTTCGTCTTGTTTACAATAATAATAATAATAATAATAATAATAATAATAATAATAATTATTATTATTATTATTATTATTATTATTATTATTATTATTATTATTATTATTATTATTATTATTATTATAAGTCTAGTTAGGTAACAATCTGGCATTTCATTTTCTATTTGTGTTTTTTCGGTGAAAATGACATTAAAACTAACAAAACAAACATTTCAGTTAATCGAAAGAGAAAGTGGTGCCACAAATCCATGTAGTGTTACAAGTACCCAACCACAACGCGTTATTTTTACGATCACACCGAAGAACAAACCAGGGTTTATGCTGAATGTTTCGAGATAAGAGCGCGCGCTCTAGCCACAACCTGACGCGCCACCCACCTGATGATAATAAGTGAAGAAAGGCAACAGTCGTCTGCAGCCTGCTGGCACCAGTGTTAATCGAATGACGAAGTGGTGCCAGAGTGAAGTAAGAGAGATAAGACTGCGTCGTTTAAATGCCTGACACCCGGGCACTACACTTCTGTGCGCTTTAAGAAAATGTTAAAGAACGAAACAAGCACCCCCGAAGTTTTAGAAGTTTTTTTCTTCTGCTGACACTGGTGCTTCTACTAATGACACTTCGTCGTCTTCCTCACTGTTTCTTCTTCTTCTTCTTCTTCTTCTTCTTCTTCTTCTTCTTCTTCTTCTTCTTCTTCTTCTTCTTCTTCGTTTTCATTCCCACTTATCCTTCTATAGCTCCCTCCTTTTTTTGTTGTTATAATTCGTGCACGCACGCATTCTATCGCATGCGTTATGCTCATGTCCTAGACAGGTGAATACCGGCTACACGAATACACCCAGCACTGTGGTCTAATGGTAGTGCTTCGGCTTGAGGATCTGAAGGTCCCGGGTTCGAGCCCTGGCCGGGCCATTGTGTTGTGTCCCTGGGAAAGACACTTTACTCCTGTTTTCCTACTCCTTCGGATGAGAGTATAAACCGAGGTCTAGTCTGTGCCGCATACATTCCATCATAACGGACTATAAAGATCCTGACGCTCATGTCCAAGACGGGTGAGTGCCGGTAACAAGAACACACCCAGCATGCACTTGGTCCTCCTCCCCCATCCCTCGCTGCCCAGGATTGTGCTCAGTTGTCCGGGCGTCAGACCATGCGCCAAAGGCTGCGGATGGGCGTCTCGGACGGTTTGAGTTAGATCCTGTATCGGCCAGCGCCTTGATCCTTAGGCTAAGGCGCCTTATAAATGACGAACATTAAAATACTAGGTCCCTTCTCCCAAACCACGGTCACCCAGGATTGTGCTCAGTCGTCTGGGCCTCAGACTATGCGCCCAGAGGTTGAAAGTGGGCGCCTCGTGCACAGTGCAAGGACGTAGAAGAAGAGGGAGACCAAAAAAGAGGTGGGAGGACAACAATCGAGAATGGACTGGTTTGACACTGAGCGAAACAATCAGGGTTTGCTGAGGACAGGGAAAGATGGAGTATGCTGGTTAAACGATCATCTGTGGTGCCCCTATGACCTCCGAGTTACGGGAAAGGATAGGATAGGCCTCGTGAAAGGTAGGGGGTGCTGGGGATTGGCTGACGCTAGATCCTATATCGGTGAGGGCCTTCAGCAAGTTTTAAACTGGAAAAGCGCTATGTAAAAACAATTAACTACTACTAACAATAAAAATAATAATAATGAGCGCGAGACATTCGGACGAGAGATATTCCTATAAACGTGTTAAACTAATTTAGGCATGCAGGGCCACTACATGGGAGAGAGAGAGGTGGGGGGGGGGGGCATATGGACAGAACTGCAGTTAAATGAGCCATTACACCTATCAATAAAGTTTTCTTATCGCCATGGTAACTAAACCGAGACAATATTTAAATCAGCTATATAGACAATGCAGACATCCCCTTCAACTTCCCGCCTTCAGTGAACTAGATATGCAATTCTTTGTTGTTGTTGGTAATAATTGTTCTACTTGCAATAATTTGGCAACTGTTAACATTGACATTTAATGTGTCTTGCTCACCCCGTATACCCGTATACTCCTCGTGCTTGACCTCCTAATCCTCCGACTCCTCTATAGAATTATTATTATTATGATTTTAAATTATTATTTATTATTGAGGATTTTTATAGCGCACTTACCTCGCTGTACTTGACCAGACTCTAGGGGCTGGCCGATACAGGATCTAACTCAAACCGCCCAAGACGCCCACCCGCAGCCTTTGGGCGCATGGTCTGACGTCCGGACAACTGAGCACTATCCTGGCCAGCCAGGGATGGGGGAGAAGGACCAAGTGCATGCTGGGTGTGTTCTTGTTACCGGCACTCACCCATCTAGGAAATGAGCGTCAGGATCTTTAAAGTCCGTTATGATGGAATGTATGCGACACACAGACTAGACCTCGGTTTATACTCTCATCCGAAGGAGTAGGAAACGGGAGTAAAGTGTCTTTCCCAGGGACACAACACAATGGCCCGGACAGGGCTCGAAACCGGGACCTTCAGATCCGCAAGCCAAAGCACTACCATTAGACCACCCTGCCTCTCAAATTACACTTAACCAATGTCAAGTACCATTTTCGGTGACAATACAGATTCGACTTTTCCCGTTTTCGCTCTTGGTCAAAGGTACTGGTGTGTTTTTTTCTGGTGATAAAGAAGAGTGTAATAACGGTGCCATTTCGCCTTTGCACAGGTGACAAATCGCCTTTTTTGTATTATTGTGAATTAGTTTATTTTTTATTTTTTATATAGAGTAGTTTACAACATTCATGTACAAATCTGCCTGCACGACTTTTGCGTGTTGTGGTGAATTCCACTCACTACATTACAGTCGGGTCTGACGCGTGAACCAGCAAACGTCTCCATGGAATAAGGGAAACAAGAAGTTTGTATAAAACCACAAGTGAAAAGTTGTCTATCCTAAAGGAAGGGACTGGAGGTTATTGACGACCTCTTGGATAAAATCCATACTAGAGACTATGCGCCGTGGAAAGAGGACATGATAGGACAGATCACACGTGTTTCACACAAAGCCTGTCTTCCTTATTCCACTCGCCAGCAGTCACTTTCTCAACATAAAAGACGAAAGGGCACCTACCATGAAATGTAAGAACGAAAAAGGCGAATCGGAGACAAGGTGAATAGGGATTCCCCTTCCCTCCTCCTCCCCCTCCCTTATTTTAATGAGGGGAACAATTGCATTGGAATAGGTCAGCGACATTTTGTGTTGCTCAATATGAACATTTCGTCTTCCTCTGTCTCCTCTTCTTCCTTCTCCTTCTCGTCAAGATCCTCTTCCTCTTTCTCCTACATAGCACTACACTTTAACTAATGTCAATATGGGAGGCGAGATATAGCAAACGCGCGCGCATTTGCGCTCGCATTTGCTATATTCCGCTCCATACACGTAAAAATTATACCCGGAAAAGAATGTGTCTGTGGAAGAATTTGAGAGGTGCACAAATTAAATATTTCTTGCATTTATTATTAACATCAATCTATAAACTCACGTATGATATTATTATAGGCTACTCAGTGACAAAGCCGCGCCCAACCACTACAAAATGTACGCTAGATCTATTTTTTTCCTTCTTTAATCTTTGGCGTCTGCGCTTTGTTCATTTTTAGTTCCTCTCCGTTGACAGTTTTCTGCAAAACCCTCATAGCAACGGGCGTAGCAACCGCGCGCGCAAATGCGAGCGCACTTGCGAGCGCATTTGCGCGCGTAAATGCGAGCGCATTTGCGCATTTGCGAGCGCAAATGCGAGCGCAAATGCGCGCGCGTTTGCTATATCTCGCCTCCCATATGTCAACTGTACTTTACGTGATGGTAGCAATTGTAGTAATCTTACTTGCACAAGTTTAGCAACTGCTGTACTGACATTTAGTATTTGTTGCTTACCTACCAATATCTGGTCCTGATTTGGCTCGGAAGAGTCCGCTGGACCTAAAGCAATAATCATGTAATGTAATGTTACCTACCAATATCAGCTCTTGGCTCCCGGATGGTAGTACTTGCGCAGTTTGCAATAGGTCCGCAACAGTTATACTGACATTTTATGTTTGTTATTCAGCTGTAGAGAGACGAAACATTTGTTCTTCTTCCTCTTTCAACCTCCCCTCATGCTCCTGTATCTTTCGTCCTCTGTTCATCCAAACTTGTCTACATAATAAACATTGCAGTACAGCAGTAGTAAGCCTTCTGGAAATGTTTACGGCAACAGGTGCAAGACGTGTCACAATGTTGTCGTTGGCGTCGTCGTCGTCGTTGTTGTTGTTGCTGTTGTTGTTGTTGTTGTTGTTGTTGTTGTTGTTCTTCTTCTTCTTCTTCTTCTTCTTCTTCTTCTTCTTCTTCTTCTTCTTCTTCTTCTTCTTCTTTTTCTTCTTCTTCTTCTTCTTCTTCTTCTTCTTCTTCTTCTTCTTCTTCTTCTGTGGAGTTCATTTTTCTCGATAGTGACAGTTGCAGTAACAAAGAATTTGCATGCTGGATAGTAGCGGCCACCGCGTTGAGAAGCTCTCTGAGCTTGTAAGTGCGTTATTTCCCTTTCTTGATAGTAACCATTGTTGTACATTAAGTCTAGTTGCACTATTTTCGGCAGCTGCTTCACTGAGGTTTTGTGTGTTTGGCTCAGCTGTAAAGCTCCCACAGAACCGATGGTTGGCAAAAGAAAGACTGTTGTTGTCTTTTTAGTTGAAATCTAGGGAACTCGCTATTGTCAATGTGCTGATTTACGTTGAAAGCGACCTATAGTGTCACGGGGAATTCTTTCATTTGCCTGCTGTACTTCGCACGTGAAGGAGGAGGGGTGGGGGGATGGGGGGAGTGGAAGGGTTGTTGGCGTCATGACGTCATTCTCCGCCCTTTGTTCCACTGGCGCTTGACAGTATTGATACGCGTTTGCGAACTTTAGGAACTGATTTAGTTTTGTCAAGCGCCTGTAGTTCCCTTCTTGTTTATTGCTTTAACATTTTTTGTAGGCTTAAATTATATTGAAATTATATAAAATTTTCGTCGAATTGTACTCCCGTTTTTAAATGTACTAGTAAACAGTAATATTGCTACTGTCTAGATAGTTCTTTACGAATGGGGAATTTACTGCTAAAATGTACAATTTGTTTCACCACCACTGCACCAACCCTATTATCCTGTACAGAGAGAGAGAGAGAGGGGTGGGGGGTGGGGGGTGGGGAGGAGGTGTGGTGTTCCTAGCCACTCACTGGCATACTGTCACCTCATATTAAATAAAGTGTGGATTCAATAATGTTTCTCTACAGACCCCATTCTGTTATGTCTATGACTTTGATACATCAAGTTTAGTTTCGATTGGATACAAATGCGAAGAGACGCCAACCAACAGACCACGCACCTCAGTTTCAAACGATTTCGTAAATAACGATATGTTTCTGTCGACGTGTGAAATTGGCAGCGCGGCACTCACTCTCCCCCTTCCCTTTTCTTCCCCCTTCACCCTCCGCTCCCCCTCCCCCCCCCAATACGCCCTTCCCCCTTTCCCCTCCGTGAGTGAAATTACTTGATTTTAGCAGCATGTGATGATTCTGTTATCGTTGCAAATGTCAAACTAATTCAGCAAAGCTTGCAGTTTGGGCTTTCAAATGCCACATGAGGTTTACATGGCGCTGACTGAAAAAAAGGTCGTACTACCTAAAAATAGCAAGGTTCAAGACACAAGATGATTAATTTATTGTCGGTATTTTTTTACGCTATGAAGTTAGACATGGAAATTTTTTAAAAAAAAGAATTAAATGAATTGTTCTTGATTTACATAGCACACTTGGCAGCTTAAAGGGTTACTCAGGGTGTGACCAAGAAATCAGGATCGACTCTAGCCATGTAAGACGCCTACTTACAGCATTAAGTTTACTGTCATGCGCCCCAGACAGCTCAGCAAAGAACCTGAACTACCTATAATGTATTAAAATAAAAAAAAAAATATGCGCCTCGTGGCGCAGTGGATAAGTCGCCGGGTTCCTATGCCGAAGGCCGCGGGTTCGATTCCCGCAAGGGCGAACGTATGTGACTTAGGTACGAAACTATTGAGGTCACCGAGGGTTTTCTCCGGTTTCCTCCCTCCCTCCCTTCAATAATGGTACAGGATGCAGTCAATATAAAAATTTCAAAAATAAAAATTAGATTTTCTTCCGTATTCTAATAGCGATCTCCCAGCCTTTACACCACCTGTTTGAGTGATGTATGTGTGTTTGGTGTGTGTGAGGATAAATGAGACATGTGAGCGTGTATGTTGGTATAGATCGCCGCGCTTTGAGCCTTGGGGAAAAGCGCGTTCATAGCATCCTGTATTATTATGATTATTATTATAATGAATTCTTTTAGGCAAAAAAATAAATGTTGGAGATGTTCCGCAAAAATCAGCAAAGTTTAGCTTTGCAATTGTGTACAAATGCCACATTAGGTATGACACAGTCAAAATAAGAGAGAAAATAAATATATGTCCCCTAAAGCTAGAGAACTTAACTGGATATTAATCAATCTTTTCGTAGAGATGAAGGAACGACAGGTGGGGGGGGGGGGGGGGGAGAATGAGGGGACATGGATGGAATGGTGCACGTACGCATGCGCGTGTGAATGTCTGTCTGCTCCGCGTGTCTTCTCCCCAGTCGAAGATGGCGTTCATACTTTTGAAATACCGTGTGATGGATCCAAATAATTTGGAACTTGAACTTTTTAGATGTCAATACAATTCGAAAGAGCAAATAAAAAAGCTCAACAGCGAATTTTTTAAATGTTAAATATGTGACAGAGCACGCAAATGAGTAACAGTGAACTTTTAAATGCATGAAGCCATGGTTCAAGAGATTAGTGTCAAGTTGTCAACGTTAATATTTAAACCAATTAAAAAGACAACGATGTTTAAATCAAAAGCAAGTTGGAGGACAGTTAACTGCAAAATGCGATTAAATAACCAGTCATCAGGTCTAATTTATTTCGAAGAAAGCGACGCGTATAATACAATTCTACAGTGATATTCAAAGCTGTACAACCAAACAATTTTTTTTTTGGGGGGGGGAGGAAGTGAGGAGGGGAGGGGAGTCAGGGCAAGACAGAAGCCAGCAAGAAGAATGGAATGTTTCGAAGAAATCAAACTGAAAGAAAACTAAACCAATGGGCTTTTGTAACGAGGTTTTATTTTCAACGAATGATACAATTGAAACTTTCTAAGAGTAAATAAAATAAGATTCACGTTTCAAAGAAAGCAGTATGAAAAGGGACAATGAACTGAAAATGCCTCTGAGGGCACCTGGGCGGTGCACTTTTAAACTGCCAGCCATTGCCACAGATTTGTTTTTCCCCCTCCTGGGCTTGGTATGAAGTGTGTGTAGGTGTGTGTGTGTGTTTGTGTGCCTGTATGTGTGTGAGTGTATGTGTGTGTGTGAGAGAGAGAGAGTGGGTAAGAGAGATTGGAGGATGTAGCTCCTTTTTGTTTTAACATTAACTTGACATTAATTTTATCGGCGCCTTCTCAGCATGCATTTATCAAGCCATAAATGTTTAGATCCCCTCCCCCTCTCCTCTTCCCCCCTCCCTCCCCAACCCAGACGTGTTTCTTCTTCTTCTTCTTCTTCTTCTTCTTCTTCTTCTTCTTCTTCTTCTTCTTCTTCTTCTTCTTCTTCTACTTCTTCTTCTTCTTCTTCGTCTTCGTCTTGATTCTTCTTCTTCTTGAGACTTCTTCTTCTTCTGCTTCTTCTTCTTTTCATTCTTCTTTTTGAGGCTTCATTTTCTTCTTCTTCTTCTTCTTCTTGAGGCTTCTTTTTCTTCGCCTTTTCCCTGAGGCTTCTTCTTCTTCTTCTTCATTTTTTATTCGTGTTGTTTTTTCTTCTTTTTCTTCTTGAGGTTTCTTCTTCTTCTTCTTCTTCTTCTTCTTCTTCTTCTTCTTCTTCTTCTTCTTCTTCTTCTTCTTCTTCTTCTTCTTCGTCTTCGTCTTGATTCTTCTTCTTCTTCGTCTTCGTCTTGATTCTTCTTCTTCTTCTTCTTCTTCTTGAGACTTCTTCTTCTTCTTCTTCTTCTTCTTCTTCTTCTTCTTCTTTTCATTCTTCTTTTTGAGGCTTCATTTTCTTCTTCTTCTTCTTCTTCTTCTTCTTCTTCTTCTTCTTCTTCTTCTTGAGGCTTCTTTTTCTTCTCCTTTTTCCTGAGGCTTCTTCTTCTTCTTCTTCTTCTTCATTTTTTATTCGTGTTGTTTTTTCTTCTTTTTCTTCTTGAGGTTTCTTCTTCTTCTTCTTCTTCTTCTTCTTCTTCTTCTTCTTCTTCTTCTTCTTCTTGCTGTACCCATGACGTTCCCTCCCTTCCTTTTTATATCCTTCTCTTCTTCTTTTCCTCCGGAATTTCCTGCATGTTCTTTTTGGAGAAAAAACAAACAAACGGGGAAGCCATCCACTGATTGCAAGTAGTACCGAGTTAGGCATTATTACAGTGTGCATCTTCAGCGTTCTTCACAATGTTTTGATAAGAACAAATATGAAGATGTTTTTTTCTGACAGAAACAGCACACATTAATCTTTAATATGTGCTCGTAAAATGTGAAGACTTGTCTTGTTGTGTGTGTGTTAATTTCTTGGTAAAACGAATTGGAAGATAGACGTTATCAGGTCTCAGAACCTGCAGAATTATGCTTAATTTATCAAATCCAAAACGTTCTGAACTTTTAATGTGTTTTTCTTCATTTTGTGTGTAAAGAGAACACAAAATGGAAAGACGTTTTCTGGGTACTCAGATGACATAAATGATTTTTTCGCTCCATCCCATCCATCTCTAAGTACTGACGCAAAAGTAAAAATGCTCTATGATTTATCTAATATCTGCAATTCTTCTTTAAAAATGATACAAACGCTGCTTTCTCATTAATTTTTTTGAAGGATAGTGCTTATGGACATCAAGATTTTTAACGTCAAAAATAATAGACTAATATTGTTGTGTATATTATTTTTCACAGTTCCATTATTTTACCAGTCTATCTATCGAAAGTGTAATCTGTCAAAGTAGTTCGAATAGCTTTTATGTGCAAAAAAGTTATTTCAACTCTCAACGTTTTTCTCCTCTCTTCTCTGGCATTATAAAACAAAGACTTCTGTTTTTGTATTAGTTTGGGCTTTTTTCTGCTTGATAGTCCTTTGTTTTGCAAACTGATTTTAATCACGTTCTTTTTTTCCTTTGTTTTCCTTTGTTTCGCGGTTGGCATAAGATGGTGTGTTATCTTACACAGACAAATCTTTGGTGTTTTGGTTTTGGTTCGCTCCCTGGATTCTAGATGCTGACTTTCGATGACTCGTGCCAAAAGGTCGATATGACATGATCCCCTAACATTTTCTCACGCTGCTATTTAAAGTAGCAACTTGAACCCGTTGAAGGTTATTTAGCAAAAATAAATAAATAAATAAATAAATAAATAGGTGAGTCAGTTACGATTAAACTCCATCCCGATGTAATAACCGTGATATTCTTCCTTTCTCCCATACACAGTGCATGTATTTGACTCGGGAGTCCTTACTAGAACTTTCAGGCGCGGTTTCATGAAGCCTGCAATATTTTGCTGGATCGTACGTACAGCCGACAGGGTGATTTTTGTTGTCGTGTGACTCATGTCAATGAACGATATGAAAATAAAGAATAATATATTTGTGCAATGCATATTAATATTACTTTAAAAAAAATGTAATGACGTTTTGAAAAACAAGCGTCATCAATTTATCACGCGCTAACAACAATTGCTTTTGCAACTATTGAGATCTAGTTAGCCTTGGCCTTTACCGACAGGCTTATGACTCATACATACCGTGTATCAGCAAAGACATCAGATCTGTAGCGGCATACGCGGGTATCATAAGATCTAGTCTTACCGTGTATCGCTAGCTAGTGATAAATTGATGACGCTTGTTTTTCAAAACGTCATTACAATTTTTTTTAAAGTAATATTAATATGCATTGCACAAATATATTATTCTTTATTTTCATATCGTTCATTGACATGAGTCACACGACAACAAAAATCACCCTGTCGGCTGTACGTACGATCCAGCAAAATATTGCAGGCTTCATGAAACCGCGCCTGTATTGATGAAAGTGCGCGGTTTCTGGTCCCTTGGTCTTTGTAGACCTGCAATGATGTGTCCCATAAGCAGCTATGTTCATGGTACAACTCAATCAAAATTCAGAATGCAATGAAGCGCTCCATTAGGGGGTAACAGAGAGATTCACTGGTTCAAGGATACAATGAGACAAAAAATACTCAAGGAATTCACTTCGGTCAATTAGTTAGTTAGTAAGTCATTGTTTATAGGGTCCAGCGGACTGCAATTCGGTCAGTGCTGCAGCACACGAACAGAAAAAATCCCGATGTTCATAGTGACAACAAAAACACAATTAGAGAATGACGTTTGTATTGGAAAGGAATGATTAATGCTTTCATCTATTCAGGGTATGAATACATTTATGGATTTCTATTTACAAACTACTATTGTAATTGAGCTTTCTGCAGTTGTTTGTTTTTTTCTCGGTCGGTTAAAAACAATCGCCGCAAAAAAAACATTTAATGCAACCATTTTAGGTGTATTTGTTTTCCCAACCAAATGGACTTTCAATTGCTATATGTCCTATAGTCCCGTAGTCCCCCTCCATCTCCTTCCTCTTCACACTCCCATCACCTAGTGGCAAATGCCATTCACATCACCCCATTCTGCTCTGTCACTCAACCCATCTCGTATTTCACTGAAAATGTTACATGCCGTCATGTTAGCAGTTTACTTTTTGCCCTCTCAACCTCGGGTGACTCGGAGTGTCGGTCAGTACAGCGCCCTTAGCATCTCGTGAGCAGGAAAAAAGCGCTTTATGAAATAAATAAAAAATAAATAGATAAACAAGTGCTGGACCCTAACGGGCGCAGAGTTCCCACACGTGCGCTCGCACACACGCAGGCGCG
Source organism: Oncomelania hupensis (assembly GCA_036898135.1). Classification (NCBI taxonomy): domain Eukaryota; kingdom Metazoa; phylum Mollusca; class Gastropoda; order Littorinimorpha; family Pomatiopsidae; genus Oncomelania; species Oncomelania hupensis. The sequence continues at coordinate 116,036,137 of CM072512.1, forward strand.
CGCACCCACACACACACACACGCACACTTACACACATCCTGTATTTTAGACCATAAAAAAAATGAGGAGGAAGAGGATTATGAAGATATTGTTCCCTTGACTTAAAAGATACTGACGGTCAAGTCCTAGGCGGGCAAAGTGCCAGTTTCATAAATATGATTAAAGCGTCAGACGATGCGTATAAGAATGCAAGCTGACGGCTTAGGATGGCTTGAGTTAGATTTTGTATTGGCCAGTGCCTAAAGCAGCTCTTGCACTGGAAAAGTTCAATATAAAAACAACAACAACAACAACAACAACAACAATAATAATAATAATAATAATAATAATAATAATAATAATAATAATAATAATAATAATAATAATAATAAACGTAAACATTATCCCCGGACTTCAAAAAAGATCCTGACGCTCATGTCCTAGGAGAGTGAGTGCCTAGCGCCTGTTACATAAATACCACAATTGAGGCATTAAACAACATAAGAATGCCAGTTGGTGCCTCCGCCAAAATGATTACGTCACTCGATTTGCACAAGTTTAGTTTCACCCGGTGAAGTCTAAGTACATACCAAACTTGAACCAAATCTCTCCAGTAGTTTTGGAGAAAATAGGATTAAAAAAAACCACCCATCCCCACAACAAATTATGTCGTTACATAGATGACGTCATTCGATATGCATATTTTTTGTCATCTGGTAGAGTTCACCATTTTCTAACGAAATACCAAGTTTCAAAGAAAACCAAAAAGTCACTTTCAGAGAAAAGTGCACAAAATGAAAGACTAAATGAAAATAAAAATATTATGATCTCAGAACGACGACGTCACTCGATTATATTTGATAAAGGCTCAAGGCATCTATACATTCTAACTACATATGAAGTTTAAAGGATACGTTAAAAAAAAAAAAAAAAAGACTTCATCATGATTACTTCTTATAAGTTTGGTTTTATAAGTAAAGTCTAAGTATATACCAAACTTGAACCAAAATCCATCCAATACTTGGGAAAAAGTAGGAATAAAACATAGGGAGGCACGGTGGCCTAATGGTAGAGCTTTGGCTTGCGGATCTGAAGGTCCCGGGTTCGAGCCCAGGCCGGGGCATTGTGTTGTGTCCTTGGGAAAGACACTTTACTCCCGCTTCCTACTCCTTCGGATGAGAGTATAAACCGAGGTCTAGTCTGTGTCGCATACATTCCATCATAACGGACTTTAAAGACGGGTGAGTGCCGGTGACAAGAACATACCCTGCATGCACCTAGGTCCTTCTCCCCCATCCCTGGCTGCCCAGGATTGTGCTCAGTTGTACGGGCGTCAGACCATGCGCTCAAAGGCTGCGGGTGGGCGTCTCGGGCGGCTTGAGTTAGATCCTGTATCGGCCAGTGCCTTGAGCAGCTCTTGAGCTGGTAAAGCGCTATATAAGAATGATTAAATAAATAAATAAATAAACACCAATTTATGTCGTCACCGTGATTACACAAAATGACAACATTTATTTCTTTTAGAAAATGATATTATAATGATTACATCACTCGATTTTCATAAGTTTGGTTTTACCTTGGAGGCACAGGTAAAGTCTTAAGTGCTTACCAAACATGAACCAACTCCCTCCAGAAAGAAGAAATGAAAGACCATCACACAAGCCATTGGACAACACGATGACCTGCTCACAGTGGTGAAAAAACGGAAACTCCGATGGTGTGGCCACGTCACCAGATCATCAGGTCTTGCAAAGACCATCCTGCAAGGCACAGTGCAAAGAGGTAGAAGAAGAGGGAGACCGAAAAAGAGGTGGGAGGACAACATTCGAGAATGGACTGGTTTGACACTGAGCAAAACAATCAGGGTTGCTGAGGACAGGGAAAGATGGAGAATGCTGGTTAAACGATCATCTGTGGTGCCCCTACGACTTCCGAGTTGCGGTATAGGATAGGAATAGGATAGGAAGAAGAAAACAGGATTAGAACAAAACACAACAAATTATGACCTCACCATAATGACGTCACCCGATATGCCTACATTTTTGTCATCTGGTAGAGTTCACTATTTCTAACTAATTACTAAGTTTCAAAGAAATCTTTCTATTAGTTTTAGAGATGAGCGCGCAAATGTCACCTCCGGACGCACGTACGGACGCCGGACAGTGGGCGGACGGACAAAGCCAAAAACGATAGCTCCCGAGCTGAGTTTAAAGCTCGGGAGCTATTCTGCAGATGAACTGTACAGTTGGGCAAGTACCCTTTAAGACTCCACGTGACAGTGAGCATCATGCTACTTGCCTGGCGCTTGAGATCCGCTCGAGTTGGATCGCCTTTTCGGTCAGCGCCTTGAGAATCTCTTTGATCTGGTTAACTTGCTTCATTGCATTTCGTGACAACTTGGTTGATCGCAAAAGGTAGTTCATTGATAATTATGTGAAGTGGAGAAATGCAAGGTGTTTTAGGTTAGTATAATTGTTACGTTTTGGATAGATGTCAGTGCTAATGTTATTTGTGGGGGTGCGTGTGTACGAGTGTGTGTGTACGTGTGGGTGCGTACACATAAGCCTTGAAATGGGTGACTGACCTTGCTTTTTATGCAGAAAATGGGTGAGTGTATCAGTCACCCAGAGTTTTCCAGCCACCCACTTTTTTCTAAGTGCGCGGGAGTGCTCTTTTAGTGCATGGGAGTGCAGTTGTAGTGCATGAGAGTGTTTGTGTATGTGTGTGTGTGTTTGTGTATGTGATGTTAAAGCACTTTCCCAAACGTACACAAACTTTTATCCACCCGCTTTTACCAACTAAAATCTAACATTGCTTTTCAAGTGATGAAATACACGTCTTGCGCTAATGTTAATTAAGTGTGAGTGTGTTATTTGGTGTTACACTTGCTCAATGTACACTCTCTGATCTGAATAACATTAGCACAGACATTATTATTATTATTATTATTATTATTATTATTATTATTATTATTATTATTATTATTATTATTATTGTTGTTGTTATTGGTATTCTTATTATTGTTGCTGTTGTCGATGTTGTTGTTGTTGTTGTTGTTCTTCTTCTTCTTAATAATAATAATAATAATAATAATAATAATAATAATAATAATAATAATAATAATAATAATAACAGCAACATCAATAATAATAATAATAATAATAATAATAATAATAATAATAATAATAATAATAATAATAATAATAATGTTTGTGTTGTTTTTGATGATGATTTATTTCCGTATTTATATTGCCATGGCCTCACACAATGTGGAACGACTATTTATACAGTGTCTTATTTTAATACTTTATATCTCTTTTTTATATAGCACATTTCCAGCTCAAGAGCTGCTCAAGGTGACCGATTGGGGTCAGAATGGGAGAGGATGAGGACATGATTGTGTCTGTAGGCCCTAGTCACTGTGCATGTTATGTGTGTGTGTGTGTGTGTGTAGGAGAAAGTCTGTACCCTTTGCATAAGACTTTCGCTATCAGTTTTTTAGTTTGGAAAAGTTGGCATGCGTCTGGATTAATCAGAAACGCTATAGCCGTAGAGGCTGTTTAGCTTGGCAGTGCACCAGGGTATCAATCTAAATTTGTCTGTTTTGCTTTTGCCAGCGGCGTGTTTGGAGTAAGGCTTGATCTGTTTAGAATGAAAGTTCATTATAGTGACTTCCGTAGTCTAGTAGCTAGCCTCTCGGAAGAACCTTGCATGCTGCATTTTTTGTATACTGTGCAAGTGGGCGGCTTTGCATTTGGTAGTATTTTCCCCGTATTATTTTGTTCTTGTGTATAAATGCCGTTTTGCTTGACGTTAAAACGAAGCCTTTTCTTTCTTCTTTCTTTCCTTTTAACATTTTATTGTGTCTTTCTATGGGGAAATTCTGGGCCGCCTCCCTTAGGGAAGCGCAGTGGCGCGCCCAAATCCAAACTACCTATTATTAGTTGTGCTTTTGAAATTTTGTTGGGAGAGAGCAAACCGGAGTATCCGGGAAAAAATCCCCGAGACGTTGCCGGAGTCGAAAGTAAATAATATTCGGAGAAAGACGCTGGATTGACCCGACACCTATCTGGCACCTTTGGTTTCTAGCCTGTGGACAAGGCAAGTTAGTCTTGCCTTAGACCAATCGGCCACAGTGCTTTTGTTTTGTTTTGTCGCTGCAGATACCTTTGAACGAGGGAAGAAATGGACAGAAGAAAGGGAAGGGAGAGGTTTGGAAGAATGAGTTGGGACGTGGGTGGGAATGAGAGGGAGATATGCAGTAAGGACTGCGGATAACAGTACAATCATTTCTTTATGGGCTTTTCCTAGTTCTTTTTTTATTTTATTTTGCTTTGCGGGAATGTTTTGTTTATATAGGACGCTTTCTTTGTAGAACAATGAATATTTACTCCGAAACAGCATTTCAAGGGAGGTTACGTATACACGTAGGAACATGCCGATAATAAAATCATTGCATGTTTTGTCTCGGGCACTTTCCTCTGGGCTGTTTAGAAGTATAACTGTCCTGCAGACTACAGAAGAACAAACTAAATCTGATAATCATAACGAAATAAACGGGGTGTTGAAGTTGGAAGCACGATTCGGCGTCTTCCGATGAGTACTAACACCGCTCACTCACAGCTGCTGACGTATATGACGCACGTATGACACACAGTGACGTTGTTGTTGTTGTTGTTGTTGTTGTTGTTGTTGTTGTTGTTGTTGTTGTTGTTTTTTTTCTTCTTCTTCGTCTTCTTCTTCTTTTTCTTTTGTTGTTGTTATGGTTTGTTTTGTTTTTTCTTGGGGGTTGGGTGGGTGGGCGGATTAGCCAATAAAAAGAGCCACAATCTGACATTATAGAAATAAAACAAAACAACTTGCATATTCAAAAAGGTAAATCCCTTTATTGTCAATATAATATAACGCTAACAATAACAACAACAATACACAAAACCACAATAAACATGCGCCTTATTTTTTTTTAAATTTTGGGACGTTTTGTCCTTGATATTTCAAAAGAGGCCTAATAATCTGTTCGAAATGTTTGTGAATAAAATCTGAATTTTGCCTTTCTTTTCATTTCAGCGAATAAAACTTCCAATTTTATTATAGGCGGTATCCAAAAATACATGCAGTAATTTTCACCGTAGTGAAATACGTTCCTGTTTGTTTTCCTTTTTGTGAAGATCAATAATAACTGAAAGTGATATAATAAGATAAAGGTGGTCGGTGTCACAGTATGCCCCCAACCTTAATGATTGCCCCCTATAGCAGGAATCTAGAAATAACTTCTTTTACTTTTACTTTTTTTTTTTTTTTGGGGGGGGGGGAGGGAAGGGGAGGGGGATATGTTTCGCTGTAAAATGCTGCAGGCCGTTTTAATGGGTTTGTTTTTTTTTAGAGTTGGAAGCTAACAAGAAAAAAAAAGATGTCTATGCGATTTGGTGCAGATAAACAATGAACAAATTGGATTTATTTGGAGGCTGGCTGTAAAGTCTGGACCAGAAATTAAAGTGCTCCCAACTGCTCCCGACATGCGGCTTGATAAGAAACGGATACAACAGAGAAGAAAGAACGAAATAAAGAAAGAAAAGAAAAAATAATGCGCTTAGGGGTTAGCAGCGAAGAAGAAAGGAAAAACGAAAAGAGGAGTAAGCTTAAAAGAAAGTGAAAGACGAAATAATAAAGAGGATCTCGCCTTTAAGTTGGAAGCAAATTTAACCGTAGTCACGTTTGTGGTACCTGTCAGTTAAAGTATTTTTTAGGGTCATGACGGCCGACAACCGTCTCTATAATGTCGGTAGCGAGACCCCGAATGTAAGCACCTGTGGTCAAACGCTAAGTTCGCCCGTTGAGGTGCCGGGGGTTTCAGTATAAATGGTATCCCCACTTTCTGGAAATTTAGTGCTCCCCTGTCGCTGTCTTTCTCATTTGTTCTTTCTCATTCCTGCTCTGTTCTATCAATCTGCTATACTATCTTCTTCTTCGCTAGACCAGTCACCTACCATTTTTCTTGAAAACTCTTCCGGGACAAGACTCCTTATTTGTGTTTGAGGTCTGTTGGATCAGCTTGGGAATATTGGACGCTTTCTTCCAGGTGGTCACTAGGGCTTCCTATGATGTTATTATTTAGCAATGTAGGCATTTTATATGCATGTGTTTTGTTGATAATTTATAATGATGTTTGTATTCTATTTTGTTTTTGTAAACGGGGGTTCGATAAATTAGAGTCCCCTGCGTGGGATGTCTTGATTGTAAAGTGACTGGCTGGTGGAGAGTATTCAGTTTTACCACTAGGGTTGTTTCAGCAGATCTTTTATGCGGATCAGGGGTTGTCCGGTCCTGATTTGGCTCGGAAGAGTCAGCTGGACCTAAAACAATAATCATGTAATGTACTGTAAACGCTAAATCGGATCATGGAAGTCAAACGGAAAAACGGGCTTTCCCGTTTGTGACGTAGATAAGAAAACAAAGATAGGTCGAATATATGTATTTGTCTGTGGGTGTGCAATTTCATCCAGACACAAGATAGGGTAGTAGCACGCACCAATAGCTATTGCAGAAGGCAGAGGAATGATCTCTAACAAGACCACGAGTGATTTTCAGGATTTGTGAGGTAAGAGTGCACATTCCGGGTTTTTCCGTTGCGTGTTTTCAATCGCCATTTGGCAATCTCAGAGAACGTGAACCTTGCTTGGGGTATCTATCCTCTGGCCAGAGTGCGATTGTAAAGAAAGTGGGTACGCGTTTAGACTGTAGCTTGGATATGCACTTGAACCCACACAAGTTGTGTCTGACGGGTTAGAACTCCTTTAGGACGCCAAGAAAAGGTAGGAGGGGCTGTTACACTCGTTGTTGGTTTCTATCAGTAGTTTATTCAGCCCCAATGCTTGAATCCTCCTGATAAGTGTAACTCGGATTCGTATATCCACGCAACCTGTTCACTCAGCAACAAGGCAGGAGTCGTCGTATAAAGTTTTCCAACTTAATTCAGCGTACATCAACAACTGCATACAATCGCTCAATCGCTTTTCACTTTCTCTCTTCTCAAATCAAACAGTGCGGTACATATATAGTCTCTCTATACTCGAGAGAACGTTCGAATGTTCGAGCGTGGCGCGATTATAGCCAATCAGAATGAATTTCGTCATCACTGTTGTACGACATATAACCTTATTTAGGTTGGAAGCGTCTCGTAGTTACCACTAGATCTATCCACACGCTTCGATCGATAGTAAACAAGCAACCCTAGAAAATTCTCCAACAATATCGACCAACGAAAATCATCAAACATTATACCAAGCTTCTTCTAACAACAATGCAAAATCAAATCAGAGTTAAATACACTGTGTTAATGAATGCTTTGCAAAACAAAACGATCAGATTTATCGTGCGCCTCTTACACGTACTATCGTGCGCGTCGCAAACGTAAGAAAGGCAATGGGAGGTGAGGCTGAAGAATGTTTAGAAAGAGGATTAAGACAACAACAACAACAACAATAAATTAAAGTTATCAACAACAACAACGACAGCAACAAACTAAAGTAATTATTTTTATATAGCGCACATTTCAATTCGAAAAGCTGCTCATTGCTTTGTCAGAAATCGGGATCTATCTGAATCCACCCAAGACTTCAACATTCATCTGTCAAACTCATTGTTGAACGAGCTTGTCCAGCTGAGACGCCTTGTAAATGTGTACACGTTTTTTTATTATTTTTATTTTTATTTTGTTTTTAGCATTATACCTGCCCTGCACTCATTCTTTAGAGAGACGCTAAGGTGACACGGAAAAAAATGGAACACTGTATAAAGAGTCATTCCAGAAAATAAGCTTATGTGATAAAAATTATCCAGTGCAGTCGCCCTTTAGAATCGAACCCAGTTTATATACCCTGCATGCTAGGCGGATATTTCTACTTCTTGAATCAGTGGTATTACGCTTCGTTGTAATAAACGGTGTCTGCAAGAACTTTTTAATTGAAGTCTTGAAAGGTGTTTTTATGAGGTGTGGGTGTGTGTGTGTGTGTGTGTGTGAGAGAGAGAGAGAGAGAGAGAGAGAGAGAGAGAGTGTGTGTGTTTGATTGTGACCAACATCGAAGCAATTTCCATAATTATGCAATGTATGTTGTCATTGGGCTGAATAAATTTTGTATTCTTTATTCTATGACCTAGACAAAACACGGTATAAAAACAAGAAGGAAAAGAGGGCACTACATTAAAAAGAAATAGAGAACAATATCGTAAATACGTTGTGTTGTGTTTTTTTAAAGGATGCGCTTGTCGTCTGCCATTTTAACTTCTTGGCGTTAATCCAAAAGCAGCCAGAGAGAGAGAGAGAGAGAGAGAGAGAGAGAGAGAGAGAGAGAGAGAGAGAGAGAGAGAGAGAGAGAGAGAGAGAGAGAGAGAGAGAGAGAGAGAGAGAGAGAGAGAGAGAGAGAGAGAGAGAGGAGAGACTTCAGACTTCTGAGAGAGAGAGAGAGCGAGCGTCTGTCTAAGCTAAGCCCTTTAATTAAGGAGAGGGCTAAACTTTTCTGTCCCTCCTATTCAAGATATATTTCAAAAGACGGCATGCAGTTTTTTATGCAGCTGTAAGCTGGCTCCCTACCAGGAGAGTAAGTGAGTGTAAATGAATCGTTTCATAGCTCATCGTCGTCTAGTGAGGAGGACTGAGAAACTACCAGCTTTCTGGAGGTTTTACCTTCTACTTCCTAATCTAAGGACTAGGTTGTTGTTGTTGTTGTTCTTCTTCTTCCTCTGCTACTACTACTACTACTACTACTACTACTACTACTACTACTACTACTACTACTACTACTACTACTACTACTACTACTACTACTACTACTACTACTACTACTACTACTTCGTCTTGTTATTTCGATGAAGAAGACGTTAATAAAACAACCAACCTTCTTCTTCTTCTTCTTCTTTTTCTTCTTCTTCTTCTTCTTCTCCTCCTTCTTTTTCTCCTTCTCTTCCTCCATCATCGTCATCATCATCGGCATCATCATCATCTCCACCACCACCACCACCGTCATCCCATCGTCTTCATCGTCGCCGCTGCCTTCTTCTCCTTGGGGTTCTCCGCCTTTTCTTCCTCTTTCTCATTATCGTCCGCCTTCTCCTCCCGCTGTTTTTCTGTCCCTGTCTGTCTGTCTCTCTGTCTGTCTCTCTTCATTGTCTTTTCTCTGTCTGTCTATCTTTCGCTCGCTTGCTCTTTTTTCCTTTTTTCCCCTCTCTACTTCTTCCTTTCGTCTAAATACTTGTACTATTTGTCGGCAAACCTTGCATTCTCGATTATGTACACCGATATAGACTTGAATTGTCAGACTGTTATTTTCTCTCGCAAACTATATCTTGAGGGAAGAATAGTCTTCGGAAAATATAACTTGCTGTGTAAACACGGCAATGTTAGCTCTGATGTATTTGGAGAAAATACTGTCCCTGTGGGAAATATGCTTACTGATGTAAAGATGTCATCATTTTGTAAAGGGTGATGATGGCCTGTTTGTATTGTTTCGGCAGCTTAAGCTTCACAGTCAGTTAACAATGTACAAATATTTTGGGCAGCAGTGTAGCAATATTTTGGGCCTCTGTGTAGCAATATTTTGACTGCAAAAGATACTTTAGTGCTTGACTAAAATAATACAAGCATGACTGAATCTAAAAGCCACGTTAATTAAATGTTTGATCCTAATTTGTCCATAATTAAACTACGAACTCGTTTGTGTCGTTTGCCATGTGCATGTTTAAATATATTTTCTAGTTTGATGGACTCGCACAATTACATCTTATAGTCTGGGACTGTAAGATACTTCACCCTAAAAGCACATACAGGGGAAATAATAATCCTATCCTATCCTATCCTGTCCCGTAACCCGAAGGTCGTAGGGGCACCACAGATGATCGTTTAACCAGCATACTCCATCTTTATCTGTCAGCAGCCCTGATGGCTTCGCTCAGTGTCAAACCAGTCCATTCTCGAATGTTGTCCTCCCACATCTTTTTCGGTCTCCCTCTTTTCTACCTCCTTGCACTGTGCCTTGCAGAATAGTTTTTGCAAGGCCTGATGATCTGGTGACATGGCCATACCATCGGAGTTTCCGTTTCTTCACCACTGTTAGCAGGTCATCGTATTGTCCAATGGCTTGTGTGATGGTCTGTCGGACTTCATCGTTGGTGATGTGTTGGGTATAGGAAATGCCCAGAAGTCTTCTGTAGCACCTCATCTCCATGCTTTGTATTCTTCGTTGGAGATCTGCTGTGAGGGTCCATGCTTCGCAAGCATATAGGAAGATGGAGATGACAAGGGAGCGCAGCAGTCTTACTTTGGAATGTAGACTGATGGTCCTGTCTTTCGAAATGGGCTTCAACCTTGTCAGGGCAGCAGTTGTTTGTGCGATCCTGGAGAGGACTTCCTGTCGGGACCCATTGTCTGATACAATAGCTCCTAAATATTTGAAGCTATGCACTGTGTTGAGGGATTGGCCTTGAACTTTGATGTCCGTATTGATGCCATTGGTGTTGTTGGTCATCATTTTGGTCTTCTCTGCACTTATTTCCATTCCATAGGCTCTGGAGGTGGTGTCAAGCCTCTGTACCAGCTGTTCAAGTTCTTGTTCCTCTCCAGCCAATCCATCAATGTCATCTGCAAAACGAAGATTTTGCAGATGACATTGATGGATGAAATAATAATATTTACATTTAAAAACGTGAAATATACGTGCTTATGCCATTTTCAAGACACTTACTTAGCTGGAAATTATGGTTCCCCTGTTTTATGTCTTCAGGAAATAACTTGCGCTAATTAGTTGATGCAGCTGATCGTTGAAAGCTTTCTCCACAGATACACTCAGCGAACACTAGGTCCCTTCTCCCCATCTCCTGTCGCTCAGGGCTAATCGTCAGACGAGGCGCCTAAGGCGACAAGTGGACGCCCCGGGCGGCTTGAGTTAGATTCTGTTGTATCGGCCAGCGCCTTGAGCCGCTCTCGAGGTGGAGAAGCGCTAATGTATTAAGAACGATTACGGACAATCAAAATGAATAAAATGTGAGCTGTTATGAGCAGAGATTTTGCGGAAGAAGAAATGTGGAGCTAAGAGACGGAAGGCAAGCTTGAGATACGTCACCACAGTGACTGGCAGCCTGGTCTGCAATATCGGCACAGACATTGATATTGCCTTATTACACAGTCCATTTAAATCGGCACGCGATGTTATCTCTTTCGGGAGCCTCCCTCACAGAGAGTCCCGAGTTGCACGTGGATAGATGGACACCCTTTCCCCCCCCCCCATCTTCCTCCCACGCCTAGCTCACCCACGCCACATTCCTTGTTCCTCTCTCTCCCTCTTCCCTCCCTCCCCCACCGCTCCCCATCACTTAAGATCTTGAAAGTGGACGCAGAGCGTCTCCCCCCACTCCCACATACCCCCCCCCACTCTCTCCTATCCTCTCCGCGTTCCAACTCCTTTTTGAGATCCTTAAAAAGTGCACGTAGACCGTGTGCTTTGTTTAAACCAGATTTCTAACTTTAGAACAAACTCAGAGATATATGGAGAAGAGGACGAAAAAAAGGGTATCTACCTAGAGTTTTCTTCTTAGATTCCCACCCACCCCCCTTCCCGCGTCCTTCCCCATCCCCTGATCTTCATCCAGCTTTGATCAAAGTGAAGAAAGATTGAGATAGGGATGTTACAAAGGCGTATCGCTGTGGATTTCTCTTCCCTACACAAAGTAAACCCCACTACAATGCGCTCAGCACTATGAGATTAAAAAAAAAAATTTTAAGATCGTAAGTGCAAACAGTGTGAGATTCGCATCGGGCGTCTTGGATTGGACCATTCTTCTCAGAACCTTGAGCAACTCTTTGAGTTTGAAAGACTTTATATAAGAGCAATGCATAGAGAGAGGACTCGAGAACACTAAGAAGAGTCGAGAAAGAAGCTAAATAAAGAAAACCACTGGGGAGGAGAGAGGGAGAGAGAGAGAGGGTGTGGGTGGGTGGGGGTGTAAAAGGGGACGGGGAGTGCAGAGTAGTGCAAAAGGGGTTGATTTGGAGAGAGAGAATACAGTTGGTTTTTTGTGAGTGTGTGCGAGTGAACGTGCTAGCGTGCCCACGTATACTAACTCAAACAACAAACAACTTTAATAGGTATTCTGCTTTCCCCGTTTCCCATAACAACGACAGTAACCTAAACGTTTTTTGCAGTTTCCCGTATGTACCCATTGCTACTGTTTTCAGAGCCACCTCTGTGTTTTTCTCATAAAGCAACCTAGGCTACTATAGTGTAACTCGTTGATAATAGCTTCGTGATACTATTAAGTATACTGTTGGCTAAACCACTGTATTGTACATTGTTCTGTCTTATGGAGTTTTGGCCATAGACGCTATACTTTATATTACCATTGGCAAGCATTGCACTTTTCTCAAACCGGCAGCTGTTTTTCTCATAAATCTACGTAAGTTTAAGCTCGCTGCGAAAAGGTTTATTGCTACTATCATCATCATTGCCTTTTTCAGCCTATCAAAATAGCAGTGGAGGCTGCAGCTTGAGGAGGACGTGCCAAGTTTGCTACTGAACCATTCAGTCCGTGGAGAAAGTTTTGATGCCGCTCATCTTCCAGAGTTACGATGATCTAAGCAACCTGTGTGAATGGCGGCGTATATTAACCGTTAATATCGATGTTTTGAGGTTTGATATGTACGCGTGTGGTGTTGGAGGGATAGTTGGTGGTTGTGTGTGTGTTTGTGTGTGTGTATGTGTGCGAGTGTAGACTAGGTTCCTGTCCTCTTCTCTCGTACGTCTCCATTAATTCTGTGTGCCTTATTAGTTCCCGAGCGAAGCTGGGGAACTGTTCTTTTGAGCTTTGTCTGTCAGGTTTGTTCGTCCGTCCGTCCGTCCGGGGATGACAGTTGAGCACTTTTCTCTATAAATACTGGACGGATTTCTGGTTTGTTTCGTCTATCTACTTTTTTGTATCATACCGTTACAGGTGCAGATCTTTTATTTAACGTCTCTTCACTTCTTACAGTGGTTCTAGACGATCACAAACACACACACACACACACACATGCACGCACACACACACACAAGTCTGTATTCATGGCAAATTGGGAGTTTTAAACAAAATGTAATCATCAAAAAACGTCTTTTTTAATAATTTTTTTTAAGCGCAAATGTAAGAATTAGATCCAAAAATGGCTCTTTTTGTCAAAAAGTCTTCTAACCCTAACGCTTACTTTAACCCTTTAACTTCAAATTTGTCCAGAAAACCGCCCATTCCGGATACAGCACTCTCATGTATTTAAAACAGTTCCATGCATTACAAGAGCACTTTCATGTACTGAAAGAGCACTCCCATGTACTTAAAAAAAACGTGAGTCGCGAGCTAAATGCCCCATTTTGTGCATAAAAAGGTAAGTTTATCACCCCACATCTTCATTAATATACGCCCACATACACACACAAACACACACACTTATCTATCTAATCACAAGATTTGTTAATTTTTAATCAGCACTTAAAATAGTACTTGCTATTGTTTCTTTTATTGCTTGACTGTACAATATATTACTAATATCATCAGCGTTTTTTAGCATTACATTCTTTGCAGTGTACAATGGTAACAAAGATGTATACTCAAATAATATATGTTTTATAGAAACTGGTTGTTGATATATACAATTAACATCTTTAACATATTTTGTTAACCACGAATCCAAGCGCATTTTATCTATAACTTTTGGACTATTCTTGGACATGATAAAACATTTTGCTTATTCGCCAATTTTTTAAAAATGTATATGTATCATATCATTACTATATTCACCCTCTACTGCTCTCTGATTTACCTTTGGTTTTCTGTCCTACTTAGATCCAGGTGTGTGCGTCTAACGGGGCATTTAAAGTAGCTGTACCTTATGGACGTGGCTTTGGCTCTTAGCCATTTCTCTTTCTCTGTCTTTTAAAAAAATCATTTTCTCTTCTTTCTTCAGCAACATCATCATCACCATCATCATCATCATCATCATCATCATCATCATCATCATCATCATCATCATCATCATCATCATCATTTTCATATTCTTGTCCTTCTCCTTCTCCTTTTTCTTCCTATCTATTCCTCTTCCTCCTCCTTCTCCTCCTCTTTTTCTTCTTTTACTACTACTACTACTACTACTACTACTACTACTACTACTACTACTACTACTACTACTACTACTTCTTCTTCTTCTTCATTTTCTTTTCTTCTGCTTCTTCTTTGTCCTTGCTCTTAGTTCTCTTAAGCAACTTGGGGCTGGAACAATAAAGAAGTTAATCAGCACATGCACGTACACATGCTTCGCACTGCTACGTGTTCTGCGTATGCCTCTCACGCGGTTGTGGCATCAGAAGTAAACGTTTATCAGTATAGACTCCCACCCCACCCGCCACCTCCATTCCCGGCCACCCCTTCAAGCCTTTTCACATAGATCTATTCCAAAATCTCTCCTCCTTCCATTTCTACTTTCGAATTCGCCATCTAGATCTTCTTTATTGCTGGAACAAGAAAACTTTTATAAGTACATGCATACGTGAATCTCATTTAACCGTCTGTTGACTTTTACTCTCTTGTTGTCTGTGATTTTGTGGCGTGACATATTATACAAAGTTTATTATTGAAGTACTCTTTTAACATTGTCTTCTTTTCTATTGCTTCGAAGATGATTGTTTTTTTGGTTTTCTTTTTAAGCTAAGAGACGCACGATGATGATGAAATATGATCAAAAAGTTCATTATACTGTCGTATTTTCCAATCGTTTCCCTTTCTGGAGTAACCGAAGTAAAATGTGTTCTAGCTAGCATTACTACCTCATTTAACATTGTTTTTAGTCTCATCCCTGTGCAAGTTAGGTAGGGTTCGGGTTGACCATTACAACACCTGGCTTACATCACACATGCTTTGACGTCCACCATCATTATGTGGTGAATATGGAAGTACTGCCTCATTTCGTCTCGAGCGTATTATCTTAAAGAGTGCGGTCAGGGAGGCAGGCAGGCAGTCATACATACACACACACAAGCACACCTTAACTACACACACCCGGGAGCGCTGACGCGCACCTGTCCTCACCTTCGCCACATAATGTAGATGTATACTTTCTCAACCACCCCTCATCCCTCCTCTCTATGCACACACACACACACATACCCACACACACACACCCACACACGCACCCCCCCACACACACACCCACACACACACACACACTTCTCCCCTTGCTCCATATACACACACAAACACACACACACTTCCTATCATTTTGTGAATATTTTGTCATTCCCGAAGTTCCAGCTCCTCATCCGTCCTCAGCCTTAGTGGGTTGATGCTCAAGCCCCTCTTCAGTCATCAACTAGCTTTTCCCTGTATTACCCTGTTGGCCCTTTCACTCCATTACCTGTTACCTGTTCTGGCACCAGCATTGCATCCGTCTTGCTCGTCATGTAAGAGAATAGGGGGATATGATTTCTTGTAATACTCCCATGTATTGACTGTTGTTGTGCATGGGAATGCCGAAAGCCCCCTACAAGTAGGTTTTATATTGATCTGACGGGCGGCGGAAAAGAAGACAGTGTTTTCACTTGCATCATGTAGATCCTCGGAGGGATGTAGGGGCAAATTGACCAAAGTACCAAAGACTGGTTTGTTTTGTGAACGGGTTATTAGGCAGGAATAGGGAACTTACAGCTCAATAATTATAGAAAACGTTGAGGTGTTGAATAATTATGATACACGTAAGCAATAGCGGAGCATGAACGAGAATGTTCGCTTTGCTCCTCTGATCCGCTCGTACACGAGGGTCTGCCTTTGACACCTGTGACTTCAAAACATTGAACAGATTTTCACCCGTTCCACGAAAACGTAGCAAGAATGCACCACATCCATGATTTAATGGTTGCATGGTACTCCCTGTATCGATTGTTGTTTCCTGCTAACTGCTGTATCTGTTGGGTTCATGCCCGCTCCATTCATGCATCTCCTATACCCCCTCCTCCTCATCATCATCTTCCTTCCACTCATTCCAGATATACTTATTGCCTTTTCTCCTCCTCCTTCATCTCATCCTCCTTTTTCTTCTTCCCTCTCTCATCGCTTGGGGTTGTTGCAGCGCTTGCAAAAAGGATCGTTTAGTTGTCATCTTACATGCCTCAAGAACAGGCTTTCTCCTAGGCTCGAACCTGTGCTGTCTCTCTTTACTCTTCTCTCCTCGGCTGCAAATAGCGTAAATAGGTGCAAGTCCCATGCACTTTTGAATGGACTAAAACATCAACCTCCTCGCCTGCTGTTTAGTGGTTGTGATAATGTAGAGCATAATTCATTATATATTTTGAAATAATAGTGGCTGTATGTTTTCTAGAGGTGGAACATGTATCTTGTGCGGAAACATTATATCTTGGAGTGACCGTATTTGAAATCGAAGTGGAGCATACTTTATTTATCTTGGAGTAACAGTGGTTGTGGTAGAAGTAGAAGCACCTATCCTGGAGTAATCGTAGTTGTGGTAGAAGTGGAAAATGCATCTTGGAGCCTGCGATAATTCCTTCTCTTCTTATCGTGGATTCTTCTGACGGTTCATCATTTTCTTCTCTCCCTCCCTGGGGGTCGTTAGATCCTTCCTGTGATCTGCGTGTAGGTCTCACTCCTGTAGGTCCTTTTTTGGCCTCTGCCCTTTTTATCAGTGCATTATCCGTGATGTATCTTCATACTAGAACTGAAGAGCCGGTTTTATCTGCGACTTGTCTGAAAGGTTAACTGATAGAAAGTACACGTTTCTTTTCATGCTTACCGTATTTTTGTGACCGATCTAATGTCTGAAGCGAAACTAGCCAGTTCTACTAGACCTTTTACTGATGCAGTCCACCTTTGCGAACTACTGATGAGGACAGTTCTTGACAAGTATTGTGTTGACCTGCAGTTTCCATCCTCTGTGCTTTTTGCCGTTTAATGCACTGTGACTATTAACAGCCAACTCTGCCACTGTATTTGACTTGCCTGTTTCAAATCTGTTAGAAAAACAACGTGTTGGAAAGACTGCTAAAATTTCCAGTCCCAATTTCCAATTTTCAGTGGTTCAACTTGTTTAGATGAAGCTTCGGTGTGCGGTGCTTTGCTTCCTACTGTTTATGCATATTGACTAATACCTTCGCCATCCCTCTACAACTAAGAAAATAGTGTCAGAAACCTGTGCACTTGCAGCTTCAGTTTTCTGTTATTTCCTCCCTGCCGTTCATGCGTGTATTTATAAGTTCCCTGCAAATAAAGCAAACAAAGAGTAAGACCGACAGTTTATTACGCATCCATGATTACCTCTGCTCCTGAACCACATGTGTGTAATCCCTGTTGTGTGCACTTTCAAATATCTTTTCAGCTCCAATTCTTCAGTGAAAAGGGAAACCTACCTGAACTGTGATTCCCACGAAGAGATAAGCCAAAACTTACCTTTAATGTTATCTTTTAGCTGTTGCAAGCTACCTTGGAATGGAGCCTAAGAGGGATAGATATACTGCGTTATCCCCTCTGTGGTTTTTCCTGCAGCTTCTGTTTACACTAAACTTTTACTGTTAATCTTCCGCAACTTTGGTGTTACTTTTGAAATTGGTGGTTTCTTAGTTTTTTAATTTTAATTTTTTTAATGGGGGTGTGCCTTTGGGGGTTTGTTTTTGGGAGTAGGTGTTTTTTAAGATTTTTTGGTCTTGTAATCTCTGTACGTTTGAGACTTGTTTTGTTTGGTTTATCTCAGTGTCTTGTTAACTGTTTGCAATGTGTAACAGTTTCCTGCTCTGTGTGTGTGTGTGTGTGTGTGTGTGTGTGTGTGCGTGTGTTTGATTTGAAGCAAAACTGTTCAAGATCATTTGTCTCCTGATTCTTCTAAATGTTTGTAAGAAAATTATAATGTTATTTCACAATAAATCTTAAACAGTTAGATATCCATTTTTTAGCCGCTGTGTGGTGTTAAAACTGCTGGGGAAGGAAAAATATCTCTTGAATCAGCTCCCCCCAAAAATGCGAATGCCTTTACCGTAGGTTCACATCTTTTGAGGGTCGTGTGTGGTTCTAAGTACCTTACCAACGTTATCGTGGGCATTTAAGTCGCTTCCACTTTCGTGTAAAAACTTTTTTTTAAAAACACCTAGAAAGCAGTAACTCGTAAAGTAAATCCGCAATCGTTTGAGAGTTTGTGTGGTATTTAGTTACTGCTGTAAGATCTTGCACAGCTCGTGCTGTCAGTTAAAGGAAATCACCGTAAAATGTGACTTACCGTAGGTTTTCAAGATACATTATCGGATGTGACGTATTTTCGACACGCTTAGTTTTCTGGTTGGTGCCAACTACCCTTGGTTCAAATTAAATAGAATGAGGCAGTGTGTGTGTGCGCGCGCTTTGGTGTGTGTGAGGGTGTGTGTGTGTGTGTGTGTGTGTGTGTGTGTGTGTGTGAAATCTGTATTCCTCCCGCTCCCCCCGTCCCCCTTTCCTCTCATCTCTAAATACAAATGCAGTGAAAATGTGTACGACATGTTTGGATTACATAGGTTTCATGCGGAGTGGGAACCGTAAGGTGTGAGGAACTGTTGCCTGTATGAAATGATTAGCGTTTACAATAATTACTTCCCGTGTTCGAGCAGAATGCCTTGATTCTGGTTATTCTCTTTATGGTCTCTAAATCGGGTGATTTCTCACTGTATTTATGTAGCCGAGCGGAGTATTTGCCTCCCATCTCTCGGCCACGACCATGAGAACAATGCTCCACCCGAGCTGTTATTTTCATTTTATCCCTCAAAACAGGGACATAAAAATATTTGCCCTGCAAGGCGGTGAAACGTGGTTGGGGGTACCGGGTTGCCGGCTACTAGTTCCACGCACTCTACTGCAAGGTCGCTGCCACCGACCTGCATAAAATGCCTGCCGACAACGTGGTCCCGCTCGCCACCAAAAGCAGCAGGCGAATGGTCAGCCGGGGAAAACAAATGTCGTGTCGCCTAGTCATGCGTAACATAATGGCATACCCAAAGGATTCTGCAAAGCAGGAGCCACCCAAGGCTAGTCTAACCAAGAAAATCAAGGTAGACAATTTCTCTCCCAAACCTCACCAGTCGCTTCCCTTTCCGCTACATTTATAATGTGCATGAGAGAACCTCAATAAATTGGCAAAATGTGTGTGTGTGTGTGCGTGTATGTGTGTGTTTGTGCGCGCGCGTCCTTGTTTACACAGTATTATCTGGACAAATCAGTGAACATCTACATAACTTGTATTGACATGCCTACTTGTTTTGACGTCAGAACAATGGTCCGTTAGGGTTAGGGCTGGGTTAGGGTTAGGGTTTGGGTTAGGGTTCCAACACTTCAAAGTACTTAAAAATGGGGACAAAATATGACCCATTGTCAGCACAACGTAGGTGGCGTTTCGGGAAAGTCATGAGAATACTGTGTAACCTCGGCTGTGCGCGCGTGTGTGTGTTTAAAAAGCTCTAACATGTCATTGGGGCGTCTGTTTTCGGGTAAAAAGGAAACCGTTTCATGTTTGGTAATGGTTTATTTTCCACACTTTTAGTATACTGTTGATTAGGCCATTCGGTGACTTAAACCAAATAAAATCAGAACATTTATATCTTTTAAGCTGTAACATCTGGGTATCTGAAGGTCGAAAACGGAACCATCTAATTTTAACCGTTATCCTGTCGGAGTGAACAAGTGTGTCTGTGTGATTTTTCCTCTTCTCCATGATTCGGTTATTTTTGTTTAGTTGGAAAACATTTAAGGAACTGTCTGCTTGTTAAAGTTCAAGTAGGAAAAACAGTCAGAAATTAGTAAACACTGACACAACGCACCTATCTGGCCCCAATAAACTGTAACGGAGATTATGGCACTTATACATAAGAATAACATATTGATTTGCGCTATTTCATTTTCACAAAGATGGACAGCTTTAATACTCTCCTTGTCGAAAATCACATTTCTCTGGCAGCTAAATATGCCGCTAGTGCTGCCAATGACAGGAAATATGTGATTTGAACCACTGGGAATTACGCCTATGATCAGTTCGCATAACGTGCCAGGTCGACTGTGTACTGTTCGAAGTCTGATTCATCGCCTCAGCAGTAATAGCAGCAGGATGTTGACTGTTTGTAGCTTAAAGGAAACGGTTTTAGAGTAGTTATTGGGAGTGTTTTAACAAAACGATGGTTACTCGGATTTAAAATGTCTGTTTCCTCTTAGCGTTTGGTTGCTTGTTTGTGTACAAGTGTGTAATGTATCTACTGTTCTCGTAACATTTCATTTCTTTCAGTAGCGAACCACTCTGAGGCATGTATAGTACCTCATGCTGGTTCCATTTGTGCGATAATAGTTGTTTTTATATGAGCATTTTCCCTTTACGGACACATTTTTACTGTTGTTGTTGTTATTATTATTATTAATATTGTTGTTGTTGTTGTTGTTGTTGTTGTTGTTCTTCTTCTTCTTCTTCTTCTTCTTCTTCTTCTTCTTCTTCTTCTTCCCTGTCATTAAATTTCCATTTCTTTCACTTTCACTTCAGATTATTTAAAACGAAGTTTAACGTGAAGTGTATTAAAGAACATAAAACAATATGACCTTCACACGCCAAGGAATCAATACACTGGACATTTCAAATAATTTTGGTAAGTGGACAATGAATTGTATTACATAGTACTACTGCTGTTGTTACGAGTACTTTATTTGCCCCGTTTTGGTTGTATGATGTAGTATAATGATGCGTGAATAAATTATTGAATTGAACTTATTCTGGAATGTCGTTAACGGAAAGGTGAAGAATTATAAAAAGTGGGATAATTCTCTCCGCAGCTTCTCTCCTCCTCTTCCTTCTTTCCCGCCCCAGCCGCCCTACACCGGAAGCCAACTCCCAGACCCAATATCTTCGCTACCACAAAGGGTTTGTTCAAGCTCTTCTTGTGGACGTGATGCTGATCTTTCAATTTAATAATAATTTGTCTGATAACCATGCTGGAAATTACCATGTCGGAAACTGTGGTAATACCATGAAACTCTTGCCGACTGTTTTGAGCGTTTGGAAAATGGAGATTACTGTGAGCTTCCTGCAGTGTATTTGTGTGATTAGGGCAGAGTGCAAGAGAGAGAACGCACCATAATATCTCCACAACATTGCAGGTCGCACCATCTAGCTTGGAAAAAAAGATAACGGTAACAGAAAGTGTGCATTATAATCGGATAATATTATTGGAAAAGACTTGTGCTGCAACATTAAGGAATAAATGACGGTCAAATCAGCCCGCTTCTTTGATTAACGTGACATTCCAACTATCTGACAGCTTGCGACTTGCTGAAGCCATCGCGACTTAAGGAAGTGATTCACTGGTCCTGATTTGGCTCGGAGGAGTCCGCTGGACCTAAAGCAATAAACATGTAATGTAATGTAATGGAAGTGAGATGATTTTGCGGTTTTGTCAGCTGCGTAGTGAGGCCGTTCACGGTATGTTGTTGCACCACAGAGCGCGTGCTTTTCCTAGTTTGATGCGCTTTAAAAAAAAAAAAAAAAAAAAAAAAAAAAAAAGCCCCCTCAATATTGAAAACAGTCTTTGCGCCAGTCGTCTGCATTGTTGCGTGTGTACCTTGTAGTTGTATGAATTTCTGGATGGATTCCATAATCTACCTTACAGTGGCAGTGGCAATGGATTTTTGCCAATATTCGCCATGTTGGTAATGTGTACGTTTACTTCAGAATGCACACAAAGTGCAGGTTGCACGCGTTTGTTAAGTCAGTGATTCCACATGCTGGGCTGCAAAGTTGCACTCTATTTAGACCTATATTATTAGTGTATTACCTCATTGATTGTATCATTTTCAATTTTCGTGGCACCGTATCCCGATGATCCATCTTTGCGCAGCAGAGGTGGTGTGGTTTTAAGGGTGGTACTTTGTATTCGGTGCTCGAGTTTCTCCCGCGATGTATTTCTAACGCCTTGAGCAAGTTATCTAACTTGGTATGAGCAGTATTTAAGAACAGGTATTGTGCTATCCATGGAATGGTAATATTCTAGAGCCCAGCAGAGCATGAGAGAATGGCGAGGGAGGGCGATGGGGATGGAAGGATGGTGATGCAAAAGTTCAATGTTGCGCGAATAGGCACAGCAAGGAATGAGAGGGCATGGAAGGACTTGGAGTATTGCATCACCCACTGTTTGTCTGATGTAGAAGCTTGTTGTATCTCACGCTTTAGTTTTGAGGATTGTGATAGTGAGTTGGTTATTTGTTTTGTACATGTAGGCCAGGCTTCCATGTGCATGCATTCCTGTCTCTGCTCTCAATGACGACGACATCAGCGACGACGACGACGACGATGATGATGATGATGATGATGATGATAATAATAATGACGATGATAATAATGATGACGACGGCGACGACGACGACGATGATGATGATGATGATGATGAAGACCACGATGATGATGCATTTTGTATTACCGCTTCCCATTTACATTTTCTCGCCTGCTTCTCTTTCCGAACAACTTCTGTGACCTTCTAACCTTCTCGGTCATTAAAAAAAAAAGAGAGATAGGTCGTTTTGTTAATCTTTAAAGACCTGTTTTGTCATTGAATGGTTCGTGGATGTTCACGAACGTTTTTTTCCGAGGCTCTCAAATCCCGAACCTAGATTCCTGAACCCTTTGGACGAAGCTTTTTTTTTTTTAGGTTTTCAAACAACCAAACCTTGGTTCCTGGATTTTGTTTGCTTGTTGTGTTTTGTTTTGTTTTTGTTTGTTCAAAAGGTTCAGGAGTCTAAGGTCAATCAGTCGTTCAATTTATTATATGTTCACAACAACGCGATAGGATAGGATATGCGATATTAGACAATACATTATTCTAAACTTTAATTAAACCAACAACAAAGACAGTAAAATTGACAGAAGTGAGTGCAATGGAGTTGTCTTTATGACTTCCACAGTATTATGTACAACGGCACTTGACACAATTTCATGAAGGTCACTTTCTACAAAAAATATGACTTTGTGTAAATAGCTCTAAAGGAAGATAGAGACCTTAGAACCTCGAAAAAAAAAAAGGTTCATGAACCCCTACGAACTTATGTTGGTCATCTCTCTCTCTCTCTCTCTCTCTCTCTCTCTCTCTCTCTCTCTCTCTCTCTCTCTCTCTCTCTCTCTCTCTATATATATATATATATATATATATATATATATATATATATATACCGCTAAACAGTCTTCATAAAAGAGCAATCAAGATACTCTATAAGTCTTATAATATAAATACAGATATTCCAACTACTGAGAAATACAAAGAACTCCGAATACTCCCACTTAAAAAACAATTTGTATTTAATACAGCTATGTTCAAAATCACACATGGAAAAACACCAGCATATCTTGATATATTTTTTACTAAGCCAATTGTTGGGCATAGACTTTATAATTATAAACTACCCCTCCCTCGCATTGATTTATACAAAAATAGCCTATCATTTAATGGAGCTGCTGTATGGAACTCTCTTCCTCTGGAGTGTAAACATTGCACCACAATATTTTCTTTCAAAAATAACCTATGCAAACATCTGCAAAATTAATTATAAAACTGATATTTTTTATATGATAACACAGTTTTTCATGACATTGTAGTATGATAGTAATAGTAATGATGATGATAATAATAATATTAATTATAATTCTTATTATTATTGTTGTTATTATTATTGTTATTATCATTGTTGTTATGATTATTGTTATTTGTATTATTATTATGAGGGTGCGGGATAGGAAGGGTGGTGGTTGCCTACCATTGTTTAAAGATCATGATGAAGATGTTGGTGTGATTGTGTGTGCATGTGTGTGAGTGCATGTGTGTGTGATTTCTATGATTTCCAATTTAATGTTAAAGGTTATTTATTATGTTAATTTGTTAAGGGACAGATTGGAAGATTAGACTTCTTATTAGTCTAAAATCTTTATCTCTAATAAAAAAAAGTTTCAAAAAAAAAAAAAAGTTTCTCTCTCTCTCTCTCTCTCTCTCTCTCTCTCTCTCTCTCTCTCTCTCTCTCTCTCTCTCTCTCTCTCTCTTCTCGCTCTCTTATCAACCCTTTCTTTTTTCTCTCCCTCTTTCTCAGGTACATCAAACACATTCCGCGTGAAGTTAATAGCATAATTTGTAATGTCATGACTCCCCTGTGCCATCATCACGAAGATTAGTGTCCTTCTTGCAACCTTTGGTGTTACCGTAGGTGAATGCAGCGCATACACTGTTACGTTGAAACGCGAACGAAAGTATGTCGGAAGCGTGTACGATAGATCTAATCGTTTCGTTTTGCAAAGTATTCAATAATGGAGTTTATTTACCTTTGATTTGAGTTTGCATTGTTGTTAGGAGAGGCTTTGTATAACGTTGATACTTTTCGTTAGTCGATATTGTTGGAGAATCTTCTGGATCCGTTTGTTTACTAGCGATCGAAGCTTCTTGATGGACGTAGATAATGGAGAACATTCTTTTGACATGTATGACGTAAGTTAGTGATGACGATCTTTTATTCGATTGGTGGCAGTGCGTCATTTCTACGGTATTCGAAATTCTTCCGGAAGAGAGAGAGATTATAAAATTGTGTGCCGCACTGTTGTTGAGAGTAAAGTTGTTGATAGTGAAGCAGGAGAGTTGCTGTGAAAGTTCTTGAGTTGAGTTGAGAATTGTATGCAGTTGTTGATGTGTGCTGAATAAAAGTGGAAAACTCCATACGTCGACTTTGTGACTTGTATGCTGTTTGGACGGGTTGCGTGAATAAACGAATCTGAGTTACACAACTATCAGGAATTCAAGCATCGGGGCTGAATCAGATACTGATAGAAAACACCAACATCGAACCGAGTGTAACATTTTGGGGGCCAAGCCGGGATTCACGCCATAGCCAAGGGTTCAACTGCTACAACAAGCGAGTCAACGTTACGAGAGGCAGTCATCGAGGGTAGCCGCCAACGAGTTGCGTCGAGAGGGGCCAACATACTGGGACTACATCCGATAGATTCGGGTTGACTGCAAGGGCGTGTAGTCGCTGAAGAGTTGCTTCGTGAGCGAACAACAGTCGGGACTACGTGGCTGCCGTAAGACTACGTCGAGGGACAGTCTCGGAGCTACATCGCCAGTATTAGAGAGAGCGACGAGCGGAGGTCGCGTCTACTTCAGCACAGGAACGTGTACATCAACACCAGCGTGGTGCAGCGTCGCATACGACGAGGACAGCGGGGCCTGCGTCAGCGAAGGCGACTAGTGACAAGCATCAGCGCTACTGCAGAAAGCGTGCTGTTCTAGAACAGTCTAGAAAGGTACAGCACAGTCAAGAACTTTCCAGAAAAAGAACTCTACAGTCAAGAACTTTCTAGAAAAAGAACTTTCTTGAAAAGAACTTTCCAGAAGCATCAAGATGGCTGACTTCTGGCAGAAAGGGGTTGAACTGAATCTAAAAGGCAAGCAGCTGACGGAGTACGTCAAGTCTCAGGAGAGAATACGAGAAAGAGAATTGGAAGAGAAGCGTCTAGAAAAAGAAATAGAACTAGAACAGAAGCGTCTAGAAGTAGAAGAGCAGCGTCGCCGTGAAGAACGAGAATTAGAAGAGCAGCGTCGCCGTGAAGAAAGAGAATTAGAAGAGCAGCGTCGCCGTGAAGAAAGAGAATTAGAAAAGAAGCGTCTAGAAATTGAACAGCAGCGGCAAGAAAAAGACAGAGAATTCGAGCTGAAGCGTCTTGAGTTCCAGATAGAAATGGCGCGTATCCAGCAACAGCAGAATGCGCCACAAGTCACCAACGACCATACGGCTCCAAAATTGCCAGCTTTCGTCGACGGGAAGGACCAGATCGACAGCTATCTGGCGAGATTCGAAAGGTTCGCCGAAAGCTCCAATTGGCAACCTCGAGACTGGGCGATTCGACTGAGTGCACTTCTGACGGGGCAAGCTCTCGAAGTTTACACCAGACTGTCGAACGATGACGCCAAAAACTACGACGTCTTGAAAGAGGCCCTGTTGCAGTGCTACAACTTTACAGAGAAGGGCTACCGTAAACGCTTCCGTGAATGTCGGCCTAAGTCAGACGAGACGCCAAAGCAGTTTGTGGAGCGCCTGTCGTCATATCTACACAAGTGGGTGGAGTTATCAGGCGAAATGAAGTCTTACGACAGTCTCCATGACCTGATTGTGAAAGAACAATTTCTCAATGCCTGTCACAAGGACCTAGCGACCCACTTAGAAGAACAAAAGCTGCAGACGCTTAAAGATGTGACTGAGGCTGCTGAAAGATATCTTATCGCTCATGGGAAAACCCTGGGGCCACCCAGCGCGACGAAACATTTTCAGAAGACTGGAAACCATGT
The DNA here is from genome assembly GCA_036898135.1 of Oncomelania hupensis. NCBI lineage: Eukaryota > Metazoa > Mollusca > Gastropoda > Littorinimorpha > Pomatiopsidae > Oncomelania > Oncomelania hupensis. The sequence continues at coordinate 116,062,503 of CM072512.1, forward strand.
GAACCAGATCCAGGGGAGCCAGACGAGCCAGAGACACACTGACTCCACGCCACCTCCCAGGGAAGGGCATTCGAGAGGCTGTTTCACCTGCAACGCTACAGACCACAGAGCGGCTAATTGTCCTCAAAACAAAAGTAGCGGACAGCGGAGCAGTACGGACAACGCAGCGGCGGGCAACCGGCAGAGGCGGTTCTCCAATCAACGGCAAACCAGTAGATCTGACCATCAAGTGTGCGGGGGGAGCGTCATTCTTCCGAGTGAGACCAAGCGCACAGCTACCCCTGCGGATGTGCAAGAGTGCATGACCGATGGCCAACTTCTCCTTGCCAACGGAAAATCCATCCCCGTCGTCGCCAGCGCAGCTGTGACCGTCCAGAACATGCCTGTTTCAAAGGGATGCGTCGGAAATCATGAAGTGACTGTTTTAAGAGACTCTGGCTGTAGTGGGGTCATCGTCAGAGAAGACCTAATCGCTAAAGAACAGTTCACTGGCGATTCTAAATGGACACTTATGGCCGACAGCAAATGTTTGAAAGCGCCAGTTGCAAAAATTCATGTCAACACCCCTTTCTACATAGGCGAAGTCGAAGCGGTTTGCCTGAAGAAGCCGCTGTATGATTTGATGATCGGGAACATCGACGGCGCGAGACGACCCGACGACCCCGATCCAGAATGGAGTCCTGCCTCAACCCAACACGTCGAAGTTGTGGAGGAGGATCCATTGCCGTTTTCCGATGGAGACCTTACAGAGCTGCTACGGGACAATGTGGTTACTCCGGCTCAGCCTTGCCGACCAGAGATCGTCGGTGCTGTTACTACCAGGGCCCAGGCCAAGAGAGACAAGACGTCTACGCCACTGAAGGTCGCCGACAACTCTAAAGCTGCCATCGTGGACAGAGATAAGCTGATCCAGCTCCAGGAAGCTGATAGCACTTTAAACAAGTATAGGAACCGCCAAGACCACGTGACCAAGGGCAGTGGCACGGTCTATTTTGAGGTGAAGGCCAAGATCCTGTACAGAATCTTCCAGCACCCGAGGGTCAACGGAGGTAAACCACTACGTCAAGTACTGGTACCATTACCCTTAAGGCGCCAGGTGATGGAAGTAGCGCATGACTCAATTATGGGAGGTCACCTAGGCATCAAGAAGACGTCAGACAGAATCCAGGCGGTGTTCTACTGGCCAGGACTTCATGCGGACGTCAGCCGTTTCTGTCGATCATGTGACATTTGCCAGAAGACCATACCTCGAGGAAGGGTCCCGAAAGTGCCTATGCAGAGGATGCCTCTGATCGACCGACCTTTCAAGAGGGTGGCCTTAGACTTAATCGGCGAAATAAGACCTCCGAGTGAAGAAGGTCATCGGTGGGTACTGACTTTAGTGGACTATGCGACTCGGTACCCAGAAGCAGTGCCTCTGAAGAAGATTGACACTGAAACTGTTGCAGAGGCGCTAGTGGACATGTTCAGTAGACTTGGAGTGCCTGAAGAGATCCTGACAGATCTCGGGACGCAGTTCGTCTCTGACTGCATGAAGGAGGTCAACAGACTGCTGAGCATCCGGCATTTGACTACGACACCCTACCATCCGATGTGCAACGGGCTTGTCGAGAAGTTCAATGCTACGCTGAAGTCCACCCTGAAGAAACTGTGCAGCGAGCAGCCCAGACAATGGCATCGCTATATCAACGCCTTACTTTTCGCCTACAGAGAAGTACCGCAGGAGTCCACCGGCTTCTCTCCGTTCGAGCTGCTGTACGGAAGAACCATCCGAGGGCCGATGCACATCCTAAAAGAACTGTGGACGAAAGAAGTAGACACCCCAGAGGTGAAGAACAGCTACCAGTACGTGTTTGAGCTACGGGAGAAGCTGGAGCAGACTCTCGAGATAGCCAGAGAAAACCTGAAGAAGTCCCAGGACTGTGGAAAGCACTACTATGATCGTAGGGCTGTGAACAGGAAGTTTAAACCTGGCAACAAAGTGCTAGTGCTGCTACCTACTGATCATAATAAGTTGCTGATGCAGTGGAAAGGCCCGTATGAAGTGGAGACCGTGGTGGGAATCAACGACTACAAGGTGAAGGTCGGCCAGCATTCCAAGATATACCACGCCAACCTCCTTAAGCTGTACGTGAAGAGGCCGCCAGAGACTGTACTTGCAGCAACAGCAGCTGAGATCGACAACAGCTTTGACAGCGAGGAACTGTTGGAACTGGGAGACTTCCATAGCAAAGAAGGCATCAATGATGTTAAGCTAGGACCGAGCTTGACGGAAGGTCAAAAGTTGGAGCTCAAGGACCTTATGGGCGAGTTTCCCCATAACTTCAATGATGTCCCAGGCTCTACGACTTTAGTCGAACATGAAGTCCACACCCAGACAGGGAAGGAGCATCTGCAGACCTTGAGGGAGCCGTTCCACCGTCCCGCAGAAGCCAACCTGACCGTGAGACCCAGCAAATGCATCCTGGGAGCTGACAACGTCGACTGCGTCGGACATCCGATGGAAGAAGGAGACAACGGAGGACGCACTGATTCCAGGGAAGCCCACGTGATCATCGTCTTTGACCCTGGGCCGATGACGACCGCAACTGACGAGGGCGTCGATTCCTTGCGAACGAAAGAACATTGACTGTGTGGATGAACTAAGAATAATGGTAATGACAGACTTGAAAATGAAAAACGTTGATTGGGTAAATGAACTGTGAACATTGACAGTATCCAGAAAGACTTGCAGATGAGAAACTTTGACTCTGTGTGAATGAACTGTGAACATTGACAATATCCAGACAGATTTGAAGATGAAAACCATTGACTCTGTGTGAATGAACTGAGAACGTTGATAGTGTTCAGACAGGCTGAAATAAGTCTTAATTCTGTACATTGTTTGTGAATTACGTTTCAACGTTGTTGAAAGAAATTGGGTAAATTTCTTCTTGAGTGGGGGGTTATGTTACGTTGAAACGCGAACGAAAGTATGTCGGAAGCGTGTACGATAGATCTAATCGTTTCGTTTTGCAAAGTATTCAATAATGGAGTTTATTTACCTTTGATTTGAGTTTGCATTGTTGTTAGGAGAGGCTTTGTATAACGTTGATACTTTTCGTTAGTCGATATTGTTGGAGAATCTTCTGGATCCGTTTGTTTACTAGCGATCGAAGCTTCTTGATGGACGTAGATAATGGAGAACATTCTTTTGACATGTATGACGTAAGTCAGTGATGACGATCTTTTATTCGATTGGTGGCAGTGCGTCATTTCTACGGTATTCGAAATTCTTCCGGAAGAGAGAGAGATTATAAAATTGTGTGCCGCACTGTTGTTGAGAGTAAAGTTGTTGATAGTGAAGCAGGAGAGTTGCTGTGAAAGTTCTTGAGTTGAGTTGAGAATTGTATGCAGTTGTTGATGTGTGCTGAATAAAAGTGGAAAACTCCATACGTCGACTTTGTGACTTGTATGCTCTTTGGACGGGTTGCGTGAATAAACGAATCTGAGTTACACAACTATCAGGAATTCAAGCATCGGGGCTGAATCAGATACTGATAGAAAACACCAACATCGAACCGAGTGTAACATACACACACGCCACGAAACTCAGTTGTGAGTTTTAACCTTACATCAAAATACAGCTGGAATTACAAACCTATATAAATTACCAGTAAATTGTCGGAATCTGTTTAGTTAATTATAGGGTCGTCTTTTGAAAGGTATTTCCTCCCGATCCATAATTCATAGTATAGGATATGATAGATAGTATCATATTATAATAGTACAGATGATCCTTATACTGCAAAACACCATCAAAATGCGATTGTCTAGCGCATACGTGAGTTTCAGGTGCTTGCAGACAGCACAACTACCAGGTTTACGATTTTGTAGTGTCATGCCGTTGGTCAGATGCACGATGCAGGTTTACTGCTAAATGAGTATTGACATCAATCTTTCATAGAGGAATATTTATAGTAATGATACCAATAAAAGGCTATTATGGATCTACAATAACCTCTTTGATGATTATTAATCGATTCTTAAGGGCGCATTTCATTAAAAATAGCTTCAGTATGCAGTCTGCGCTAATCGTGAAGTGTTTGGTTCGGGGTTGTTGCCAGGTGTAATATGGGACAGAGGCACAAGACAGTTTGGGTGTGTATGAATGTTGTAGAAAAAGATTATGTACGCATGATTACATGGTGGTCAAACAGTATCATTGTTTTATGCAAAGTTTCTGTTATATATATGGGACATTATAATAATAAAATAAAATAAAAAAAAACTTATACCATACTTTATGTAGGGTGGTCTGCATATTATAAAACACTTTTTAAATGTACTGTCCAGTTGATGTGTTATGTCAGATGGAAATATGAAAAGATGCGCTCGGCATGTTTTAGTGCTAGAGCTGGACAGTAGGTCTCTGGCCAAGGAAGCAATTGACCTCGCTTGATCACCTGTCAGGTAGGCCAAGGTAAGGGCGGACAGGTGATGTTCTATTTGCCCCAGGTGTATTCAGGTAAATGGGGAGGGGGCGAGGGAGGGGAGAGAGAGAGACTTCAGATTTTAATGCATTTCACAACCTTGGACCCATATGCATAGCAAGGAACAGAGGGAAGGGAGGTAATTCTTTCATCAAACTCTCAAACAGTAATAATTTCTCAAAATGCACCTAATTCAAACTACGCTCACACCAAACTGGAGAAAGTTATTGTTAACATAAAATAGTGCTGGTTACAAAAAGAATAAACTTATAAGAAATTTATTTAAAAAAAAAATAGAATACATAAATTAAAACATACATACATACATACATAACAATAATTATAATTATTGCATAATCCAGCAAAAACATGGATAACGATATTTATTGTATGATTAGATACTCATAGAGAGAAAAATTTAAGAGAGAGAGAGAGAAATAGAAGCAGCAATAGTAATAGTTGTAAACGCAACGTGAGTTACGCTTTTTTTTTAAAATCTTTATTTCTACGGAGTGATCCTATCGATTTACCCATTCTCCATTCTCTTTAAAATAAAAATAAATATATATTTTTTCCGTCCTCTTAAATAAAATATATATATTCTTCGTCCTCTTTAAAAAGTATATATATTGTTCATCCTCTTAAAAAAAAGGATATATATTCTCACCAGACAAAAACTAGCTTTGTGTCTTTGTCTTTGTCTTTGCTCTCCCTCCCCACCCTACACCCAGCATTCACAAAGTCAAGTCAAATAATTTTATTGCCAAGTTAAGATACCAGGAATATGTCTCGGAATCGAGATCACATACACACACACACACACACACACACACACATATATATATATATACGTAGCATGCGAAGACAGGTAGTGGCCACGGAAACACAAAAAAATTACCACTAACCAATGTACAAAGCTTTCAGTAATTAAACGAGCTTTTCCTTAAACGCACATCTATAACAGGCACAGAAACACAATAGCTAATCGTATTAATAATAATACTGGATGCTATATACGCGCCTTTCCCGAAATCAATCAGGCTCAAAGCGCGACGATCTGTACCAACATACACGCTCACCTGTCTCATCCACCCTCACACACACGCACACACACAACAAATACACATCCATCACTCTGTTACACTCGTTGTTGCTGTTTTATCTTTATTAGTAGTTGATTCAGCCCCAATGCTTGAATCCTCCTGATAAGTGTAACTCGGATTCGTTTATCCACGCAACCCGTTCACTCAGCAACAAGGCAGGAGTCGTCGTATAAAGTTTTCCAATGTTATTCAGCGTACACCAACAACTGCATACAATCGCTTTTTCACTTTCTCAATGTTGTTTGTAGATTATAGTCACACGACACTTTCGCATATAGGTGACTACTGGACCGATTTATACTGACACCAGCGGGCCAGTTGTTGGTAAAGGGGAAAATAATATGATCACTCGTTGACCAATCCGGGATTCGAACCAGCGACCTTTCGGTTACTAGCAAGACGCTCTTACCAACTGAGCTACCCGGCCCCTACCTTTCTCAATTCAACAACTTTCAATTATATAGTTTTTCTAGACTCCAGATTACGTCAGAACGTTCCGGAGTGACGCGTTACCACCAATCAAACTAGACTTCGTCATCACTGTCTTACGTCATAAACTTTCTTCATCATAAGAGAACCTCTCAGCTTATGGTGGATCCATCTAGATTCCTCGATGATAGTAAACAAGCAAATCTAGAGAATTCTCCAATAATATTGACCAACAAAAATTATCAACATTATACCAAGCTTCTTCTAACAACAACGCAAAATTAAATCAAAGGTAAATACATTCTGTTATTGAATGCTTTGCGAAACAAAACGATCGGATCTATAGTGCGAGTCACACACGAACTATCGTGCGCGTTTCAACGTAACACACTGAAACATGTGGTGTAAAGGCAGGAAGATCGCTATTAGAAGACGGAAAGCAAATCGAATTTTTATTTTTGAAATTTTATATTGACTGCGTCCAGTACCATTATTGAAGGGAGGGAGGAAACCGGAGTGCCCGGGGGGGGGGGGGGGGGGGGGGAACCCTCGGTGACCTCAATGGTCTCGTACCTAAGTCACATACGTTCGCCCCTTGCGGGAATCGAACCGGCGACCTTCGGTATTGGTAACCGGCGACTTAATCCACTGCGCCACGAGGCTTTCGCGCGAGTGCTCGCACACACAAACACACGCACACACACCCACACGCACTTTCACACATGTTTTACTCCCAACCTCTACTCTTCCCCTTCCCTCTACTTCCAACAGTCTTCCTCCTCCTCACCATCATATCTTTCCCCGCCTCCTCCGTCCGGAGGTATGCGGCGGGTATACTACCCGGGGCAGCTAACGTTTACCTATGCCATACAGGTACCACCAGGTAAGGTTTACATGTTTCACGTGTCAAGCTTGCAGCCTTGCGTACTAGAAACCGACCTGTCGTACTACAAATACTATATATACACCCTAGTGCTACGCCGTACCCTGTGCTAAACTATTTCTTCTTCTAGCAGACTTTTTGTTATAGCACTGAGACTGATACACGTATTTATGTCTGGTTGCTGCTTGGTTTTGGTATTAATTTTATTTGTTTCACCTGCCTTGCTTAGGAGTCCCGCGTAAACGATCGTGCTACAAATACGACACCTTGGTTGCTACACTGTTGTTGTGTTTTTTTCTTTGTAGGAGACATAAATTACAGCAGTGCTTAAGTTAGTGTTTTTTAAGTGTTTTTTTTTTAATTAA